>OW799235.1:56703879-57903879 GCA_941918925.1 Phyto melanocephala
TCTGCATTTGCGTTTAGGCAAAAGGGATGCATTAAAATTTTGTTAAATTATGGTTAATTAAAACTATGTCAACAGCATTTTTGTTTCGTACGTTTTATTGGATTTACATTCCTTCAAGATGTTTTGTATTCTACTAATCACCATTTCGATAAATGCCAATATTGATACCAACAGTTGTCTAGAAGCTAAAAAAATCTCTTTTTGTTTTTAAATTTTAGGGAAAATACTGAGTTGTCTTCTGGTCTTTTCACTAAAAGCCTTATTTATATTTGTTTAATATTTTAAAAATGCAAAAAATAAACACCAAATCACAAAAAAGTTAAATTGAAGTTGATTCTTTTCTTATGCTGAAACACGTAGCAAAACGTAGACTAATAAAAACCAA
Source organism: Phyto melanocephala (assembly GCA_941918925.1). Classification (NCBI taxonomy): domain Eukaryota; kingdom Metazoa; phylum Arthropoda; class Insecta; order Diptera; family Rhinophoridae; genus Phyto; species Phyto melanocephala. The sequence goes on from OW799235.1 coordinate 56,704,265, forward strand.
TTAGAATATTGTTCACTGTCCATTTCTATTTAAAGACTTTTAATGACATTTTGATTTTTTTACGAAAGCATAAAAACAACTATGATTTACAAAAAAATGTAGTTTAAAATAGTTAAATCTTTTAGAAAGAAGCCGATCAGTGCAAACAAAGCGTATTAAAGATCTTAATTTTATTATAAACTAGCCAAACCCGGCGCGCGTTGCTACGCCCCTTAATGAATCGAAATGCATTCTAAATTTTAATTGAATATCAAGTGCAAAAACCTAAAAATTATAATCTTTTTTATGGGCGTGGCATTGCCCACTTTTCTAATCACGAAATTGTAAAGTCATAACAGCTCAATATGTGTGCAAAGTTTCAGAAATATCGGACCAGTGAAAGTTCCTAAAAATTATAATTGCTTTTATGGGCGTGGCCCTGCCCACTTTTCTGATCACGAAATTATTTAGTCATGACAGCGCAATATGTGTGCAAAGTTTCAGGAAAAGCGGTCTGGTGCAAGTACCTCAAAATTATAACCTTTTTTTATGGGCGTGGCCCTGCCCACTTTTCTAATCACGAAATTATATGGTTATGACAGCTTAGTATGTGTGCAAAGTTTCAGAAAAATCGGTCCAGTGCAAGTACCTCAAAATTAAAATTTTTTTAGGGGCGTGGCCCCGCCCACTTTTCTTATCACAAAATTATTAAGTCATGACAGCACAATATGTGTGCAAAGTTTCAGAAAAATCGGTCAAGTGCAAGTAGCTAAAACTGATAACTAATTTTTATGGGCGTGGCCCCGCCCACTTTTTTCCACCCATAAACACTCCCTGGTATGTGTACAACAACTTGCCAAAGTTTGAGTCCGATCGGTTTTACAGTTTCGGAGTCTATAGCTAACACACACACACACACACACACAGAGTTTCACTTTTATATATATAGATACGTGGTTTTCATGGGCAACCACGTACTTATGTCTTAAAATCAAATTTTTCAGGAGAGCTACAAAACCGTGTTAGTGCTGAACGATTTTTGAATATATATAGAAGTTATGTTGTTATGCCATTAAAATAATCGGAATGGGTCCATCTTATTTGAGAAATTTTTTAAACGAAGTTGATACGAAATCTTTGATTAAAAAACAAATCCACTTTTATAACGAATATTTAATTGTTTATTGGACTGTATAGTTCATTTATTGAGGAGTTAAACATGACTGACATTTTTACATAAAGGTGGTTGAAAAGAAGTTACATTAACATAGAAAAGCTTTAGTAGGAGTAACGAAAGAGAGAAATAGAAAAGTAATTGAGTCAGAGTAGTTACAACGACAGAGTGGCATTCGTGGGAATGGTTCCAAAACATCCCGGGCAACCCTGAAATAGCATTTCAGTATATAGGAAGTTTGACAATCTTGGTAATCGATCTGGTAGTCGTTCCATGAAGTGCTTTTAGCTGTACAACCCTCGTCAAGCCATCCTTACCAGGAAAGGCTTCCGTAACGCGACCGGTCACCCAAGTAGAAGGGGCGGTGTTAGGTTCCTCGATAAGAACCACGTCACCTGGAGTAATATTAGGATGGGTCTTTGTCCATTTTGGGCGTTGTTGAAGCGTGGTCAGATATTCAGTACTCCATTTTCGCCAGAATCCGTGGTACATACATTGTACGTGTTGCCAATAGCTAAGACTATTAAATTTAAATTCCGTTAGATTACCTTCAGGTACCATAGTAGTCGGCCTGCCTATTAAAAAATGGGAAGGAGAGAGATAATGAACATGAGTCTAGTGGTCTAGAGTTGATAACTGCCTCCACTTGAGCAAGAAGAGTATGCATCTCTTCAAACGTAAGTACAGTTGATCCAATGACACGGCGTAAGTGAAGTTTAACGGAGCGTACACCGGACTCCCAAATGCCACCACAATGCGGTGAGTAGGGTGGAATAAAGATCCATTTAATGTCTTCTTTAGCTAAGGCTTCAGTGATGATTCTGTTATGGTTTTCAGTTTGAATCTGTTGGTACATTTCGTTGAGTTTACGTTTTGTGCCGACAAAGTTTTTACCGTTGTCACTGTATATAACAAAGCATTTACCGCGACGTGCCATAAACCAGTGAAGTGCAGCCGAAAAACATTCTGTGCTTAAATCGGTTACCAATTCTAGGTGTAAAGCTGATGTAACCATGCATACAAAAAGGCATATGTAACCTTTTGATGTTTTAGAGTTTCTTCCGTGATGTACCTTCATCAAAAATAGACCGGCATAGTCACATCCCGTGTTTTGGAATGGAAAGGCTTGCCGTACACGAACTGAAGGCAGCCATTCGCTGTTGTGTTGCATGTTTGGTTTGTCGAAAACACTTCAAACATGTATGAGTGAGTTTCCGAATAAGGTTTCTGGCTCCTAAAATCCAATATTGTTGCCGAACGATAACGAAAAGCGCAGATACACCAGGATGTAAATTTTTTGTGTGCTCTTCAATAAGGATAAGTTTAGTGATCTTGTGTTCTTTCGGAAGAATTATGGGGTGCTTAGTTTCAGATAAAAGTTCGGAGTGGGTTATTCGTCCACCAACTCTTAACAGTCCATCATTGTCCACAAATGGTGAAAGATGAGCTATCTTTGAATTAGCTTCTAACTTGTCCTTACGAAGTAGACCACTTTTCTCCCTTAAGAAACTGCCTTGAGCTAGTGTAAGACAAATAACCTTTCCATTTTTGATTTCTTCGTATGTTAAAAAGGTAGCAGGTATATTGATCTTGTGTATGCGTAAATTAATAAAACGTTTTACATAAGCGGCGATGCGGACAAGCCTATACCAGTGAGAAACATGGTCAAGTATGAGGTCCAAAGGATGTTTTAAATGGATTTCACCATTGTCCGTAGTAATAAGGTTGGCAACCACAGCTTCATTAGACGTTGATTAAAATTTGACTTCTGCCATAACGTTGACATCATCATTGAAAAGTTTCGGATTTTCTAACGATTTGACTTCATACTGTCGCCTGTCCTTTAAGAAGGTAGGACCTGTCCACAACAAGTCAAGTTGTAGGAATTGATCAGCCAGTAACCCACGAGATGCGCAGTCAGCAGGGTTTTCTTTTGAACTGACGTGTTTCCATACTTTACGGGGCAACGTTTCTAATATTTCAGATGTGCGATTTCCGACAAATGTTTTTAGTTTTGTGGGTTGCATGGACAACCAGGCCGTGACTTCAGTCTGTTGAGCTGGCAATGATGAAATAATTGTCTTTAATAAACGAGTAAGAAGCAATGCTCCGCATAATTCCAATCTTGGAAGAGAGATTTGCTTCAGCGGTGCTACACGTGTTTTCGCTGCAATAAGGGTGACGTGAATATCTCCATTTATATCTTCCATCCTACAGTAAACACAGGCCGCATAGGCTTTAATAGAGGCGTCACTAAATCCATGTAGTTAAATCTTCATATTAGAATTAGGTACATATCGAGGTAGTTTGAGTTTTGCCACGTTCTGTAAATCATCTCTGTATCTGATCCACATATTTGCCAAATTCTGAGGTAGAGGGTCATCCCATTTAATATTCTGTAACCATAGTTCCTGAAAAAGCAGTTTAAATTTTATAACAACTGGGACAATTAAACCCAATGGGTCAAAAATTCGAGCCACGTCAGATAAAACCTTTCTGTTTGTTGCGTACTGTGAATTGTCTAGGTTGACCTTATACCGGATGCTATCGTCAGTAGAATTCCAGTATATTCCAAGAACCTTTGTGGATACATTTTCATCGTTTTGTAAAAGGTTTTGATTATCGGCATGGTGAGTGGTGCCTAAGTTACAGTTTGAAACCCATTTGCTTACTTCTAGTCCCACATGTGACAATAAATCAACTAGTTCCGCACGTTGTATCATAAGTTCTTCTATCGATGATGCACCTGTTAATACGTCATCTACGTAGAAGTCTTCGCGTAAAATCTTTGAAGCGTTAGGATGATAATTTTTATAATCACTTGCAATTTGTTCCAATACTCGTACAGAGAGGTATGGAGCAGGAGATGTTCCATACGTAACTGTGCAAAGTTGAAAGTGGTGGAGTGGATCGTTGGGATGTTCTCTCTATAATATTCGCTGAAAATTCCGGTGTTCTTCAGCTACCCAGACTTGGCGGAACATCTTTACTATATCTGCAGAAAATACAAACTGATGGAGACGAAAGCGAAAACAAACCGAGAACAAATTGCGTTGAATTGATGGTCCAGTATGTAGTTTGCCATTCAGCGAATTATTTCCGGCATCTTTAAACGAGCCATCAAATACTACACGCAACTTAATACCAATAATTGGATGATGTGGCAAATAAAATATGCGGCCATCGCTCACCTTTATCTCGTTTGGTGCAAGTTCACGCATATGCCCCAAGCTGAGGTACTCCCTCATAAATTTTATGTACCTTTCCTTCAACATGGGATTTCTATTAAGCCTGCGTTCGGTAGCATAGAATCTGCTAAGTACCCCTTTATATGTATCAGCAAACGTAGTATATTCTTCCTTAAAGGGGAGTTTTATGACATATCGTCCATCAGTATGTCTGCTATGGGTTTCCTTACATTTTTGCTCAACAATTGCCGATTCGTCGTCTAATTTTACTACTGGGTTTACTTCTTCGATTTCCCAAAACGATTGAATTGACTTATCAATGTCAGTAATGACGAAGACAAATGTTGTGGAAATGAGGATGAGACTGATGTTACTACCCAACCAAACACGGTAGAAACTGCAATTGTGCGTCCTTCACTGTTAAATAATTTTTTCAGTGTCATAACATCCCATACGTAATCTGCTCCAAGAAGTATATCGATGGGATTTGAACGATAAAATAATGGGTCAGCAAGGCGTACTGCATCTAGTTGTCTGCGATCATAGTTGGTTATCGTACTTCTAGGGGGTAACGAAGTTATCTTTCCTAGAATGTGGACCTGGATATCTATTTTATGTTGTGAGTTTCTGGATTTTATGTGTAAATAACTGTGTCCATGAGAAGCCTCGGCCTTAACTGAAGAAATTCCAGATAGTGAAATTTTAGATTTATTGCGGGGTAACCCCAAACGTTTGATGCAATCTTCGGTTATATATGATAATTCAGACGCAGTATCAAGTAAAAGTCGACAAGTAGTGAAATTGCCCTTGACATCGCGGATATCCACTAAAGCTGTTGGCAAGATGTGAGTAAGATTCCTATTGACATGGGCCGTTGCACCAGATTGAGATAGTAAAGTATTCAAAGAAACAGGTTCGAAAACCTCTGATTTAAATGTCCCTAAATTGGAAGCAGCGGAAGATTCCGAATTTATCGCCAAATTCACTTGTTGTTCTGGAACAACTTGATCGTAGTGAAGTAAAGTATGATGATTTTTTTGGCAAGTACGACATTTGTACTGAGATTTGCAATTATAGGCAGAATGCCCTCGGCGCAAACAATTAAAGCAAAGAGTTTTATTCTTAACAAGTGTACGACGCTGCTCAACTGAAGCCAATAAGAAATGAGGGCACTTAGATATCACTAGAACCGCAGTCCGTAAAATTTTTTTGATCATTTGTTGAAATTTAAGCTGCAGATAGTTTTCGCCTATTTCCGGTGGATTTAAAGGCAACATTCTCGCCAAGCTCCAGTTCCTCACAGCATTGATAAAAAAGGTTAAAAATGTTGCTATGGTAGGCTTGGGTTCCTCACGCGACTTCTCAAACCACTTTCGACGTGATTCCAAATCAATCTTGTTAAGAAGAATATATATTAACCAGTGATCTCGTTCATTATAATTGATTGCATTTAAACCTCTAATGACCTCATTTGAAATATCAGAAATCTTACGTAAACCAATCGCATTTTCCTCCTTGACTGAAGCGAGGCCCATAAAGGTTTCAATATAAGAATTAACGATGTGACGTGGTCGATCAAAGCGCTCCTTAAGTCGATCCCAAGCAGTAGCATATGACAATTCTGATATTTGCATGTGTTTTATGAGATTTGCTGTATCGTCCTTTAATAATGACTTCAAATAGTTAAATTTCTGAACATTCGAAAGATTGGGTTTAGAATCGATCGCGCTTATAAATAAATCTTTAAATGCTGGCCAATCCTTATAACTACCCCCAAAGGGATCTATTCTAAGTTTTGGTAAATCTTCATTCCCATTACGCGAAATCTTCGGAGAATCAAGTCGTTGTAGCAATGATGAATGCTGCTCAGCCAATTGAGAAAATATATCATTTCGTATTTCAGGAGTTGATTCACTTGGATTAATCAGTCTTAACATCCGTTTAAGCATAGCACAACTTTGCATATACTTTTCCTCATATTCTAACATATCCTCCTCAGGATCCACAAAATCTTCATCCTGAACATGGGTGTATAAAGGTGAATTCACCCATTTGTTCTGAACAAAATTTTTTCCGGAGAATAACATTTTTTACTGAGAGTTTTCTGCAGAACGATTCACCCATTTAAGAAAATTTGTCCGAAAAAACAAAGCTGCCATATAATATAAAAAAGCCAACAGTTGTAAAAAGTGGCAGCACCGCTAGCAAACTATGTAAATAAATACAAACGTAAATTATTTCATTAAAATATATGTGAAGAAAAATGTCGGATAGAAGAAAACTAAAATTATTATTTTTAATTGAAGTGCATAAAGTCAATTTGTTTGCAAAAGAAATTTATAAAAAAAATCGAAAATAAAATGAGTCGCAGTGAGAAAAACCCTGTTTTAAATAATTATTTTTGTATACACTATTGCTCATGTCATACAAACATTCTCTTCCTGGTTTTTTTTAATTCTTCTATTCATTTTTGAGCAATATTTTCATTAAATTCCATTTTAATTGTTAGTTTTCGTCAAAAACAATTTTTGTATAATAAATGTACTGACACTGTGTGATGTGGCAACCAAATTCAATTTTCATGTAAATATTGAAAAAAAGTGGCATCCCAATTCAGTTTCTTCTGAACAAGAATTAAAATTAAACCAATTCAAGAAAAATCTCTCTGAACAAAATAATCTCTCTCTCTCAAAAGTAAAACATCAAACTCAATATAAAAAAAATTTGTTCTGAACTAAAATTTTATGGGTGAATCCAGCTTAATTCTCCAGTGAGTTCACCTAATTTTTTCCAAGCACCTTCTAAACGATTAATACGCGGTTCAATTTGTTCAGCAAAATATTCCTGGGGAGGATTATTAACAAACGTGAATGCGCGAGTAATTGAACCTTTCTCCATCCGACGTTTGGATTGTATCAATTAGATTATCGCAGACATTGTTAATTAATAATTAGATATAAAAATGTGTACTTACAGCACTTACAAGCGAAATGATCTTGCTTAAATTCCTCAAAAATAAGTTGTTATAACACAATTAATGTGCCGCCTGCTATTCGCATGTAGTAATACTTATGTTCACAATAGAGATTTATTGTCCATAAACCAAACAACCGAACGTCTTAATGCCACCACACTGTTGGCAAAAGTGGCACAATCGTGCCATTTTTGGCACTATTGATTGTTTAATGGCACTATGGCACGCTCAATAAAATTTTGGCACTTGTTCAAACAATTAAAAATATATAATTTTACTTAGTTTTTAAGAAATATATTTTTTAATAATAAGAAATAAATGCTTTTTCTCCCTGTTGTAAATACTAAAATGCGAAACTACGGACTGTACAGCATCAAAAATTTGGCCATTTAAGTACGTTTATATGTTGGAAAATTTGACCATTTTAGTACTTTATATGTTGGAAAATATATTGATCGATTTTTGAACTTAGTTCAAGTACCTGATGGTTCCGCTCAATCGATTTGTGGTGCCATTGTGAACGTTTTACAGGATAATTAAATTCCTATAAAAAATTTAATCGGATAATTGTTCGGTTATGATGGGAAAGAATAATTGTTTGCAGGCTCTGCTTAAAGAAGTTCAATTTGAAATTAGTGTTTGGCTTCAGGTAAATACTTTATCATCATTAATTTAATCTCAGAATTTATTAAAATCCAACTTAAAATGTTGTTATGACAGTGATGTACCTCAAAATTATTACTTTTTTTATGGGCGTGGCCCTGCCCACTTTTCTAATCACGGAATTATATAGTCATGACAGTTTAATATGTGTGCAAAGTTTCAGAAAAATCGGTCCAGTGAAAGTATCTCAATATTATAATTTTTTTATGGGCGTAGCCCCGCCCACTTTTCTAATCACGAAACTATATAGTCATGACAGCTCAATATGTGTGCAAAGTTTTAGAAAAATCGGTCAAGTGCAAGTTGCTAAAAATGATAACTAATTTTTTATGGGCGTGGCCCCGCCCACTTTTTCCACCCATAAACACTCCTTGGAATGTGTACAACAACTTGCCAAAGTTCGAGTCCGATCAGTTTTACAGTTTCGGAGTCTATAGCTAACACACACACACAGAGTTTCACTTTTATATATATAGACTAGCCAAACCCGGCGCGCGTTGCTACGCCCCTTAATGAATCGAAATGCATTCTGAATTTCAGTTGAATATCAAGTGCCTAAAACCTAAAAATTATAATTTTTTTTATGGGCGTGGCATTGCCCACTTTTTTAATCACGAAATTGTAAAGTCATAATAGCTCAATATGTGTGCAAAGTTTCAGAAGAATCGGAAAAGTGCAAGTACCTCAAAATTATAATTATTTTTATGGGCGTGGTCCTGCCTACTTTTCTAATCACGAAATTGTAAAGTCATAACTGCTCAATATGTGTGCAAAGTTTCAGAATATTCGGTTTAATGCAAGTATCTCAAAATGATACCTTTTTTTATGGGCGTGGCACTGCCCACTTTTCTAATCACGAAATTATTAAGTCATGACAGCTCGATATGTGTGCAAAGTTTCAGAAAAATCGGTCTGGTGCAAGTACCTCAAAATTATAACATTTTTTTATGGGCGTGGCCCTGCCCACTTTTCTAATCACGAAATTATATGGTTATGACAGCTTAGTATGTGTGCAAGGTTTCAGAAAAATCGGTCCAGTGCAAGTACCTCAAAATTAAAACTTTTTTAGGGGCGTGGCCCCGCCCACTTTTCTTATTACGAAATTATTAAGTCATGACAGCTCGATATGTGTGCAGTTTCAGAAAAATCGGTCAAGTGGAAGTAGCTAAAACTGATAACTAATTTTTATGGGCGTGGCCCCGCCCACTTTTTTCACCCATAAACACTCCCTGGTATGTGTCCAACAACTTGCCAAAGTTTGAGTCCGATCGGTTTTACAGTTTCAGAGTCTATAGCTAACACACACACACACACACACACACACACACACACACACAGAGATTCACTTTTATATATATAGATACTATATTAAATGTTATTTAACAATTTATGTACATTCAATGTATCCCTATTTTGGAATAATTACACTGTGCAAGAAATTTACACTTTTTTTCGTGACAAGCTGGGCACCTGGCGTTTTAACATACTTCGGGTACGCTGAATTCAGTGGTGCCCGCGGTTTTTTAAGATTGGCTCTGGTTTTCGAGATATACCGTTATTTCGAAAATGGAGGAGGTTACACAACATATGTTCGCGTAACTCAAAAACGCTTAAGATTATTGAAAAAACTTAAAAAACCGAAATTCCTTTAAGAAAAATAAAACTTCTTTCTAATATCCGCAGTCGTTTTAGAAACATAATATTTTTTTTGAAAAAAAAAATTAATTTTTTTATCAAAATTTCGAAATGTTTGTTTGTTAAAAATTCATAAAAAATCAAAAAATAAAGCTAGGCTTCTGCAGACATATAAAAAACGAAGCTGATAACAAAACAAGCCATAAATCTTTAAAATCTGTTAGCAACTTTTGATTCTATTCACAAAAGTCGACAAATTTTAGCTAATTTAAAAATTTCATAAAACGCAATATTTGTATGGGAGCCCCCCTAAGAAGTGAAGTTACCGATTAAAAAATTCTTAGAATTAAGAAATAAAGTCATAAATGCTTACATCTTTGTATTTTATTGTGCTTACAAAACCATACAAATCGGTCTTTTATTGTGCAGTCAAATCCGCACTAATCGGTCTTGTTATATTATTGTTATACCTGGAACAGGTAGAAATATTATTCGTCCTTTTTCGTCCAATTTTTTTTACAAAACATGGTCTTGAAGGTCTCGACAGGTACTTTGATTAAAACAATTACAATTCGGCCATGCCGAATCTTATATACCCTTCACAACGTGCAGTCATGCAATAACAGTGGTTTGTGTCACCATTCATCCCATATGAAATACGTACATACATATAAAAAAATACATATATAAAAACGTCCCATTGTAAAATTATAAATTCACGCATGTATGTTAAAAAAACAAAAAAAAAAAAAAAATTTATAAAAAAAATTTTTAAAAAATTAAAAAAAAAAAAAAAATTTTAAAAATAAATTAAAAAAAAAATTATTATGTATATCTATCTATATATATAAAAGTGAAACTCTGTGTGTGTGTGTGTGTTAGCTATAGACTCCGAAACTGTAAAACCGATCAGGCTCAAACTTTGGTAAGTTGTTGTACATATACCAGGGAGTGTTTATGCTTGGAAAAAAGTGGGCGGGGCCACGCCCATAAAAATTAGTTATCAGTTTTAGCTACTTGCACTTGACCGATTTTTCTGAAACTTTGCACACATATTGAGCTCTGATGACTAAATAATTTCGTTATAAAAAAAGTGGGCGGGGCCACGCCCATAAAAAAATTTTAATTTTGAGGTACTTGCAATGGACGGATTTTACTGAAACTTTGCACACATATTGGGCTGTCATGACTTCATAATTTCGTGATTATAAAAGTGGGCAGGGCCACGCCCATAAAAAAAAAGTTATAAGTTTGAGGTACTTGCACTGGACCGATTTTTCTAAAACTTTGCACACACACTAAGCTGTCATGAGTTTATAATTTCGTGATTAGAAAAGTGGGCAGTGCCACGCCCATAAAAAAAGTTATCATTTTGAGGTATTTGCACTCGACCGATTTTTCTGAAACTTTGCACACATATTGAGCTGTCATGACTTTATAATTTCGTGATTGAAAAAGTGGGCGGGGCCACGCCCATAAAAAATTAGTTATCAGATTTAGCTACTTGCACTGGACCGAATTTTCTGAAACTTTGCAAACATACTGAGCTGTCATGACTTTACACTTTCGTCATTAGAAAAGTGGGCAGTGTCACGCCCATTAAAAAAAAGGTATCATTTTGAGGTACTTTCACTGGACGGATTTTTTTGAAACTTTGCACACATATTGAGTTGTCATGACTATACAGTTTCGTATTTAGAAAAGTGGGCAGTGCCACGCCCATTAAAAAAAGGTATCATTTTGAGGTACTTACACTGGACCGATTTTTCTGAAACTTTGCACACTTATTGAGCTGTCATGACTATACAGTTTCTTAATTAGAAAAGTGGGCAGTGCCACCCTTATAAAGAAAAAGTTATAGTTTTTAGCCTTGCACTTGATATTCGATTAAAATTTAGAATGCGATTAAAATTCATGAAGGGGCGTAGCAACGCGCGCCGGGATTGGCTAGTTGTATATATAATACAAAAAAAAAAAAAATAAAAAAAAAATTAAAAAAAAAATATTTAAAAAAAAATAATAAAAATATAAATAATATATTAAATAAAAAATAAAAAAAAAAATGAAAAAAAAATTTAAAAAAAAATTTAAAAAAAATTAAAAAAAAATTTTTTTTGGCTCAGCTGGGATTCGATGCCACGTTTTCTCTAACCAGTATACACGTTTGTATGTATGTATGTTGTTGTTGTAATGTTGTTTTTGTGAAAAAAAAATCGAGGTGGTCGTGGGTTTTTGCTCATATCTCAGTTGTTTATGTACCGATGTTTCTGATTTTCAATACCGATCTACTCCCGAATATTTCTGATATTTTAATACCTTACCCGGGTCCAACCTATGTCGGGGGGCTTCAAAAAGTTGATTTCTACATACACACGGACAGACGGTCAGACGGACAGACTGACAGGGCTTAATCGACTCCCCTATTCATAAGCTTTCAGAAAATATATACTTTATGGGGTCGGAAACGAAAATTGTAGAAATTTCACACGGAATGACAAACCTATATATACCCTTTTTCACTGTGTGAAGGGTATAATAAGAGTTCCTAAACCCCTTCACTGTCATATGAAAAGTGCTTGCGAAAGTGATTAGTGAAGTTAAAAGCCTTTGCCAAGTCGCCGTAAAATCACTACTGAAACAAGTACCTAGTATGAATCATATTTTTCTTTAAGTGTTATATATGGTATAAATGTATCAACCGTCATGTATCACGGTTCCATGCAGTCACAATGAAATCATGCAATATCGTCTGGATATAATGGTACGGCGTTTAAAATGATCTCCAAGACAGAGCATTCTCTTGACAAAAGAGTTAAAACGAGCTAATATTTTAGCACCAGGTGTACAAATATACGGGACTATCAATCGCCATAGACGATTTACGACTTTTTTTAAAATCTATTGAGAATAATTCTATCGCGTATTGTACTGACATCCGCGGCTTGGTTTTAACAATGCAAAATGAATATAATCCTGGACATTGGCGCTTATTTATTGATTCTTCCAAAAGTAGCTTAAAAGCAGTTTTGCTACATGTCACTAATTTAAAAAGTCCTATTCCGATAGCACTAAGCACAAATACTACTAAAGAGACATACGCATCAATGAAAAAAATAATGCAGTCAATTAAATATAAAGACCACAAGTGAAAAATATACGCAGATTTAAAAGTGGTAGCACTTTTAAGAGGCATGCAATTGGGCTATACTAAAAATATGTGCTTCATATGCTTATGGAATACGCGTTTCGATGGCGGCCAGTAAAATAAACGGGATTGGACTTTACGTGAGGAAAGCAGATTGCATAGAAACAATGTTATTGAATTACCACTTGTGCCGATGAAAAAGATTTTGCTTCCTCCACTCCACATCAAACTGGGTATTGTAACAAATTTTATAAAAGCATTGAGCCCAGATGGTGTTGCTTTTACCGAATTGCACCGAAGATATGAACTCTAACTACTTTATTAAATTAGATTTATATTTCATATCATGTTTTTATTTTACAGGAACTCTTAATGGACCGGACATTCGTCTTATGAAGGACCATGAATTTGAGGTTGCATTGAATGATATCGAGCTATTGGCCTGGAATTGTGTGAAATCAGTAATAGAAAATGTATTAGGAAATCATCGGTCTGAAAACTGGCGAATTTTAATCAAAAATATGCTAACCGCATTTAAAAACTTAAACGTTAGAATGCCATTGAAAATACATTTTTTGCATTACCATGCCGAAAAATTTAATGAACAATCACCAGCCGAGTCTGATGAACATGGCGAGAGATTTCACCAAGTAACAGCCAGGCTCGGACACTAGTATAGCGGCAAACAACTTGATTCGCTATTAGGGGATATTTGTTGGAATCTGCAGGAGAAAGAAGAATAAATTTCTAAATAAAAACTTTAACTTTAGCTACTTGACAACAAAAATTTTTTAGTTTGGTTACTATAAAAAATTAAAAAATTTCATCTTTTCTGAAAAAATCAAAAGTTACAGACAGACTTTAATCACTAATAGCTTATTTTGTTTGGAACTTTGTTTTTTATACGCGTAGAGCTCTAGCCTTAAATTTTTCACCTGCAGCGCCTGAGATACCCCTAGACGGGCCAAATGACCAGCGCAACTTTATTTTTCATTCCCATCATTTGTTTCTTAGGCCTAGGATTCACTCCTAGGGGGATAAAATGTATGACCTCCCTCCAATGTTTTTTGTTCTTAACATTTTCTTAAATTATACTTTCCCTTTATCACCATCCCTTAGGGGTTGCGTTTTATGAAATTCTTAAATTAACTAAAATTTGTCGACTTTTGTGAATAGAATCAAAAGTTGCTAACAGATTTTAAAGATTTATGGCTTGTTTTGTTATCAGCTTCGTTTTTATATGTCTGCAAAAAATTAGAAGCCTAGCTGCATTTTTTAATTTTTTATGAATTTTTAAAAAACAAAAATTTCGAAATTTTGATAAAAAAATTAATTTTTTTTTCAAAAAAAAATTATGTTTCTAAAACGACTGCGGATATTAGAAAGAAATTTTACTTTTCTTAAAGGAAATTGCGGAATTTCGGTTTTTTAAGTTTTTTCAATAAGCTTAAGCGTTTTTGAGTTACGCGAACATATGTTGTGCAACCTCCTCCATTTTCGAAATAACGGTAAAACTCGAAAACCAGAGCCAATCTTAAAAAACTGCGGGCACCACTGGATTCAGCGTACCCGAATTATGTTAAAATGCCAGGTGGCTTGTCTGTTTTTTCAACTAGCATAGTGTTATTTAACATTACATATAAAATACATATGTACATATGTATGTGTATATTTAATAAATAATAATATTTATATATGTACATATAATTTATCTGTATAAATTTTTTAAATATTGAAGTTCGAAAATTTTTTTATATGTATATGTAAATATAATAATAAAACTGAATGAATGGATTCAATTTTTTAAATATGTAGACATGACATGTTTGTTATGGCACTTTTTAAGATGTTTTGGCACTTTTTAGCTAAAATTTTGGCACAAGACTGAAATTCTCATATACCATCACTGTGCCACCAATGATTTTATTTTTATTAACATGTACATCTGTTTGTATGTATATAATCAATGTGCAAAACCAAAACTGTTCATGTACACAACTTTTTTATTTTTTTTCTTTTGTTTTTGTACTCAGTTCATTCAACGTTTCTCTTGTTTTTATTTATTTTTTATTTACAATACATCAAAGGCAAAGCTTCCATACACATCTTAATTATAAATGTTACTCACTGTCTTTAACATAAAGTTCTACAACTACGAGAATGTATACTATGGCCACTGTTGCCAACTTTTTCCCAAAAAATATCGCTAAAATAAGTAGGAAAATAGCTAGAAAATAGCTAAAAATTAATAATTGCCAAAATTTTAGCGATAAATCGCTAATATTAATTTTTTTTTTAAATTCTGGCATAAATTAAACAAAAAATAGCCAAGTTTTCGTTGATTTCTTTATTGCACGGAAAATTTAGCGTTTTATCGATCAGTTTTTCTTAAACAATGAAAGAAAAAAAGAAAAGTACAGTCATTTTTATTAAGAATGCAGCTTTTATTAGTTACATTTTAATACATAATTTACATATGTATGTATGACGGTATGTAAAAAAATTCAAGAAATATACGTACACATAAATACGTTATATATCAAGTAAAAAAACGTTTTTAGTGTGGCTAATTACGTTATATTTATAATATGCATACTTAACTCCTATTTAAAATCATTTTCGGATTTATTCAGTAAAAGTCTAAAGCCAATTCTCTAGATTGACGCATCGGCCACTTCAGTCAAGCTTAGAAATGTTAACACAATTTGTTGTTTTTCCGTACTGAAAAAAAAATATTTATTTTAGATATATGTACAACGTAGGTTTTCAGTTTTTAAAAAACAACCTAATAACTTGATGATACAAACGTCTATTGATTTATCTCCTAATACACTATAGCTAAAACCTGATACATCGTTTCTAAGTTCCATTAAGAGCTGGGTCACTAAAACATTTTTTTTTATCGCTAAGCATTTGGTTCTATAAATAAGGTTTTCATTCGTTCTATCGAAATCTTTTTTACATAAATCACTAAGGTGATCAATTGAATTGACTGACGTTTGTTGAGATATAAATGAAGCCTTCTTTTAATTTAAATTTTTCCAATATAATCCTCTCATGCAGACAGGAAGCACTTGCATCAATATCCTTTCGTATCGTCTTTTTAATCTTGCATTACCCAGGACTTAAACTTTTAATGGCTTAACAATGCACAATTTTTGGATCATATTAGTTCTTTTTTGCAATATTTCTAAATTCTTGCAAAAAAATTTTAAATAGTTTTTTTTTTGTATAATTCACAAACTCATCTAAAGAAAGAAAGCAACGTTTATTTAACATCTTTTTACAGAAACATTTTTGAGCTATAAACTTTGCAAAATAAAATTGGTTTTTGAATTTTAATGTATGTTTTTTTTTAGCTTTCTGATGCCAAAATCTGTATAAAAAAGTGTATTGAAAATAGCATTCGCCTTACAAATGAATTGATAGCTACTCTTTAAGAATATTAACATCAAATGTATTTAAGACACGTTAATATCGCAAAAATCGCTAGATTTCCCGCTAATAGCTAAATCATATTTTTTCCCGGAAAAAATTTTTAAAAATCGCTAGATTTGACGAGAAAATAGCTGAAATGGCAACAGTGACTATGGCAATGATAAGACGCAGCCGATTATGTACCACACACGCACACGATTTTAACATATGAGCTTTACTTCTTTTATACGTTCGTAACAGATCGCTGTTACATTTAACCTTGACGAGCTTTGCAATAAATGACGTTAATATTTAAAATTTATGTTAAATCAAATATACCGATCACTGTTCAAGTTGTTTTTGTTTAGATTATGAACTAACACACTCCCTTTTTTATACCCGCCACCAAAAAAATGGTGGGGGTATATTCATTTTGTCATTCCGTTTGTAACACATCGAAATATCCATTTTAGACCCCATATATTCTGAATCAGGGTTTGATTTTATGACGATCTAGCTATGTCAGTCCGTCTGTCCGTCTGTTGAAAGAACGATAGAGGTCGCACCGAAAAAGCTAGGGGGCTCAAATTTTGCCAGAATCTTTCTTATAAACAAGGTTTGTTTGGTATTGAAAATGGGCTAAATCGGAATATTAGAAAGAGAGTTATAGCTCGAAAAGCAAGAGTAGGTCGAAAAAACCGTGTCCTTCGAACATCGAATAAAATGGAATTGTGTCCAAACGCCTTAACGTAGACTCATGAAACTTCGAATATATATTTCCTGGGTAAAGACAATATTTTTCCCCGAAAATTGTCTAAATCTATGCATTAGCAGAGGAGTTATCGATCAAAATGTACGAAAATTTATACCGCACAGTGTATTTTTCGGTATATTTAAAAACCAAAACGTCATAAAAGCAACAAAATTGGATGTACGACTCTGAAATTTTGCACACTTTGCTTCTTGGTGACACGCTTTCTTGTAACGGCAAATCAATGTGCCACGCCCACTTTTACGCCCACCTCCCATATAACGTTTTAACTAAAATTCATATAATTTCTCTATTAATAAAGATTTTGGAATAATGAAGGCCTATCTTGAAACACCTCAGTTGTACTCATTCGCAAAACTAACTTTGACACGCCTACTATAACGCCCACTTTTCACGTTATCTACCGTTAATGAAATTTAAAAGCTCATAAAACCGCTAAAATTAGAGGTATGATGATAAATTTTGCTACGTCTATCCCCCTAGGCAATTTCATTACTATGCCAAAAAATTAAGGTGCCACGCCCACTTTTGCGCCCACCTCTCATATAACGTTTTACCTAAAATTCATATAACTTCTATATTAATAAAGATTTTGGAATAATAAAGGACTATATTGAAACACCTCAGTTGTACTCATTCGCAAAAACAACTTTGACACGCCTACTATAACGCCCACTTTCACTTTTGAATTGTGTCCAGACGCATAAACGTAGAGTCATGAAACTGCGAATATACATTTATCGAGTCACTGAAAATCGCTTAAATCTATGAATTAGGAAAAGAGTTATAGATAAAAATGTACGAAAATTTATACCGCACAGTGTATATTTCAAATTTAAAACGTAATAAAACTGACAAAACTATATGTACGATTCTGAAATATTGCAAACATGGCTTTTTGGTCAAAGTCTTCGTTATAACGGAAAATAGATGTGCCGCGCACACTTTTTTCCTTAAATTTTTATAAAAATATATTACTCATATATATTAGCATTTATTCATCTTACACTGCACCATTTATTGTACTGTAGCTAAATATAAGATAAAGATGATAAGATAGATGACTCTACTAGCAACTACTAGATGGCATGCTAACAACTTATGATTATGTTCTCCTGAAATTATGCTCTATTAAAAATGGGAATTTAGGAAAATTTTGACCTAAGTCAAAAAAAATTATCTCTAAACATTATAAACAATTTATTTTCATGTACTAATGGCTAACAAATTTTAAAATTTTTCAAAACTTATTTCGTTTGAAAATCTTTTGAAAGCAAAATGTTATAGAAGTTTAAAAATCAAAATCTTACTAATAAATTTCCCGTTTTAGAAAAATGCAGAGAATGTATATTTTAAATCACCCTGTGGCCCTTAAAATTTAACCTTAAATACACTTTCTTCCTCTTAAATTCA
Source organism: Phyto melanocephala (assembly GCA_941918925.1). NCBI lineage: Eukaryota > Metazoa > Arthropoda > Insecta > Diptera > Rhinophoridae > Phyto > Phyto melanocephala. Next base: position 56,722,625 of record OW799235.1, read on the forward strand.
TATAAATTCTCTATGAATAAAGATTTTGGAATACTAAAGGACTATATTGAAATATCTAAGTTATGTTTATTAGCAGAAACTTTATTGACACGCGTATTTTAACGGCCACTTTCATTGAAAGACTAAATTTACGAAAACATTTTACTAGCATACCGAAGTTATAATGGGTGGTTTTATTTTAGAGGACTATGTTGATTTTGAATAAAATTATTATGAAATTATTATCATTTATTTTTATAATGATAATATTTGTATGCTTCAATTATGTATGGAACAAAATATCGGCCAAATGGCCCCCCAACCTAGGCGGCACACCACGATCCGATAGTCCAAATTTTCAATGACATTGTTGATGCTCGATTGTTGGGCACGACGATGAGTCGAGGTTGCTTGCTCTTTTGCCACGTTATCGTGAAAAACAGCAATGTTTCCCATTCAACGAACTAAGATGGCATTCACAGATGTTTTCACATTTCATACAGACCTGCTTTGCAGACATTTAAATATTTTTTACAATTCTCACGATTGTGGACGAATACGAACGATTATGTTGACCAAAAGAATCACGAAGTGCACAAAATGCATTTTGATTTGAACGCCCATTTTTATAAAAATCTTTAATATTTAAAAGCGTTGCTCGATTGCGTATCTTTCCACGGTTCAAATTGAGTTAGTCTGAGATTGAGAAATGTCAAATGAAATACAAGAAAAAAGTTGAAGTTTAGATGTGGTTCACCTTAAACATGGGCCCTTAAAATTTAACCACCCTCTACAAAGAAAGTGATACATATTTTATTATAAAGAGATTATTCTATAGCGATTAACAAAATAATAAATATTGTGCTTTAAATGTACACAAAATTGGTGGTGGGTATAAAAGATTCGACACAGCCGAATATAGTGCTCTTACTTGTTGTTTTTATGTATAGATGTGTGTTTTCGTATGTTCCTCAATTTGTCTTTCTTTTGTATTAAATGTTTTCTTTACCGCACTGATAGTCTTTTCTTATGTTCATAAATATGTTTTCCCGGAATACCGCAGCGCATTTGTGTCCAATGGAGCACTTTATCAAAACTTCACTGCACCACCTTTTAGATTATTCACGGAAACTAATATGCTTTCAACTGTACCGATTTTCACTTAACTTTTCTAACAATAAATCCGACGGTCACTTATTCGTAATCCGGTTCAAAGGACCAAATCTTTGATACGAAATCTTTGATTAAAAAACAAATCCACTTTTATAACGAATATTTAATTGTTTATTGGACTGTATAGTTCATTTATTGAGGAGTTAAACATGACTGACATTTTTACATAAAGGTGGTTGAAAAGAAGTTACATTAACATAGAAAAGCTTTAGTAGGAGTAACGAAAGAAAGAAATAGAAAAGTAATTGAGTCAGAGTAGTTACAACGACAGAGTGGCATTCGTGGGAATGGTTCCAAAACAGAAGTAAAGGCCGTCTTAAACCAAGCAGTATGGCATTATTAACTCAAAATCGTATAAAATGAATATACGCGGTTGCCCATGAAAACCACATAATTAAGAAAGCTGAAATTTTTCTTTTGTCGACTGAAATTGTTTCGCCAAAAGTCCACAGATATACAGAATCCAGGGTACACTTCAATTTTATCAGCTGTTCGTTTCTACATTTCCTTTATTCTTTTAAAATAAGCCATTGTCATGCTTTATATATAGTTACACAATGTATAAATCTATAAATTTTTCAATAAACAACATTATATCTGAGCAGATGTTATGTAGCGATTCTACTGGTTTGTAATACCGATTCATTTCTGAATATTTCAATAACACATACGGGTATGAACAACATATGGTGGCTTCTAAAAAATAATTTCAACAATTTATTTTTTTCTTATTTAAAAAGAAAGGTTTTTGTTATACATACATACATATGTATGTAGATTATATTTGTTAGTACAATATAAGTACATACATATTTTATATTACACCTTCTGTCGTGTTCGTATTTTCTTACCAATCTTACTGATTTTCTCCAGAATTACAAAAAGTTTTATATAGGCTATAAAGAATGTTGATAGGGAAAGAAAGAAGTATTCGTCTTCTTTGCGCAAAACAATTCAAACTTCTTCTTTGTGTAGATTGAGTAAATTGACAAACAAACAGCTACTTAAAAAAACAATAACAAATTAAAAAAACAAACAAAAAAAGAACTTTTTTTTTATTGATGGTTTAGTAATACACTTCTTATACGCATAGCTGCCAGATAAAATTGGAGTAAAATCGTCTAATTTGGGGGAAAAAATCGTCAAAATCGTCAAATAGTTTACGCAAATCGTCATAAAAACGTCAAAATAAAGAAACGCATTTTTTAAAACAAAAAATTTTTTATTTAATGCATAACATAACAAACTTTTTAAATCTAAAGAGATAAATGGTTTTATTAGACCCTTTTAAGTTAAGAATATGACAATAAATATAATACAATTTAGAATTAATTTCGAAAAATAAATATTAATATTTATATATAAATACAAAAAATAATAAATTGGCTGCATCTTTTTGGACTATTTTCCTTGCTAAAGTTTCTACCGACTAAAGTAGCTTTAGACAAGCGTAAGACGAGCACAATGCCAAAATAAACTACATCGTTTCGCTTTTTAGCCCATAAACTTATTTCTGAATCTGCAAACCAGTCTTCCTTAATTTTCCTCTTCTTGATCGTTACCTGTGAAAAACACCATTAAAATTTCATTTTAGCTACTACAAAGTTTTGTATAAAAAATGGATGAAATTTCTACTTACAAAGGAAGAGCTGCTAGAATTTTCATCATCTTGGTTTTCTATTGAAAATATAATGTTTGACTTTTAAGGTGAATTCACCCATTTGTTCTGAACAAAATTTTTTCCGGAGAATAACATTTTTTACTGAGAGTTTTCTGCAGAACGATTCACCCATTTAAGAAAATTTGTCCGAAAAAACAAAGCTGCCATATAATATAAAATGCAAACAGTTGTACAAAGTGGAAGCACCGCTAGCAAACTATGTAAATAAATACAAACGTAAATTATTTCATTAAAATATATGTGAAGAAAATGTCGGATAGAAGAAAACTAAAATTATTATTTTTAATTGAAGTGCATAAAGTCAATTTGTTTGCAAAAGAAATTTATAAAAAAAATCGAAAATAAAAAGAGTCGCTTCTATTTCATTCCATAAACCCTGTTTTAAATAATTATTTTTGTATGCACTATTGCTCATGTCATACAAACATTTTCTTCCTGGTTTTTTAATTCTTCTATTAATTTTTGAGCAATATTTTCATTAAATTCCATTTTAATTGTTAATTTTCGGCAAAAACAATTTTTGTATAATAAATGTACTGACACTGTGTGATGTGGCAACCAAATTCAATTTTCATGTAAATATTGAAAAATAGTGGCATCCCAATTCAGTTTCTTCTGAACAAGAATTAAAATTAAACCAATTCAAGAAAAATCTTTCTGAACAAAATAATCTCTCTCTCTCTCAAAAGTAAAACATCAAACTCAATACAAAAAAAATTTGTTCTGAACTAAAATTTTATGGGTGAATTCAGCTTTAAGGTTTTAATGTATAATTAAAAAGAACTTACCATTTTTTGAAGTATTTAAGCATATTAATTTGTCACTTAAATAATTTAAATCAGGGGTTGTCAACCTTTTTGAAGCCGCGACCCCGAAATGATTATCAAAAAATCTGGCGACCCCTTAACGTATTTGCTTTCAAAGTTTGAAAATATGTACTATTATAAAAAGACAAAATTCAATGAAAATAAAGCAAAAACGCTATTCTTTCAATAGACACCTAACGGTGTCACAATTGCAACCACGTTTTTCGCATTTAATTAAAAATAAGCAAGCCCAGCGTTCACATTGATATACATAAGTACTTTTATGTTTTTAAATTAAAATTTTTTATGTTTTTAAATTAAAAGAATTAAATATTTAAAAACAATCGATGTGTTTTATTTAGATCAGCTCGCCCCCGAGAAAGGTCGCCGCGACCCCCCAGTGGGTCGCGACCCACCGGTTGAAAATCCCTGATTTAAATAAATTAACTTAAAAAACTAAAATTGTTTTAAACGCATTTCCAAATCTATATTTGTTCGTGTTGTATGTATCAGTTGATAATATGTGGCATTTACTATGTTAAAAATGTACAAAGTGGAAAAATTACCCACACAAACACATTAAATAATGATCGATGTATCTCTTTCACTCTGTTCTATTATTAATAACATAAAAACCCGTTACAAATTATCTTTATTTAGTTTAAGGTTGATATAAAAGTAATGAAAAATGTTGCAAACTTTAATTCTTGAAAATCGTCAAAAACATAGCATAAATCGTCAATACTTAATTTTAGCACGTGAAATCGTCAAAATGACGATAAATCGTCAAATCTGGCAGCTATGCTATAGACTATAAAGATGTTGCACTCAGTATATTTGAAAAAATTAAAAATTTTGTGCTGTTAATGATGCGGGCGGCAGAGGAAGTATCAGAAGAAGAAAAGACCAGCGTTACCACTCAAAAATTATCTATCCAACAAAATTTGCCTGTAAAACCGACCAAAATCCATTTAAACCGACCAATTTTTTTAAATATTAAATAACAAATATATGCATATTATGATCTTAAAAACCACAAAAATTTCTTATATAAATGTACAGGATTAAAATTTTTATGTTTTCATTTAGTTAAGAAATCAATAAAAAGCCGTTACAATTGCTTTGCTTTCACCGAGTTAACACAAATCAACTTTTACAATTATGATGGCATACACAGCCAATGCAAGAAAACAATTACAAAATTCCTTTTGTTTTTCCTGCTGTTATGCATTTTGTGAAGTAGCACCACCCTACAAATGGGCTCATCGTATTTTTATACCCTTCACACAGTGAAAAAGGGTATATATAGGTTTGTCATTCCGTGTGAAATTTCTACAATTTTCATTTCCGACCCCATAAAGTATATATTTTCTGAAAGCTTATGAATAGAGGAGTCGATTAAGCCCTGACCGTCTGTCCGTCTGTCCGTCTGACCGTCTGTCCGTGTGTATGTTGAAATCAACTTTTTGAAGCCCCCCGACATAGGTTGGACCCGGGTAAGGTATTAAAATATCAGAAATATTCGGGAGTAGATCGGTATTGAAAATCAAAAACATCGGTACATAAACAACTGAGATATGAGCAAAAACCCACGACCACCTCGATTTTCTTTTCATAAAAACAACATTACAACAACAACATACATACATACAAACGTGTATACTGGTTAGAGAAAACGTGGCATCGAATCCCAGCTGAGGCAAAAAAATTTTTTTTTAAATTTTTTTAAAATTTTTTTTTTAATTTTTTTTTATTTTTTTTTTATTTTTTATTTAATATATTATATATATTTTTATTATTATTTTTTTTTATTTTTTTTTTTTAATTTTTTTTTTATTTTTTTTTTGTTTTATATATATTATATATGTATATAATAATTTTTTTTTTAAATTTTTTTTTTTTAAATTTTTTTTTTATTTTTTATTTTTTTTTTGTTTTTTTTAACATACATACGTGAATTTACTGTTATTGCATGACTACACGTTGTGAAGGGTATATAAGATTCGGCACGGCCGAATATAGCGCTCTTACTTGTTTATAGTCTTTTACACACGTTTGACATTTGCTTTTGATTGTTTTTCGTTGCTGAGAAGAAAATAGTATTGCCAAAAACTGAAAAATTTAATAGCGACCAGTATTTGAATATGGTACATTATTTTAAACAGACCAAAATAACGTTTAGCCGACCACGACCATTAATGTCTGACCATTTTGGTCGGAAAAGACCAATAGTGGCAACGCTGGAAAAGACTTCATTCTCACATGTTGAGAGAATTAAAAAGAGCAAATTACAACATACATACATATGTATGTAAATATGTAGATGAAACCAGTTCTGTAAATTGTTATTGTCAAATTTGTTTGTTTTTTTACTAGCTTTAAGTATTTGTGTGCTTTCCCGTTTAAAACAATTGCCTTAAGGCCATGACTGACTATCCTACAAAGTCGTACGATTATGTCAAATAAAAATCTGATAGTTTTCTGTCCTACATAAAAAAATCGTAACAAAATGTGTTATTGGATGCCACACTGTCATACTTACTTAGAAAAAGCAACTCTGATCGCACAGAAACTATTATTTTATGAAAATTTCCAAAAGATTATCAAATCGGACACACTTGTCAAAAAATCTGTCACACATGTGCACTTTGTGTCCACACTATCACACTTTCTGAACACACATACAATTTTTGACATATCGAACGACTAAATCTGATAGTCAGTCATGGCCTTTAATGGCAATGTTTTCATGCGATCTATGCGTAAATAGCAAACGTAAAACCAAATGTTACCTATGGAGTAATTGTAGGGTATGGATATGTGTTTTATTGTTGTATAAGTAAAACTACAATGATTTGCACCGAATTTTCATTCCATTTTTAAAGTTGGTATTTCATTGCTACTTACAATATTTGGCATGAAATCCAATAAAATGAAAGACATAAAACTTTTTGTTTATGTTGTTTTTTTTATACTTGTGTTTTAAAATTTTTAACTTTTCAGCATTCGATTGTTTGTACTTATAAGTCTCCTAACAGGAATGCTTTCTAAGTAATATAAGTACAAGCAGATTAAGTATTTCCATTCTATGTTTGTGACACGCATTTTTCTCGTCGAACCAAAACGAATATTTTGTATCATTCGTACTCCCTACGCATTGCTCCATAACTACCTTTTTTATATTTTTAATTGCTTTGTTCTTCAAAAACAGTTTTTCGAATACTTTAATATGAATTTTACATATTTCGAAGAACAAGTCAGAGGGTGAATATAAACTTCCAAAATCTGTTTTTTTCATAGTTTTTCGTATGGATAAACATTTCTGATGGATATGTTAAAATTTGGGAAGGTTTGATTATATCCATTCGGCACTTAATGCAAGATATCCGTTGCGCTATGTAGCCTATGAAATATCGACTTGAGGTAAGTTCAATTGGCACATTCTTAGAGATAAAACTGTCAACGCTTTCATCAAAATATTCTTTATTTTCCTGGTATATGTCAGTGATATCTGTCACGATGGTAGAATTGCTAGGTTCTACACTGTCATTATCTTCTAAACTGCTTTGAAAGTCCAGTGGCAAAAATATTGCGTCGTCTTCAGCACAATTTGTTGAGGTACTAAACTGGTTTATTTTTAAAGATAACAGCTTAGCCATTGCGATATTGAATTCATAAACAGAAGGGTTCTTACAATGTCCACCTTTAGCACGTACATGCGAAAAAACGTCTTCTAATGGGTCTTGATTAAATCGGCTGGTTAACACAATATGTAAATTAGAGCTCTCCCTAAGCATTTCCTCACATAACGACAATATACCCCTGGTGGTTTGGATAAATCCGCTGATGGAAAATATTTTATTACCGTTATATTCAATTTGTTGTATGTATGTAATAAGCTCTTGCAGTACTTGCCAAGTCTTATTATTAATCTTCAAGCCACGTTTCAGAGGGTTGGGATTATTTAAATTTTTACTATTTAAACAGTCAAAATAACCATCGATTTTTTTTATAAATGAGCAAGTAGAAGAGGCTATTTCCGATGAACTTCTTGTAAATTGGCGGTTTTCATCACAGGATTGAATTGCAGCTGCAACAGAATGGCTTAAAGTTTGAACAGCTAGGCCCACGCGAATCTTTTGAAAATTCGTTGGGTTTATATGACATATTGTCAATTTTGTCATTTTTGTTGCTTTTCCATGCTTTAATTCAAAAACTTCTCTAATAACATCAAATCGTGCTATTCCATCAGGTGTTTTAAAATCGCCTTTTATAAAATTATTTCGAATCGATTTAAAACAAGTAACAGTGCTATATTCGGCGTGCCGAATCTTATATACCCTTCAAAACGTGTAGTCATGCAATAACAATTGTTTGTATCACCATTCATCTCATATAAAATACGTACATATGTATGTATATACTGGTTAGAATAAATGTGGCATCGAATCCCAGCTGAGCCAAAAAAATTTTATTTTATTTAATATATTATTTATATTTTATTTTTTTTATATTTTTTTTAAAAAATTTGTTTAAAAAATTTAAAAAAATGTTTGTTAAATTTTTTTTTATTTTTAATATATTTTTTTTTTGTAATTTTTTTTTTGGCATGTTTTTTATATGTATGTATATACAGTCAAGGACTAAAGTTTAAATACACCCCAAAAATTGTATGTTAAGAGAAAAGTAAACGTTTCAGAAAAACTTAAAGTATGCAGTTTTATTTAGTTTCATAAGCAACAAAAAACAATAACAAAATATATAGACTTCATTAAAAATATAAAAATTTATAAAAGAACCTTTTTGGTCGCCCATAAGATTTTCAGTCTCACCTAGTATGAATAGTCACTAATTTGAAATTCTAGCTTCGCCAACGTTGAAAATACAAACAGCACCATAAAAATTCATAAAAGTACCTTTTTGGTCACCTATAATATTTTTAGTCTCACCTGGAATCAATAGTCCTTTATTTTACAATTCTACCTTAATAAACGTGAAAAATACAAAAATTACCATAGAAATGTGAAAGGTAAATTTTTTAGTACAAGTTCCAAATTCCAAGTTTAAAATGATCAAATATTTATGTAACAAAATATTTGAATCGACACGATTTAAAGTCAGTAAATCCACTAATTTTTGCATAAAAGAAGTTATGTTCTAAAAAGTACCAAACCCTTTTCCAGATTTTTTTCCTTTCTACCCTTTTATAATGTGTTTCAATTTTTACTAAATTACATAATTTTTTATGTCTGGTGAAATCCCAATTAAAAATTTTGTGAAAATTGGCTGTCTAATTAGGAATTACATACATTTTCAGGATTTTTCCCCTTTTTTGAACCTTTTTTGTCCCTAAAAAAGTTTCCAAAAATTTCACCTAAATAGTTGTGCATTGTTCTATTAGTAGAGCTATACATCGAAAGAATAACCGAGTGTCCAAATTTCGTGTCTCTAGCTCTTTGCGTTTGGGCTGTGCGATGATGTATCAATCAGTCAGGTTTTTTTTATATGTATATTAATGATTCGATTGCACATTTTAAACACGAAAAAGTCAACTACGGTATTCTCTATCACATCATACAGAAAAATATTTATAGTTGATTTTGTAGCGCTAAGTCCCACTGTGCGTTGTGTGGAATATAAAGAAACAAAAAAAAATAAAAATTTAATACTTCTATTGTTTATATGTAGATACTTTACGAAATTTTCAATCTATATCAATTATTATAAATTTATGTAAATTTTTTTTTGAGATTCAGTCCCAGTAAGATTATTAATTTCGCATCACAAGTTAAAAAACGTAAATATTTCAAAGCAAAAAAAAAAAACAGTAGTTAGTCAAAACAAGAAACACATAGTTAATTATAAAAATAAAAAAAAAAAACAATAACAATAACAGTACCAAATACAAGTTACGAGAGATAATAATGAATTTATTACTAAATAAAAAAAATTATATTTAGTTCATCTGTAGTATAAAAAGGAGAAACTAAAAATACTAAAATTCAGTCGATACTTAGCTATCTAAGATTTAGATAATAAAAAGAAAATTATATTAATTTTAAACAATTAATTAGTGGCGGCGCGTTTTACATAACATGTGTGGTATATTCGCAATACTCTCAAAGGAGGGACAACCGATATTACCAAAAGTATGTCGTGGTTGCGTACATACGCTGCGTGAATTTGCTTATCGTCAAAGTGGAAAACAGCGACATCGGGGTCCTGATGAAACCGGAGTATCAATAATTGCAGAAAATGGAGTGGCTTTAGTACACGAACGTCTAGCTGTTATTGGTGTAAATACGGGACGACAGCCTTTACATTCCGAAAATGGTGATGTCACTTTGATAGCTAATGCTGAAATTTACAATTATGTCCCTCTGGCAGAATCAATTGCGAAAAAACGTCCTAATTACAGGCCACGCAGTGATTGTAATGTAATTGTTGAACTATACGAAGATTATGGCGAAGAATTGTTGCAACTTATAACCGGAATGTTTGCATTCGTTCTTTACGACAAAAGTTCTAAAACTGTCTTGGTTGCCCGAGATCCTTATGGCATAATGCCGCTGTATGTTGGAGAGGATTCGGAAGGCAACATGTGGATATCATCGGAAATGAAATGTATGGTAGAATTTTGTCCAAAAATAAAAAACTTTCCTCCGGGACACTACATTATGGGCCACATGGGAGGAAATTTAAATCCACAGCGATTTTACAACCGTACGTGGCAACAGGAAATTCCTTGTGAACCAGCGAATGTTGACTTGCTGCAGGAGTCTCTAGAATCAGCTGTTCGCAGCCATTTGCAATGTGATGTACCATTCGGTGCCCTGCTTTCCGGTGGAGTTGACTCTAGCCTCATTGCTTCAATTGCAACAAAAATAATGCGAGAAAGAGACCCTAACTATAGATTGCGCACTTTCTCTGTGGGCATGAAAGGTTCCCCAGACTTTAAATACGCTCGCATGGTTGCCGACTATATCAACAGTGACCATATCGAAGTCTCTTTTAGTGTTGAAGACTGCCTTGATGGTGTCCGTGATTTGATCTACCATTTGGAATCGTATGATGTAGCCACTGTTCGTTGTAGTTTACCTATGTTTTATTTAAGCCGCTACGTAAAGAGTACTGGCATAAAAATGATTTTGTCTGGAGAAGGTGCCGATGAAATATTTGGGGGTTATTTATACTTTTTTAAGGCTCCCAACTATCAAGAGTTTCACAAGGAGATGGTAACACGAATAGACCAGCTGCATGTATCAGACATTTTGCGCGCAAACAAAGTAACAATGTCAAAGGGTTTGGAACTGAGAGTTCCCTTTCTCGATACATCCTTTGTAGATTATGTCATGTCCATAAGGCCAGAAGACAAAATACCAGGTCCTCTAAATTGCTATAATAGTAGCCTTGCCGATCGTATGGAAAAGTTTATTTTGCGTAAAGCATTTGAAGACAACTACCTTCCAGTCGAAGTACTTTGGCGTCAAAAGGAACAATTCTCAGATGGTGTTGGTTACGATCTAATTGAATCATTACCACATTTTGCCACTAAGCATGTCAGTGATGTCGAATTTGCCAAAGCAGGCACACGCTTTCCTATTAACACTCCAAAAACAAAAGAGGCTTTCTACTACAGGTGCATATTCGAAGAACAGTTTCCCGGAAAATCACCAGCTTTAACAGTTGAAAAATGGGCTCCCCGACTAGATTGGGGTTGCCCCGAAGACCCTTCTGGAAGAGCTCAAGAAGCTCATACGCATCGTTTGAAGCAATTTTTGAATTAATTACTTTTTTTCTTAATAAAATTAAATAACGTAATAAATAAATCTCAAAACAAATTTTTATGTAAATTAAAATTTTTATACTATTTTTGGGCTTTACTTTCTGTGGCCGTTCCGTGACTTGACTAGGCTACGCTTAACAAGGTTAAACTAAAATCGCAGTTGATTGTTTTTTGTTTTTAAAATGTCAACATTAGTTTACATTTTTTCCATTAAAAATATGTTTAATTATTGCCAAAGACACTTAAAAAGACGCATAAGAAAGTTCTCTTTTTATACCCTTCACCTGTGGTGCACAAGGGTATATATAGCTTTGTCATTCCGTTTGTAATTTCTACAATTTTCATTTCCGACCCCATAAAGTATATATTTTCTGAAAGCTTATGAATAGAGGAGTCGATTAAGCCCTGACCGTCTGTCCGTCTGCCCGTCTGTCCGTGTGTTGGTTGAAATCAACTTTTAGAAGCAACTATATGTTCCTCAGATCTGTATATGGTATCAATCTCTTGGAAATATCCAGGAATGAATCGCTATTGAAATTCAGCACCATCGCCCCATAACTTTCTGAGATATGAGCAAAAAACCACGACCACCTCGTTTTTTTTCACAATTACAACAACAACATACATACATAGATACATGTAAAAAACATACCAAACAAAAAAAAATTACAAAAAAAAAAAATATTAAAAATAAGAAAAAAATAATAAAAAAACTGCAAAAAAAAAATTTTAAAATAATTTTAAAAAAAAAATTTAAAAAAATTTTTTTAAAAAATTTAAAAAAAATATAAAAAAAAATAATAAAATATAAATAATATATTAAATAAAATAAAATAAAATTTTTTTGGCTCAGCTGGGATTCGATGCCACATTTATTCTAACGTGTACGTATGCACGTATTTTATATGGGATGAATGCTGATACAAACAATTGTTATTGCATGACTACACGTTGTGAAGGGTATATAAGATTCGGCACGGCCGAATATAGCACTGTTACTTGTTCCTCTTAAAGGAAGTACATGGTAGCTGCATGAGACATTTGTAACTTTGCTAAGCGCTTACCCAATACTTAAGATAAATTTTTATAGAATTTTTTAAATTAGTTGATGTGGCTCTAATTTCTTGTAATTTTTATTACTTAAGCACGTAATAAAAATCCACGTAATGGATTAGAACCTTGCTAATCAGTGCCCTTTCTGTGGAAACAACCCAATTAACATCGAACACATCTTTTTCGACTGTGCACATATGAATAAATTTAGAAACACAATTCCTGGGAACAAAGACTTTTTCCAATTAATTAAAACTACCATGCTTAATAATGATGTCATGTTAAACAATGATGTTTTTAAAATTAATTAACCTCTATAACTATATTTAAACTCTACATACCAACGCTGCTATAGCTCAATATTTATTTATTATACTAATAATTGTATATATACATACATATATATATATATATATATATATATATATATAGGCATATTATATCTAAAAATAGTGGCAAAGATAAAGAGGAATAAATTATTCTATGGCTGAAAACTTTAATTTTGGTGGTAAAAATATGGGAAAAAACAGAGGTAGTCATGTTTATTTGTTCATATCTCAGAAAGTTATAAGGCGATTGTGCTGAATTTCAATAGTGATTCATTGCCAGATATTTCCAAAATATTAACACCATACACAGATCTGAGGAATATATGGTTGCTTCTAAAAGTTGATTTCAACCAACACACGGACAGACGGTCATGGCTTATGGAGTCGAAAATGAAAATTATAAAAATTACAAACGAAATGACAAAGCTATATATACCCTTGTGCACCACAGGTGAAGGGTAGAAAAAGAGGTTTCAGACAAAAATTACTTTGCTTGTTTACATACCCGCCAAGATCAAAACGAGCTTCATCTGAAAAGATGATTTTTTAGGCAAAATCGGCCAAAGTAATGTCGCAATATTTTCCAGCGTTGTTCAAGCGTATACACAACCATATTTGTTCAGCGGAAGGATAAAACTAATTATCTGTCAAATCAGACATGAGCTAAGTGTTACCATTCACGAAATAAGCACTAGTTGAAAAAAAAAGTTAGATGGCGGACCCTTTTTATATCTCGAAATAATTTTTGCCTATAACTTTGCCGATTAGGGACCGACAGGCAGCCATCGACTCCTCTATTCATTAGCTTTCAGAAAATATATACCTTTTGGGGCAGAAATTAACGTTGTAGATGATACAATTGAAATTCTTTTACTTTTGCTTCTTGAAAGTTGTTGAGTGCTCCTAGATAAATGAAAAATAGGATTGAGGAGAAAAAAGTTTGCTTAAGAACTAATCCTATCTCTGAAAAATTCTATATTCATTTTATCATTCCGTTTGTTAGACCCCATAAAGTATATATTTTCTGAATGGGGGCTTCATTTTATGACAATCTAGATATGTCCGTCCGTCTGTCCGTCTATTGAAAGCAAGATAGAGGTCTGGCCGAAAAAGCTAGGGTGCTCAAATTTTGCCTGTCTTATAGACAAGGTTTGTTTGGTATTGAAAATAGGCTAAATCGAAATATTGGGAAGAGAGTTATAGCTCGTAACGCAAGAGTGGGTCAAAAAAACCATGTCCTTCCAACATCGAATAAAATGCAATTCTGTCCAAACGCATTAACGTAGACTCATGAAACTTCGAATATATATTTCCTGAGTAAAAAACAAATATATGTCCCCGAAAATTGCTTTAATCTATGGATACGAATAGGAGTTATAGACTAAAATTAAATTTAAAACGTAATAAAACTGACAAAAATACATGTATGATTCTGAAATTTTGAAAACATCGTTTTTGTTCAAAAGCTTTGTACTAAGGGAAAATAAATGAGACAAGCACATTTTTATGTCCACCTCTCATATAACACTTTATCTAAAATTCATATCATTTCTCTATGATTGAAGAATTTGGAAGAATAAAGGACTTTCTATTGAAATATCGGAGTTGAGTTTATTGGCAGAAACTATTTCGAAACTGTTAATGAAATTTAAAAGCTCAAAAAACCGACAGAAATACAGGTATAGCTTTCTAGTCAATGTCACTGTTATGCCAAAAATTGAAGGTGATACGGCCTCTTTAACGCCTACATCCCATATAAAGCCTTATATTAAATTCATATAATTTTTCTATGGACAAAATTAGAGGAAGAATAAAGGACTATATTGAAATATCTCAGTTATATTTATAAACAAAAACTATATAGACACGCCAACTTTAACGCCCATTTTCATTGAAAGACCAAATATTTTAATATTTAGCATATCACAGTTATACAAAGAAAGTGATACATATTTTACATATTTTTTCCATAGCGATTACAGTTAATAATAAAACAATAAATTTCGTTCTGTAAAAGTACACAAAATTGGTGGTGGTTATCAAAAATTAGGTACAGCCGAATATAGAGCTCTTAGTTGTTTTTTCTCAAAAAGTTAACAAAAATCAAACCGAATTTTTTTATAATAAAAATTAATTTTTTTTTTAATTTTAAGCAGCTGTTAATATAGTATTTTACAGAAAAAAGATGTCAATGTAAAATCTTTATAAGTTTAGCCACAAAAAAATATATTGTAAACTTCTCAAAAGCAAAAAAGGGCAATAAGTACCCATGCAATTAACTCAACTTTCTTAACATTGTCCCTAAATGACATATCTCAAGCAAAAGTCTTTAAAATTCACTTGACGATGCAAAAAGTTGTTGTTTGTCGAGCTGCGTACTTAAATTTTAACATTTCTTCAATTTCACTTTTAAACACATGTCCGGCTAGATTGGCAAAATTGAGACGTTAACACGTGCCGTTCGTCTCTCAAAGTTTGAAAAATCCAAATTTTTAACAAAAAAGCCATAACCACAGAACGGTAAATAATAAAAACACGCTTATATTCTATACATAATTGTTGTTATTTTAAGTTAAACAGAGCAACGACAGCCTTTGACCCCGAAAACGAGACCCGGTACCACTAAATACCCCTCTAGTATTAACAAGTAATAGTGCTATATTCGGCCGTGCCGAATCTGATTTGATACCCATATTGATGGGCTTAAACAATTTGATCCGTCATTTTGTTTAAGACGCCATCTTGGATTTTAAATTTTTTAATAACTTACTATAATCTACTGGTCAAGCCCTTTCATTTGATACCAATATTGAAGGGGTTCAAGAAGTTACATTTTAAAATACCAGATTCGACACATATATAAATTTATTATCCGCCATTTTGTAGTGGCGGCCAATATAAATTTTAATTTTTTTATAGTGCTTATATTGCGCTGGTCAAATTCCTTTCAGATGATACAATATGGACTCTCTCGGTTGTCTAGAAGCTGACAAAAATTGGTTTTCGATTGTAAATTTTTGGAATATATATTTAAAAAATACTTTTTTTGTCTATAACTTTACCGATTAGAGCCTGCTTTATCCAAAATTTTTCACGAATATCTCTAGAGGCATATTATATTTACAAATAGTAGCAAAGGTATCTATAAATTATTCTATGGCTGAAAATTTGTAATTTTATTGGCAAAAATAGGGGAAAAAACAGAGGCAGTCATGTTTATTTGCTCTTCTATAGAGATTCATTAAAAATATTTGAATTATTATGCGTGCTATTTCAAACACACCTGAATGGAATTGTGACACACCCGGTGAAAGCACTTGGTGAGCAGATTACAAAACCAAAGCGTATTACGTTTTTTCTCAAGAGCGAAACTATATAGGATGGAATATGTTAAAGTGGCCCTCTAGTATTAAAAATATTCTAAGCGTTATGTGGGCCATTTTGGACATGCCTGAATGGGGTTGTGATATATCGGGTGAATGCCCTTAATGAGTAGATTACAAAAGTAAAGAGGATATATAATAACATGTTTGACAAAATAATACATACATATAAAAAGTTTCGATATCTTTCGAAATCTTTCGACACTATTTAAACATATCGAATATGTTTTTTTTATTTGCCCCGTGTCGAATCTTATATACCCTTCAAAACGTGTAGTCATGCAATAACAATTGTTTGTATCACCATTCCATCTCATTAGTATGAAATACGTACATGCATATAAAAAACATACATACATATAAAAACATCCCAATGTAAAATAATAAATTTACGTATATATGTTTAAAAAAAATAGAAAATAGAAAAAAAAAACAAAAAAAAAAGAAATAAAAATATAAGGAAAAAAAATTTTTTTTGCTCAGCTGGAATTCGATGCCACGGTCACTCTTACCAGTGTACCACGTTTGTATGTATGTGTTGTATGTTGTTGTTGGGAAAAGAACGAGGTGATCGTGATTTTGTCCTCATATCCCAGTTGCATATGTAACAATTCTTCTGATTTTAAATACCGAGCTGCCCCCGAATATTTCCGATGTTTTATTACCTCACGCGGGTCCAGGCGATGTCAGGGTGCTTCTAAAAGTTGATTTCAACACACACACACGGACAGACGGGCAAACGAATAGGGCTCAAGCAACTCCTCTACTCATAAGCTTTCAGAAAATATGTACTTTATTGTATAAATTTCACACGGAATGACAAACCTATAAATACTTTTTTTCACTTTTGTGTGAAGGGTATAAAAAGCGATGAAAGTAAACACATATGGGCTAACCCTGCGTTACGGACGTTACATTCGCACGCAAATTTGCTTCTTAAGATTGACACAGCTGGCGTTTACATTGGAATATTTTCATGAAATTTTTTGAAAAATGCAGTTCTTTGGGAGTACTTTAAAACTTGTTTTAAACTTAAAGGTAAACTGTTTTTGAAAAAAAGTTATTCTAGCTTAAAGTTCCGTTACGGACGTTACAAAAAATGGAATTCGATTTTGAGGCTTATGTGCATTTGCACATTTTTTAGCTAATTTTGCATAATGAACAAAAAAATTCCATATACAAAAAACTAAGTGGAATATATGACGATATCAATCCTGCTTAGAAAAGAAGTCTAAGTAGACCCGTTAAACAAAAATCTTAATTTTTGCCTGTTACGGACGATACGTTTCGGACGTTACACTTTTTACATTTAACCAAATTGTGTATATAAAAAACATTCATGTATTTAAAAATCCTTTTAACCTTGTAATTGTTAATTTATTAGTTACAAAAAAATTATAGAATATTTTATTACTCTTATATTTGCTTATATTCATTTATTTATTTGTTTATTTAACTGTTTAACATTGTAGCTTATGCTTAATAGACCCAGCTGTTCGAGCTACTTTTATAGTACATATTGTCATTGGAAAAGCCCGAAAAATAATGATATGATTTAAGAGCTGGATATTTTTTACATTTATCCATGTTTTTGATATTTCGTCAGATATAGTTTTGACATAATTTTTACCAACGTAAGTTAGGAAAACGCCATTTATATATTTTTCTTTTCTTTTTTCAAAATCTCGAGCGTTTTTTAAGATGAGACTTTGGGCTTTTGCTAGTTGCCAAACTTTTCGCTTAACAATAGCGCCAACACCGTCCACCGCTCCTTTTCCATGCAAAGTAGCAAAAAAATTCCTAATTTCTAACGGAAAATCCAGTACGTAAACATTGCATGCATTGGCGTACCGCCAAATATTTGAAGGGGGACATCGGGGTTGCGGTTTACAACATGTTTATGAATTACATATTATTGATTTTTAGGAACTATTTTAGGTTTCAGAAGAATTTAAAATTCATCTCAATTTAAGTTGTAGATTGGGGGATCGCATATTATTTAAACACAATTTTTGTTACCCAGATTCAGATTCAGCAGGTGAAAATCCATTATAAAAACTTAATTCGACCTCATAATATTAAAATACAATTTTTGGGTATTAACATGCCGTTACGGACGTTACACACTTTGTCATTTATATTTAAAAAGTGTAATTATGTATTTCTTTTTTTTTCATCAGATAAAGGTGCATAAAAAACTCTGTTTATAAACTTAAAAACCCTATTTTCCGTTACGGACGTTACACACAGTGTACCCATTTTTAGTTCAAATTGTTAATATATATTAGATAACTTACAAGAATAATTTGTATCGCAAATAAAAGAAAATTAAACAAATTAAAGTTTTGCTAAACGCTAAATACTGAAACGATTGTTTTGCCCACTTTTTTGACCATGAAAAATGCCCTTTTTTACAAAAATAAATGAAAGCAAGAGGTACGTTTAGGTCAGCCTCTGTCAAGGCCAAACAAACCACTGTAAAACCGTATTGCTTATATATTTTGAAGCTTGAATATGTATTGTATTATTCCATTAACAAACATTTGGATTTTGGGCAACTTTAAATTTCTGTCTTTGGTTTAAAGTTTTTTGGATTAGCCCATATATTTTTGGGCTCCACGAAAAGCCCCCCAATGAAATAACGCCCGAACGAGAAATTAAATATTCTCAAATTTTTTTTTCATATATTTTTGGGTGTTATTTCATATGAAATAACTCCCAATTTTTTTGGGCCGTTTTTCATTTTTTTTGAAATTATTTTATTTCTCATTTGGGGTTTTCAAATTATGAAATAATCTCCAATGAAATAACACCCAACAAATTTTTAAAATTCGGGGCTTGTTTCATAGCGTGTATAATTTGGGTGATATTTCATTTTGTATTCGGGGGTTATTTCATTTATAAAGCTGTTGGTTTTTGGGGGTGTTTGTAAATAAATTATATAAAAATAGGCCTTTTACAAGAAAACAATTAACCTGTGAATATATTACAATATCTTTTCAAATACATAAATGATAACGTTCTGGATTTGGATGGTGCGACCTTCGTGACAGACTACGAAATTAGTATACGGACTGCATTAATGATTGTTTTCCCTAAATCAAAAGTAATCGATTGTTGGTTCCGCTTCTGCCAAGCAGTGAGGAGGTAAATAATAACAAAGTGTATCCAACTGGCAGCATTTATACATACAACGTATATTTTCTCCATCTTGAATTCATGAACAACCATTTTGTTTTTTTTACCATTTCGCATTTATTTATGTATGTACATGAAAATAATTTTTTGGTAGTTGGGTTTCAAAAATAAATATATTGGAAATATTAAACAATTTTTTGTCCATACTTCCTCACATCTCCATTACAGAAAATTACTGCCTTCTTAACAATATTGTAACTATAATAACGTCTCCATGAGTTGGATTTTCAAGCCATTAGGATAGCTCTTTGATGGCTGATCTGAAATTGCTTCCATCGTATAAGGGAAAATAACTGCACTGGACAAACTTTACAAAACCAAAAGTAGTCACTATTAAACGAGCTTTGTATGTTCTTTCACCAAAAAAAAAAAAAAATTGATTATGAATGCTGGCACACTTCCGAAGTTTCATATATCCTTATTAAGAAGAAGACGCCTGCGGTCCTCCACACGATTTATACCAATAAATTTGCGATTTTGCTGTTGGTCCATATTGACTTCATGAAATCCTTAATGAAACTAACTCTTTTATGAATTTTGGGCATAATTTCATTTTTGTTGCTGATGGGGTTTATTTCATTGGGGGTTATTTCATTTTCATCATTGGGAGTTATTTCATATGAAAAACTCCCAAATATTGGGGGTTGTTTCGTTTTCGCTTTGGGGTTTATTTCATTTATTTTTCGATGTTATTTCATTCACTGTTTTTGGGTGTTTTTCCAATTTTTTGGAGTTTACTTCATTGTTGTTTGTTTTCTGGGCGTTATTTCATTTGGGGGCTTTTCGTGGAGCCTATTTTTTTCACTTTAGACAAAACAACTTATTTCGCATATTCAAATATATCAGGAGAGAAAAGAACGTACAAATGTATATAATTTGTTTATTTATTTAATTTAAGATAATATTATAAGAGCATTAAGAATTTAATTGTTTTATAGTTCAATGGGTATGACATAACACATATGTATCATAAATATAATTAACAATTTAGTATAACATTTATCAAAAGTCTACCAGTATTAAGTCAACTATGTACATATGTATATATCTAGATATAATAAAAATTATACTCCTCTTATTAAATTTGTATTTAAGTTGATTATTTTTGATATGATATTATCATAGTGTAAACAAATTAGAGTTATGACTTCAGACTTTTAAAATTTTAATTAAAAATAAAAAATTTAATATTATACGTAGAAAGACGCCGATTAGTGTTAATAAAGTATTTTGAAGATTATGCTATTACGATTAAAACACATGAAGATTTTCTTATCTTTATTTAGAATTAGGGATGGTAAACGAAACTGATTTTGCGAATCTCGGGATTCAGGATTGTAAAACTTTATATCCCAAAAAAACCGCGATTTTCGGGATTCCGAGATTTAAGGATTTATTTTTTATATGTATGTATTAGGAACACAATTTATTGAAATAATTTTAATTTTATTTTTTTTTTAACAAAATAGCAAATTTGAATAAAGAAATTCGTCGAATTTAAGTAAAGTAATTCATAAAAATAATTAATACTTATGTATATACTTAAAAAAAGGCTAACAAATACTTTGAATATCAGTTAAAGGATAAATAGTAAAAATTGTTTATAGTAATCTTATTGAAGAGGATAATAAATATATGAGCTATTAATTTCTCAAATGGTGTTATACCATTCACAATTATGTAGATATTTTAAATTTCTCGTTTGAATTCAATCAAAATATTTTAAAATATTTTGTCACCATGATACACTTTATAAATATTACTTAAAATGGCATAGAACCACTTTCAAAATGTGTTTATAAAACAAACTTCATTCGGCAGTGTTATCTTCAGATAATGATAAATACGAATCAGAATATTCTGCAGACAAACTGCTGGAAGTTTCATTACTTTGAAATTGATATTGATATTTTAATTTTGGATTATTTAAAAAGTTCAAAAGTCTAGAGTAAGTTTTTCTTCTTTCTTCTATGCGTATCGCTTAATTTGCAATCAATTTTTTAATTTTCTTTGCGCATAAGTGAAAGGACAGCATCGGCTTGATATAGATTCATATCATTGCGGCAAAGGGCTTCATCTGTTACCTATACTGGTTTCAAAGTAACTATTATTTGTTTTAGTTTTTGTTTTATATAGTTTACCGTTGGCGCATTTTAAGAAGTTTGCCATCTTGTTTTGCACTTGAAAATAAGTTTAAATTCTTTTCCTTGTTCTTCTGTAACATATTTTTGCAAAACATCATTTTTTGTTGACGTCTTCGAAACATTTTTAAACACTTTTCAATAAGAAGTTTATTAGCGGAACTCACTATTTGATGCAAACTACCCTTGCAAGTCGTGCAGACCGTGCAAGTCTAGCAAACAATTTAACTTGTGTACGACTACAAAAACAAATTCTATTAAATTGCAATTTGCTTTACTTGAGCAAATATGCACAACTTAAAATCAGTGCAAAGTAATGTCACACAAATTTGCACAACAGACACACAATTTTTTTTACTCTCAGGATTTAAAATCTCCACAAATTCAATTTCATACATGGCATTTTTTACCAAAAAATTGTGATATTATATTTTTCCGTTGGTTTAGGCATTGTAATTTATTTAAAATTAATTAATTTTCTTTTCGGAAAATATTAAAACACAGAATCTTACTTATTAATTAAAAAAAAAAGATTTGCTGTTTCTTAAATAGCTAAAAAATCAGCTCGTTGCCATAAGTTTGCAACACACATGAAAAATGCACTCACGCTTGGTACCAAAAAATTAGTGCATATTTGCACTAATTGCAAAAATGCTACCAAGAGTGAATTCCGCTATTGTTTCGCTAGCTAAACTCTATAAAGTCATGGTTTTCTTTATTATCATTATTTGATATGTATGACTTTTTTCACTTGCACAACTAAGAGCGTTGTAAAAAACATCAATAAGGGTATTCACAAAGGGTAGTGCAAACTGTGCAAACGATGCAAATGATTGCAAAATGCACTATTTTTTTAACACAACAACAAAATATATGCATTTGCAATTTGCTTCACTTTACTTCATTTGCACTACAAAAAGCTTGAGCAAAATTGGTTGTGTATATTTGCTAGAAGCAAATAAGTGACAACTGCTGTTTTTGACATTTCGATCGTCATTAATTTTAAGTAAAATAATACTAAAATCAATCAATTTCTGTTAGTAATAATAAAATGAAAAAAAAAAATATATTAAAGAGATTCAGTAAAAAATTGCCAGAATTTTTCAGTTGGTAACTCTGACAACACCGCCTAAAAAAAATATATATATGTTTTACGAGTTAAAAAAGGACGCTCACGATATGCCGTAATATGCACAGCAATTTTGCTCTGTGCAAATTTGCACAGGTTTAATCGTGAGTACCCTTAATAATTGCCAGATGAAATGCATGAGTAGAAGATAGTTGCTGCTTGGGTGGGTGCAATAATTTTTTAGATTTTAAGCATTGTAAAAGTTCCGTCTGTTGTAAAGCCAACAACTTCACTAGTTATACACCAACATCACCTAATCATTTCTCTAAAACTTACATGAAAATCACTGCCAGAATAATAAAATTTTATTAATTATTTTATAATTAATTCATATATAGAAAAAAAATTAAGATGTCGGGATTGGCATCCCTACTTATTTATGTAAAAAAAAACAATTAAATAAAATAAAAAGTTTTTCATTATTGAGTCTAGAATTATGATTGTTTATTATCTGTTCAAGTATTTACATATATGAATAAGAGCATTTATTGTCTACAATATATAAGCACACAATTTTAAATGTATTTTTTAATTTTTTTGTTTAATTACTTTACTTGTAATTAATTATATCGTTATATAAAAATAAGTAAATAAAAAAATACTCAGTTATGTGACAGAAATTTCGATCAATTTTAATTTTTGACCTTATAAATAATAATTTTTCATTAAAACTTAGATCAGATGAAAAGTTACAGAAATATTTTGCGATATTAATCAAAAAATGGAAAACTTGTTGAAATCTTAATAAATTAAAAAAAGTTATTGAAAAATTCTTATGAAAGCGAATTTCAATTTTTATTTATCTATTTGCACGCGCATTAGCTAAAACTACTAAATAGATTAATTTTAATCCAATTTGGTAAAAGTTCCACAGTAAAATATTGGATAGAAAAAACAAAATACATAATTTTGATAACATTATATAGGTGGCAATTTTTAAAGATATAATTTTAATATTAAACAAGTAAGAGCGCTATATTCGGCCGTGTCGAATCTTATATACCCTTCACAACGTGTAGTCATGCAATAACAGTAGTTTGTATCACCATTCATCTCATATGAAATACGTACATACATATATAAAAAACATACATATGTATAAAAAACATCCCATTGTAAAATTATAAATTTACGTATGTATGTTAAAAAAAAATTAAAAAAAAATAATAAAAATATAAATAATATATAAAATAAAAAATAAAAATATAAAAAAAAAATATTAAAAAATTTTTTTTTGGCTCAGCTGGGATTCGATGCTACGTTTACTCTAACCAGTATACTTGTTTGTATGTATGTATGTTGTTGTTATACCCTTCACCTGTGGTGCACAAGGGTATATATAGCTTTGTCATTCCGTTTGTAATTTCTACAATTTTCATTTCCGACCCCATAAAGTATATATTTTCTGAAAGCTTATGAATAGAGGAGTCGATTAAGCCCTGACCGTCTGTCCGTCTGCCCGTCTGTCCGTGTGTTGGTTGAAATCAACTTTAAGAAGCAACTATATGTTCCTCAGATCTGTATATGGTATCAATCTCTTGGAAATATCCAGGAATGAATCGCTATTGAAATTTAGCACAATCGCCCCATAACTTTCTGAGATATGAGCAAAAAACCACGACCACCTCGTTTTTTTTCACAATTACAACAACAACATACATACATACATACATGTAAAAAACATACCAAACAAAAAAAATTACAAAAAAAAAAAATATTAAAAATGATAAAAAAATAATAAAAAAAACTACAAAAAAAAAAATTTTAAAAAAATTAAAAAAAAAAAATTTTTTAAATTTTTTAAAAATTTTTCTAAAAAAAAATAAAAAAAAATATAAAAAAAAATAATAAAATATAAATAATATATTAAATAAAATAAAATAAAATTTTTTTGGCTCAGCTGGGATTCGATGCCACATTTATTCTAACGTGTACGTATGCACGTATTTTATATGGGATGAATGCTGATACAAACAATTGTTATTGCATGACTACACGTTGTGAAGGGTATATAAGATTCGGCACGGCCGAATATAGCACTGTTACTTGTTGTAATGTTGTTTTTGTTAAAAAAAATCGAGGTGATCGTGGTTTTTTTCTCATATCTCAGTTGTTTACGTACCGATGTTTCTGATTTTCATTACCGATCTACTCCCGAATATTTCTGATATTTTAATAACCCACCCTGGTCCAGGAGATATCGGGGGGCTTCAAAAAGTGGATTTCAACATACACACGGACAGACGGTCAGACGGACAGACTGACAGAGCTTAATCGACTCCCCTACTCATAAGCTTTCAGAAAATATATACTTTATGGTGTCGGAAATGAAAATTGTAGAAATTTCACACGGAATGACAATACCCCTATATACCCTTTTTCACTGTGTGAAGGGTATAAAAATCAGAAACTAAATTCTGCACGGGCACAACTGGTAACCGATAAATAAATCCAGTTCTTTAATTTCTCTTTTAATTAATAATTTTTATTTTTGAAAAGAACCCGTAAAAAAATATATTGCCTAAAACTATTTAATTAATTAATTGTTAAAATTGGTTTTGCGTTTGCATTATATTTCCAATTAATTGAATTGATTTTTTAAATTGATGTCAAATGTTTTTAAACAAGTAAGAGCACTATATTCGGCTGTGCCGAATCTTTTATACCCACCACCAATTTTGTGTACATTTAAAGCACAATATTTATTATTTTGTTAATCGCTATGGAATAATTTTTTTATAATAAAATATGTATCACTTTCTTTGTAGAGAGTGGTTAAATTTTAAGGGCCCATGTTGAAGGTGAACTACACCTAGTCTTTAAATTTGTTTTCTGCATTTCATTTGACATTTCTCAATCTCAAACTTACTCAATTTGATCCGTGGAAAGATACGCAAATGAGCAAACCTTTAAAGTTATTAAGGTTTTTTATAAAAATGGGCGTTCAAATCAAAATGCATTTTGTGCACTTCGTAATTCTTTTGGTCCACATAATCGTTCAAATTCGTCCACAATCTGGAGAAATGTAAAAATATTTAAAGTTCTGCAAAACAGGTCTGTATAAAAAGAAAATCTGTGAATGCCTTTTTAGTTCGTTGAATGGGAGCCATTGATGTTTTTTGCGATACTGGCAAAGAAAAAGAGCAGTCAACCTCGACTCATCATTATGCCCAAAAATTAAGCATCAACATTGTCATTGAAAATTTGGACCATCAGATAGAGGAGTGGCGCCAAGGATGGGTGGCGGGGGTTGGCAATTTGGCCGATATTTTGTTAAATACATAATCAAACCATACAAATATTATCATTATAAAAAGAAATGATAATAATTTCTTAAATAATTTGTGTTTTATTTAAACTCATCATCGGCCCTTAAAATATCAATATAGTCCTTTATTTTCCCAACAACTTTTCCAATAGAGAAATTACATGAATTTAAGATAAACCGTTATATGGGAGGTAGGCGTTAAAGTGGGCGTGTCACCTAAACTTTTTGGCACAACAATTAAATTGATTAGAAGAATATATGTAGCAAAGTTCATCGTCATACCTCTAATTTCATCGGTCTTATGAGCTTTTAAATTTCATTAACGGTAGACAACGTGAAAACTGGGCATTATAGTAGGCGTGTCGACGTATTTTTTACTAATGAGTACAACTTAGATATTCCAAAATAGTCCTTTATTATTCCAAAATCTTTATTAATAGAGAAATTATATGAATTTCAGTTAAAACGTTATATGGGAGGTGGGCGTAAAAGTAGGCGTGGCACCTTAATTTTCTGGCACAGTAATGAAATTGCCTAGAAGGATATACGTAGCAAATTTGATTATCAAACCTACAATTTTGGCGGTTTTATGAGCTTTTAAATTTCATTTACGGTAGACAACGAGAAAAGTGGGCGTTATAGTAGGCGTGTCAAAGTTGTGTTTGCTAATGAGTACAACTTAGATATTTCATTATAGTCCTTTATTATTCCAAAATCTTTATTAATAGAGAAATTATATGAATTTTAGGTAAAACGTTATATGGTAGGTGGGCGTAAAAGTGGGCGTGGCACATTGATTTTCCGTTACAAAAAGTCCTCTTACCAAAAAGCAAAGTGTGCAAGTTTTCAGAGTCGTACATCCAATTTTGTTGCTTTTATGACGTTTTTGTTTTTAAATATACCGAAAAATACACTGTGCGGTATAAATTTTCGTACATTTTGATCGATAACTCCTTTCATAATGCATAGATTTAGATAATTTTTAGAGAAAAATATTGTTTTTGCTCAGGAAATATATATTCGAAGTTTCATGAGTCTACGTTAATGCGTTTGGACACAATTCCATTTTATTCGATGTTCGAAGGACACGGTTTTTTCGACCTACTCTTGCTTTTCGAGCTATAACTCTCTTCCTAATAATCCGATTTAGCCCATTTTCAATACCAAACAAACCTTGTCTATAAGAAAGATTCTGGCAAAATTTGAGCCGCCTAGCTTTTTCGGTGCGACCTCTATCGTGCTTTCAATAGACGGACGGACATAGCTAGATCGTCATCAAATCAAAACCTGATTCAGAATATATATACTTTATGGGGTCTAAAATGGATATTTCGATGTGTTACAAACGGAATGACAAAATGAATATACCCCCACCATTTTTTTGGTGGCGGGTATAAAAATAGAGAAAGAAATTTTTATCAGCTGAAAAAAATTAATTAAAACAAGTAACAGTGTTATATTCGGCTGTGCCGAAGCTGATATACCCTTCACAACGTGCAGTCATGCAATAACAATTGTTTGTATCACCATTCATCTCATATAAAATACGTACTTACATGTAAAAAACATTTGTTTCTAAAAAAAATTACACAAAAAAGTATATTAAAAACAAAAAAAAAACAATAAAAAAAATATATTAAAAAAATTAAAAAAAATATTTAAAAACAAATTTTTAAAAAAATTAAAAAAAAATATATAAAAAAATAATAAAAATGTAAATAATAGATAAAATAAAATAAATAAAAAAATTTTTTTTTGGCTCAGCTGGGGTTCGGTGCCACGTTTACTCTAACCAGTGAATATGTATGTTGTTGTTGTAATTGTGAAAAAAACGAGGTGGTCGTGGTTATTTGCTCATATCTCAGAAAGTTATATAGTGATTTTGCTGAATTTCAATAGCGATTCATTCCTGGATATTTCCAAGAAATTGATACCATTTACAGATCTGAGGAACATATAGTTGCTTTTAAAAGTTGATTTAAACCCAGACGGACAGACGGGCAGTGCTTAATCGACTCCTCTATTCATAAGCTTTCAGAAAATATATACTTTATGGGGTCGGAAATGAAAATTATAGAAATTACAAACGGAATGACAAAGCTATATATACCCTTGTGCACCACAGGTAAAGGGTATAAAAAAATTCAAAAATATCATTAAAAACATAATAAAATGTATATATAAACAAATAAGAGTGCTATATTCGGCCGTGCCGAATCTGATAATACCCTTCACCATTATGTACATAGGTATAATCCCACATCGTATTTTATTGTATATACACTAGCATTTAACCCGCTGCTTCGATAGCGCAGTTCTACCTATTTATTGAAAACTCAAGTTCTATTTATAATTACTAAATATTTTTGGTTAAATTTATGAAAATTTGTATCTCTGATTCAATTTACTTAAAAAAATAAAAAGTAGAGTAAGAATACATCGGGCATATATTTCCTTACTAAAGGCAAGATCAATGCTACTGAGTTTCAAAAAATAAGATTCATAATTTCCAAAAATTACCCTAAAAATAATAAAAGTAACATTTTTTTCTTCACTAAAACTTCCACTTGGCTCATTATTACCTACATTCAGAATTCTATGTATACAAAATATAAAAAAAAATGAGAAAAAGTAATTTTGGTCGTCCATAATATTAGTTAGACCTCAGATCAAAAACCACTAATTTTTAGAATCTATGCTTATAAACGTAAAAATACAAAGAGTACAATAAAAATGCGAAAAGGCTGTTTTTGTGTCTCCAATGTCATTTAAATTCTCAGATCAAATCAACAATCCTTTATTTCACAATTTTAGCTTTATAAACGTTGAATATAAAAAAAGTCCCATTAAAATTCAGAAAAGTACCTTTTTAGTCGCCCATAACATTTTTAGTCTTACCTTGTATCAATAGTCCTTTATTTTACAATTCTACCTTTATAAACGTAGAAAATACAAAAAGTACCAAGAAAAGCGAAAAAATACATTTTTGGTCCAAGTTCCAAATTCCAAGTTTAAAATGTTCAAAAATCTATGTAAAAAAATTTTTTAATAGACATGATTTAAAGTCAGTAAATCTACTCTTTTTTGCATAAAAGTAATTATGTTCTAAAAAGTACCAAACTCTTCCCGATTTTTCCCCTTTCTTCCCGGGTATGAATGTGTTTCAATTTTTACTAAAGTACATAATTTTTTATGGCTGGTGAAATCCCAATTGAAAATTTTGTGAAAATTGGCCGTCTAATTAGGATTTACATACATTTTCCGGAAGTTTTCCCTTTTTGGTAACTTTTTTGTCCCCAAAACAGTTTCCAAAAATTTCACCTAAATATTTTTCCATATTCTATTAGGCAATAATAATGATAAAATTTTGTGCCAGTGAATAATATTAGAAAAGTTTCTTATAAAAAAAGTACCAAAAAAAGGGACAATTTTTACCTCTTATACATGTGAATTTGACAAAAGTGCCGAATTCCTATTAATATTTTTTCGCGGATTACTTCAAACAGTGTAAACTTTTTTCCCAACTGTATGTGTTTAGAAGTTACATAGGGCACCAAAAAAGTACCAAATTACAGTTTTTGCCCGTTTTTTCCCCTTAGGGGTTGAAAATTCAAAAAAAGGGCCAGACACCTATCAGCTTATTTTTTGTGCAAATTACAATTCTTTTTATACCCTTCACCTGTGGTGCACAAGGGTATATATAGCTTTGTCATTCCGTTTGTAATTTCTACAATTTTCATTTCCGACCCCATAAAGTATATATTTTCTGAAAGCTTATGAATAGAGGAGTCGATTAAGCCCTGACCGTCTGTCCGTCTGCCCGTCTGTCCGTGTGTTGGTTGAAATCAACTTTTAGAAGCAACTATATGTTCCTCAGATCTGTATATGGTATCAATCTCTTGGAAATATCCAGGAATGAATCGCTATTGAAATTCAGCACAATCGCCCCATAACTTTCTGAGATATGAGCAAAAAACCACGTCCACCTCGTTTTTTTTTCACAATTACAACAACAACATACAAACATACATGTAAAAAACATACCAAACAAAAAAAATTAAAAAAAAAAATATTAAAATTAAGAAAAAAATAATAAAAACAAGTAACAGTGCTATATTCGGCCGTGCCGAATCTTATATACCCTTCAAAACGTGTAGTCATGCAATAACAATTGTTTGTATCGCCATACATCTCATATAAAATACGTACATATGTATGTATATACTGGTTAGACTAAATGTGGAATCGAATCCCAGCTGAGCCAAAAAAATTTTATCTTATTTTATTTAAGATACTATTTATATTTTATTATTTTTTTTATATTTTTTTTTAAATTTTTTTTAAATTTTTTTTGTTGTAATTTTTTTTATTATTTTTTTTTATTTTTAATATATTTTTTTTTGTAATTTTTTTTTTTTGGCATGTTTTTTGCATGTATGTATATAAGTATGTTGTTGTTGTAATTGTGTAAAAAAACAAGGTGGTCGTGGTTTTTTGCTCATATCTCAGAAAGTTATATAGTGATTTTGCTGAATTTCAATAGCGATTCATTCCTGGATATTTCCAAGAAATTGATACCATTTACAGATCTGAGGAACATATAGTTGCTTTTAAAAGTTGATTTAAACCCAGACGGACAGACGGTCAGGGCTTAATCGACTCCTCTATTCATAAGCTTTCAGAAAATATATACTTTATGGGGTCGGAAATGAAAATTGTAGAAATTACAAACGGAATGACAAAGCTATATATACCCTTGTGCACCACAGGTGAAGGGTATAAAAACTACAAAAAAAAAAATTAAAAAAAAAATTGTAAAAAAAATTAAAAAAAATTTTTTAAAAATTTTTCTAAAAAAAATTTAAAAAAAATATAAAAAAAATCATAAAATATAAATAATATATTAAATAAAATAAAATAAAATTTTTTTGGCTCAGCTGGGATCCGATGCCACATTTATTCTAACGTGTACGTATGCACGTATTTTATATGAGATGAATGGTGATACAAACAATTGTTATTGCATGACTACACGTTGTGAAGGGTATATAAGATTCGGCACGGCCGAATATAGCACTGTTACTTGTTTAATTTTATTTGTATCGTTTTTAGTTTAGCAGTTATAAGATGACCAATTATACCCGTTTTTACCCTCTTAAAGTGGAGCTATACATTGAAAGAGGAAGCGATTGTCCACATTTCATGTCTCTAGCTCTTTGCGTTTGGGCTGTGCGATGATAAATCAGTCAGTCAGTCACGTTACTCTTTTATATACATACTAGAAAAGCCCGGCGCGCGTTGCTACGCCCATTCATGAATAAAAGCGCATTCTGAATTTAAATTGAATATCAAGTGCAAAAAGCTAAAAACTATAACTTGTTTTAATGGGTGTGGCACTGCCCACTTTTCTAATCACGAAAGTTTCAAAAAAATCGGTAAAGCTCAAGTAGGTGAAAATGATAATTTTCTTTATGGGCGTGACACTGCACACTTTTCTAATCACGAAATTGTAAAGTCATGACAGCTTAGTATGTGTGCAAAGTTTCAGAAAAATCGGTCCGGTGCAAGTACCTCAAAATATTACCTTTTTTTATGGGCGTGGCACTGCCCACTTTCCTAATCACGAAATTGTAAAGACATGACAGCTCAGTATGTGTGCAAAGTTTCAGAAAAATCGGTCCAGTGCAAGTACCTCAAAATGATACCTTTTTTTTATGGGCGTGGCTGTGCCGACTTTTTTAATCACGAAGTTATAAAGTCATGACAGCTCAATATGTGTGCAAAGTTTCAGAAAAATCGGTCCAGTGCAAGTACGTCAAAATTATAACTTTTTTAGGGGCGTGGCCCCGCCCACTTTTCTGATCACGAAATTATTTAGTCATGACAGCTCGATATGTGCGCAAAGTTTCAGAAAAATCGGTCAAGTGCAAGTAGCTTAAAATGATAACTAATTTTTTATGGGCGTGGCCCCGTCCACTTTTTTTCACCCATTAACACTCCCTGGAATGTGTAAAACAACTTGCCAAAGTTTGAGTCCGATCGGTTTTACAGTTTCCAAGTATATAGCTAACACACACACAGAGTTTCACTTTTATATATATAGATATAGATAGATATTATTTTATGGCTGAAAATTTTTAATTCTGGTGGTAAATATATGGGAAAAAACAGAGGCAGTTGTGTTATTTCGCTCATGTCTCAGAAAGTTATGGAGCGATTGTGCTGAATTTCAATAGCGATTCATTCCCGGGTATTTCCATAAGATTGATACCATACACAGATCTGAGGAACATATGGTTGCTTCTAAAAGTTGATTTCAACCAACACACGGGCAGACGGACAGCGCTTAATCGACTCCTATATTTATAAGCTTTCAGAAAATATATACGTTATGGAGTCCGAAATGAAAATTGTAGAAAGTACAAACGGAATGACAAAGATATATACCCTTGTGCATAACTGGTGAAGGGTATAAAGAAGTATGTATACACATTTTCTTACGGTTAATACACATTTTTAGGTCAGCTAAAAACGAATTCTGGTAAAATTTTTATGAAGCTTAGGCAGAATATATACGAGAGTTATTATTTATATTTCGGAAAAAGCATATAATAACAAGCATTTTCAAATTAAAATTATTGTTTTTTGAAATATCCCCCTTGGACGACCTTCACGAAATTCGTAGGCGACGAAACTACGACCACTATTAAACTTACTATACCAGCGATTAGAGTTGTGTCGGTCATGAAAGAAATATTTCAATTGAACGATTCAGTAAGGTGAAAGATATGAAATAGTTCGTACTCTTTCTTTCAAATCTTTCATTGTTCTTTCATGTTTCACACATTTCAGTCAGTCAAAAATGTATGTAGATTACGATGTTGCCATAACAATCTGCTGAATTGTTGCCAAACCAAATCTTTTAATTTGTTTGCATCTCAATGTATACATAGTGGGCCAATTCAAAGTGGTTGCATATCAGTCGTATTTGTACTATTTCATATTATTTTATGCATGCTTAAAATTTTTGTTAGTAATTTCCATACAAAAAAAATAATATGACTTTACACATTTGTTTCCTATGTATAGGAATATGGTTTATGTTATACTTTTAACCATACTGTCTCTCAGAGAGAATTTCTTCGCTTCTCACCTCTCAGAGAGAATATTTTCTATTTTCTTCTTTCTTGTATACATACAATTTTTAACAGCGTCATCTCTTTGTCTTCTTTCTTGTATTAAATACATAATTTGTTAACAAAAGGTGTTCAAAGTCACTAGTCATATTAATATGAATTATATGACATAGTACAATATGAGAGTCTACTTTGAATTGGCCCAGTATGTTTATGTGTATGTGTATACATAGTATGTATTTGTACCAAAACTATGAAAGAAAGATCTCTTTTTTTAATAAAACTATGAATTATTCAAAAAATAAAATAAATTTTTTTAATATATGTTTATGTTTGCCCAAAATATAATTTTAAATATAAATTCTTTTCATAATAAATTATACGATTTTTAGCGCACACAAATTTTAAAGATCATTTTGTTATAGCGATAGTATTTATTTTCCTAATAAT
Source organism: Phyto melanocephala (assembly GCA_941918925.1). Lineage (NCBI taxonomy): Eukaryota > Metazoa > Arthropoda > Insecta > Diptera > Rhinophoridae > Phyto > Phyto melanocephala. The sequence goes on from OW799235.1 coordinate 56,756,137, forward strand.
GCTAAGTGAAGGAGTAGCGAAATATAAAAAAATTAATTTAATTGTATTTAAAAATTGTATAAAAAAATTGAATTATAATTTCATTCAAAAAAGGATCATTGTTTTTTAATTTGATTCAAATAAGATTAAGATAATGCTTATTAATTTTCCCGATTTTATATATGTATACGCCTGTTAAATTTTTTTTAATATTTTTTGCCTGTTTTTTAACTACACATCAAAATCTATTTTTGAATTTATATGCCAAATTCTAACCGGAATACAGATTTTGATTTTGTGTTTTTTTTTAAATATGTATGTGTCTATTTATTACTAATAAAAACTTTTGAATTGAACTTATTTTTATTTAATTATAATTGTTATAATTTAATTATAATTTAATTATAATTATAATTGTATTGTACTGACATCCGCGGATTGGTTTTAACAATGCAAAATGAATATAATCCTGGAGATTGGCGCTTATTTATTGATTCTTCCAAAAGTAGCTTAAAAGCAGTTTTGCTACATGTCACTAATTTAAAAAGTCCTATTCCGATAGCACTTAGCACAAATACTAAAGAGACATACGCATCAATGAAAAAAATAGTACAGTTAATTAAATATGAAGACCACAAGTGAAAAATATACGCAGATTTAAAAGTGCTAGCACTTTCAAGAGGCATGCAATTGGGCTATACTAAAAATATGTGCTTCATGTGCTTATGGAATACGCGTTTCGATGGCGACCAGTACAATACACGGGATTGGGCTTTACGTGAGGAAAGCAGATTGCATAGAAACAATGTTATTGAATTACCACTTGTGTCGATGGAAAAGATTTTGCTTCCTCCACTCCACATCAAACTGGGTATTGTAAAAAATTTTATAAAAGCATTGAGCCCAGATGGTGTTGCTTTTACCGAATTGCACCGAATTTTTCCACGATTAAGCGGCATGAAAGTAAAATAAGGTATGAACTCTAACTACTTTATTAAATTAGATTTATATTTCATTTCATAATGTTTCTATTTTACAGGAATTCTTAATGGACCGGACATTCGCCGTCTTATGAAGGACCATCAATTTGAGGTTGCATTGAATGATATCGAGCTATTGGCCTGGAATTGTGTGAAATCAGTAATAGAAAATGTATTAGGAAATCATCGGTCTGAAAACTGGCGAATTTTAATCAAAAATATGCTAACCGCATTTAAAAACTTAAACGTTAGAATGTCATTGAAAATAAATTTTTTGCATTGCCATGCCGAAAAATTTAATGAACAATCACCAGCCGAGTCTGATGAACATGGCGAGAGATTTCACCAAGTAACAGCCAGGCTCGAACACTGGTATAGCGGCAAACAACTTGATTCGCTATTAGGGGATATTTGTTGGAATCTGTAGGAGGAAGAAGAATAAATTTCTAAATAAAAACTACTTAACGACAAAAAATTTTTAGTTTGGTTATATAAAAAATTCAAAAATTTCATCTTTTCTGAAAAAATCAAAAGTTGTAGACAGACTTTAATCACAAATAGCTTATTTTGCACCTGCGCAACTTTATTTTTCATTCCCATCATTTGTTTCTAAGGCCTAGGATTCACTCCTAGGGGGATAAAATGTATGACCGACCTCCAATGTTTTTTGTTCTTAACATTTTCTTAAATTATACTTTCCCTTTATCACCACCCCTTAGGGGGGCCCCAATACAAATGTTGCGTTTTATGAAATTCTTAGATTAATTAAAATTTGTCGACTTTTGTGAATAAAATCAAAAGTTGCAAACATATTTTAATTGTTTATAGCTTGTTTTGTTTGCAGCTTTGTTTTTTATATGTCTGCAAAAAATTAGAAGCCTAGCTGAATTTTTCAATTTTTTATGAATTTTAAAAAAATAAAAATTTCGAAATTTTGATAAAAAAATTAATTTTTTTTTCCAAAAAAAAATTATGTTTCTAAAACGACTGCGAATGTTAGAAAGAGGTTTTACTTTTCTTAAAGGAAATTTTATTGCGGAATTTCGGTTTTTTAAGTTTTTTCAATAAGCTAAAGCGTTTTTGAGTTACGCGAACATATGTTGTGCAACCTCCTCCATTTTCGAAATAACGGTATATCTCGAAAACCAGAGCCAAGCTTAAAAAACCGTGGGCACCACTGGATTCAGCGTACCCGAATTATGTTAAAACGCTAGGTGCCCAGCTTGTCACGAAAAAAAAGTGTCAATTTCATGCACAGTGTTATTAGTACTTAATATTCGCTTTGTACTAGCAATTTCAGTTTTTGCATTTATTTTCTTATAAACAAAAACCAACTGTTATGTATTCTTTGCCTTGTTTCAGTCATTCATTTTACATCTTTCATAAAAGAAAGATGAAAGAAAAGAATGAAATACTTCAGCAAGTCTTTCTGACCGATCAAGAACGATTCACTGAAAAGAAAGATTATGCCCAACACTACCAGCGATAAATCGTGGTTTTTAAGGGTGCTTTATTGCCATACAAAGAACTAAGTTCATCAACACATTCTTGTTGAGATAATCCACATCGAAAGTTGTGAAAAATAATACAACGAACACTTCTTCTTCAAATTTAAACTTTTTTTTCTTAAATTGTAGTTTTGAACTCGCTGTAAACAATAATGTAAAAAAAGTTGTGAGTACGTTTATGCTAAAAAATTTCGAAATTTATTATGGTGTGGCCAGTTCCCGAAATAAAAATAGTTCTCGTTGTATATATGTAGGTATATGTGTATAAATTACAACGAAAATCAATACGGCTCGCACTTGGTTCTAAAAAGTTGTGCATACCAAATTTCATTGAAATATATTAAAACCTGTGCTATCTGTTACAAGGTTTACAGTGAGAATCAGAGGTACCTTGCTTTTTCGATTTATTAAGTGATTATAAGTTATTAGATCGGTAAACTTGAAGGTGTTCGTTTTTTATACGTTACAAACGCATTACATTCTTTACTCTAATTATTTTGAAAACTTCAATTGATTAACGAATTCTACATTGATATTGAAATATAAATACAATAAATCAATGTGTCAGTATTCGCCACCATCAGAATTTTTTTATACGATTCTTTATATACATTTTTATTTACGTTATTTTAAATGGAAGCTAAGAACACCACACAAAGAACAATGGATTAGCTGCGTTGTTAATGCTTGTCAAACAGTTGAGACCATCTTTGAAAATTTCGCTCTATACGCTCTAAATTTAGATCCTTTTAACAGCACAAAAGTCACATTATTGTTGGTAAGAGCGTGTTTAAATGAAGGGACATGTCCCCTGCGACACGAGTTTGGAGGTGAGGGGTGCGGCGTTGAGTACGGGGTAGCAATAGTCGTACGTTTTGTGAATTTGAGGGGACAAATTTGACATTTCTCTTTTTATACCCTTCACCTGTGGTGCACAAGGGTATATATAGCTTTGTCATTCCGTTTGTAATTTCTACAATTTTCATTTCCGACCCCATAAAGTATATATTTTCTGAAAGCTTATGAATAGAGGAGTCGATTGAGCCCTGACCGTATGTCCGTCTGTCCGTGTGTTGGTTGAAATCAACTTTTAGAAGCAACTATATGTTCCTCAGATCTGTATATGGTATCAATCTCTTGGAAATATCCAGGAATGAATCGCTATTGAAATTCAGCACAATCGCTCCATAACTTTCTGAGATATGAGCAAAAAACCACGACCACCTCGTTTTTTTTTCACAATTACAACAACAACATACATACATACATACATGTAAAAAACATACCAAACAAAAAAAATTACAAAAAAAAATATTAAAAATAAGAAAAAAATAATAAAAAAAAACTACAAAAAAAATTTTTTAAAAAATTTAAAAAAAAGTTTAAAAAAATTTTTAAACATTTTTCTAAAAAAATTTTTTAAAAAAAATTTAAAAAAAATATAAAAAAAAATAATAAAATATAAATAATATATTAAATAAAATAAAATTTTTTTGGCTCAGCTGGGATCCGATGCCACATTTATTCTAACGTGTACGTATGCACGTATTTTATATGGGATGAATGGTGATACAAACAATTGTTATTGCATGACTACACGTTGTGAAGGGTATATAAGATTCGGCACGGCCGAATATAGCACTGTTACTTGTTTACATCTTATTTTATTCGGTAAACTATTTGCATTTTTATAGCATTCTAGCAAATTAAAAATTATTTATATATTTTCAGCATCATCTAGATCTAACGCTTCAACAGCCAGTTTAGTTAGGTCAACAATTTTGTTAGAATTACTTGAACGTTTTTATAGTTTCAATGTAAATTCTTATTCATAATAGTTATTTTTTATACGTTCAATATTTTTTCTATGTTTGTCAGTTTGTGTAAAATTATCAAGATGAAAACATGTTAATATTTATAATAAATGAAATAATATCTCTATGTTTATTTTCAAATTTCTTCAATAATTTCTTCTTTAGAAAGATCGGCCATTATGTTTCTTGAAATTTATTTAATTTTGCAGTTTTAAATACACCCCTTTCTCACTATGCAAGTCATTCGCGCAAGTTAGTTTTTTATTTTCTTTTATTTTCCTTTGAACTTGCTTTCACGTTCAGACTCAGCAATTGACTTGCCCAAGTTTCGTTCTCTTTTACTTATTATACTCTTCACACAGTGAAAAAGGGTATAAATAGGTTTGTCATTCCGTTTGAAATTTCTACAATTATCAATTATCTACACATACATACAAACGTGGTATACTTGTTAGAGTGAGCCAAAAATTTTTTTTTATTTTATATATTATTCAAATTTTTATTGTTTTATGTTTAATTTTTCTTTTAATATATTTTTTTAGACACATAATACCCTGTGCAGACAGATATTTTTAATTGTTTCAATTTAGTGTTGATTGAGCAATTAAAATAAGTGTTCAGACATACCCAATTTATCTTACTCCATTAGCATTTGATAGCTGTAAAATACGATGTATTTATACCAAATCAAATAGTACCTTCTTTTCAGTGTTTATCCTGTTGATAAAATATATTTACAATTATATTTATACATATGTATATATACTTATATGTATGTATTTGAATTTATTTAAACATTTTTTTTAAATTTTCTTCAAACATTTTCTATTTCTTAATTTAAATTTTTTGAGTACTTATTTGTTTGACATTAGAAATGCCACCTATAGAATTTTCTTCTCACTGAACATACTTCTCTAGAGTTGTATTTTGAGTTTTGGACAATAAGTGAAACAATTAAGTATATATTGCTCAATTTAAAAATAATTTTTAGTATGGTAAATGGAGCTCAATAAGGGCTTTAATTGCGATAATATTATAAATTGACAATTAAGGCGCCTGTGTGAACATAGTATAAGTAAACTAAATTTATAATATTACAATTGGATGTTTTTATATATGTTTGTTTTTTATATGTATGTACGTATTTCATATGAGATAAATGGTGATATAAATAATTGTTGTTGCATGACTACACGTTGTGAAGGGTATATAAGATTCGGCATGGCCGAATATAGCACTCTTGTTTGTTTTTATTTCTTTTTTGTTTTTGATTTCTCAACAAAAACTTGCTCGTACTTGCCGAGTACAGGCAAGTGTGTACCCAAATATGAGCAAATTTCTTCCTCTTAACCCGACCTTACCCCTTTTGTCTATAAACACAAGACTTGCGCAAGTCACTTGCGCAAGTGACTTGCCTAGTGAGAAAGGGGTGATACATGTATTGCCACTGCTACTGTTGACAAATTGTATATGTATGGCAGCCCTTTTTACGAATAAAGGGATAAAAAGAATTAGTTAATTTAACGTCAAAAGTCGCTTTGTTTCTGCAACAAAATACCTTCATGTAAACGCAAGAAGATTTTAGAAGAGACACCAAAAGAAAATTCAAGCCAACGCAAGCAGAGTCGCAGGGACATGTCCCTTCGTGTAAACTAGCTCTGTGTGACTTGTGACTTGTGCAAGTCTTGTGTTTATAGACAAAAGGGGTAAGGTCGGGTTAAGAGGAAGAAATTTGCTCATATTTGAGTACACACTTGCCTGTACTCGGCAAGTACGAGCAAGTTTTTGTTGAGAAATCAAAAACAAAAAAGAAATAAAAACAAACAAGAGTGCTAAATTCGGCCATGCCGAATCTTATATACCCTTCACAACGTGTAGTCATGCAAAAACAATTATTTATATCACCTTTTATCTCATATGAAATACGTACATACATATAAAAAACAAACATATATAAAAACATCCAATTGTAATATTATAAATTTAGTTTACTTATGTGTCTAAAAAAAATATATTAAAAGAAAAATTAAATATAAAACAATAAAAATTTGAATAATATATAAAATTAAAAAAATTTTTTTGGCTCACTCTAACAAGTATTCCACGTTTGTATGTATGTGTAGATAATTGATAATTGTAGAAATTTCAAACGGAATGACAAACCTATTTATACCCTTTTTCACTGTGTGAAGAGTATAATATGTAAAAGAGAACGAAACTTGGGCAAGTCAATTGCTGAGTCTGAACGTGAAAGCAAGTTCAAAGGAAAATAAAAGAAAATAAAAAACTAACTTGCGCAAGTGACTTCCATAGTGAGAAAGGGGTGTATTTAAAACTACAAAATTAAATAAATTTCAAGAAACATAATGGTCGATCTTTCTAAAGAAGAAATTATTGAAGAAATTTGAAAATAAACATAGAGATATTATTTTATTTATTATAAATATTAACATCTTTTCATCTTGATAATTTTACACAAACTGACAAACATAGAAAAAATATTGAACGTATAAAAAATAACTATTATGAATAAGAATTTACATTGAAACTATAAAAACGTTCAAGTATTTCTAACAAAATTGTTGACCTTACTGAACTGGCTGTTGAAGCGTTAGATCTAGATGGTGCTTAAAATATAGAAATAATTTTTAATTTGCTAGAATACTATAAAAATGCAAATAGTTTCCCGAGTAAAAGAAGACGAAAGGAGTGGGTAAAACCATGAAGATTAGAGCAAGAGTTACGCGGCTTATTTTTAACTTCGGAATCACTTGCACCCGAGCCATGGAAAGCCTGTTTGTAAGAACTATGTCCGGAGCTTCCATCAAAACCCCACTTTGAGTACAAAGTTAAATTTTTTAATTTCTTTTCTAATAAATCACCAGTACATTTTGAAAGCGCAACTAGTCGTTCAGCAGCGTGATTTAAAAGTCCTTGAAGACTAACTTGTGCTGAAGTTTCAAAAATTTGTACGTACTCTCGTTTTGGATAGCATCTTCCTTCTGCTCGTTGAACTTTAGTATATGAAGGAAATTTTTCTGGAGCAGCTCTTCTTATTACATTAAATCTATGCTGGGATCATTTTGCTTCTATTATAACGCTAAGAGCTGCTTAAAGCTTTTTTTATACTTTGTATCCCTTGTTGGTGTCGACGTTTTTATTTTTATTTTATTTTATTGTGTAGCATGAGCCAAAACAGATAATGCAGTGCTATCTCTAATGCTTTAGTTTTCTTTGCTTTAGTTTTCTCATTACATTCTTCAAATGAAATTTTTTTACGGTCTCGTTTTTGTGGTGGTGGAACAAACGATATAGAAGCATCTAACCATTCCTTATTTAAGCTTAAAAAGCGTTCATGTTTACGATGACTTTTATTATGTCGAGTGTTAAAGTCGATAATGAAGTTCTTAAATCATTGATCACAATCTTTAATATTAGAGGGGTTTATACGTTTAATGACTTTCATTCTAAGAACACTAATTTTGTTTTTCCATTCATTTACTTCGGTATTTTTCATAAAATTGTAAAGTTCGCGGCTAGAAATAAAGATGGTTTTTGGGCTTGTTCCTAAAAAAGATTTGATTAATTTAAAACAATGTGAAAGTTTTATTCGATTTTCCCTTTACCAAATACCGAATACCTAATTTTATCCAAAATATATTAAACGCATTAAAAACTCTTTACATTTTGAACAACAAATAATATAACAGAAATACAAAACAAAGAAAACAAAATTCGAATAGAGATGGACGCGTGACATATTTTTCAGATATCAAGCGTTATCATAGAGACGAGAATAAATTAATAAAGGTGTGTAACTTTCATTTTAAAAATTGTTTGCTTAAATTATTATTATATAAAATTAATATAACATAAAGTATATGGTAATAATAGCTTTTGGTTACGAAAAGTACGTTTGAGTAAGTTCGTGAGCGTGCGTAAACCATTTGTGATCGCGATTAAATTAAAATTTAATCACTTGAATCTAGCTAAAAGTATTAAAAAGATGTTTACTTCCTGTAAATTGTGCGTGATACAATTTTTTGCACGTGAGCTTAAGTGATCGAAATCACTTACGCACTCATCTCCAAAAAAACAAAATGCATCAACAAAAACAAAAAAGTAAAGAGAATGACAATATTAAAACACAAAAACGCGTTTACTGGTCTTGTTCAATAAATGACAACCAGAGTTTTTACACAAAAATGAAAATAAAAAAAAGGGCCGGGCATTGTCCAGACTTTTTTCTTTAAATATAAGCTGATAATTTATACTTTTCTACAATCCATAAAACTAATTTCAACTCTTACTAACTTAATACTTGTGGCCCATTAAATGCGGAAATTATCCCAATTATGGACCTTTTTTAAAAAAAATTTTAAAAATATTTACACATAATTTTTATAAAAAAAAATTTACTATATACTTTAATACCTGATATTGAAGGTTCTATTATAAAAGATTTACTTTTAATAGATTTAACACTAATAATAATCGCTTGAATTGTAAAAATTTCCAATTTTTTCACTTTTTTAAAAAACAGCAATAATTTGCTGACTTTGACCGCTCACTGAATAGAAAGTAAACAACTTAGTTGATTAACTTTTACAGCTAGTGATGCAGAATGTTATCTACTCTTACCCTCTACTAAAATTTATTATAAAAAATGTATTTCTAAATTTCAATTAATCGCCACTTTGATACCATTTGAACCCAATGTGCAATGTTGCAATGCAAACTGCATTTATGAAGTCAGCCAATATTTCAACTTTTACAGAATTCTAAAAAAAAACTTATTGCGTTAAAGCGTGTCTGGTGTATAAATTTAAGGCAATCATTTAAAACCAAACAGTTAAATAAATGTATGTACATATATGCAAAAATATTTTATTTCAATCAAATTATGTTTAACAATATATAATACATTCAACCATGTTCAATAAATTTTGATGAGTTTACTAAAACAAATGGAATCAATTCGTATAGGCAACACTGAAAACAAGCCATTAAGATACAAAATATGAATTGAGGGTGAAGAAATACAGATTATTATATGATGCAATAGTACGATGAAACGTATCATATTTACACAGTTAACCATTGAAAACTCAAGCAATATCTTTAAGACTATGTACATATTTAGCCACCTAAGGTATTTATGGTATGTGTGGGAATGAGATATAAATACATAAGAGTTAATTTTCGGATTATTAAAATAAAACACTTGTTAATATTAAATAGAACATAAATACATAGTTGATACAAGTTTAAAAATAAATATATCTCTTTGCTATTAAGTTATGATTAGTATTTATTTGTTTAACCAAACTTAAACACCCATTTTAACGCATACATACATACATATGTATGTACATACTTCTAAATATGTACAATGCACATTTAATTTTGTTTATATTTAAAACACATTTCATTTTGTTTATATTGAAACATGATAAATATAATACATAAACAAATTTAAACCGATACTATTAAAAATATCATCAGGAATCAAAATTTCCTGTTTATAAAATGTTTTTGATAAATTTTTAAAAAATTGAGAATTGAGTAGAAAAACAGTAACCAGTGTTGCCATTTTTACATTTACAAGCAGCAACATTTCGTTTTTTTTTAATTGCAATAATTACAATTAATTAATTTTCTTATTTTAAATAAATAAAACGTCTGTCATAATTACGAAAACATCTACATGATAATGCTCCAAAAAAAATAAATGAAAATGTATGTCGGACAGCACAGTAGTAAATAGTTACAAGTTATATACCATATCTATTGGAACAAATACATAATTAAAGGTTGCAATTCTAACACGATTTTTATTCTTAATTTCAACATTTATTGACTTATATAGAAATTTTTGCTTAACATACATATCAATCTATATGTCATGTCATATACATACATACATATTTATTTGCTTCACTATAAAAAATTATAAGATGCAAAATACACCAAATACTAAAGGGGCACTACTTAAAAATCTGAAATGTTATGTATAGTGCGTTTCAACTGCAACCAAGACACATTGTTTTGAGAAGAACATCTGTAGAAGTGTTTCCACTATAAGTGTGTTTTTCAGTATGTTAATAAATCTCCAGCGTTGCAACAGCTAAAACAACATGGATTCAATTCATAAAACTAGTTACGACGTCAAAATATATTTCTATATACAATTTTTATATAAAACACCACACTTATAAAAGGTTTTAATCAAGAAAATAAATAAAAAAGTTCATATGACGTAAAAAAAAAATAGTAAAGCAGCTGCTGCCCCCTTTTTTAATTCGCCTTGATAATATTATTTTTATTTACTTTTTTTGATAATTTGTAAAAGTGCTTTTCCTTTGTGTGAAGACGTGAAAACATTGCTTGTCACATTATGATAATACAGTTTCGTTTTTACCTTCTCCTGTAAAGTTACAATGTATGTATGTACGTGTATTCAAGCAGAAAAGCATTAACCCCAAAACACGTACATAATTGAAAACACACTATTAAGCAGAAGCTAAATTGATTAACTTTATGAGATGGGGTTTTCGTTTTCGTTTATATTAAGTTATGCTTTTTTAACTGGTAATGTTATTATTCAAACATACTATAAGACTGATGGTTTAAAGCAACAATGAAAAATGAGATAATTAAAAGAATAACAAAAGGGGAAAAGCTTAAGTTTGCTAAATTTTGTTCTAACTCACTACAGCAAAAATATGAATTTGTATGTTAAGTTAAATTTAACAAATCATTTTTTATATAAACTTGTGATTTAAATATATGATATTTACAGCCAACACTAAGACATTCCGATCAAAGACTGCTGATGATAAAATCGTAGCTGGTTTCCAAAATGCATTCCACTCGGCTGGAATAATAAAATATATTTTTCACCAAATATGTTACATATTGTTCACTGAAAATGACACAAGAGATACACACATTAACAAAATAGTACCTCCCATAAATGGAATTACTACTTTTATTTATGAGCATTAATTTGTCTACATTTAAACCGAGAACAATCAATTTTTATTCCCCAAAAATAAATTAAAGTACAATAATACAACAGATTTAACACAATGTTACCATTTAAAGGAACACAATGCAACATGTTATTTTTATTCTTATAATAAAACTAGAAAAGCCCGGTCGCGTTGCTACGCCCCTGAATAAATAAAAATGCATTCTAAATTTTAATTGAATATCAAGTGCAATAAGCTAAAAATTATAACTTTTTTTAATGCGCGTTGCAGTGTCCACTTTTCTAATCACGAAACTGTATAGTCATGACAGCTCAATATGTGTGCAAAGTTTCAGAAAAATCGGTTCAGTGCAAGTACCTCAAAATTATAAATTTTTTTTATGGGCGTGGCCCCACCCACTTATCTAATCACGAAATTGTAAAGTCATGACAGCTCAATATGTGTGCAAAGTTTCAGAAAAATTGGTTCAGTGCAAGTACCTCAAAATTATAATTTTTTTTTATGGGCGTGGCCCTGCCCACTTATCTAATCACGAAATTGTAAAGTCATGACAACTCAATATGTGTGCAAAGTTTCAGAAAAATCGGTTCAGTGCAAGTACCTCAAAATTATAATTTTTTTTTATGGGCGTAGCCCTGCCCACTTATCTAATCACGAAATTGTAAAGTCATGACAGCTCAATATGTGTGCAAAGTTTCAGAATAATCAGTCCAGTGCAAGTACCTCAAAATTATAACTTTTTTATGGGCGTGGCCCCGCCCACTTTTCTTATCACGAAATTATAAAGTCATGATAGCTCAATATGTGTGCAAAGTTTTAGAAAAATCGGTCAAGTGCAAGTAGCTAAAAATGATAACTAATTTTTATGGGCGTGGCCCCGCCCACTTTTTTCCACCCATAAACACTCCCTGGTATGTGTACAACAACTTGCCAAAGTTTGAGTCCGATCGGTTTTACAGTTTCGGAGTCTATAGCTAACACACACACACACACACACACACAGAGTTTCACTTTTATATATATAGATATAGATAGATATAATATTTTTGCTTAAGTATGATTACATTGGAACAAGTACATATATGTGTTTGGCGAATTTTTCAGAAGAAATTAAGTCAACGTGAAAACAAGCGTAACTCTATTTATCAATTAATGAAAGTAGTGTTGAAACATATGTATCTGTTCACAGTAGTTGGAGTTGTGCACTGTAACTTGATTTATCGCAAAAAGTTGATATTGTAAACTTTTGAGTTGTTTTCCTTTTATATTAATGTGCAATGTACAATGATTCCAAAACATTTTTGTGAAACAAAAAAAATAATAAAATATTTTCAGATAAAATCAGTAAGAGTATAATATTTGGCTGTGCCTTTTATTTCTTTTATTCCCACCATCAAGCACAGAATTTATTATTTTGTTATTAACAGTTATCGCTATGGAATAATCTCTTTTTAAGTACTAAAATATATAAATTTCCTTTTTTTGTGTATTTCCGATTTGCTATTAATTTATTTTCTTAAATTTATTCTTGCAATGAGATCTAAAGTATTTCTACATTAGAGATAAAACAACCGACGTTTTTTTCAATAATATTGCATTTTTACGGAATCTGAAGAGTATAATTTGATATGCAGAGGTAGTTTAATAATAATATTATTTTTGTGTTGGCGCGACACCTCCTACTTTTAAAATTATATAATTAATGTTTGAATTCAAGTTATATAATTCATTACAGATTTAATTTTTTTTTTAAATGTTTGTCCATAAAGAAATAATATGAATTTAAAATAATGCGTTATATTGGAGGTGAGCGCTATAGTGGGCGTGGCATGTTTTCGAATTATTCTAACATTGACAATTAACATCTAATTTTGTCGGCTTTATGAGCTTTTTAGTTTCATTAATAGTAAATTATGTGAGAAGTAGGCGCATCAAAGAATTTTTTGCGAATAAATTCAACTTAGATATTTCAATATAGAGTCTTTATTCCTTAAAAATTTTTGTCCACAGAAAAATTATAAGAATTTGAGATAAGGTGTTATATGTGAGGTAGGCATAAAAGTAGGCGTGTCATTTTAATCTTCATTATTACAAGTCTTTTGATCAAAAAGCAATGTTTGCAAAATTTCAGAATCGTACATTTTATTTTGTCAGTTTTATTAGGTTTTAAATCTTAAATATACCAAAAAAGACGCTGTTCGTCAATGCGTTTAGAAAAACAATCGCATTTTATTTGACATTGAAAGAACATTGTTTTTTTTTTTTTTTTTTTTTTTTTTTTACCTACTTTTGCATTACGAGCTATAACTCTCTTTCTTATATACCGATTTAGTAAATTTTTAATACCAAACAAGCCTTATATATTAAAAATATTCTAGCAAAATATGATCTCACTTACTTTTCGGTTCGAGCTCTATCGCGCTTTCAAGAGACAGACAGACGTACGTAAATAGCTAGATCGTCCTTAAATTAAACTTGGACTCAGAAAATATATACTTTATGGGGTCTTAAACGGATATTTCGATATGTTACAAGTGAAATGACAAAACGACACCGTTTTTATCTGCGATGTATATCGAAATTTTTTTATAATGCTGTGGCTTTGTAAATCCAAAATTTTTAAATACAACGGCAAAAATTAACTACATTCAAATACAAAAAACAAATAAATAAAAAATCGAAAGTCAAGTTTTGACTCGTGCTCTATTGTGAAGAAAGTTAAATGAGGATAAAGTTTTGCTATTAAAGCGTCTTAAAAATGCTACCCCGATATTCATATTCATTTTTAAAATTTAAAATTTCGGTATGAATATGTGAGTTAGCATTTAAAAATAAATTTAAGCATTTTAAAATTCTGGTCACACTGATTTTATTAATTTTAAAATTTATAAATTAAATGGATGCATGTGTATGTGTGTTTGTTGGTTGATTTTGCTTGATAAGCAATTTAAAAGTTAAGAACAATGAAAATTTTCTCTTAGTTTTTACAGAAACCTCAGCATTGAAGGTTAATAGTGTGTTTAAAAATTTCGTTGGCAAATACTTAAGCTCACATTTTGAATATAAAGAAATAAAAGTGATAAAAAAAAATACTACGCAAAACTGGTGAATATTGTGGATAATGTGTGGTATATTTGCAATTTTTTCAAAAGATGGTGGACCCATCAAACCAAAAATGTATTATGGAAGTGTGCACAGTTTACGAGAAATTGCCTACAGACAAAGCGGCAAGCAACGTCACCGTGGTCCTGATGACACTGGTGTATGCCATATTCCCGACCAGGGAGTTGTCATGATTCACGAACGGTTAGCTATTGTAGGCGTTCATACAGGTCATCAACCTCTGTATTCGGAAAATAAAAATGTCGTCTTAATTGCCAATGGAGAGATATACAATTATTTGGAGCAGTCATCTGAAATTGCAAAAATTCGTGGTCACTATAAACCCAAAAGCGATTGCAATGTTATTATCGAATTGTACGAACAATATGGGGAAAGTTTGCTGGAATGTATTACTGGGATGTTTGCTTTCGTTTTGTATGATAAACGCTCAAAAACCATCCTAATGGCGCGAGATCCTTTCGGTATTATTCCAATGTATATTGGAGAGGACGAAAGTGGTAACATTTGGATAGCATCCGAAATGAAATGTCTTGTTGAATTTTGCCCAAAGATCAAAGCCTTTACACCCGGTGAATTGCGTTTTGGTAAAGCCGATAATCTAGTTCGTAAAACTTATTTTCAGAAACAATGGCAAAATTATATACCTAATGTAAGCACAGACTTAACTTTATTACGATCAAATTTAGAAAATGCTGTGAGATCTCATTTGCAATGTGATGTTGCATTTGGTGCTTTGCTTTCTGGCGGCGTTGACAGTAGTTTGATAGCTTCCATTGCTACAAAAATACGCCGAGAACGTGACCCCATTTTTAGACTTGCCACATTTTCAGTTGGATTGCGCAATGCTCCTGACTTTAAAGCCGCTCGTCTAGTAGCCAATTATATAAACAGCAATCACACAGAAATTATTTTTGAAATTACAGATGCCCTTGATGGAATTCGAGATATTATCTACCATTTAGAGACATACGATGTTACCACAATCCGCTGCAGTTTACCCATGCTGCTGCTAGCGCGTTACATCAAAAGTACTGGCATCAAGATGATACTGTCTGGTGAAGGTGCCGATGAAATTTTCGGAGGATATTTATACTTCTTTAAGGCGCCAAACTTTACCGAGTTTCATCAAGAACTGGTTAAACGTGTTGCGCAACTATGTGACTCTGATTGTCTACGTGCTAATAAAGTAACAATGGCCAAGGGTATTGAACTACGTGTCCCATTCTTAGATAATGCTTTTGTCAATTATGTTATGTCTATAAGGCCCGAAGACAAAATACCTGGACATCTGAACCGTTTCGGTAACAAACAAAACTATCGTATGGAAAAATACATACTGCGAGCATCATTTGCCGACCAATATCTTCCACATGAAATTTTGTGGCGCCAGAAAGAACAGTTTTCCGATGGTGTTGGATACGATTGGATTGATAGCATTCGTCAAGTAGCAACAGACCATATAACCGATGTCGAATTTGCCACAGCTGCCGAAAGATTCCCAATAAATACACCCACGACCAAAGAAGCCTACTATTACAGATGTATATTTACAGAATTCTTTCCCGGAAATGATGCAGCCAAAACTGTACAACTTTGGATTCCACGTCTTGACTGGGGATGTCCGGAGGATCCATCCGGACGTGTTCAAGCTGTACATAAAGTTCATAAATAAAACGCATACACGTCTTAATAAAAGACTAAATTAGTTGATAACCTATCTACCTTTTGGTAATACGACATATATAGTATTTTAATTTATAATTGTATAAAAGTTTAATCAAATAATTTTTTACACACTAAATCCATAAGAATGTTTTAATTCAAAAAAATAATAATAAGTGCAAATGTGTTCGTGTATACAGAAACCAGCTTACGTACATTAGATGTCTATATATTAAATAAATTTAATTTAATTCACTTTGTAAAAATACACATCCTCTAACACAAAATTTATTTAAATCATTTTTTTTACAGAACAAATTTGTAATGACTGAAAAAATATCCAATTATAGTCTTTTTGCACATACATACATATTTATTATAACATATACATACATAAGTATACATAATAATGGATGCAAGTCGTCTTTTAAAAACGAGCAACCCAGCAAACAAATAGCTTAACACAAAGTAGTTCACGTAATTTAAAACAATTCAATTAAGAAAAATCATTTATGAATATATTTATTATTGTTCGCAAATATCTACTTATAAGTAGATTTTGAATACACCAAAGTCCCAATTTGCGTTTATCCGATTTGCGTCGCTTTTCAAAAAGTGGTCTAATCCGACTTGAGTCGTTGTGATTTCGATTTGCATCGACTCAATTTGCGTCATTTTTATTATAATTTGCGTCGATTCAATTTGCGCTAGGGATGGGCAAATTGGAAAAATCTATCGATATTTTATTTTACCATCGATATTTATTATATTTAAAATATCGATATTTCGATATATCGACTGAAACATATTTACCTAGTTATTGTTGAAATGATTTACATTTGAAAATTAAATACACCCACTTATGTACATACAAACAAAAATAGATGTATATTAGGCTTCGTAGTATCTTTTTATTGCAATTTTTATAATAAATAAACTAGATATTATAATATATTTTAATAGTATAAATGCTTGCTCCTATGCGTGAGCTTATAAAAACGAAAACTAGAAAACATATTTACGATTAAGGATAAGATCAGTTATATGACTAGATCAAACAACAAGTAAGAGCACTATATTCGGCTGTGCCGAATCTTTTATACCCATCACCAATTTTGTGTACATTTAAAGGACAATATTTATTATTTTGTTAATCGCTATGGAATAATCTCTTTATAATAAAATATGTATCACTTTCTTTGTAGAGGGTGGTTAAATTTTAAGGGCCCATGTTGAAGGTGAACTACACCTAGTCTTTAAATTTGTTTTCTGCATTTCACTTAACATTTCTCAATCTCAAACTTACTCAATTTGATCCGTGGAACGATACGCAAATGAGCAACGCTTTAAAGTTATTCAGGTTTTTTATAAAAATGGGCGTTCAAATCAAAATGCATTTTGTGCACTTCGTAATTCTTTTGATCAACATAATCGTTCAAATTCGTCCACAATCGGGAGAATTGTAAAAAATATTTAAATTTCTGCAAAACAGGTCTGTATAAAATGTTAGAAAATCTGTGAATGCCTTCTTAGTTCGTTGAATGGGAACAATTGCTGTTTTTTGCGATAGTGTGGCAAAAGAGCAGTCAACCTCGACTCATCATCATGTCCAACAATTGAGCATCAACATTGTCATTGAAAATTTGGACCATCAGATAGAGGAGAGCACCAAGGATGGGGGAGGGGGTCATTAGGCCGATATTTTGTTAAATACATAATTGAACCATACAAATATTATCATTACAAAAAGAAATGATAATAATTTCTTAAATAATTTGTGTTTTATTTAAAATCAACATCGGCCCTGAAAATTTAACCACCCTTAATAACTTCGATATGCTACTAAAATGCTTTTGTAAATGTAGTCTTTCAATGAAAGTGGGCGTTAAAGTAGGCATGTCAATAAAGTTTCTGCTAAAAAATACAACTTAGATATTTCAATATAGTCCTTTATTTTCCCATAAACTCTGGTCAGTAGAGAAATTACATGAATTTAAGATAAACCGTTATATGGGAGGTAGGCGTTAAAGTGGGCGTATCACCTAAACTTTTTGACACAACAATTACATTGATTTGAAGGATATATGTAGCAAATTTCATCATCATACCTCCTATTTTGTTGGTTTTATGAGCTTTTAAATTTCATTAACGGTAGATAACGTGAAAAGTGGGCGTTATAGTAGGCGTGTTAATGCTGTTTTTGCTAATGAGTAAGACTAAGGTATTTCAATATAGCCCTTTATTATTCCAAAATCTTTGTTAATAGAGAAATTATATGAATTTTAGGTAAAACGTTATATGGGAGGTGGGCGTAAAAGAAGGCGTGGCACCTTAATTTTCTGGCACAGTAATGACATTGTCTAGAAGGATATACGTAGCGAATTTGATCATCATAGCTCTAATTTTGGCGGTTTTATGAGCTTTTAAATTTCATTAACGGTATATAACGTGAAAAGTGGGCGTTATAGTGGGCGTGTCAAAGTTGTTTTTCCGAATGAGTTCAACTTAGATGTTTCAATATAGCCCTTTAGTATTCCAAAATCTATATAAATAGAGAAATTATATGAATTTTGGGTAAAACGTTATATGGGAGGTGGGCGTAAAGGTGGGCGTGGCACATTGATTTTCCGTTAGAACAAAGCATTTTACCAAAAAGCCATGTGTGGAAAATTTCAGAGTCGTACATCCAATTTTGTTGCTTTTATGACGTTTTTGTTTTTAAATATACCGAAAAATACACTGTGCGGTATAAATTTTCGTACATTTTGATCGATAACTCCTTTCCCAATGCATGAATTTAGATAATTTTCGGGAAAAAAATATTGTTTTTACTCAGGAAATATATATTCGAAGTTTCATGAGTCTACGTTAATGCGTTTGGAAACAATTCCATTTTATTCGATGTTCGAAGGACAAGGTTTTTTCGACCTACTCTTGCTTTTCGAGCTATAACTCTCTTCCTAATAATCCGATTTAGCCCATTTTCAATACCAAACAAACCTTGTCTATAAGAAAGATTCTGGCAAAATTTGAGCCCCCTAGCTTTTTCGGTGCGACCTCTATCGTGCTTTCAACAGACGGACAGACGGACGGACATAGCTAGATCGTCATCAAATCAAACCCTGATTCAGAATATATATACTTTATGGGGTCTAAAATGGATATTTCGATGTGCTACAAACGGAATGACAAAATGAATATACCCACACCATTTTTTTGGTGGCGGGTATAAAAACAAAAATAAACCAAAAATTCACTTGACAATCTTAAGTTTTAAAGTAACCAATTGATGTATTGTTTACACCAAATCTAAAAAATAAATTCTGAAAAAATATTTACGATTAAGGATGAGATCAATTATATGACTAGATCAAACAAAAAAACAGAAAATAAACCAAAACTTCAACAGAAAATCTTAAGTTTAAAGTTAACAATTGAGGTATTGTTATTGTATAAGTATATAAAAAAAATACTAGTATAATTGAAATTAAATTCGCCTTTGCTGCTGTACCTTCTTTGGAAAACTTTTAAAAATATTGGCTCCGATATTAGTAAATAAATATCGATGTATCGATATTGAGGTATTTAAAATATCGGCGATTAATATCGAAATTTTTTAAACTAAATATCGATATTTTGATATATCGATATATTTTGCCCAACCCTAATTTGGTGTAATTAACTTATTAGAATTATATTCTTAACAAAACATTAAAAATAAAAATTTATTTTCCCATCTAAATATACACACGAAAAAATATATAACATTATTGGAATTTTTAATTAATTTAACAATGATGAAATTATTTAACTGTAGGAAGGAATGCATATATGTATATGTTTAGATGTATATGTTTATATGTATATGTATATATGTAAAGGGTGTTTTTTTAAACCCGATAGAACTTGAAATTGTAAAAAATAACACAAAAAATTAAATTGTAATCAAAATTTTTTTTTTATTCGAAAGATCAATACGTGACATTAACATTTGAAAATGATTTCGGGCATATGGGCACCGCGGCTGTTCTTGACGAAGCGCATTCTGGACGTTCAATTTTGGGCCACTTTTTCGAGCACTGCTGGCCGTATGTCACGAATAACACGAACAATGCTGGCCTCCAAGGCGTCAATTGTTGCTGGTTTATCAGCATAAAACAGTAACTTCACGTAGCCCCACAGGAAATAATCGAGAGGTGTCAAATCGCACGACCTTGGAGGCCAATTGACAGGTCCATTTCTCGAAATCAACTTATCGCCAAATTTTGATTTCAATAAGTCGATGGTTGCGTTCGCCGTATGGCACGTAGCGCCATCCTGTTGAAACCACATCTCCTCCGGATAAATGTCATCCATATTTTCAAACAAAAAATCATTGATCATGGTGCGGTAACGATCTCCATTGACCGTAACGCGAGCTCCGGCCTCATTTTTGAAGAAATAAGGTCCGATGATGCCACCAGCGTGAAAACCGCACCAAACGGTGCATTTTTCTGGATGTAATGGAGTCTGTAGGGTCTCTTGTGGATTGGTCTCGCTCCATATGCGGCAATTTTGCTTATTAACAAACCCGTTAAGCCAAAAATGCGCCTCATCGCTAAACACAATTTTGCGATAAAACAACGGACGTCCAGAATGCGCTTCGTCAAGAACAGCCGCGGTGCCCATATGCCCGAAATCATTTTCAAATGTTAATGTCACGTATTGATCTTTCGAATAAAAAAAAAAATTTTGATTACAATTTAATTTTTTGTGTTATTTTTTACAATTTCAAGTTCTATCGGGCTTAAAAAAACACCCTTTATATGTTTTATGAACTTTTTATTTTTTCTGGGAATATATCATGTCCTAACCGCTTAAATAACCTAACTCGAAAAAGTTTTTTTCAACTTTTTTCCAACTCGTTCAGAATCTTTTTTATTAACATTTTAATGTAGTCTATTAATGATCTTAGGCAAATTTTCGATTACGATTACGTTAATTCTCTGTACAGAAATTTTTCTTACCTTATTATTAGACCAAAATGTGACCGCGAACATTGGCATAACTAGATCAATTAATCTCTTTGTAGAGTTAGTGGAGTGCAATGATCAAACCCAAAATCGGGTTCGCAAAAATTATAAAAATATTAC
This sequence comes from Phyto melanocephala, assembly GCA_941918925.1. Lineage (NCBI taxonomy): Eukaryota > Metazoa > Arthropoda > Insecta > Diptera > Rhinophoridae > Phyto > Phyto melanocephala. The sequence goes on from OW799235.1 coordinate 56,777,330, forward strand.
TTTTAACTTATTTTGTACTCTATCATTTTCCAAAACTTTAGGCAATTAAAATGTCGTTATTATTTTAGTTTATTTATTTTCATTGTGATAAAGTATTGTTAATTTTACAATTATTACCTGGTTACAACTATCAATATTTGTTTTATTATTGTTGAATTAATAACCTCGTATTGACTTCTGTATTACCTATAGAAATACAGTTTTGGTTGTTTTACTTGTGAACACAATTTCGGTTGTATCGTTGTATTGTTAAACGTCAGGGGTGAAAAAAAATCAGGAATGGAAAAGTTGATCAAATCTTACTTCTCCAGATATACAAAAAAAATATTTTAAAATAATTTTAGCAATCAGCAAAACATTTAAGTTAAAAATGTATTATTTTGGAAGCAAAAAAATACTACAAAATTTATTTTATGATTCTGCAAAAAAATTTCATTTTCCATACCTGTATGAGTCCAATTCAACACTTAAACAACGTACATATGTTATACAAAATGTTTGAATGAAAGTTATCAAATACAACCATACAATATTGTAAACACATACAAAAATAGTAATAATAGAAAAATACAACTAGGGTTGTGAAGTGAATTTACATACGTATGTATGTATGTGTTTAAAATAAACGATAAAATTAACATTAACACACTAACGTGTGATTGGAGAGCATGGGTTTATATGAATATGTATATTAATAAATTTCGCTAAATTTATATAAGTGCATGAAAAGCATGCAAAGTAGATGAAAACAAACCCATGTTTCATTAGTGAATTATGTCTGTTTACATGAATTATTCAGGATTTTTTGCATGTATTTTGAAGCACATCACTAAAGGCTAACTATTTCGTATTTGGAGAAGTCATTCTTCCTGCCTCCTTTTGCACTTATGAATTAGAAGCCGTGAAAAATGCTATTCACATTGAACTAGAGCAAGATTTTTTTGCTGGGTAAGGTTGATAAAAAAAGCATTTTCATCAATATCTAAAAGCTAATACAAGTAGAATAAAAGTTTTTATTACTTCTGCTAGTAATGTAGGTTGTTTTTCAGAAGTGCGTAAGATTAAACCTTTCTGTGTTACACTTTGAACCAAGAGAGGTTCGACATTTTAAATGTTGTAAAAGAATTGGTTTAAAACGAGCAATAGATTTAAGAAAACTTTTATAAAATAATGTTTCAAACAAATTAGTATTTTTACTATGTTTATCCAGAGCGCTAAAAAAAGGAAACATTTTTATTTGCAATGTTCCACTTTGCCATTAAAAGGTGGTTGTTTTTTCCTACTTTTTATTTAAGTCTATGGATTCTAGATCCTTACAGACTAAAAAGCTGTACATACAAAATGTTTAATAAATATAAGTTATTCAAAAACAAAATAATTTTACATTTTACAATATTAACATTTAAGGAAAAATCAATATGTTGATAAAGTTTATTGAACTCGGTACAAATCCTCAAAAACGGATCGAAGTTGGCATAATTCGTTCTGAAAACTTTGACTGATAGCGGACAAAAACGACGTGTAGAACGACATGGTACATTAAGAAAGATATTCGCTAATAGGAAATCAGAGCATATACATCCTTTAATTAAATTTAGAACAAACGTAACGTTTAACATTGTTCTACGACTTTTTAAAGTTGGCAGCTTCACTAGTGCAAGTTCCACTGTAAACCACGAAGACAAAATAGCAGGAACTGTTTTTGCACAGATTCAATGCTAATAATATAAACATTGTAAGTTGGATCCCAAATTATTGAACCATACTCAAGAATAGGCCTGACAAGAGAAATATACAATTGTATTGTTATATATGGATCTGTAAACTCTTTCGCCCAACGTTTTATGAATCTAAGGACATCACGTGCTTTATTAACAGTTAAAGAAATATGCTGAATAAAATTTAGTTTAGCATCTAATAGGATTCCAAGATCGGAGACGGATTCCAGTCTTTTTAACGTAAAACCATTTAAAACATAATTAACTTTAATATAACATCTACGAAAGAAACACATATATTTGCATTTTTCAGGGTTCAGCTCCATTAAATTAAATCTACACCATACATTAAAAGCATCTATATCCATTTGTAAGAGGGTATGATCGGCGTAATTATTATAACTTAGGAATATTTTTATTTTATTTTTGAGAATTTAATAGCATTTGGTAAATCATTAATAAACAAGGAAAACAGCAATGGACCAAGATGACTTCCCTGAGGAACACCAGAAACAACGGCTATTGGTTTAGAGATAATGTTTTCTATTTGTCAAATACGAATAAATCCACTTAAGGGTGTTCTGTGTAAATCCCATTACATCAAGTTTTTTTATTAGAAGTTTATGATTAACTTTATCAAAGGCTTTGCTAAAGTCGGTGTAAATAACATCAGTTTGCTTTCGTTCAATAAAACCACGATTTACAAGCGTAGTAAACTGCAAAAGATTTGTAACAGTAGAACAACCCTTACGAAAACCATGTTGTAACGGAGACAATATAGATGTTACATGATGGCAAAGATGGTCAGTTATAATTTTCTCAAAAAGTTTAGGTATTGTACTAAGGTTAGCAATACCTCTATAATTAGCGATGTTATTTCTGCAGCCAGACTTGAATAATGGAATTATAAAAGAGTCCTTCCACATAGTAGGAAAATAACCGGATTTTATCGACATATTGAAAAGTATTGTAAGAGGAGAAACGAAAGCCTCAGCACATTTAATAAGAAGGCTACTAGGAATTCCATTAGGGCCATATTTATAGATAAATTTTAGATTTTTTAAACTGCTGAAAACCATTGATTCATCAAGAAATGGAATTGATATAGCTGGATTTGATAATTCCATTAGTGGATAAGATTTTAAATCGTCGAATTTAGCGTCAGAATAAGTGGTAGAAAAGAAGTCAGCAAACAGATTACTTATTATTAAGTCATCGTCGGATTCAGAATTAAGGTACTTCATAACAGTTGGAAATGCAACTGTCCTCCTTTTGTAATTAACAAACTTGTAAAAGCTCTTTGTATCAGTTTTAAAATTTTGACGCATTTCATTTAAATAGCTCAAGTAGCAAGACTAATTCATTGAAATATATTGTGCACGAATCACCGAATATTTGGCATAATCGATAGAAGATCCAGACTTTTTGTATATTTTATAAAGCTTGTTCTTTTTATTTTTAACGGTAGAGAGATACTTAGAGTTCCATGGTGGGCCAGATTGTTTTAAAACAAAAGTTTTCGGAGTGGTTTGATTTATATATAAATAGACTTTATCATAAAACTTTTTAATTACGTTGTCGATATCGATACTATTATTTAAAAAATAAGTATAATAAAGAAAATTTGGCCAGTCTGTGTTGTTTAAAAGTTCAATAAACATTTGGTAGTTAGTTTTTTTAAAGCAAAAACTTTTTTCATTCAAATTAACAGATTTTAACGTAGAAGAGCTTGATAAAACAGAAGTTTTGATTTCAATCGTGGGATGGTAACAATCCTCCGGCTAAGAAATTGGATCCGAACGATTAATAGTTATATCAGTACAATAGTTTACAAAAATTAGATCTAATAGTTTAAAATTTACGTTGCAAATACCATTTAGCTGATAAAGATTAGGATCCATTAGCCAATTCACGAACTCTATATAATACGTATTTATCCTTGACGTTGTCGGAATGAAATAGCCATCATCAAATCAGAAATTCCATGATAAATATGGCATATTAAAATCTCCAAGAATAAAAACAGAATCGTTTTCATTAGCAGCTTTAACGATTTTTTTAATAGCCTCAGCATGTTCACGTTAAACCATCTTAGATGAATTTGGAGGGATATAAGAAGAAGTGATGAAAATTTTCTTACGTTTCAGCTTAATAACAACACCAATGAATTCGATGTTCAATGAAGAATCATCTAAAAACGCCTCAGAAGAAAGTTGACTGGAAACTGCAATTAGAACTCCACCACCTCTGATACCACAACCACGATCACGTCTATAAATTTGATAATCACTACAGAGTATTTCAATATTTAAAACATTTTCCATAAGCCATGTTTCAGTAAACATAATAACGCTGTAGGTAAAAACGAAATTATTATTGAACAGGGCAGATAATTTTGAATTTAAGCCACGAACGTTTTGATAAACTATTGAAATATCATTAGAACAATTTAGTTTTTTGGTGTCGTTGAGACACGTATTGGGAGACGTGCAACAGTCCTGCGGCTTTCTTTGTAAACATATTCACGCACAAATGTACTTACAGGCCAAAAGCTAGGATCGACAAGATGTTCAAAGAGATCTTCAGGTACAGCAATTTTAAACGATGTTATTGTTCTCGGTTGGGAGTACGTATATTTATACACAGAGATTTCACAATTTGACTGAAGTTTTGATCGAATGTAATATTCAACATCCTCAGCAGTAGTTTCCGCAGCCAAGCGTGATAAAAATATATTTTTATTAGGGGGTATAGCTTTAAAAGGCTTAGGTGCAACTTGAATATTGTTAGAAATAGTAGACGAAGAAGTCAAAATTTGAGCATAATTAAGATTTCGTTCAGGAGCGATAAATGAGTTATTGGCTATTGGTGGAATTCCATATGAGGCAGGTTAAGGCTCCAAGGAGTTAGGTGTATCAGCTACAGACACTGATGTGGATCCAGATACAAAGTTATTACGGGGTTGTGAACTAATTTCGACTACAGGAGCAGATGAGTTGGTAGAATCAGAAGTTATTTTGCGCGAGTCTTGTGATGATTCAGACCTTAAATGTGCTTTTTTACGTTTAGAAGATAGATTTTGTTGCATATTAACGAAATTTTCTAAATTGGAAAAATTATTAAATAGTTCTCCAAATTTAGCAAGTTTATTTTGTTGCAACAGAAATTCCTTGGTAATTAAATTAAGCTCATCTTTAAAATTTTTAAAAAGCTTATAAAATTCTATATTGATGTTTTTGCAGCTTGGACAAGTCCAATTTAGGGATTTTAAAGGATCAGCCAGTGCATCAGCATCACGTGCTTTAAGATTACTGCATTTTAAATGATATAAATTAAGTCACAACAAGCATGAAACCATACGATCACCACCAGTACTTATACAATTGGCACTTGAGCACTCCATTGTAAAAAAGGTTGGACAGACAGGTATATGGCAATGCTCCAAAATTATTTTGTTATCAAAGACATGCAGGGAAGAAATATAAAACAATTTCTATAGAAATACATTTTTTCCTACTAAAATAATACTCAGTACATGCCTTGTTACGCTTTAGTATGCAAAAAAATTTTACATTTCATTGGATGCAATACGGTAAGCTTACAAAAAAAAAAACATTTCATGTGTGTGTGTACAAACACTTAACAATACAATTTTTTCCTGTTTCATTCTTCAAAAAATTACAAAATTTAATACATGTATATCCAAAAACAGTACAAATATAAAACAAGTAAGACCACTATATTCGGCTATGCCGAATCTTTTATACCCACCACCAATTTTGTGTACATTTAAAGCACAATATTTATTATTTTGTTAATCGCTATGGAATAATCTCTTTATAATAAAATATGTATCACTTTCTTTGTAGAGGGTGGTCAAATTTTAAGGGCCCATGTTGAAGGTGAACTACACCTAGTCTTTAAATTTATTTTCTGCATTTCATTTGACATTTCTCATTCTCAAACTTACTCAATTTGATCCATGGAAAGATACGCAAATGAGCAACGCTTTAAAGTTATTCAGGTTTTTTATAAAAATGGGCATTCAAATCAAAATGCATTTTGTGCACTTCGTAATTCTTTTGATCAACATAATCGTTCAAATTCGTCCACAATCGGGAGAATTGTAAAAAATTATTAAATGTCTGCAAAGCAGGTCTGTATAAAATTTTAGAAAATCTGTGAATGCCTTCTTAGTTCGTTGAATGGGAACTATTGCTGTTTTTTGCGATAATGTGGCAAAATAGCAGTCAACCTCGACTCATCATCATCATGCCCAATAATTGAGCATCAACATTCTTATTGAAAATTTTGACCATCAGATAGAGGAGTAGCGCCAAGGGTGGGGGGGGGGGTGGTTTGTGGTGATGGGCATTTAGCCGATATTTTGTTAAATACATAATTGAACCATACAAATATTATCATTATAAAAAGAAATGATAATAATTTCTTAAATAATTTGTGTTTTATTTAAAATCAACATCGGTCCTTAAAATTTAACCACCCTTAATAACTTCGATATGATGGTAAAATGTTTTCGTAAATTAAGTCTTTTAGTGAAAGTGGGCGTTAAAGTAGGCATGTCAATAAAGTTTCTGCTAATAAATACAACTTAGATATTTCAATATAGTCCTTTATTTTCCCAAAAATTTTGTCAATAGAGAAATTACATGAATTTAAGATAAACCGTTATATGGGAGGTAGGCGTTAAAGTGGGCGTGTCACCTAAACTTTTTGGCACAATAATTACATTAATTAGAAGGGTATATGTGACAAATTTCATCATCATACCTCTAATTTCATCGGTTTTATGAGCTTTTAAATTTCGTTTACGGTAGATAACGTGAAAAGTGGGCGTTATAGTAGGCGTGTCAAAGTTGTTCCTGCTAATGAGTACAACTTAGGTGTTTCAATATAGTCCTTTATTATTCCAAAATCTGCATTAATAGAGAAATTATATGAATTTTAGGTAAAACGTTATATGGGAGGTGGGAGTTAAAGTGGACATGGCACATTGATTTTCCGTTACAGAAAAGCCTTTCAGCAAAAAGCAAAGTGTGCAAAATTTCAGGGTCGTAGATCGAATTTTGTTGCTTTTATGACGTTTTTGTTTTTAAATTTACCGAAAAATACACTGTGCGGTATAAATTTTCGTACATTTTGATCGATAACTCCTTTCCTAATGCATAGATTTAGGTAATTTTCGGGGAGAAATTTTGTTTTTACTCAGGAAATATATATTCGACGTTTCATGAGTCTACGTCAATGCGTTTGAATACAATTCCATTTTATTCGATGTTCGACGGACACGGTTTTTTCGACCTACTCTTGCTTTACGAGCTATAACTCTCTTCCTAATATTCCTATTTAGCCCATTTTCAATACCAAACAAACCTCGTGTATAAGAAATATTCTGGCAAATTGAGCCCCCTAGCTTTTTCGGTGCGACCTCTATCGTACTTTCAACAGATGGACGGACATAGCTAGATCGTCATAAAATCAAACCCCGATGCAGAATATATGTACTTTATGGGGTCTAAAATGGATATTTCGATGTGTTACAAACGGAATGACAAAATGAATATACCCCCACCATTTTTTTGGTGGCGGGTATAAAAACAGTACTTTTTCGTACTGTTTTAGGTATTGTGAATATAACAGTACATATTACAAAAAACAGTACTTGTACTGTTTAAAACAGTACGAATGGCAACCCTACGTGCATTAAACAATAATAAAAATGTTGTTTGTGTATAACAGCTAATAGTGTGACCATATGAAAAAAATATCACTTAATAAACTTAAACATTTGCAAAAACACAAATAAAAAAAATTTTTGTACTTAACTTTTTTATACTTATTTTAAATGTTTTAAAATAAAAAATAAAATAATTATTAAAGTAAAAGCTAACTTTATTTTCTTAAAAAGTTGAGAAGTAAGCCCAAATTTTATAATCAATTTGTTCGTCATTCGCCGGCGTAAGAAATAGAAATAAATCTAATGTAGAGTTCGCCGCGTATAGCGAACTTCGACTGACGCCATAATTGTATGCATTCTCATATACACAAATGTGTTTTATTTTTGATGACGAATATTCGCGACGAAAAATTCGTCGTTCGTCCCAATTGTGCGCCTAGCAGTACGCTTTTTTGTCAACGTTAGAAACTTTACGTAAAGCGAAGAAGTTTTTTCTGACATGGCCTTTACACACAAGACGATTTTACATTTATAAATAAATAAATAAATAAATTGCGTAAATAGCAATAATAAACTCAAAAGAAAAATATGAAATAATAAAATCCATATTTACTTTTTTTCATCCAATGTAATTGAGCTCGTCACTGTTTGTATCTCCTTCAAAATAGTGTTGTATGCTTGAGCTTTCTTTTTCCTGTCCATATATTCTTTTAACATTATTTTATTTACTTATTTATTTATTTATTTATTTAATTTAATCAACATAATAAAACTTACAATTGAGCAATATTTTTCCAAAGAAAATAATAGTTACAAAAATAAAGAAAGATAAAAAAACATTAAACGAATGCATTTGAGTTTAGAAACCTTATCAGCTTTCCACTTGTTACAGCAACATTATCAGAAAAGTCAGTGTGAACATAGAACTATTTATCTCAGCACAAATTCTTCTAATTGGATCAAAGTTAATGTAGTTTGATCTATGAAATGGTATATACATATAACGTTCCATAAACTGAGCTGCCTATTCGGAACATTGATGCATATTTTATGTTGAAGATATGTAGAATCAATTTTACCTTGAATTAAATTCATGACAAATGCAATATTTGAAAAAAATCTTCGGCTTTGTAACGTTGGGAGCGCAACGAGTAGTAAACGACTTCGATATGACGGTAAGTTTGTATTAGGATTCCAACGAAGGTTACGAAGGCAGAACAGCAAAAATTGTTTTTGGACTGATTCAAGTTTTTGAATATAAACATCATATTGGGGATCCTAAAATACTGATCCATATTCCAGTAAAGGTCTTAGCAATGACGTGAATAAATTTTTTGTTACATAAGGATCATTATATTCCTTAGCCCAACGCTTTATAAAACTTAATAATCCATTAGCTTTATTTACTGTCATTATTACATGTGAGTTGAAATTAATTTTTAGATCAAAGAGAATTCCAAGATCGAAAAACGAATCAACAACATTTAAATTAGAGCCATTTAGAGAGTAAACATTTGAAATCGGTGAATATCTGCAGAAAGTCATAGATTTGCATTTTGTTAAATTCAATTCCATAAGATTGGTGTACGGTAACAATTAAAAAAATTATTCAAATCAGTTTGGAGATAAAAACTGTCGTCATCAGTTCTAATCCATGAATAAAGTTTAACATCATCAGCAAACATTAAAATATTGCTGTATTGAATAGCCTTTGGAAGATCATTAATAAGCAATAAAAATAAGATGGGGCTGAGATGACTTCCCTGAGGAACTCCGGAAGTTACTTATATATGCTTTGATATACAAACATTATAAAAAACACCTTGTCTCCAATCCTTTTAATAAGGACAAATCCATTTTAAAAGGTTAACCGGAAACCCTATTTTTTTGAGCTTCACTAACAATAAATCGTGGTTAACATTATCGAAAACTTTACTAAAGTCAGTGTAGAATACATCAGTTTGGTTACCATTACAAAATCCTGTATTAATGAAGGAAGACATCTTCATAAGGTTTGTGGATGTAGATCTACCTTTACAAAAACCATGTTGTGCTGGAGAAAGAATTGTTGATATTTGGGAAGTCAGGATGTCCGTTATTATTTTCTCAAACAGTTAAGGAATGGATTTAAGTTTAGCTATTGCTGTATAATTAGTAACATCACTACGGCTACCAGATTTATGAAGCGGGATGATAAATGAATCTTTCCAGCATTTAGGAAATGTACCAAATTTCAAAAAACTGTTAAATAGATGAGTGATAGGATTGGCCAAAACGGCGGCACAATTTTTTAATATGCAGCTAGGAATACCATTAGGACAGGATTATAAGAATTTTTTAAACTTCTCAGGCTTTTTAAGACAGTAGCGATATCTAAAGACGATATATTAATTGATGAAGACGAAGTAATATCATAAGGATAAATTGAACTATGAAACGTTTTTGCAGAAAAAGTAGAGGCAAAGAAATCAGAAAAATTACTGGCAATATCTACATTATTGGAATTAACAAAATTATTCATTTTCGTAGTAGTTGGATACGTTGAAACTCTACGTTTGGAATTGACAAAATTATAAAACATTTTCAGATTCTTTTTAAAATAAAATTTCCTTTTGTTTATATACGATGCAAAACATTTCTTGTTTTCAAAAATATAACCGCTTTGAGCTAAATATTAGAGAATGGCTTCGATCAATAAGGGGTTGGCTCTTCATGAACTTTTTATATAAACGGTTGTTACGATTTTTAAATCAGGTGAATGTACGAGAATACCATGGAGGACGATTTGATGTAATCATTTTTAATAATGGAGTGCTTGCTGATAAACAACTGAAGAGAATTGAGTAAAATTTCTGTACGATTTGATCAAAATTACTGCCATAATAAGAAAAAGTAAGAATTTCAAATTAGTTAATATTATGTAACAAATTATTTAACATATGGTAGTTTGTACGTTTAAAACAGAGCGACTCAGATACAATGTGAACAGTTTCCTTTTGAGGCAATGGTGTAGAAATTAACAATGTAGGATGGTGTCGGTCCTCAGGAATAAATAAGGGGTTAGTCCTAGATACGTCGAATATAGAGGGATTATTTACAAATACGAGATCCAATAAGCGGTTTTTGTTATTAAAAATTTTATTTATTTGAAAGTCACTTGAGTTAGTCAGACTATTGAAAAAATCCTGACTCCAATCATGTGACGTAATCGGTACAAAGAAATCTGTATCATCTGATGTAATCCAGGATGCAGTACGAATATTAAAATCACCAAAAATCATCAAAAAATTAGCTGAGTTAAGCTTATCTGCAACGGATTTTATTAACAAAACATGTTCACCATAAAGTTGTGGATCAGAGTTTGGAGGTATATATGAGCAGGTAATAAAGAGCGATACATTTTGAATTTGTATTACAACAGCGATAAATTCAATGTCAGATGAATTTACAAATAATAACTGTTCAGCAGGATACAAACAGGAAACCGCAATTAAAACACCATCACCACGTTTACCAATTCTATCACGTCTAAAAACTTGATATTTACTACAAAAAATTTCGGAGTTATTATTATTATTAGTAAGCCAGGTTTCAGTAAATGCAGCAACATGAAATTCGCAGTCAAATCTGTTAAGGAACATATCAGTAAGCTTAGTATTCATTCCATTAGCATTTTGATATATAATGTTAAGGGTAGAATTTTTCATTAGTTTTTTGAAGTTTGATTAGATGTTGGAATACGAGCTAAGTTTTCATCACGATAAATAAATTGACGTACTAAAGTATGTTTTGGTCAAAAATTGACATTTACGATTCGTTCAAAATATTTGAGGGGGACAATTATTTTGAACGAGGCTCTATTTCTTGAAATAATTTTAAAAATATTTATGTTAGCAGTAAGATTATTTTTAAATTTAGATAATAAGTAGTTTTTAACATCAACAACAGTTGTTTCAAGAAAACTAGTAGCAAATATAGTTTTTATTGGTGGAATTGTACGAAGTTCTCTAAAGGCTCTATTTGGTACAGCATTATTAGAAACTAAAGATGTAGCTGATGAAAAATATGCAGTAGGTGAATATATATTTAATTCAAGGAGCATAGTACTTAACGGAGTGATAACTTCAGATACAATCAAGGTGTTTGGTCCAAGCAAGGTGAAGGAGACAAATCATCGTATTCTACTGAATTATGAGAAGCCATTTTTGATATTGTTATTAAAGAAATTGGATTTTTTGCAGATTTTTTCCTTTTAGGTTGAGCGTCAGCAAATTTATCTAAATTCGGAAAATTTGTGAAATGTTCACAAATTTGAAAAATTTAGATTGAACAGATAAGAAGTCCTTATTAAGTTGATCGAACTGCTCTTTATAACTTTAAAAAAATTTGTAAAATTTTATATTTATATTTTTACAATGAGGACAATTCCATTGGAGGGATTTAGTGGGATTAGCAAGCGCATCTGCATCTTGCGCTTTCAGTCCACTACATTTTAAGTGATAGGTTCCAAGACACAACCAACATAATATCAAGAGGTCATTACCCGAAACGTTACAATTTTTATTCTGGCAATCCATAATTTAATGATGAAATGTAATTTTTAAAATATAATTTATCTGATACAATTTTAACGTTTTGGTTATTTGGGTAACTGGGTAGTAAAAATCAACTACTAAACAATAGATGGCGCCACTACAGTACAAACAGATGTACTGAATAGTTGTTGTATAATATTACTTTATAAACAAAAATACTGATACAATATATAACTTTAACATTTACAAGCACAAGCCTTTAAAATAGTGACGCAGTAATTCGTATACAATCAAAGCGCGTAAACGTATTATGCCCAGGTTAAATCCACTAAAAGTATAATTCCAAATGAAGCAGCGAACAAAACACGTCCAAACAGTACAGTGATGCGAACACTATAAATGCAATCGTTAATTATACCCTTCACCTGTGGCGCACAAGGGTATATATAGCTTTGCCATTCCGTTTGTAATTTCTACAATTTTCAATTCCGATCCAAACAAGTAACAGTGCTATATTCGGCCGTGCCGAATCTTATATACCCTTCACAACGTGTAGTCATGCAATAACAATTGTTTGTATCACCATTCATCCCATATAAAATACGTGCATACGTACACGTTAGAATAAATGTGGCATCGAATCCCAGCTGAGCCAAAAAAATTTTATATATTTTATTTAATATATTATTTATATTTTATTATTTTTTTTTATATTTTTTTTAATTTTTTTAAAAAATTTTTTTAGAAAAATTTTTGAAAAATTTTTTTAAATTTTTTTTTAAATTTTTTTAAAATTTTTTTTCTGTAGTTTTTTTTATTATTTTTTTCTGATTTTTAATATTTTTTTTTTTGTAATTTTTTTTGTTTGGTATGTTTTTTACATGAATGTATGTATGTATGTTGTTGTTGTAATTGTGAAAAAAAACGAGGTGGTCGTGGTTTTTTGCTCATATCTCAGAAAGTTATGGGGCGATTGTGCTGAATTTCAATAGCGATTCATTTCTGGATATTTCCAAGAGATTGATACCATATACAGATCTGAGGAACATATAGTTGCTTCTAAAAGTTGATTTCAACCAACACACGGACAGACGGGCAGACGGACAGACGGACAGACGGTCAGGGCTTAATCGACTCCTCTATTCATAAGCTTTCAGAAAATATATACTTTATGGGGTCGGAAATGAAAATTGTAGAAATTACAAACGGAATGACAAAGCTATATATACCCTTGTGCACCACAGGTGAAGGGTATAAAAAGTATATATTTTCTGAAAGCTTATGAATAGAGGAGTCGTTTAAGCCCTGACCGTCTGCCCGTGTGTTGGTTGAAATCAACTTTTAGAAGCAACCGTATGTTCCTCAGATCTGTGTATGGTATCAATCTTTTGGTAATATTCAGGAATAAATCGCTATTGAAATTCAGCACAATCGCTTCATAACTTTCTCAGATATGTGCAAATAAGCACGACTGCCATTGTTTTTTCCCATATTTTTACTATTACCAACTTGTTTAAAACAAGTAAAAGTGCTATATTTGGCCGTGCCGAACCTGATAATACCCTTCACCATCATGTACGTATGTGGGTATAATCCCATATCGGAGCTCAATATCTCTAGAGGCATATTATATTTACAAATAGTGACAAAGGTACCCATACATTTTTCTATGGCTGAGAAATCTTAATTGTGGTGGTAAAAATATGGGAAAGAACAGAGGCAGTCGTGTTTATTTGCTCATATCTCAGAAAGTTATAGGGCGATTGTGCTGAGTTTCAATAGCGATTCATTCGCTGATATTTACAAGAGGCTGATACTATCAATGCACAGATCTGAGGAACATATGGGTGCTTCAACCAACACACAGACAGACTGACAGATCTTAATCGACTCCCGTATTCATAAGCTCTTAAAAAATATACTTTATGTGTGAAGGATATAAAAAAGTACCATAGAGAGTGACATTTTTACCCTTTATACTTGCGAATTTGAAAAAAGTGCTGAAATCTTATAAATATTTTTTCGCGGAGTAACTAATATAGTTAAAATTTTTTTCCTAGCTTTTACCCGTAGTTTTTACCCGTTTTTTCCCCTTAGTGGTTGAAAATTCAAAAAAGGCCAGACACCTGTCAGCTTAAGTTTTGTGTAAATTACAATACCGTTGCAAGTTAATTTTAATAATTTTTAGCTTATCAGATATAAGATTACTGATTTTACCCGTTTTTACCAACTTTTACCCCCTTAAAATACGAATTTCCAAAAATCCCTTCTTAGTGGACCTACACATATAAGATAGATAAATTTGATTTTATTTCCTGTGTTACAAGACTAATAGTACGGTCAGATTGGGCAAATGTTTGCTTCAAATTTATTTGCTGCTGTTTGCTTTAAATTTGTTTAAAACAATACAGATTTTATTTTGTGGTCACACTAAACACATTTATTTGCTCATTTTTGGTTGTTAAAACACACGTTAAACAGCGACAAATAGATATACGGTATAACATGTTTGCTCTGTGGTCACACATAAGCAAATATTTAATTAAGAAAGGTATTTGAAAAAACACTAAAAAACATAATATTATTTTCCCCAAATAAAATTTGACGAATTCTTTGTATTAAACTCTGGGGCAGCGTCAACGGTTATTTTAGAAGATAAAATTAAGGAAAAAAGTGAAAGGCAGTGGGTACGGGACTGGGTCGACGTCGAAAGGAAGAAGGGTGTTGTGCAAAATTATTATTAGAGTTAAAAGCAGAAACTCCAAAACTGTACAAAAACTTTTTACGGGTGAGTTTTACTGATTTTGACCATTTTATATATTGCAATGTTTTGCAAGAACACACAGCATTGTTCTTATGGCTATTGCCGATGCCAGATATAAGTTTTTGTCCAATGCCCGGATATATGACGGTGTAATTTTTCGTAAAACCTCTTTTAATGAAGCTCTAACAAGTAACAAATTCCATTTGCCTTCGCCAAAACCACTACCACTGAGAACTTTACCCGTTCCATATGTTTTAGTTGCTGAATTATAAAGCCTATATTTATTATTTTTGTATCCATTGAATATAATTTTTATTAATAATAAAAACAAAAAAAATTAGTTTTTAATAATATAATGGGGTGCCCCGGTGGACTAGTCAGTAGTGTACTGGTCTACTAGTTTGGGGGTTGCGGGTTCGATTCCCGCCAGAGACTCTGGACTTGTCTCCTTCTCTTCTCTCTTTTCTATTCTCTTCTTACTTTTCTATTCAGGTACCCAAGTGAGCTGCACAACAGCTGCCTGTTCTACCTAACCTAATAATGCAAAACTTTTCATCGGTCACAAAAAATTCTACCTTTAACTAACGGCAAGTTGTAATAATGGCCCTAAGTCTTATATTTATAGCACAGGAACGATCCCCTTATTAATATATTTAACGAAACATATTATTACAAACTAAATATTAAAAAACCATCATTAAAAAAATAATGATAATATTAAAATTTGTTTATAATATATCGGTCATATGCATTAAAACTTATAACAAGCTTATAAGTAGTTTTTAAGCAAAATTCACTATTGTTGCATTTATAAACCATTACTAGACTTATAAACCCTTTATAAACCATTTATTAAACCAAAAATTTTATTGTTGCATTTACCCTTCTTTAAAGCAAAAATAAGGCGACATTTCATTCATAGTTTACGCAAAATTTTTTTTATACATTTTTATCTGTAACTCCTTTCGTAATGAATAGATTTGAGCAATTTTCAGCAATTTTACTCAAGAAATTATTTTTATTAATTTTATCACTCTACGTTAATGTGTTTAAATCTCTTTCAAATATACCGATTTAGCCCATCCTTTGTGTATTAGAAATATTCTGTCAAAATTTTATCTGCCTAACTATTTCGGTTTGAGCTCTATCGTGCTTTTAACAGATGCTAGATCGCCATAAAATTAAACTCCGAGTCAGAAAATATATACTTTATGGGGTCTTAAATGGATATTTCGATGTCTTACAAAATGAATATACCCCCACCATTTTTTTTGGTGGCGGGTATATAAAAGGTATGTTGAGCTTTTTGAGGTTTTGCATATAACATTAAGGATTTTGGCTTAACAATGGTTTGCAAAGCTGCATTAAGTTTTTTTGCTTACGGTCGTAATCTACATATATAAAAATCAATGTGTGTTTGTATGTTTGTTTGTGCTTTATAGACGGTTAAACGGCTGGACCGATTTCCTTGAAATTTTCACAGAATCTTCCTGTATGTCTGGAAGGAACTATAGGCTATATTTTGGTTTGAAATTGTAAGTTGGCGGGGTGCCACGCCCTGTTTAAGAATAAGTATTAAATATTATATATCACGAAAGTTAATGCAGCTAGAGTCTGCAAATTAAGTACGGTACACTTTGACATCCACACGAACATTTGGGTAAAAAATGGGCGTACTTTCAATAGTAGGCGTGGCCACATGAATTAAATACTAAAATTCGTATATTTGGAAAACGATATCGATTAGAGTAGTAAAATTTTGCAAAAGCAACTTTGATATTCAAATAAACATTTATGGAAAAAATGGGTGCATTAACAATAGTGGGCATGGCACCTAACATATGAATTAAATACTAAAATTCGTATATCTGGAAAACGATATCGATTAGAGTACTCAAATTTTGCAAAAGCAACTTTGATATTCGAATAAACATTTATGGAAAAAATGGGTGCATTAACAATAGTGGGCGTGGCACCTGCCATATGAATTAAATACTAAAATTTGGGGTGGCGAAGCACACCGGGTATTAGCTAGTTATAAAATAAATTAAATTATAAAATGTATGTATGTATGTATGAATGTTTCTTTTTTTTTTATTTATTAACGAGGTGAAATCATTGAAAGACCCTGGTACTCCAGTCGACAAGGAGTGCGTGACTTTAACACGCTAAAACACCTCGGTAAACTAGCCCAAAATCCCTGCGGAACTACCACAAAGCTATACATCGCAGGGGGGGGGGGAAGGTACAACACCCAAACTATAACATCCTATTACGGATTTTCTCAACCCTACGAAGTTCAATGAGAACCAATCTAGCATATTCACATACATACTCCCAACTGCGTGCAGAGGACAACATAATCTCCACTATATTACTGTGATCAACACTACGGCCTATCATCCCCTCAAGGTGTATTCGCTCCCTATCAAAACACGAGCACGAAAAGAATACATGTTCAGCATTCTCCTCGACATTACCATCACAACTCGGACAGAACGGAGAAGTATCATGACCAAATCTGTATAAGTAAGACCGGAAACAACCGTGTCCACTAAGCAACTGCGTAACATAGAAGTCCAGATCCCCATGTGTTCGCCCGAGCCATGGGACTAAGTCAGGAGTAAGAGAAAACGTCCATCTACCCTTCTCTGACAAGGACCATCGCCGCTGCCACTCAGCAATCGTTTCAATATCTGAGAAGCCTCTGATCTGAAGATCAATTGGCATCATTCCCGCAATCACCAATGCTGCATCATCTGATACAGTCCGGAAAGCACAAATGTATGTATGTATGTATGTATGTATGTATGTATGTATGTATGTATGTATGTATGTATGTATGTATCTATGTATGTATGTATGGATGTAAGTATGTATGTATGTATGTATGTATGGATGGATGTAAGTATGTATGTATGTATGAATGTATGTCATTTACGTAATTTTAAGGACAACGGCTCTATATAATACATACATAAGTATATTGTTGGTCTTATAAAATGCTCTTTATGGGCAAAATCGGAATATAAGAAATAGTTTTATAGCTAGTAATGCAAGAGTAGGTCGAAAAAACCATGTCCCTCCAACATCGAATAAAATGCAGTTGTGTCCAAACGCATTAGAATTCGAAGGTATATTTCCTGAGTAAAAAAAATTTTTTTTCCCGAAAAGTTCTCAAATCTATGAGTTAGGAAAGGAGTTATAGATTAAAATGTACGAAAATTTATACCGCACAGTGTATTTTTGGTATATTCAAAATTTGAAACGTAATAAAACTGACAAAATTAGGTGTATGATTCTGAAGTTTTGCAAACATTGCTTTTTGGTCAAAGGCTTTGCACTACCGGAAAATAAATGTGACACGCCCACTTCTCATATAACGCTTTATATAAAATTTATATAATTTCTCTATGAATAAAGATTTTGGAAGAACAAGGAACTCTATTTAAAATATCTGAGTAGAATTTATTGGCAGAAACTATTTCGACACGCCTACTACAATGCCCACTTTTCACGTAATCTGCTGTAAATGAAACTTAAAAGCTCATAAAACAAACAAAATTAGAGGTATGATGATGAAATTTCGTACATATAGCTTTCTAGTCAATGTTACTGTTATGCCAAAAATTTAGGTGACACGCCTCCTTTAATGCCTACCTCCCATATAACGCTTATCTTAAATTCATATAATTTCTCTATGGATAAGTTGTGGAACAATAAAGGACTATGTGAAAATATCGCAGTTTTATTTGTTAGCAGAAACTAAATTGAAACGCCAACTTTAACGCCCATTTTAATTGAAAGACTAAATTTATGAAAATATTTTAATAGCATGTCGAAGTTATGCAAAGCAAGTGTTGCATATTTAAGTGTAAAGAGATTATTCCATAGCGATTACAGATAACAACAAAATAAATAACTTAGTGTTATAAAAGTACATAAAATTGGTTGTGGGTATCAAAAATTCGGCACAGCGGAACATTGTTTTAAACAATATCAACATTTTCATTCAATAATAAAAATAGCAAAAAAATTGTACAAATAGAATCAAAAATAAATTATAAGTAAAATGATAATAAAAAAACTCGACATTTAATTTACTTTGTATTAGGAAAATAAATAAAAAATATTAAAAGTATAACGTTTAAATTTTGCTAGACGATGACGAGAATAATCTTATCAGCAAAGACAAGACAAATTTAAAATAACAAAAATTTAATCTATATTGGGTGAATTCACAAAATTGTATTGTTAATTGTAAAAGTTTTAAAATTTTGAAAAATTGTGACAGTACGACAAAAAAACCAGCAACTTGAAACACAAAGTGTGTTATGTTCTTGTAAATAAAGTTTCCAAAATGTGCAAATGCAGGCTGACATTTATAAAAGCAAATTTTCTTAGCTTTTATACACCATGTATGTTTTTTGCAGTAAGAAATTAAAAATACATATGTATGTATACTGATTCACAAGGTGTCCTAACATGTTATACTCCAAAACCATAAAGCCGATCGGACTCAAACTTTGGCAAGTTGTTACACATTCTTGGGAGTGTTTATGGGTGGTAAAAAGTGGACGGGGCTACGCCCATAAAAATTAAATTATCATTTTTAGCTACTTGCCCTAGATAGATTTTTCTGAAACTTTGCACACATATTGAGCTGTCATGACTATACAATTTCGTGATTAGAAAAGTGGGCAGTGTCACGCCCATGAAAAAAGTCATCATTTTCAGCTACTTGAACTTTACCGATTTTTCTGAAACTTTGCACACATATTGAGCTGTCATGACTATACAATTTCGTGATTAGAAAAGTAGGCAGTGCCACGCTCATAAAAAAAATTTATAATTTTTAGCTTCTTGCACTTGACCGATTTTTCTGAAAATTTTTTCACATGTCCAGCTGTATGTCGCATGCTCAATAATAGGTACACCATAAAATTTGTTAATTTTTACAGCAAATGGAAAAACCAAATATAGTGTATACCCACTTGCATTACAATAAAAATCAATAAAATATTTTTTTTAATATATTCAATTAAAATTCAGAATGCATTTTTATTCATTAGGGTGCGTAGCAACGGGCGCCGGGCTTGGCTAGTATATAAAATAAAAATTTTCTTTTGTCTCAGCTGGGATTTGATGCCACGTTCACTCTAACCAGAATACCACGTTTGTATATATGTATGTATTGTATGTTGTTGTTGTTGTGAAAAAAAAAGAGGTGGTCGTGGTTTTAGGCTCATATTTCTGTTTCACATATCGATGTTTCTGATTTTCATTACCGATCTGCTCCCAAATATTTCTGATATTTTAATATAATTTTGCGGTTCCAGGCGATGTCGGGGGGCTTCAAAAAGTTGATTTAAACATACACACGGACAGACTGAAAATACTTAATCGACTCCCCTATTCATAACCTTTAAAAAAATATGTTTTATGGAGTCGGAAATGAAAATTGTAGAAATTTCCCACGGAATGACAAACCTTTTCACTTTTGTGTGAAGGGTATTTATAACAACTTTAGCATATTTTCATCGGGTTAGCAGCAACGTGTTTTTTAAACGATTGTTTGCCTAAAACAAAGCAACTTAAAAATGCTCATTTGGAATTAAGCACACCGTTGTCGAAAACGCAGATTTATCTGCATTTTGCAGATTTAATTTCCCTAATTGAATTGAAGATTTTTGCCTGAAAAATTAAGATTAAAATCAAATATTTATCAGCATCTTTAAGTTAGAAACCTATTCACTACCTTGTTCACGTTCAATTATTTCCCATTTGTATCTAAAATAAAAAAGATTACAGTATTCGGCAGTGCCGAATTTTTGATATCCACCACCAATCTTATGAACTTTTATTTCACTAAAATTATTACTTTTATTAACTGTTATCGCTATGAAATAATCTCTTATATTAAAATACGTATCACTTTTTTTCTGTTATTCCGATTTGCTATAACTTATTGTCTCGGGTGATACAATGTTGTATTTGTATGGAAACTTAAGGGCAGGATTTCATAGCCAGATGTAGTTAAAAATTTATAAAAGCTTTGTGTGGGCATGCCAACTCCTACTTTTTAAATAATGTAGTTAATGTTTAAATAATCCAATTTAATTTTTTTTAATAACTTTTGTCCATATATAAATAATATGAATCTAAAAAAAAGTAAGAGTTTTATATTCTCTTATATACCCTTCACAACGTGTAGTCATGCAATAACAATTGTTTGTATCACCATTCATCTCATATGAAATACGTACATACTAGGGTGATCGATCATTCGACTTTTTTAAGAAACCGGGTTTCAAATAGTTTGAAATTTAGAATTAAAAAAAAACCGGTTGCAATTTTGAAAATTGAAAAAAAAACCGGTTAACCGGTTCGAATATATAATATATAATATTTAAAGAAAAAAATTAAAAAATATTAAAAAAAAGATAATAATAAAAAATATATCTAAATATGAAATTTTTACAGTTTTTATACGTTTGGCTGCATAAAAACGCAATAACTGACATGAATGCAGTTGACTAATTTGATTTTAATTAGTTGAATTTAACGACAAAAGGTACTCTTTACAAGTAAAATAAATAAATACATAAATAAATAAGTTATACATTGTTGTAGCTCCTTCTGTACATTTTTTCAAATGTTAAATAGATCTTTTAAACTCATACGCACTAACGTATTTTGTTTGAAATTATTTCTGTAATTTGAAATACATTTTAAAAGCTAGGGAGAAAATCTTTAAAATTTAATTTTAAAAATTCTTTCTTATACCCCTGACAGACATACAAATATAGGCATAAGCTAGTTTGTTCAATGGTTTAATTGAAATTTAAGTTGAGAGACACTCAATGCCATTAATTAAAATTAGGATCTGGAAGAAGAGATTATTGGTTTTTCTTTATTGTAACTACACTTTTTACCTAAAAGTGATTAATCAGCTAAGTTTATGCTTCAATTACCTTTAACTTTTAACATTAGGTTTATATCCTATAAAAAAATAATATTTAAGCTTTATTATTTTTCTTGTTTTACATTTGTTTTTTAAACAACAAATAAATTTCTTACAATATTATGGAAGAATATTTAATAGTTTTTATTTTCTGAGTTTTGAAAACTTTTCGCGTACTAAATATACTCTGGTACGATTGGTTACAAATATATATGAAAATAAACTTTAAAAAATAAAAAACCGGCCTTTTCGGATAAAAAAAACCGGTGTATTCGATATTCGTAAAATCAATATTTAGGAAAAACCGTCAGCAGAAAGAGGAAAAAGCCGGGTTTTCCACCGGTTTTGAAACCGAGTTGATCACCCTAGTACATATATACATATAAAAAAAATACATACATACATACATACATACATACATACATATATAAAAACATCCCATTGTAAAATTATAAATTGAGTTTAAAAAAATAATAATACTAAAAAACAAGAGCGCTATATTCGGCCGTGCCGAATCTTATATACCCTTCACAACGTGTAGTCATGCAATAACAGTAGTTTTTATCACCATTCATCGCATATGAAATACGTACATACATTTAAAAAACATACATATATAAAAACATCCCACTGTAAAATTATAAATTTACGTATGTATGTTAAAAACAAAAAAATAAAAAAAAAAATAAAAAATTAAAAAAAACAAAAAAAAAATTTTAAAAAAAATTAAAAAAAAATAATTAAAATATATATAAATATTAAATAAAAAATAAAAAAAAAATTAAAAAAAAAATTAAAAAAAAATTTTTTTTTGGCTCAGCTGGGATTCGATGCCACGTTTTCTCTAACCATTATACACGTTTGTATGTATGTATGTTGTTCTTGTAATGTTGTTTTTGTGAAAAAAAAATCGAGGTGGTCGTGGGTTTTTGCTCATATGTCAGTTGTTTATATACCGATGTTTCTGATTTTCAATACCGATCTACTCCCGAATATTTCTGATATTTTAATACCTCACCCGGGTCCAAGCGATGTCGGGGGGCTTCCAAAAGTTGATTTCAACATACACACGGACAGACTGACAAAGCTTAATCGACTCCCCTATTCATAAGCTTATGAGTAGGGGAGTCGATTAAGCTCTGTCAGTCTGTCCGTCTGTCCGAGTATATGTTGAAATCAACTTTTTGAAGCCCCCCGAAATCGCTTGGACCCGGGTGAGGTATCAAAATATCAGAAATATTCGGGAGTAGATCGGTATTGAAAATCAGAAACATCGCTTCATAAACAACTGAGATATGAGCAAAAACCCACGACCTCCTCGATTTTTTTTTTACAAGAACAACATTACAACAACAACATACATACATACAAACGTGTATACTGGTTATAGTAAACATGGGATCGAATCCCAGCTGAGCCAAATAATTTTTTTATACCCTTCACACAGTGAACAAGTAACAGTGCTATATTCGGCCGTGCCGAATCTTATATACCCTTCACAACGTGTAGTCATGCAATAACAATTGTTTGTATCACCATTCATCCCATATAAAATACGTGCATACGTACACGTTAGAATAAATGTGGCATCGAATCCCAGCTGAGCCAAAAAAATTTTATTTTATTTTATTGAATATATTATTTATATTTTATTATTTTTTTTAAATTTTTTTAAAAATTTTTTTTTTTTAGTTTTTTTTATTATTTTTTCTTATTTTTAATATTTTTTTTTTTTTTTAATTTTTTTTGTTTGGTATGTTTTTTACATGTATGTATGTATGTATGTTGTTGTTGTAATTGTGAAAAAAAACGAGGTGGTCGTGGTTTTTTGCTCATATCTCAGAAAGTTATGGGGTGATTGTGCTGAATTTCAATAGCGATTCATTCCTGGATATTTCCAAGAGATTGATACTATATACGGATCTGAGGAACATATAGTTGCTTCTAAAAGTTGATTTCAACCAACACACGGACAGACGGGCAGACGGACAGACGGTCAGGGCTTAATCGACTCCTCTATTCATAAGCTTTCAGAAAATATATACTTTATGGGGTCGGAAATGAAAATTGTAGAAATTACAAACGGAATGACAAAGCTATATATACCCTTGTGCACCACAGGTGAAGGGTATAAAAAGGGTATATATAGGTTTGTCATTCCGTGTGAAATTTCTACAATTTTCATTTCCGACCCCATAAAGTATATATTTTCTGAAAGCTTATGAATAGGGGAGTCGATTAAGCTCTGTCAGTCTGACCGTCTGTCCGTGTGTATGTTGAAATCAACTTTTTGAAGACCCCCGACATAGGTTGGACCCGGGTAAGGTATTCAAATATCAGAAATATTCGGGAGTAGAACGGTATTGAAAATCAGAAACATCGGTACATAAACAACTGAGATATGAGCAAAAACCCACGACCACCTCGATTTTTTTTTCACAAAAACAACATTACAACAACAACATACATACATACAAACGTGTATACTGGTTAGAGAAAACGTGGCATCGAATCCCAGCTGAGCCAAAAAAAAATTTTTTTTAATTTTTTTTAAATTTTTTTTTATTTTTTTTTTTTATTATTTTTTATTTAATATATTATTTATATTTTTATTATTATTTTTTTTTTAATTTTTTTTTTAGTTTTTTTTTGTTTTTTTTTTGTTTTTTTTTGTTATATATATATATTATATACATAATATTTTTTTTTTTTTTTAATTTTTTTAAAAAAATTTTTTTTTAAATTTTTTTTTTAAATTTTTTTTAAAATTTTTTTTTTTTTTTTTTTTGTTTTTTTAACATACATACGTGAATTTATAATTTTACAATGGGATGTTTTTATAGATGTATGTACGTATTTCATATGGGATGAATGGTGACACAAACTACTGTTATTGCATGACTACACGTTGTGAAGGGTATATAAGATTCGGCACGGCCGAATATAGCACTCTTACTTGTTTATATTTTTTTTTTAAATTTTTTTAATTTTTTATTTAATATATTATTTATATTTTTTTTAAAAAATTTTTTTTTTTAATTTTTTTTACTTTTTTTGTTTTATATTTATTTTTTATATTTCAGTTATTTTTTTTAAATTTTTTTTTTTTAAAATTTTTTTTTTATTGTTTTTTTTTTGAACATACATACGTTAATTTTTAATTTAACAATGGAACGTTTTTATATATATATGTTTTTTATATGTATGTACGTATTTCATATGCGATGAATGGTGATAAAAACTACCGTTATTGCATGACTACACGTTGTGAAGGGTATATAAGATTCGGCATGGCCGAATATAGCACTCTTACTTGTTCACTGTGTGAAGGGTATAAAAATAATGAAAATATAAATAATATATACAATAAAAAATTAAAAAAAAAATTTTTTGGCTCAGCTGGGTTTCGATGCCACGTTTACTCTAACCAGTATACCACGTTTGTATGATGTTGTTGTGGAATAAAAACGAGGTGGTCGTGGTTTTTTGCTCATATCTCAAAAAGTTATGGGGCGATTGTGTTGAATTTTAATAGTGATTCATTGCCGGATATTTCTAAGAGATTGATATGATACACAGATATGAGGAACATAAAGTTGCTTCTAAAAGTTGATTTCAACCAACACAGGGACAGACGGTCGACTCCTCTATACATAAGCTGTCAGAAAATATATACTTTATAGGGTGGGAAATGAAAATTGTAGAAATTACAAACGGAACAAAAAAGCTATATATACCCTTGTGCACCACAGGTGAAGGGTATAATAATGAAACGGTATAATAAGATTAATAGTGATACAATTGTTATTGCATGACTACACGTTGTGAAGAGTATAAGTATAAGATTCGGCAAGGTCGAATATAGCACTCTTACTTGTTTTTATACCCTTTACCTGTGGTGCACAAGGGTATATATAGCTTTGTCATTCCGTTTGTAATTTCTACAATTTTCATTTCCGATCCCATAAAGTATATATTTTCTGACAGCTTATGAATAGAGGAGTCGATTAAGCCCTGTCAGTCTGTCCGTGTGTTGGTTGAAATCAACTTTTAGAAGCAACCGTATTTTCCTCAGATCTGTGTATGGTATCAATTTTTTGGAAATATCCGGGAATGAATCGCTATTGAAATTCACACAATCGCCCCATAACTTTCTCAGATATGAGCAAAAGAGCACGACTGCCTCTGTTTTATCCCATATTTTTACTACCAAAATTAAAAATTTTCAACCATAGAATAATTAATAGATACATTTGCTACTATTTGTAGATAAAATTTACCTCTGGAGATATTCGTGACAAATTTTGGATAAATCGGGCCTTAATCGGTAAAGTTATAGGGAAAAAAATTTTTTTTTAAATTATATATTCCAAGAATTAACAAACGAAAACCATTTTTTTTTTTCAGCTTGTAGACAACCGAAAGAGTCAATATTGGTATCATCTGAAAGAACTTGACTAGCGCAATATAAGCACTATAAAAAATTTACCTTCATTTATATATATTATATATTTATAAATTTATATATGGGTCAAATATGGTATTTTAAAATGTAACTTCTTGAACACCCTCAATATTGATATCAAATAAAAGCACTTGACCAGTAGAATATAGTAAATTGTTAAAAAATGTAAAATCCAAGATGGCATCTAAAACAAAATAGCGGATAAAATTTTTTAACCCCATCAATATGTGTATCAAATGAAAGGGCTTGAATATAAGAATACCGATAACTACGTAAAAATTCAAAATCGAGGATGACGTCGGAAATAATGAGGAAAAATGGCGTATAACATGAAATATAGGTTAAGCTACGATATGGCATTATACCTATGTACAAGATGGTGAAGGGTATTATCAGATTTGGCACGGCCGAATATAGTACTTTTACTTGTTTGTTTTTCATTTAATTTCATTGTTTCTTTAAATATATAAAACATTATCATTGGTTAGTCGAAGGTCACACACGACGATTTTAATTGCCCAACTTTTTCCATATCTTCTTTTGAACTTGCTTTTATGTTCACACACGACGATTCCTTTGGCGATTTTTCTGTTTTGTTTAGCTTTTATTTTCTTACAAATTTTCATTTGTGCCCAGCGTTACCATAATCATGATTTTGTCATATTTTTAAGGATTTTTTTTGCTAAAATATGATTTATTTTTCCCCCAAATATAATGATTTTTATTTTTAGAACTTATATTTTTTTTTGTTTTAAGTTGTAGATACGAAACATAATTTTTCTACAATTCTTATCAACAATCAATTTTTAAACAAAAAAAGTTTTATATCAGCTTGTCACAGGTCTGTTAAAAACAGGTCGAACTCTATCTGTGTTTTTAAAGTATATTCTCAACATAATAAGCAAAGTTAACATAATTTTTAAAACCACATCCTCTCAAATACAAAAAATTTATGATGAAATGCAATGTCTTTATCTTAAAATTTTAGATAATTTTATAAAACCAAATTACGTTAACATCAATTTAATTAATGAACTTGATACAAAACGAAGATATTTATTTGGTCGTGTTTGTAAAACAAAAAAAAAACTTGGAGAAAATTAAAAAAATATGTTTTTTTGAAAATTGTACTTCATTTTATATTGAGTTGTGTAAGCAAATAGTTAAACGATTTGATTTTAACCATAATTATTTTAAAGAACTTTGCTTTCATTATTTTGACTTGACCCTTTAAAAATAATTAATAGAAAAGTGGCTTCTTTAACAGGTTTAATACAAAACTTTTTAAATTTATTCAATTGATAAGAATGATGTTCAAAACTTAGAAAACGAGTTTAGAGAACTACGTCTTCTAAACTTTGACGAACACCTTACAATTTTAGATGATCTAAGTTGTGAAGAATTTTGGTCTCGAGATGACAAAATCTTAGCTTTTCCGACTCTGTCAAAATTTGTCCTATTTCTTCTGCAAATGTATTTGCATATTAAGTTTGTATTTTGTATTTTAAGTTTTAAATATAAATAAAACAAAATTAAGAAATAACATGATTGTTTTTTTATATTAAAACATTCAAGTTTTTTATGTTTCTACATTTCGAATGATAGATATGCAATTTGAATACATATATTATTATACTACAGAGTATCTGCCAATTTGATTTTATTCACAAGTTGCTATATGAATATGTACATTTATTTTAATATCAATTTAATATATTTTTTGTTTTAAATAACTTATCTAATAAGAAAACAGTTTTCTAAATAAATTTTTATTGTTTTTTTTTTGCGATTGTAATAAAATGTTTGAACTAAAATAATTTGATGATTTTCTTCTTCAAAATATGATTTTTTTGCCCTAACCTACCGTTGCCACATGCAAGTGCAAGTGAAAAAAAACCAATACACTAACACTTTTTTACTAACACAACTACACTTTGGCAACCTGCGACTCAGCTTGCGAAGAAATTTTTAAGCAAGTAAAATTTTTACAGTTACGGCAAGTAAAGTGACAAGCCGAAAAACAGTGTTGTCTAATACTGAGTGTTTTGTTAACTCACTAATATATCATACAGTTGTGGTAAATAATTCAGCTAATTTTTTTAATAAATATGTATATATGTAAGTATATGAAGAATATTAAGAAAAAATATAAATATTCATTTAAAATGTAAGTTTTAATATAAATATCAAAATTTAATAAAAAAAAATTATATTAAAAAGTTACATGTCTAAAGGTAACGTTCAATAGTGGCTATTGACAACACTTAATTACCAAATGAAGCAGCGCCATTTGTTTTAAATTTGTTTGAAGTTCATTTGTTGACGACATTTTAAAAATGAACATGCACTGTGCTGTGTAGCCACTCAAACAATTTTTGTGTTTTTTTTGGCATTTCTCCTGATTTTTGTTAGTAATACGTATACACTACTTGCAAGTAAATACTTGCCTGTGGCAACGTAGGGTAAGTGATGATTTTCTCTCTAAAGCTTCTGGCAACGCTGCTTTTGCCGTAAATAGCAATAAGAAAAATAAAAACATACAAAAAATAAAATAATTGATTTTTATTAACGCTTTTAATTAAAATGTTTTTACTAAAATATTTTCTTTGTGTTTTTTAATTTTTAAATATTTTAAATGTTTAATTTGTGGCGTTTTTAATTCAAATTTTAAATTACTTACACACCAAGAAGCGAATCACCGAATGAAAAGAAATGTCAAATATTAAAAAAAAAAAAATTGCTTCAAATAGCCGAGTACCGGCGATTATTTTTCCCTTCGTTTTCTCCTCACCTAAAACGGTAAAAACATCTATAAACTCAAGAATTGCCCAACTATAATCGTCGTGTGTGACCATCGACTTATGTACACCATGCACAAACGTGATGTTTATACTATAAACAACAATGTATGTATGAAAACTCATTTAAAAGAATGACACAAACAACGTGCTAATGAAATGAACGATGAACTAAGGAGCTGCAAGTGCTTAGTATAGTGAAACAATCACTAAGCTCATTTGGGTGAATAGTTAAAATGAAGTATTCGGATATCTTTTTGATCCTGAAAATAACTTTACGTCATCGTATTCTCTTTCTAATACAGTCTGTCTATGATAACCAGAAGAGACGATTTGAAATTGATACGATGGGATTTCATCCAA
Source organism: Phyto melanocephala (assembly GCA_941918925.1). Taxonomy (NCBI): domain Eukaryota; kingdom Metazoa; phylum Arthropoda; class Insecta; order Diptera; family Rhinophoridae; genus Phyto; species Phyto melanocephala. The sequence continues at coordinate 56,806,635 of OW799235.1, forward strand.
TCCAATATTCAGTTCTTGGAAGCACTTATTGAACCTAGATACTAGAAATAAGATTATCTGGAGAGCTCTCACCGCTATGTACTGTTCCCGTTAAGGAATCTACGTTGATAGTAGAGGGCCTAGATAAGGCGTCGGTTTAACCTGGTTTTTCCAGGTTTATACTTAATGTCTCTATTGAACTCCTCTAGGATAGCTTACCACCTTTTCATATAATAAATAACTTCTGAGATTATGCAAAGACCAAACTACAGCCCACATCTCCTTTCATTGGTGGAGTAGTTTTCTTCTTCTTTTGACAACGTTTTTAAAAAAAAATGGTAAAGGTCGGTCATCTTGACTTAATTTCGCTCCAATTGCTACATTTGACGCGTCTGTTGTCAGCTGAAGCTCTTTTTCGGAATTAGGATCAAATAAAATCAGCTGTATTGACAGTACATTTTGCAAAGCAGCGATGGATATATTTACGTTAAAGACTTTGCCATATCAGCGAAACCCTTGATGAACCTACGATAACTTAAAAGTCCTAAGAGTGAACGCAACTCCTTCAGCGTTTCAGGGAACGGGAATTCCGTCATTGCTTTAACCTTTTTTTGGTTAGCTTTCACTACATCTTTATATACCATGAATCAAAGAAACTCATCTATCTAAAATGTAGAGGGAGCTTTCTTCAATCCAAAGGAAATTCTTGTAAATAAATACTTCCCATTATTTATCGAAAAAGCTGTCTTTTTGATGTCGGATTCCATTAGAGGAATTTGGTAGAATTCGCTTTTAAGGTTGATGACTAAAATTTTTTTTTTCCACTGAGACGTCCCAATACTTTGCTAATCTCTTTTATCAGGTACCTGTCGAGAATAGTGACCTCGTTGAGTTTTCTAAAATCGATCACAACTCTATACTTCCCTTTGCCAGAAGCATCTTTTCTTTGGAACTACCCATATGGGTGAATTGTATAGAGAGCGGGATGGCCTAATTATACTGTATATTAAAATTTTTTTATCTCTTCATCCACGACGCTTCTTAGCGCCATTGGATAGGGATAATTTCTAGTATATCTAGAATTGTCTGTGGTAGTTCTTATTTCACCCACTACTTTTGTGGTGTATGTGTTACGAACCGTTTTGGCCCAGTGAGGTTTCCGACTAGCTTGTTCGTGGCGATAGCTCAGGCAGGTTCCAACCCTCTCACTGGCCACGCATCCGCTCATAAAACAAAACTGAAAAATACAACAAAAACTACTACATCAAATACTACACAAACTCCACCACACGAAGAATTCACGAGAGTCAGGTGTTTATTCCCGTTTTGCCCACCCAACCATGTCGCAGCAGCATCCGCTGTAAAATTCCTCTGCAACCCAAAAATCCACATGACCTCATCTTTACCACTTACCAATCCATCATTCCTTTAGTTCAACAAAAAAAAGTGTTATGTCAAATAGGCCAAATACAAAATTTATTATAAATATAAAAAAAAAACATAAATAATAAATATGCAAATAATAATTAAAAATAACAACAATAATACTAATAAAAAAATGAATTTCAAATAATAATTATACTAATAATAATAATGATGATTATAATAATATTATGATTATAATAAAAATAATATTTACAAATATATACATATAATACAATAATTTACATATATACAAACTTTACAAACACACTAATATCTCACTTCCCTCAATTTAACTTCTCTACAGCCGTTTCAATTTTCTCATTTTTATTTATTAATCTTTTCTAGCGCTCAAGTTCATATCTTCTACATTTTCACAACATTTATCTCTACGAACAAAAAAGTGGTTTATTACTTAATTTAAGGAGCTCGCTAAATTGGTCCTATTTATGTCTGTCACTGTAGATCTATTACTTATTTCTACGCGTCAACTTGTGCCCTAGATAAGCATATTTTATTCTTCAACTTTTCACATTTTAGCTATTTTAATTTTTTTATTTTTAGATTTGGACGGCTAACGAGGGCGAGATGTTAATAAATAAAGCAACATAAAGAGACGCACACACAAACACTAACATTAAACATGACACTTATAATTTATTTTTAAACACTGGACACACTACAGTTAACACTCATTTATCATTTTTTTGCACCTTTTATAAAATATACTTATAATAAAAATAAAAAAAAATATTAAAATAAATTTGATATAAAAAAAATCTCAAAAAAAATAAATCACAGTATTGTTCTGTTGCTTCATTTTAACGCCTATTTTACGATTTTCGTGCCCTTGCTAAGACGTTAGGGGTTGCTTATGACAAAAACATATCCTGTCGTCTTTTCCCCAAATTTTTTTTTTTACTTGGGCCACATTTCAGGGATATACCGCCAAAAAATATTTTCAAATACATATATGTACATAAAAGATTACCTGGCTATCTGCTATCCGTACGGTTCGGGTCGTTTGGACGTTAGATATAGCCAGCTATAAATTAGAAAAACATACATTTTACAACACCAAAAATACACAAATAACTGCCGGCATATGTATACTCACGTAATCTCACTATTTCACTCATTAAAAGTTTATCAAAAATTAGTATAATCTATTAAATTGAAATTAAAAAAAAATATTGTATTTAACCCGCACCAAACTCAACTAACTCATAATCAAGTCTTTCTGTTAATCTTCTCTGTATCCAAACTCTTATTTCGTCAAGGTAACATTCTAGCGGTCTATAGCCATATATTGGAATAATCCTGTTGCCTTTTTCTCTATACATTATTCTACATATGTAAAAAAAAATATACTGCCTGTTCAACGATGTCGAAAGAAAACACAAGCGAACTTTCATTCGTACAAATACGTTGAAAACAAAAACAAATTTTTAGTTTTTGTTGTTGTTTTCAATATATTTGTACGAATGAAATTTCGCTTGGGTTTTCTTTCGACATCGTTGAACAGGCAGATTATCTACCCTATATTGTTCTCTTTCCTTTATCTGGTCCTATTACATATATGTATTTTCATTCATAAATAGGTTTTTTTTATATTTATAATGGAATTACAACACTGACTAAACTAGCTAAACACATCCAACTTTTTTGTACATTTTGTACCTACAAAACACACACACATTCATACATTCACTTTGACAATTGTCGAGAAAGTAAACAAAACAAAGTAAGTATTTACAAATAATCAAGGCGAATTCACTATCAGAGTGAATCAGGCCAAGAGAATGTCAAAACACAAAAAAACAACTTTTTTGTTTATTTTTAATTAAAATTTTATTTTCATAAATTTACGCGAAAAGTTTTAAAATAAAAAGTATTTTTAATTTATTACATAAATTTGTGCTAAATTATATCACATGTTTGTATTTTTTTTTAAATATTTTTCACAATTTTCACAACTTTTAATCAATAGGACAAGCAAAACGGAAATTTTGTATTTTCTAAATTAAAAACATTAAAAATGTTGTTTATTCCAATTATAAATTGTATTTTACTTATTTTCCAATAAGTTATTGCACAAATATTAGTATTTTTACAATTATTTTTCACAAATATTATCACTTTTATATAAATTTTTAGCTAACGAACATAAAAATTAATTTAAATGTAAACAAACTTTGACATTGTGCCGTAAAAATAAAATGAGCAAAAAACAATCAGCTGGCTTCTTAACATCACCTGATATTGAATTCGCCTTGCAAATAATATTTTTCTATTTTAATTTTTATTACAGGCAAAATAGACAATTTGGACAACATATGACAAAAAAAAAGAAAAACAAGTAAGTATAAATATAGTGAAAAAATGTTTTTATGTTTCATATAAAAAAACAGAACCAGACAAAAGAACATCAAGAACAACACAACATCAAAACATTTAACCGGCCAGACGTTTGGTATGTGGCAAACATCACCCGCAACATATGTTGACTCTTATCAGGTTCGGCGAAAATATCTTTATGTTCATTTATTTATTATACATAGTAAGAAATTTGATTGGTACTGTGAAAGATGATTAATGTTTATTTTTATATTATTAACATCTTGAAATACATATGTACTTATAAATTAGTATCAAAAGTGCGCAAACCAGGTAAAAGGGACAATTTTATTGACCAATTTTTGGGCCCAAAAAGGTTTAGGCAAGTTTAATATGAAATTTCCACGTTTCCTGATATTGATTTGGCGTAAAAATGTTCTATATTACGTAAAGGGCTTCTTACTAAGCTAGGTTTGATATAATTTTTATAACTTGCTAATTCCAAAAGAATTCCAAGTATTTTTCCGTCCCTCGATTTCACCTTGAAGTATGGTAACGGGTAACGTGGAACCAAAGACAATTGACTATAAAGATGTTGCACTGCCATACAAAGTTGTGCCGGTGTTATTTTCTATGTGGGATTTTTCAATAAATCCCAATTTGTGTTATACACACACAGAATTACAATATGTGAGAGTAAGAAAACAAAAAGAGAACAAGTTCTCAACAAAAACAAATTATATGCATAGCTGCCAGATAAAATAGGGGTAAAATCGTCTAATTTTGGGGAAAAAATCGTCAAATGGTGTACTCAAATCGTCATAAAAACGTCAAAATAAAAAAACGAATTTTTCAAAACAAAACATTTTTTATTTAATGCATAACATAACAAACTTTTTAAATCCAGAGAGATCAATGGTTTTATTAGACCCTTTTAAGTTAAGAACATGACAATAAATATAATACAATTTATAATTAATTTCGAAAAATAAATATTAATATGTATATAAATACAAAAAATAATAAATAATGAATTGGCTGCATCTAATTCAGACTAATTGACAAATAATTATAATCATTTCTTTCTAAAGTTTCTACCGATTAAGGTAGCTTTAGGCAAGCGTAAGACGACCACAACGCCAAAATAAACTACATCGTTTCGCTTTTTAGCCCATAAATTTATTTCTGGATCTGCAAACCAGTCTTCCCTAATTTTCTTCTTCTTGTTGGTTACCTGTGAAAAACACCATTAAAATTTCATTTTAGCTACTACAAAGTTTTGTATAAAAAATGAATTAAATTTCTACTTACAGAGGAAGAGCTGCTAGAATTTTCATCATCTTGGTTTTCTATTGAAAATAAAATGTTTGATTTTTAAGGTTTTAATGTATAATTAAAAAGAACTTACCATTTTTTTGAAGTATTTAAGCATATTAATTTGTCACTTAAATAATTTAAATAAATATACTTAAAAAACTAAAATTGTTTTAAACGCAGTTCCAAATTTACATATATTTATTTGTTCGTGTTGTAGGTATCAGTTGATAATATGTGGCATATACTATGTTAAAAATTTACAAAGTGGAAAAATTACTCACACAAACACATTAAATAATGATCGATGTATCTCTTTCACTCTGTTATATTATTAATAGCATAAAAAACCGTTACAAATTATTTTTATTTAGTTTAAGGTTGATATAAAGGTAATGAAAAATGTTGCAAACTTGAATTCTTGAAAATCGTCAAAAACATAGCATAAATCGTCAAATCGTCAACACTTAATTTTAGCACGTCAAATCGTCAAATCTGGCAGCTATGATTATATGTGATGTACTGTTTATGTATGTGTGTAAACATTACCAAACGTGCATCCCAGCAAACACGTAGGTTTGATTTCATATTAATACCAATTAAGTATATTATGCAATTAAGCTCTCTCCTGGACAATTAAAATTTGGAAATTATTTGAATGCAACTGCTTTATCAGTAAAAAAGTCAAATTTTATTTAAACTTTAGTCTAAGTTAGCAAAAAATATGTTTGATATTAAGTAAACTATAACCACCTGAATTTAAAGACATACCGTCACGTTTGCTGGGTTATGCAATTCAATATATTGATATGAAAAAATGTTTTATACGGAACTGAAATGATCGCATGTGCTGCCGTAGCGAACGCATACATATTTTGTTATTGTAAAAACAAAAATTGATGAAATTTGGTTGAATTTTAAATGCCCTAATAAGACGATTTTTTGTATATATACTAACCATATGTATGTATTAATTACAATAAAATTTAATAGGTATATTAAAATATGAACATATTAATATAAAATTTTAATATTAACGTATAAAACACCTGCTCTCCATTTAAAACAAATAATATTTAAGCCTAATTATTTTTCTTATTTTTAATTTGTTTTTGAAACAACAAATTAATTTCTTACAATATTATGGAAGAATATTTAATTAATTATTATTTTTGTGTGATAGGCACTTTTTGCCAGACTGTATTGGAAAAAAATTTTTAAAAAGTACAGCCGTTCCAAGCTTACATTTAACTGAGAGTGATGAGTCCAGAAGCATTGAACAGCAAAAATGTTCTGGAAATGAGGATAGCGATATTTATGTTCTAAGAACTCCATCAAGTAAGCGTAGGAGGTCACAGTCACCACCACCTTTATGCACGAATTGCTTGAAAAATTTGAAAAATGAAGAATTTTATAGAAAACAATATTTTAATATGTTTAAAAAATTTAAAATTTCAACACAGCAAAACCGTGCTTTGAAAACAAGATGCGAAAGTTTGAAGAAAAGGGTAAAACAATTAAATAAAATGGTTAAATTATCAGTATCTTTTGAAAGCGAAGTTGACAAACTTAATATAAATCCAAATGAAAAAACCTTTTGCAAAATACTAGCGAAACAAAATAGAGGAACAAACGCTCGTTGGGATGACTGTGAAAAAAAAATTCGTTCAGAGTATATATTACAGATCAACCTCCACGTACTTGTTTTTACGTAACATTTTGAAATTAAACCTTTCTAGCCCTTCACCTTTAAGTCGATGGAGCGATATTAAAAATTTGCAGCCAGGAAATAATGCATGCATATATAATGCACTTTTTACGACAGTTCATAAGATGAAACCTCTTGAAAGGGAGTGTGTTTTAATATTTGATGAAATATGTATTAGAAAAAATTTGAGCTACAATGATTGTGCGGATGTTATAGATGGAGTTGTTGATCTTGGTTACGAGCGAATGGATGAAGTGGGTTCTCACATTTGCGTTTTTATGATAAGAGGAATTGTAGAAAATTGGAAATTTGTATTGAATTACTTTGTTACTGCTACTACTGTAAAAGGAGAAATTTTGAAAACATTTTTATTATCAAATTTAGATATGCTTACTCAAATAGGATTAAAGGTACGTGCAATAACATGCGACCAAGGTGCTAACAACAGAAAATGTTACGGACTTTTAGGAGCGTCCCTAGAAAAGCCATATTTTATTCATAACAGCTTTAAAATTTACTTGTTATATGATATACCCCATATTTTTAAATCGATTCGAAATAATTTTATAAAAGGCGATTTTAAAACACCTGATGGAATAGCACGATTTGATGTTATTAGAGAGGTTTTTGAATTAGAGCATGGAAAAGCAACAAAAATGACAAAATTGACAATATGTCATATAAACCCAACGAATTTTCAAAAGATGCGCGTGGGCCTAGCTGTTCAAACTTTAAGCCATTCCGTTGCAGCTGCAATTCAATCCTGTAATGAAAACCGCCAATTTACAAGAAGTTCAGCGGAAATAGCCTCTTCTACTTGCTCATTTATAAAAAAAAATCGATGGTTATTTTGACTGTTTAAATAGTAAAAATTTAAATGATCCCAACCCTCTGAAACGTCGCTTGAAGATTAATAATAAGACTTGGCAAGTACTGCAAGAGCTTATTACATACATACAACAAATTGAATATAACGGTAATAAAATATTTTCCATCAGCGGACTTATCCAAACCACCAGGGGTATATTGTCGTTATGTGAGGAAATGCTTAGGGAGAGCTCTAATTTACATATTGTGTTAACCAGCCGATTTAATCAAGACCCATTAGAAAACGTTTTTTCGTATGTACGTGCTAAAGGTGGACATTGTAAGAACCCTTCTGTTTATGAATTCAATATCGCAATGGCTAAGTATTTAATTTTTCTTTTAATTTATTTTTTCAAGCACATAAGTAAACTAAATTTATAATATTACAATTGGATGTTTTTATATATGTTTGTTTTTTATATGTGTAATAACTCGTGTTAGATAATAAACAAAACACTTTAATTTACATTTATCAGAAACTTAGATTTTATTTCCTTTTATTATTTTACCCTTGTTTTTACTGGAGAATACAATACTAGAATAGAGATCAGTTAATAGATATCGATAAGGATCAGTGTTGCCACATCCCTTCCACCTTTTTTAGTTTTAGCTTCAACGGTCCTTGCTGTGGAAACGATGACGACTCCGGCGGTGAAACGTTGGGTGGATCGTTGGCGGATAACGAAGGTTGATTGTTGATGGGCGATGATACCAAGTCGTTGATAGGCAATGATGGTTCTATGCAAAGATGCTGTTTAGATGTTGTGTCCTCTGGAAATTGAGCGCCTGGAATCTTTTTCAACATGCTTATGTTTCTTGTATATGTTTTCCCTCCTCCAACGACTCTTACTTCACTTCCATTTCTCTCAACAACTTCATATGTCGTTTTATCAAAGTTTGGAGTGAGTTTATTAGGAAAAATAACGTTTTTCAACAACACCTTATCTCCTACTTCAATATTAGATTCTTTTGCAATTCTTTTCAAGTCAGCCTTTTCCTTTCCTTTTTGTTTGTTTATCAAGTCATTATCTCTAGCAAACGAATCAATAACATTTTCGGTTATATCCTCGATGCCTGGAATCTTATCACGAATACGTCTGTTAAACATAAGCTCACTCGGAGCTGAGCCCGTTGTACCATGTGGTGTCACATTATACATTAGTATAAACTTTTGAATCTCCTCTTTGTAATCGCGCTTATTTGCCGCAGCCATTTTCAACTGTTTTACCAGTGACCTGTTCATATTTTCTACTTCGCCGTTTGCCTGAGGCCAATAGGGAGGTGTTCTGATCAATAATATGTTATTCTCGGCACAAAAAGACTTGAACTCATCGCTGACGTACTGTCTTCCATTGTCGGTTCTTATTGTTTTGGGTAAACCAAGTTTAGAGAAAATGTTCTTCATCGCCTTAATTATAACATCAGAAGTAATGCGTTTCAAGAAAACAACTTCTTGGTATCGAGAATAGTAATCAATTAGCACTAAAACATATTCGCCATTAGGCAACGGTCCTAGCAGATCGGTAGCCAAAAATTGCCAAGGCCCACTGGGAAATTGGTGTCTTTGCATTGGGGTTGGATTAGAAGGCTGTGAAACCAGGAGACAATCACGACACGCTTTCACGAACTTTTCAGCCTCCCTATCAATTAAAGGCCACCATACCTTAGAACGAAGACGACGCTTCATTGCCGACTCCCCAGGATGGCCCTCATGAGTCAACTCTAACACTTTTGGTCTTAATGATTTTGGTATGATGATACGGTTTCCCCGCAACAAAATTGAGTCAATAGCCGTTAATTCAAACCGAAAAACATAATATGGATTCGTTATGTTCGAATCCCAACATTCATTCTCCATGCTGGAAATTGCATCGCAAATATCCACGTCCTTACCACTTTCCTTGCTAATCAGGGAAATGGTTAATGTGGCAGGAACTGAGTTTTCCACCACATGGAAGATTGACTCCTCGCAAGTTCCATCAAACGAGTCCTCATCCGAAATCTTACAGAGTCTAGATATTGAGTCCGCTATATTATCTTTTCCGGAGCGATATATTACCTTGAACTTGAAAGCCTGCAATCTAAGTAACCACCTCTCGATTCTAGCAGGAGGTCTTGAAGTCGGTTTGAAGATAGCCTCCAGAGGCTTGTGGTCAGTTACTAGCTCAAAATCCAACCCAGCTAGATAATAATAAAATCTTTCCACCGACCAAACTAAAGCCAGGCTCTCTTTTTCGGTTTGAGAATATCTCTTCTCAATGTCAGATAAACTCTTACTTGCAAAAGAAATGATTCTGGGTTCACCATTACCATTGAATTGCAACAAGACTGCACCCAACACCACCGGGCTTGCATCAGCTATTACTCGTGTCCTTAATTTTGGATCGAAGTATGAGAGATTCGGAATTTCGGATAGCATCGTCTTCAATTTACTAAAAGCTTCCTCTTGTCTGCGATCCCACACAAATTTAGCATTCTTCGTTAACAGTATCCTGAGAGGTTCGGCCATATCTGCTAAATCTGGTAAGAACTTTCCAATGTATGTTACTAAGCCCAAAAAGCTGCGTACTTCCTCTTTTGATTTTGGAGCTCGGAATTGTTGTATGACCTTAACTTTCTCAGGATCTGCAGTAAAACCGTCTGCCGAAAGTACGTGTCCCAGAAACTTGAGCTTTTTAGCTTTCCATACACATTTTTGCTGGTTAAGGGTAACATTGTTTTTCTTCAAAACATCTAAGACAGAATTCAACGCTTTGTCATGATCTTCATCGCAACTTCCAAATATAATAATATCATCGATGTAATTAAGCGCATTCGGGCATGTAGAAAGCATCCCTTCAATAATTTTCTAAAAAATCTCGGGAGCAGAGTTGACCCCAAACATCAATCGTTTATATCTAAACAAACCTTTATGCGTAACAAAGGTTGTGATTTCATGACTTGACTCATCCAATTCCAATTGATGGTAAGCAGACTTGAGATCCAGTCTAGAGAAGATTTTCGCTGACCTCAATCTGCTCATAAATGAATCAAAGGTGGGCAAGGGGTAATTTTCGCGAAGAATAGCTCAATTAGCACATCTCATGTCAACACAAAGACGAATGTCGTCGTTACCTTTAAACGCAATAACTATTGGAGAAATCCATTTACTGGGGCCGAAAACTGGTTCTATAATATCAAGTTGCAATGCTTCATCTATTTTCTTGGTTACCATTTCCTCCAGCGCAACTGGAACACGGCGTACTGGTTGTTGGACAGGTTTTATAGTATGATCTATAGACAGGTTGATACCATGTATTTTCGGAAAGGGCTGTTGTTCTTCTTTCTCCTCAATGTGATTAACACCCACACCCAGTCTCAGTACATTTAGTTGGAGCGCTGTTTCTCTTCCTAGGAGGGATTGGTTCCCGTTTTTAATAACATAAAATGCAGTTATTACTTCATTTTTGTTGCCCACACATATAGGAGCGTCAAAGACCACAACAATTTCCAACGGATAACTGGCAGCATATGCTTTAAAATTGTTTGATGAATGTGACCGTAAATTCCACATCACAGCCTCTGATTTATTCAATAGATTCCAATCGTATTCGCTTATAAGATTAAAACGACACCCGGAGTCAATAATCATTGCAATTTTTCTTCCACCAATAATGCAGCTTATGTTTTCATCATTATGCCCATCATTCCCAATCTTGAAACAACTGAATTCGCGAGTTTCAGAGGTAAAGTTATCCTCGTCTTTAACGTTTCGGACATTAGCAGTAAGACGATTCCTTTTGTAAGTTCCGTTGCTGTTGTTATCAATTTTTCTTTTCTTAGTTCTACATCTTATTGCAAAATGTCCTAGCAACGAGCACTTATTGCATTTTGCATTCCTGGCAGGACATTCAGGAGAATTTGATAAGTGTCCTTTTCTTCCGCATCGGCTGCACTCAATTTGGGAATTTGATTGAACATTGAATTTAGAGGAAATTTTGTTTACCTGCTCCTTTTCAGTGCACAGCGAAATGCTACGAGAAGTTCTATTTATCTGTTCATACACTTGACATGAATCAACAATTTCTGTGAGACTCTGTTCCTTTTCCAGCAGTCTCTTTCTCAAATCAAGGGGTGCCCATGAATCTATTATTTTATCCTTTATTGAAATTTCCTCAATTTCTTCCTTCGTGTTGCCGAATGAAAATTTTGCCACTTGCTGGCGCAACCGCAGCAAAAATTTGTTGAAATTCTCGCCCTCAATAGGAGTTATATTTCTAAACAAATGCCTCTCAAATGTAGTATTTCTTTTTGGAGAGAAATATTCATTTAATTTCGCTACCAAAACATCATAAATCTTAACATTATCCTTCCCGTCACTTTCCACAAGAGCCCCAGGAATATTGAATATTACTTCTTGCAACTGGGGGCCACCTAAGTGCAAAAGTTTATTCTTCTTCTTGACATCATCAGATATTTCTTCCGCAGCCAGATAAAGTGTAAAGGATCTCAACCATTTTTCCCATTCATGTCGAAGAAGCGACTTGTCAATTGTATCACAAAGGAAGGGTCTTATTACCTCCGCCATTTCACCAAACGAGCAACTGTAACAATAAATGTTAATATTAGTATTATCTGGTCAAGCTGACCTACCAAATGCAACATGTGTCTACACCTCAGGTGTCAGTCCACATTTTACGTATTTCGCATAATTCCGAATTTAATCGGTAACATACCAATATTATAAATTCGTTTTGGTAATCCAATACACGCAATTTAATGCCCATTCACTAATCCAAAAACTTTTAGTGAAAGTCTGCCGCAATTTAATGCAATTTGGGTTTTCTACCAACTAAAACAAAAATCAACCAATTTATCGCAATTTAATGCTAGATATCAAATTTTATAGTTTACCAATCGTCGCCAATGTAATAACTCGTGTTAGATAATAAACAAAACACTTTAATTTACATTTATCAGAAACTTAGATTTTATTTCCTTTTATTATTTTACCCTTGTTTTTACTGGAGATTACAATACTAGAATAGAGATCAGTTAATAGATATCGATAAGGATCAGTGTTGCCACAATATGTATGTACGTATTTCACATGAGATAAATGGTGATTTAAACAATTGTTGTTGCATGACTACACGTTGTATATAAGAATCGGCATGGCCGAATATAGCACTCTTGTTTGTTTTTATTTCTTTTTTGTTTTTGGTTTCTCAACAAAAATTTGCTCGTACTTGCCGAGTACAGGCAAGTGTGTACTCAAATATGAGCAAATTTCTTCCTCTTAACCCGACCTTACCCCTTTTGTCTATAAACACTAGACTTGAGCAAGTCACTTGCGCAAGTGACTTGCCTAGTGAGAAAGGCGTGTAAGCATTGAATTCATAACGAATGGTGCGAATGGTTTCTTCTCTGACACACCTAACACAACACTCAATATCATGGTACAATTGTCAGGTAGCCTCACTAAAACAGCTGATTATTTTTTTCTCTACCTTAAGATTTAACTAAGATGTCAAATTTTGTTTATGTATGTGTATATATTGTGTACGTTTATATTTTACCGCCAAAAAAACACGCACACACATTTGCCTTTTGACATTTAAGTCGTCGTTTTCCAGCAACAAAATACATTTAGGATTTTCTTGTTGCAGAACTGAGGCTACCTGATGATTGTACCATGCTCAATATCAATAAATGTGAGACAAATGGTATGAATGGCATCAATACCAATTTTTTTTGTTTACTTAAAGACATACATATTAAAGTATGAATGCTTTATTATAAAACATATTTTTTTTTATAAAAATAAAATTAATTTTTGAAATAAAGAAAAAAAAATTATGGCGAACTAAATCTGATGTTTGTTTTCCATTGTATTCAAACAAGTGACACTTTTCACAAAAAACAAATCCATTGACTATTTCATAATTTTCATTTTGAATAAGAGAAAAAACTTTCCATATTTTACTTTTATTATTGTTTCGAATTGTATAAAATACACCTGCATTTATTTTTTGTAAAATTTCTTCACTCTGCATGTTTCTAACATTAAAGGCAACGAACACTGAACGAACGGTACGAATGTTTCTTGTGTTTAATGTGCCATCACTTTTTTCGTTGCATGACATGTAATGGCACTATGAAAGCAAGTGCTGAAAAGGCAATCGGCGAAAACAATGAATAAATAGCAACCAATATCATTGGTTGTTTTTATTGAAAGAGTGCATGGCAAGAGCAGTAAATTTATGGATGCTCAATAAGATTTAATATTTTCATTCCACTCTCTGGTTTACTTGTTTGGTTTGGGTGGAAGGGCCAACATCTATATGTTCAGTACCTCGAGTCATAAAGAATTATTTTTTGGTTAAGTTTGTGGTGTTATATTTCAATTCTGAATTATATTTCTTTTTTGATTGAAATAAGATCTACTCTGGTTAAAACTAGGTCTATTTTGGAAATAATGTTGATTTGATGAGCCGTACGGTGGTCTTTGAATGATTCTTGGGTGTATTGATGGTGTTGGTAACCCACCCACGTGTGCAAGTTGGGGGGGGGGGTAAAAATTAGATTTTATTTCGAATTGTGGAATCAGATGTTTATGAGTACCCAGTTTTGATAGTTATCTATAAGCACTATTTATTCGATATGACATGTAGTCTGTTTTCTAGCATGTATGCAGTGATGCGCCATATTCCCTCTATGCTTTTGTCACTGCGTACAGACTTGATTTGTCTAATTCCAAACTTGCTACCTTATCAAGAATTAATAATCATTTGTTATTCATATACGGCTTGCTAAAATTCAATAATTGTTCTGTATCCCTGACACATATTTAGTAGTCATTTGATACTTGAAAGTGCATACATATGTCCCTCTTATCTGAGCAATACATCATTAAACATTTCCCTATTTTTTGCTAGTCTAAGGGAGTCCTATACGAATCGAGGGTGGTATCGGCTTCACCAACTATTTTGGTTCGTATGGTGTGTAACATTGCAAAATATCGGTATGTGCCCATTATACTAATAAAAAGTTCTAAAACTCTGTAAACTGACTTCCTTCATGGCCTAAATTCACCAACTTACATTGATATTTTCTCACTGTTTTGACTGTATTCGGAATCCTGTGTACCTCTTCTACTCTAACTATTCCTATCTTAACGCAATGGTTCTTGACTAAACAATCCACTAACTATCCTTTTTATACCCGCCACCAAAAAAATGGTGGGGTTATATTCATTTTGTCATTTCGTTTGTAACACATCGAAATATCCATTTTAGACCCCATAAAGTACATATATTCTGAATCGGGGTTTGATTTTATGATGATCTAGCTATGTCCGTCCGTATGTTGAAAGTACGATAGAGGTCGCACCGAAAAAGCTAGGGGGCTCAAATTGCTAGAATATTTCTTATACACGAGGTTTGTTTGGTATTGAAAATGGGCTAAATCGGAATATTAGGAAGAAAGGTATAGCTCGTAATGCAAAAGTAGGTCGAAAGAACCGTGTCCTTCCAACATCGAATAAAATGAAATTGTCTCCAAACGAATTAACGTAGAGTCATGAAACTGCGAATATATATTTCATAAGTAAAAGCAATATTTTTCCCCGAAAATTGCTTAAATCTATGCATTAGGGAAGGTGTTATAGATAAAAATGTACGAAAATTTATACCACACAGTGTATTTTTCGGTATATTTAAAAACAAAAACGTCATAGAACCAACAAAATTAGATGTATGATGCTGAAATTTCGCAACCATTGCTTTTTGGTCAAAAGCTTTTTACTAATGGAAAATAAATGTTACACGCTCACTTTTTCGCCACTCCCCCTCCCCCACCATATAACGCTTTATCTCAAATTCTTATAATTTCTCTATGAATAAAGATTTTGGAAGAATAAAGGACAATATCTAAGTTGTATTTATTAGCAGAAACTTTATTGACACGACTACTTTAACGGCCACTTTCATTGAAAGACGGAAATTACGAAAACTAGCATATCGAATTTATACAAAGAAAGTGATACATATTTTAGTGTAAAGATATTCTTCCATAGCGATTACTGTTAGTAACAAAATAATATATTCTGAGCTATAAAAGTACATTAAATTGGTGGTGGGTATAAAAGATTCGGCACAGCCGAATATAGTGCTATTACTTGTTTTATTTAATTTTTTTAATTTATTTTGCTGATGCTTACAAAACTTCCGAATGCTTGAAAACTTAAAATGACCCAGGAAACAAAAAATGTAGAAACTGTGGTGCTAATTACATCGCAAATTTCAAAGGATGTCCAGCCGTAATACAGATAAAGCAAAACGATACTTATAAACCCGCTTATCGGCGGTTTCAGCCAAACAACTTCCTACAAACATATATATTCAACAATAATAATATCTCTACACAATAGAGGCCCTCTGATCAAACTTATAACCATTACACTAATTGCCCTGCCAACCCACTCATCACTCCTACCAATAACAAGTCGTATGCTCAAGCTACTCAATCAAGCAAAGGGTAATTTTTTATGATTTAAGTATTTCAGGCTGGTAGCTCTGGTTGGTAATTGTGTCCAAACTACATCTGTGAAAGTGAAAAGCGTTCAGTATACTCTGCTATTTCATCATGGAGAAACTCACAAAAGAGCAACGACGCAAATCGTTGAAATTTATTATCAAAATTCGTGCTCCGTGAGAAATAAGAAAATTGCGTTCAGCAATGAAGCACATTTCTGGCTAAATGGATACGTAAACAAGCAAAACTGTCGCATCTAGAATGAAGAACAGCCACATGCAAGGGCTACCGATGCATCCCGAAAAAACGACAGTTGGTGTGGTTAATGGGCTGGTTGCATTATCGGTCCATTTTTCTTTAAAGACGACCGTGGAAGAAACGTTATCGTCAACAGCGAACGATATCGAGCCATGATACGCGTCTTTTTCTTGCCCCAATTGGCTGAGTTGGACTTGGTTGATATGTGGTTTCAACAAGACGGTGCCACATGCAACACAGCTCGTGAAACAATGGACACATTGAAGGATGAATTTGGTGAGCAGTTAATCTCTCGAAATGGCCCTGTGAGTTGGCCGCCAATATCATGTGATTTGACGCCTCTTGACTATTTCTTGCGGGGTTATGTAAAGTCGTTAGTCTATGTGGACAAGCCAAACACGATTGAAACCTTACACGTGTTATTAATGGAATACTGGCCAAAACGCTCGAAAAAGTAAAGTAAAATTGGACCTTACGAATAGACCATTTGAACCGAAGCCGCGGGCATCATTTACATGAAGTTGTTTTTAAAAAGTAAATGGCAAATACCAATTTATCGATTTCAATAAAAATTTTGAATATATGATGCAAATTTAAGTCTTTTATTATATTTAAAAAAAAATACGCTTTAAAAATTACGCTTTAGTATTCCTTTTGTACGATCGGTCGGTGACAATCAAAATTATATTTGCCAAAGTAACGAACGACTTCACGTTAGCGGAGACAAATAGATTATTAGAAGAAGTTAATGCACTTCTTTCAACACTTATCAACTTTGGTGATTCTAAAATTTTTGTAAAACACGAACTTTTGCTGACAATGACAGACGAAAAGATGTGTAATCCCTTAAATTAAACTGGTTTATCCCAAAAGTGTTTCATCTGTGGCGCCACTCTCAAGACGATGAACGATGACCACGCGATATTTAACATCAATCAAGAACATTTTAGCTTTGGTTTATTTACACTTCATGCTTGGACTCGTTGCTTCGAATGAATTTTACATATTAGTTACAAGTTAAAAATTAAAAAATTACAGGTTAGAAGCAGCGAAGATACAGCAGAATTGTGGCTCGATGTAGATAAACCAAAGCCAGGAATTGGCTCTTCAAGTGATGTAAATACCATCCGTCGGCTTTTAAAGAATGCTGAGATGAGTGTTCAGATCACAAGGTTTGATGCTACAATTACAAAAAGTTTGATGTTATTTTGGAGACATTGACTTCTGGATTCGACATAAACTTAGTTGAATTCAATAAATTTTGTCGTAAAACCAGAAAACATAATCTTAGTCTCTATTCGAGGTACTGTATGCCTGCTACTGTGCATAAAATATTAACTTACAGTACAGACGTCAACAAAGCGGCATTGCATTTATTTGGGCAAGAAGATGCTCAGGAAGTACGGAACAAAGATTGCTGTAGATTTAAGGAGTACAACACCCAAAAGTGTTCGCATGCCGCAACGAATAGCCTTCGAGTGATTCAAAAAAAAAACCCGGAAAAAATATGCACAGATGTATTACAGTTAAATGTTAGCCCTAGCATAGAAGAGTCAAGACGGGAATCGTCATCATATTGTCGCACAATGTTACAAAATGATTATACAGTTAACGCCTCATCTAAACGCATTATTTTAACACGGCGATGTCATTGGAAGCAAGTACTTGCCACGCTCGCTTACAAATAAGAACTTGAATAAGTACTTGCTACCCTAGCTTACAAAGAGGGAGTCCTATAAGTTCTTATTACCATCGCTTATAAATAGGGACGTAAATAAGTACTTACTTTTAATAACCTAAATAACCCATTACTATTATGGACTTACATTTAATTTCGTTTATTTGAAATTTAAGAATCTGTGAAAATCTATAAGTCATCACTTTGTTACTGAAATGCTTTGCCGCTGTTCTCAAAATAATTCTTACTTATACCCTAAGCGTGTTAAACTAAATGAGAATTGTAAAAAGTTATGTATTGGAATGGCTTCTAGCAAATTTCGCAACAAGAAATTGTATTGTTTGTGTATGTAAGCAAAATATTAAGTCATTACTAAAATACTTTTTAGTAAGACAGATTTTATGTAATAGTCATTGAAAAGTATGTTGTTTAGTAGGAGCAAGTCATTACCTAGTTTTTGCTGGGATGTTGTTAGGAAATTTTGTTTGTTTGTATATTATATGTTTTAGTATAGTATAAAAATATATTAATTTAATATGACTATTAGACGCTAATTGTAGTATGTACTCGTGCTTGTACTAAGACCGCTTCACACTATTCTACCACCCCAATTCTAAATAACAATTCCCTGGGAATTTTTTTCCTATTCCCTGTTCCCCTATTCTAAATAATTTCTCCCGGGGAAATTTGTTCCCTTTCCCTTTTCCCTTATTCTAAATGAACTTCGAAATTGGGATATTGTTCCCTGGGAAAAACGTAGGTATTACGAAAGGTAATTAAAGGGAGAATGTAATAACAATTTTTGGGAAAAAATCCGCCAACAAATTCAAAGAGAGTTGTGACAAAAATTTAAGTATTTAATATTTTTTTATAAAAATTGTGATAAATATTGGAATTTATTGTTACTTTTAGAATAAAAACAACAAACAGGAAGCAGAATAATGAATTGTTTATTAGTTTTAAAACAATTTTAATTTTTATTTATCTTTTTTTTAATTTTTGAAGTTTTTAAATTTTTTTAATAAAATGTTATATTTTTTAATTGATTTTTCAAGCTCGAGGTCTTTATAAATATTTGTTGGTTTATTTATTATTCAATATTTCGCTACTCCTTTGTGTAATAATAAATAAATCAAAAAATATTTATAAAGACCTCAAGCTTGAAAAATCAATTAAAAAATTTCATAAAATAAAGGTCAAATAATAGCAATAAGAAAATGTTATATTTATTTAAAAAAATGTATATACTACATACATATATAAGAAATGGCTTTATTACAGAAATTTATTAGAGATTATTCGCAATATTTTTTCTAATATTTTTCTATTATATTTTCTAATATTTTGGGCAATGGATAAATATTGTGGCGAGTCTAAGGATACCACATCATTATCCTGAGCGCTCAAATAATCTTAATTTTCTACATCGCTTATTTTAGCATTGCATTTAAAATTAATGCAGATATTATGCAACGCACAGCAAAATTTTGTTATTTTAGCAGCCTTTTTTGGAGCGAAGTGCAGATGCCTAGCACCAAGAATGCACCTCCATCTATTTTTTAAAACACCATTAATGCGTTCAACCACATTTTAACACTGAATTTTATTTCAACGGACTCATCCTGTGAGCATCTATAAGCCTCCTAGAAAAAATTCATGTTTAATTTATGAATTGTCTGTTATCATTTAAAACTTTACCAAGAAGCCAATAATTGCTGCCACCTCTAAGGTATTCTTGCTCAAGGTGAGCACGCAATTCGCAAGAATTCCAAATAAACGAATCGTGACACGCTCCGGGATGTGAGGCATCAACGTACTGAATCCTCAGCTCATGATCACAGACCTTTATTTTTTTGAGTTCCGTCAATACATCCAATAACGTTTGGAATGCCATACTTCACATAAAGAGCTAACACAACTTTCCGTTTTTGCACTTCAGTTCTGCAGAAAGTTTTCTACATTGGGCGTAAATGTTCCTTATATATTAATAACTTCTGCCAGAACTTTGCTAACACTACACTGAGCCACAGACACACCGTAATCTTTACCAATACCCGTTTGGTACAAACCTTCAGCAAAGAAGCGGAAAGTCGCACTTAATTTCACGATTGGAGAAATTGCAAAGGACTTACGTTTGGGCTGAATACCTTAACACGTCCAACAGATATTTGAACGCCGGTTTATTTACTCTGTAATATTTTTCTAACTTTCCAAAGGTAAAATTTACAAAGTGTGCGGCAACTCAAGTCGTTGCTGGCGTCACATAGCATTTTCCTTTCTACCCTTTGCTTATTCTTGTGCTTCAGAGTTTTCTGCTTCAGCTATTATTATTATTATCAACGCTACACTAACATTTTTGTTCACTTTTAAAAATTTTTTTTTATTATTTACGAACATTCACTTTTTACGCTAAAAATTATTAGCAAATATTTTGTCAAAACAAAACAGCAAAAGCAAACAGCTGACTTCGAAAATGTAAAATTCTCTCTCCCTTGTTATTCCCTTCCCCGACTGTTTAGAATAGGGGAATTTTATTCGCGGGAAAAATGAATTCCCGGGGAATTCAATTCCCTGGGAATATTTAGAATTGGGGTGTACAAGTCTTTAGATTTTTACTGGATTTTGTCAGAGCAAAATAAAATGATTTTTGGTCTGATTGTTAAAAAATTAAATAGAAAATTTTCTCATTACAATACAATCTGTGTAGTATATAAACAGCTGTTTTTATTTCCATCGGAGATGGACAATATAATACAATCGTATTTTTTCATACTGATTTGTATGGCATTTCATTTTATTCTTTTTTTTTATTTCTTATTCGTTTACATAGGAAACCAAAAAGTTAATTTAAAAGTGTTGTCGAAGCAAACAGTTGCATTAATTGCTATACATTGTACATTAATGAGCTAAATTTTTAAATTTTTGTAAGTGTGTTAATAGGCAGCAATTGTCATTTTCCTTTTTGAATACTTATAAAAATTACTTTCTTGAAAATGTCGTTGAAATCTCAGTAAAAAATATAAAGAAATAAAAAAAATTAGTGTGTTAGTGTAGCAATGTATGTAAGTGTATTGCGAATTTTAGGCATTTATTTTCATGTGTATGTAAATGCTGGGTTAAAAATATGTGTGACAGCACATAGAGAAAGGGACCTAAGGGTAAAAACAGGTTTTGTTCAGGAGAGCCATTTTAAATATTAAATGATTTTTCTATTTTTTTAAATTGTTCATAAGAAAAAAAAATTTTTTTTTGTAGTTTCGTAAAATCAAGTTATTTTGTTAATTTAGTAGGGAAAAAATAAAAATATTTTACCGTTATGTCCCTTTTTATTTGCGCTTAGAATCGTCAACTTCAGTTTTATAAAACGCGCATATCTCTGGGAGGGAACACTTTTGAGGCATGGGATCGGTCTCATTCGATGCTCAGATGTTGTCCACATCAAAAAAAAAAAAGTGAAAATTGTTTTTTTTTTACCCTTAGGTCCCTTTTTCTATGCGCTGTCACATATGTATGTAGTTTATTTTAAACTAATGTAAAAAAAGAGTAGAGTTATAAAATTATCTTTTATAGGTATTTGTAGGCAAGTCGAAAAGAAAACAAAACTTTTTAATAGTTCAATCAAAATAAATATTTATTATACAACAACGAGAAAAACAAGTAAGAGTGCTATATTCGGCCATGGCGAATTTGATAACACCCTTCACCATCATATTCATAGGTATAATCCCACATCGTATCTTAACCTATATTTCATGTTATACGCCATATTTCTTTGTAATTTCCGACGCCATCCTTGATTTTAAGTTTTTACGTAGTTAACTGTATTCTACTTAAAAGCCCTTTCATTTAATACCAATATTAAAGGTGTTCAAGAAGTTACATTTTAAAATACCAGAGATAACCCATATATAAATTTACTAGCATTTAACCAGCTAATTCGTTAGCGCAGTTCTTACTATTTATTGAATACTCAAGTTCTATTTATTTTTGGTTCAATTTATGAAAATTTGTATCTCTGATTCAATTTACTTAGAAAACTAAAAAGTAGAGTAAGGATATATCGGGCATATATTTCCTAACTAAAAGCCAGTTTCAAAAATTAAGATTCATATTTTGCAAAAATTACCATAAAAATAATAAAAGTAACAATTTTTCCTTCACTAAAACTTCCACTTGGTTTATTATTACCTTTATTCAGAATTCTATGTATACAAAATATAAAAAAAAAATGAGAAAAAGTAATTTTGGTCGTCCATAATATTAGGAGTTAGACCTCGGATCAAAAAACACTAATTTAAAGAATCTATGTTTACAAACGTAAAAATACAAAGAGTACAATAAAAATGCGAAAAGGCTTTTTTGTGTCTCCAATATAATTTTAATTTTCAAATTGAATCAACAATTCTTTATTTCACTATTTTAGCTTTATAAACGCAGGAAATACAAAAACTTGCATTAAAATTTAGAAAAGTACCTTTGTGGTCGCCCATAACATTTTCAGTTTTACCTGGAATCAAAAATCCTTTATTGTAAAATTCCACCTTCATAAACGTAGAAAATACCAAAAGTATCATAAAAATCAAAAAAGTACTTTTTTGGCTGCCCATGACATTTTCAGTCTCACATTGTATCAATAGTCACTAATTTCAAAATTCTAGCTTCGCAAACGTTGAAAATACAAAAAGTACCATACAAATTCAAAAAAGTTCCTTTTTCGTCGCCCATAACATTTTTTGTCTCACCTAGAATCATTTGTCCTTGATTGTATAATCCTATCTTTATAAACGTAGAAAATACAAAAAGTAACATAAAAATTCAAAAAAGTACCTTTTTGGTCGCCCATAACATTTTTAGTCTCACCTGGAATCAATAGTCCTTGATTGTACAATTCAACCTTCATAAACGTAGAAAATACCAAAAGTACCTCAAAAATGCAATAAAGTACATTTTGGGTCGATCATGACATTTTCAGTCTCACATTGTATCAATAGTCACTAATTTCAAAATTCTAGCTTCGCAAACGTTGAAAATACAAAAAGTACCATACAAATTCAAAAAAGTTCCTTTTTCGTCGCCCATAACATTTTCTGTCTCACCTAGAATCATTTGTCCTTGATTGTATAATCCTATCTTTATAAACGTAGAAAATACAAAAAGTAACATAAAAATTCAAAAAAGTACCTTTTTGGTCGCCCATAACATTTTTAGTCTCACATTGTATCAATAGTCACTAATTTTAAAATTCTAGCTTCGCCAACGTTGAAAATACAAAAAGTACCATAAAAATTCAAAAAAGTACCTTTTTGGTCGCCCATAACATTTTTAGTCTCACCTGGAATCAATAGTCCTTGATTGTACAATCCAACCTTCATAAACGTAGAAAATACCAAAAGTACCATAAAAATTCAAAAAAGTACCTTTTTGGTCGCCCATAACATTTTTAGTCTCACATTGTATCAATAGTCACTAATTTCAAAATTCTAGCTTCGCCAACGTTGAAAATACAAAAAGTACCATAAAAATTCAAAAATGTACCTTTTTGGTCGCCCATAACATTTTTAGTCTCACCTGGAATCAATAGTCGTTGATTGTACAATCCAACCTTCATAAACGTAGAAAATACCAAAAGTACCACAAAAATGCAATAAAGTACCTTTTTGGTCGGTCATAACATTTTCAGTCTCACTTTGTATCAATAGCCACTAATTCTAAAATTCTAGCTTCGCCAACGTTGAAAATACAAAAAATACCATACAAATGCAAAAAAGTACCTTTTTGGTCGCCCATAACATTTTTAGTCTCAACTGGAATCAATAGTCCTTGATTGTACAATCCTACCTTCATAAACGTAGAAAATACCAAAATTTAAAAAAGTACCTTTTTGGTTGACCATAACATTTTCGGTCTCACCTTGTATCAATAGCCACTAACTTTAAAATTCTAGCTTCACAAACGTAGAATATATAAAAAGTACCATAAAAATTCAAAAAAGTACCTTTTTGGTCACCCATAACATTTTTAGTCTCACCTGGAATCAATACTTCTTGATTGTACAATCCTACCTTCATAAATGTAGAAAAGATCAAAAGTACCAAAAAAATTCAAAAAAGTACCTTTTTGGTCGACCATAATATTTTCGGTCTAACTTTGTATCAATAGCCACTTATTTTAACATTCTACCTTCGCAAACGTAGAAAATACAAAAAGTACCATAGAAAAGCGAAAAAGTACATTTTTGGTCCAAGTTCCAAGTTTAACATGTTCAAATATCTATGTAACAAAATATTTTAATAGACATGATTTAAAGTCAGTAAATCTACTCTTTTTTGCATAAAAGTAATTATGTTCTTAAAAGTACCAAACTTTTCCCGATTTTTCCCTTTTCTACCCTGTTATGAATGTGTTTCAATTTTTACTAAATTACATAATTGTTTATGTCTAGTGAAATCCCAATTAAAAATTTTGTGAAAATTCCGTCCGTCTAATTATGAATTACATACATTTTCCGGAATTTTCCCCTTTTTGGTACCTTTTTTGTCCTCAAAAAAGTTTCCAAAAATTTCACCTAAATAGTTGTCCATATTCTATTAGGAAATAATAATTGTCAAATTTTGTCCCATTGAATAATATAAGAAAAGTTTATTTTAAAAAAAGTACCAAAAAACGGGACAATTTTTACCCCTTATACATATGAATTTGAAAAAAATGCCGAATTCTTATTAATATTTTTTCGCGGATTACAAAATACAGTTTAATTTTTTTTTCCTAGCTTTATGCGTTTGGAAGTTACATAGGGTACCAAAAAAGTACCAAATTATAGTTTTTACCCGTTTTTTCCCCTTAGGGGTTGAAAATTCCAAAAAAGGCCAGACACCTGTCAGCTTATTTTTGTGTAAATTACAATACTTTTTCAATTTAATTTGTATCATTTTTAGTTTAGCCGATATAAGATGACCGATTTTACCCGATTTTACCCTTTTTTACCTTAAAGTACCAATTTCCAAAAATCCCTTCTTAAAGGAGCTTACATTGAAAGAGGAACCGATTGTCCAAATTTGATGTCTCTAGCTCTTTGCGTTTGGGCTGTGCGATGATGAATCAGTCAGTCAATCAGTCAGTCACGTCCAGAAGAAATTGCAACCTCGTTCAAATAAGATTTAGGAAGCTTATATCTGAATGGCAGTTTTTTGTCCATACCATTCGTCTATGGAACTCAATACCATCGTCTATACAATTCGTTAGTAATACAACGCAGTTTAGGAAATGCATTTTTAATTTTTATTGTCATAATTGAAAATGTGTAAACTCTTTTTTTAAAACGTTTTTAGATGTATTTATATTTGTTATTGTTTTGCTCCTTTCCCTTTTTATTATATATATAATTGTTTGTATTTAATGTTATAATTTTTTATTGTATGACCTATTTAAAACTAAATCAAATTTTTCCTGTACTATAATTATAAGACTCAAAGTTTTGTTGTATAGGAATACCAATATATAAATAAATAAATAAATAAAATAAATAAATAAAATAAATAAGTTACTCTTTTATATATATAGATTGTTCGCCATTTTGTAGTGGCAGCCAACATGAATTTTAATTTTTTGGCAGTGCTTAAAATATATACTTTATGGGGTCGGAAATGAAAATTGTAGAAATTTCACACGGAATGACAAAGATATATATACTCTTCTGCACCACAGGTGAAGGCTATAAAAATTTGTTCCCTTCAACTGGATATTTTTAAATTTTTTTTTTTTTGGCTTTGTATATTTCCCTACCACTGCATTCCAGCAAGAAAAAACAAAACAATGGTATTAGTTTTGCTTGTTAATTATGTTTTTTGAATTATAATAGCAAGCTACATCAAAATCTCTATTTCGACGAAAGGTGGACTTAGCAGTTTTTCCGACTAAGGTAACGATATGTGTTTTAATTAATAGCAATCAACTAAAAAACGTAATTTCTAAACGCATTGACCTAGTGCGATGAAATTTCGAATGTATATTGCCTTAGTAAAAAAACATCTATTCCTGAAAATTTATCAAATCTATACATTACGGAAGGAGTTTTAGATCAAAATGTGCGAAATTTTATACCTCACATTGTATTTTTCTGTATATTCAAAATTAAAAGCATAATTAAACTTACCAAATTAGAAGTATAATTCTGAAATTGTACAAAAATTGCTCTTGATAAAAAAACTTGCAATAACGGAAAATTAAGGTGACAAGCACATTTTAACGACCACCTCTCATATAATGCTTTATCTTAAATTCATATTATTTTTATATGGGTACAAATTTTTTTTTTTTTTTTTTTTTTTTATATCTATTTTTTTTGCAATCTATTTGACAATAATAAGCAAATTTGATAAATTTTAAAAGTAACATGTCTTATTGAATCCCATTGGAAACAATAACTTAAATTGTAAATGTATGTAATTGCATACATATATATTTAATAATAATAAGTTTTATAAGCATGAATTGAGTATGTAATAGGTTCAACATATAATAAGAATTAATTACATTGTATATTATAAAATTTCATTAAATAAAAGGCAGATCTAGAATATGATTTCGTTTGAGTCTTCTGACTTCATCAGTCTCATCTAATAATGTGATTGCCAATATATTCGTGTGGTTACTAAGTCTTTCTAAATAATTGCAACTGGATTTTCGTATTTCTGATTTGACAAAAGGTATATTAAGGTCATTATGTAGGGATTTATCAGTTATATAAAAAGGAGCATTTGTTATTGTTCGTAGAGCTTTTGATTGAAATCTTTGTAAAATTTCTACATTCGAGTTGCTGGCAGTTCCCCATAATTCTATGCCATAGGTCCATATAGGTTTGAGTACTGTTTTCAGAAGTAAAACTTTATTTTCGAGGGAGAGTTGGGATTTACGTCCAAGTAGCCAATACATTTTCTTTAATTTATGGTCTAGTTGTTTCCTTTTAGCTGATATATGTGCTTTCCACGTAAGCCGTCTGTCTAAGTGGAGTCCAAGATATTTTACAGTTTCACTACTGGGAATTGCAGTACCATTTAGAAATACAGGTGGACAATTTTTCGTTCTTGTTGCAAAAGTAATGTGGTTTGATTTTTGGGTATTGACTGCAATATTCCATTTTGTAAGCCAATTATTAAGACTATCAAGTTGTAGCTGCAAGGTTCTAGAGGCTTCCGCTGGTGATTGATGAGAACACAGAAATGCCGTGTCATCCGCATATGTAGCCACAGTAATGTCATCCCTTGTTGGCATATCATAAGTGAAAATCGTATACAAAACTGGGCCAAGCACACTACCTTGTGGGATTCCAGCTTCTATTTGACGAATGTTTGAATTGTCGTTATTAGTTCTAACGTAAAAACATCTGTTTTTTAAATATGATCGAAAAAAATTATAGAACGGTGCTGGAAGATTAGTTTTTAATTTGTATAACAATCCTTCGTGCCAAACTTTATCGAACGCCTGGTGAATGTCCAAAAACACAGCAGAACAGTATTTTTTGTTTTCAAAGGAATCAGTTATTACCTTTATAATTCGATGGCATTGTTCTGGTGTTCCATGCTTATTTCTAAACCCGAACTGGTGGTCAGGAATAATATCATTTTCCTTTAGGAGAGGTGTTAAACGTTTTAAAAGTAATTTTTCAAATATTTTTGAAAGTATTGGAAGTAGACTAATAGGTCTATAAGAGGATACTACATTCTCTGGTTTACCTGGTTTTAAAACCATAATTATTTCCGCACACTTCCATTGTGACGGAAAATGTTGAAGTCGTAAAATGGAGTTATATATTAGAGTTAAAAATATAACAGCCTTAAATGGCAACGACTTGATTGCAATCGCATCTATTTTATCATATCCTGTAGATTTCTTATTATTTAAAGCATTTATTTCCATTTTTGTTTCATGTGGGGTAATATGCTTTATTGGCAGTTCCATTTGACACGCGATATCTAAAAACTGACGGATACAGACGTCATCGTTATTTATACATTCTGGTTTAAATGTTTGTTCTAAATGGTCGGCAAAAGCAATGGATTTTTCAATGTCTCTTCTACACCATAGATTATTTGAATTTTTTACAGGAATATTTCTTATTGTAGGTCGTTTAAGAAATTTAGTGGCGTTGTATAGTTCATGTTCTTTATTTTTATTTTGAGGTTTAAGTTTTTTTAAATAGAAGTTTATACTTTCATTTCTCTCTTTAGCCAACATTTCTGAGCACAACTTTATTGCCAGGTTCCAGTTAGTTTTATCTCTTGGGTTTCTCGTGCGTTGCCAAATTCTTCTTAGTCGTCTTGATTGCCTAATCATTTCCCGAGCCGCCGCTGATGCTTGTACTTTGCGACCTACGTTCTGACAGTAAACAGTTGGTGGGGTAGATAGTGCTGCAGCTTCGTGAATCAATAAGGAAAAAGTTTCAACAGCATCATCTAAATTTTCTTCAGTTCGAATTTTCATGTTAAGGTCTAGATTATTTTCAATAAATTCTTCGAAGAAGTCTAAATTAGTGTTTCGCTTTATAAGTTTAACATTTTTAGGGGTTAGTTTAATATTGACATTGTAATTAACAATAAAAGGCGTGTGATCTGAACTTAAGCTATCATCATTTAAGATATCAAGTGAGTATCTAGAGATGCCGCTGTATACAACGAAGTCGAGGAGGTCTGGTATTTTTGTTGGATCAGTAGGCCAATATGTTGGTCTACCTCCTGATAATGTGTTTAAACTGTTTTGCATTATGCACTTATATAATTCTTTACCCTTTGGATTAGAAAGTCTAGAGCCCCACCAAGGGTGTTTTGCGTTATAATCACCAGCAACAATGAAGCGTGAACCTAATGTTTTAAAAAAGTTTTCATAATCTTGGCATTTTACTGAATGTTTTGGGGGGAAATATATAGAATAAATGTTAATTGGAATAGTATTACAAATAACTTTAACTCCTGCTGCTTGTAAAAAATTAGTTTGAAATTCTTGTGCAAGTTCATATTGAATGTTAGATTTTATGAATAAGCCAGCACCAGCGTGAGCTCTTCCGTCTGGATGGTTAGCATAGACAAAGTCGTAACCTTTTATTTTTATATAAGATTTTGTTGTTAAATGGG
Organism: Phyto melanocephala; assembly: GCA_941918925.1. NCBI lineage: Eukaryota > Metazoa > Arthropoda > Insecta > Diptera > Rhinophoridae > Phyto > Phyto melanocephala. Next base: position 56,835,838 of record OW799235.1, read on the forward strand.
TTTCAGAAATTAGAAACATATCAATATGTTTTTCTCTCATAAAATAATCAATTTCAGTTAGTTTATTCGTTAGTCCGTTTGCATTCCATACTGCTATTCTTAAATTTACTTGCATAATTTGTTGATTAGAAGAGACATCATGTTCATAAGTGTATTCGTTAACTCAATTTGCTTATTTAATAAGTTTTCAATGTTTTTCATAATATTAACGTTTACGTTCTGACTTGCTATATTTGCATAGGATTCACCTGGGTATGTGTTTTTAAATCCTGTGGTGGGATTGGTTTGAGAAAAATCGTTTCTGTTAGCTGAAAATTGATGATGGTTTATTGATTGTCTTTCTGAAAGTCTCTTCTTAAGAATATTTTGGTATACAACACATCCTTTATAGTTGGCAGTATGTTGTTTTAAACAATGTATACATTTAGGGGGAGTTTCAATATCATTTGGACAATTGGGTGTAGGATGTCCAAGTCCGCACTTAACGCATACAAATGGTTTTTTGCAATAAGTTTTCGTGTGTCCGTATTGTTGACAACGGTGACATTGTACAATATCGTTTGTACTTTTGGGGGCTTCAATCTGTACGACACAATTATTTATTTCACGAATTTCAAAAACTTTTTTATTATTTGGGCTTGGATCGATATCAACGTAGAAAATTGGTAATGGCCTTTTAGTAAACCTACTTTTAACATTAGCAATATGTCTAACTAAATGACCTTTGTATAAAAGATCTGTTTTAATATCTTCTGTCTTAGTAGTATAATGAAGACCCTTAATTACGAATCTGTATGAACGTTCATTTTTTAACTGGTAAGTATGATAACTCAAGTTGTTAGCATCGAAATATTTCACTAAGACTCGATACGAGTCTAAAGTTTTTACATTAAGTTTAACTTGCTCATCATTTAAAGCTTTGTAATTAAATTCAGTTTTGGCAATCACATTACTTACACATTTAATCATTTTATTTATATTAACAACATTATTAATAAATATTGGTGGTGGCTTTGTAGTTGTTTCAGTCTCATCTTTATCATCATTATCATCAACAGTATCATCATCATCGTTTTTTCCATCTACGGTATTGGCAAGTTTAGCAAATTTATTAATGTTTGAGCAGCTTGGTTCATTATCAGAATTTTTTTGTTTTTTTGAAATGTTTGTTTTTTTATTGGTCTTCTTACGTTTTGTTGTAACATATTGCCAGTTTAGTAAATTATCTTCACTAGAAGTACCATCTACATCACTGTCAGTAGTCATTGCCGAAGCAATAGTATATTTTGTTGTTTAGCTTGTCCGTTAGTTTTAATGCAATGCAGTGCAATGCAAGCAAATAACAATAATAATGCACTTTTGGTTTTTGTTTTTTTTTTATTTTTTTATTTATTTTTTATTTTTGTAGATCAAATGAAAAAGTCAAAGAATAAGTAAGTAAGGCCCTATCACCACGCTGTAGCCGATGTTGTGCTAAAACCGAGAAATGTTTCCTCAGGTCATTTCGGAACAAAAACGTTCCGCGTCGAAGCCGATTTCTGAAAGCCCTTAAGATTTTTATTTTTTCAAAATTTTTGATTTTATTTTAATTTTTTATTTAATAATTATTTAACTATTTACATTTCTTAATGTAATTATATTATTGTAATCAAAATTCTAATGCGTTAGGTAAAATTTGATGGACAAGTAATCTTACTGTATTTAGATTCCATGGGCTTTGGTTAGTTTTGTCAAGGTGTTCGTGATCGGAACAATAATGCCCGAAGGCTTTCTAACGGCAACATGAGTCACTATTTTTTTAAACCAATTGGTAATCCCATAGTATCCAATCTTATTAATGATCGCTCAAAGGTCGACGAGACACATCCATTAGCTAGCTTCAGTGGTAGGGGGGCTCTTGACCCTGAACAATCAAACTTAACCATTACTTTTTTATTTCAGAGTCCCTTAGAAAGTTAATGTAAAAAAAACAGACTTAACTATGGTTGCCATCCGTCCTCTTTTCCCCGGACACCGTCCTCTTTTTTAGGGCATCCGGGGCAGTCCTACTTCTTTTCTAGCAAATGTCCGGGGTTATCCGGCTTTTTGCACCTTCTTTGAAGCTTTTTTCTTACATTTAAACTTTAAATCACAGGTCACAAAATGTATAAAAAAAAAGATTTAGATGCTCGAACAATTAGTTTTGAAAAAGTACAATTTTAAAACTTCTCTTTGTACAAAATTTGTTTTATTATCCTTAATTGTTGTTAAAAAAGTTCGGCAAAGGGGTCTGCTTGTCAGCTGTGTGTTTTTCATAAAGTTTGTTTTCCAGATATAGAAGAAAGTCTTGAACAAAAAATATAGTATGAGTATATAATTTTGATATGGATTGCCTAGAGTTTTACAAATATTTGAAGAGATGCGATGGTAATATATTGGCTCAAATTAGAAGTGTTGAAAAATATATGTAAAATTTTTAAAAGTGTACATTCCCGATAATGAATGCAATGAATTTTTGTTTTTTTTTTTTGGTTTTATTTTTAACCATTAAATCAGAATGATATGTTCAGTTTGTATTTTTGTAAATAAAGTTTTTTCGTAAAAACAAATTTTGTTTTTGTATTTTAAATGGCGTCGTAAATTTTATCAAATTTAATTTTTTTTAAATGTGTCCTCTTTTTTTGGGCAAATGCCCTACATTTTTTATGCTGGCGTCCTCGTTTTTTTTTAAATAGAAATGGCAACCGTAGACGTAACTAAATAACTTGACTATGATTATTTTAAGTATTTCTATTAATTGACAAGGGGATATTTTCATAGTTTACGCAGAAAGGAGGGGAAGTTGATGTTTACTTCCTGGGATCTAAACCCACACAAACCTGTGTTCTCCATGTCCCATTTATTCGACGAAGAACCCAAACAAAAAAATTATACCTCAGCTTTTAAGGAAAAATCACTACCCTTTATTCAGACATCAGGCGATGTTAAACAACAAATTCATACTTAAAATTAACTATATACTAAAGTTCATCTTTATTTTAATACTTTTGTACATTATAAACAAATTTTTTAGTTCAAATATTACAAAAATATAGAAATATAATATTGTTATATATGGAGGGCTCAAAGCTGTACCGAACCAAGTCATAAAATGTATAAAATGTCTAAATTAGTGCCAAATTCTGCGCAAAATTTAACTCTATTTAGTTCTGTAACCTGCTAAGTCAAAAAGTGTTTCGTTCCTAAGGTAACGGTAAAAACCCAAGTCAATTGCTCTTATTTTCGATTTTTTTCGAAGCTGAAACGAACCAAGTCAGTGTGATCCAAATTGGAATTGAACAAAACATATATAAAACATTACATATAACAAAAATATTAAATAAATCAAAAATTTACAAGACCCATTAAAAACCGAAAAATATTCTTGGTTCAAAAAATAACGGTTAAGTATTCTTTGAGTGTGTGAGTTATTTAACAAATATTTAATTTCATACTTTGTAAAAAATAACTTTGTTTAAAGAAAACTAGAAAATTATACCATTGATTGATTTGATTTTTGAGTTTGTTTAAATTATTTGCCACTCATAGATAACCAAAAGTGCAAAACAATTGAAAACATTTCCCCCAACAGTTATTCAGTTTTCATAAATATTTTAAGAAATCAGTGTTAATTAAAAATGGAAAGTGGTAATAGTAGTGCTAGTGATTTTTCCTCTAATGAGGATGAGGAATATTGTCCAGGATCGCAATCATCGGACAGTAATATTTTTGCTAATCTATTAGGTAATTAAACATTTGGTTATTAAATTAAATTTTTTATTTATTGTTATTTTTTGTAAAAATAAAAAGCAGAAGGCAAAATGGAAAAAGAATGTGCGTAAGCTTGGTGCAACAGCGGAAACGAATACACAAACCGATAAGGTCTTACCATTTCTGCAAAAACATTTATTCGCAATTTCGATTGTGGATGCAAACACAAATGTAGCAGCCAGGTGAATGAGTCCGACAGAGTACCACAGTTTTTATAAGAATCTACCAGTCAAACAAGAGATAACAACGAGACAACATCAGGACCAGCCCCAAAATAATGAAGTTGAAAATGACGAATTTTTTTATGTGTAAACATTTTTTATACCCTTCATTTAACCTTAAAATTCAATACTTTTTCCCATATACATATTGTTTATTAATTTTAAATAATTTAATTAATTTTTTTTACTACTTCTGTCAAAAATTATACACTTTTATTTTACTACAAAATTACAATAGTTGTCAATAATAACTTTTATTCGGAGTAAAAATTAACCGTCACTCTTTTTTTTTTTTCTTTTTTAATTTGTTGCAAAAGTTTTCAAATGCAGTTTGTAAAATTTTTATCATTAAACAATTTTGAGAATAAACTTTAAAACTGTTTTTAGTATAACTGAAATATTCATTCCAGGAATTAATGGCAGTTAATTTACTAAACCTCGAAATATCTTCGAATTGTGTTTTAGTAACTTGGTTCGCTTCAGCTCTGAGCCCTCCATATATAATATTATCATATGTACGTACATACATATATACAATTTACAGAAACTCTTTAATCTCACTAAATATACATACAAAAAAGTAAGATTGTGCACTAGGGATTTTAACAAATTTTCTAATTTCTTCTTAAATTAATTATTAATATTTGCACAGCAGAAAAATATTGACATACGCGACGAAATAATAAAAAATTTTGATTTACTTTAAGTCGAATTATTGTGTTGTCTTTATCTGAATCGTGGAATTCAAGGTTTCAGAGTTTTTTAAAATTATTTTTTAAAGATCAAAGCAGAATCAAAACTAAAACATAAATATCATTGCAAAAGTGTCAAACTGCAAGAAAAAGTAGATACACACAAAAATTTTGATGTGACGATAATCTAAAACCGAATTATTATAAACTATACGACCTTTTTCTATTAATTTGTTAGGACCACTTTTAAAATAATATTTAATGATATTTGAATTAGTTACGATTTAAGAAATATTGATTTTTTAAATTTGTGTTTTATGGTTTTTATATCATTTATTCCCCAAAATAAAATAGAAAAGCATATAAATAGTATAAAAAAATTAGGTAGGTACTTACTGACGAAGCGTTGAAAGGCCTTCCAGAAGCTGAAGACAGTACAATTAGGATCGTATGATAATTTAAAGTTGTTGGTTTTATTATCAAGTTACGTTGTTGTTGTTTTCTTATTTTATTTTTATTTGCGGAATTTTTGTTCTCGAGTTTTTTGTTGTTTTTTTCTTCTTATTTTTTTAACCTGGACCTTCATTTGTCATATTTTTAACCACAGTGATTTCGAAAAAATTAACGGTAAAACAAAAACCTATTGTTTAATTTTTTTTTTGTAGTCTTCTCAAATTTAAATTTATATTAAACTAGCATTTAACCCGCTACTTCGTTAGCGCAGTTCTTACTATTTATTGAATACTCAAGTTCTATTTATAATTATTAAATATTTTTGGTTCAATTTATGAAAATTTGTATTTCTGATTCAATTTACTTAGAAATATAAAAAGTAGAGTAAGGATATTTCGGGCATATATATCCTAACTAAAAGCAAGATCAATGCTACTGAGTTTAAAAAATTAAGACTCATATTTTGCAAAAATTACCCTAATAATAAAAGTAAAATTTTTTCCTTCAATAAAACTTCCACTTGGAAGAAAAAAAGTAATTTTGGTCGTCCATAACATTAAGAGTTAGAACTCGGATCAAAAAACACAAATTTTAAGAATCTATGCTTACAAACGTAAAAATACAAAGAGTACAATAAAATTGCGAAAAGGCTTTTTTGTGTCTTTAATATCATTTTAATTCTTAAATTGAATCAACAATCCTTTATTTCACAATTTTCTCTTTATAAACGTAGAAAGTACAGAAAGTCCCACTAAAATTCATAAAAGTACCTTCTTGGTCGCCCATAGTATTTTCAGTCTCACCTTGTATCAATAGTCACTACTTTCGAAATTCTTGCTTCGCAAACGTTAAAAATACTAAAAGTACCATAAAAATTCAAAAAAGTAACTTTTTGGTCGCCCATAACATTTTTAGTCTCACCTCGAATCAATAGTCCTTGATTGTACAATCCTATGTTCATAAACGTAGAAAATACAAAAAGTACCATAAAAATTCAAAAAAGTACCTTTTTGGTCGCCCAAAACATTTTTAGTCTCACCTTGTGTCAATAGACACAAATTTCGAAATTCTCGCTTCGCCAACGTTAAAAATACAAAAAGTACCTTTGTAGTCGCCCATAACATTTTTAGTCTCACCTGGAATCAATATTCCTTGATTGTACAATCCTATTTTCATAAACGTAGAAAATACACAAAAAGTACCATAAGAATTCAAAAAAGTACCTTTTTGGTCGCCCATAACATTTTTAGTCTCACCTGGAATCCAAAGTCCTTGATTGTACAATCCCACTTTAATAAACGTAGATAATACAAAAAGTACCATAAAAATTTAAAAAAGTTCCTTTTTGGTCGACCATAACATTCTTAGTCACACCTTGTGTCAATTGTCACTAATTTCAAAATTCTACCTTCGAAAACGTTGAAAATACAAAAAGTACCATACAAATTCAAAAAAGTACCTTTTTGGTCGCCCATAACATTTTTAGTCACACCTTGTATCAAATGTCACTAATTTCAAAATTATAGCTTCGAAAACGTTGAAAATACAAAAAGTACCATAAAAATTCAGAAAAGTACCTTTTTGGTCGCCCATAACATTTTTGGTCTCACGTGAAATCAATAGTCCTTGATTGTACAATCCTACCTTCATAAACGTAGAAAATACAAAAAGTACCATAAAAATTCAAAAAAGTACCTTTTTAGTCGACCATAATATTTTCGGTCTAACTTTGTATCAATAGCCACTTATTTTAACATTCTACCTTCGCAAACGTAGAAAATACAAAAAGTACTATAGAAAAGCGAAAAAGTACATTTTTGGTCCAAGTTCCAAATTCCAAGTTTAACATGTTCAAATATCTATGTAACAAAATATTTTAATAGACATAATTTAAAGTCAGTAAATCTACTCCTTTTTGCATAAAAGTAATTATGTTCTAAAAAGTACCAAACTCTTCCCGAATTTTTCCCTTTTCTACCCTGTTATGAATGTGTTTCAATTTCTACTTAATTACAAAATTTTTTATGTCTAGTGAAATCCCAATTAAAAATTTTGTGAAAATTGGCCGTCTAATTAGGAATTACATATATTTTCCGGAATTTTCCCCTTTTTGGTACATTTTGTCCCCAAAAAAGTTTCCAAAAATTTCACCTAAATAGTTGTCCATATTCTATTAGGAAATAATAATTGTCAAATTTTGTCCCATTGAATAATATAAGAAAAGTTTATTTTAAAAAAAGTACCAAAAAAATTGACAATTTTTACCCCTTATACATATGAATTTGAAAAAAGTGCCGAATTCTTATTAATATGTTTTCGCGGATTACAAAATACAGTTTAATTTTTTTTTCCTAGCTTTATGCGTTTGGAAGTTACATAGGGTACCAAAAAAGTACCAAATTATAGTTTTTACCCGTTTTTTCCCCTTAGGGGTTGAAAATTCCAAAAAAGGCCAGACACCTGTCAGCTTATTTTTTGTGCAAATTACAATACTTTTTCAATTTAATTTGTATCATTTTTAGTTTAGCCAATATAAGATTACCGACTTCACCCGTTTTTACCGTTTTTTACCCCCTTAAAGTACGAATTTCCAAAAATCCCCACTTAGTGGAGCTATACATTGAAAGAGGAACCGATTGTCCAAATTTCATGTCTCTAGCTCTTTGCGTTTGGGCTGTGCGATGATGAATCAGCCAGTCAGTCACGTTACTCTTTTATATATATACATTGATGTTAAGTTTTAAATTTTTTTTTTTCTAAAAGTTTTTCCACTTAAACTCAGAAGTTATTAACCTTATCTTTTATTTATAAAAATTTTATCTCTAAAAATAATCTGTATATTTTCGATTTTAAATTCTCTTCCTGTTCACTTATTAAATTAATACACGAGTTTTTGTTTTTTAATATACTAAAGATAAAAAAAGACTGCGATACCTTCTTTAGCAACCCTAACTTACGAAATGATGTGATTGACAGGCTAAAATGTTGGTGAGAATTCCAACAACGGTCCTCTTCTTTCTTGTCAGTTTCTTGTCAGTTTGTGGAATTTTCTTATAAGATTTGTTCTTCTTCTTTTCTTCTTCATGGTTTATCAAGACCTAAGGGAGCACAGATCCTATTTAACCCTTTAGGTGTTTATTGGCCTTTCTCTTCTGAAATATTTTAGGAAGATGTCGTAAAAATCCTCTTTTGTTCAAATTCTATTACCTTTTCTCCACGATATTTTCTTTACAAAAAAATTAGCGTGTTCACGTTGGCCTTTCTTAAAATTTTGCAAATTGATTGAAAATTGTTTTGATTTTGTAAACGAATATCTGAAAATTTGTCCTTGTATTTTTTCAAAAGATTTTAGAAGTATGTATAATAACTTACTGTTTTGAAAATTGCTGAATTTTAAAACTATTTGAAGGTTATAATATCCCTTTACAAAAGTTTAAAGTTAAGGTTTTTGCATAATGTTTTATTTTACCTACGTCTTGCTGCTGCCAGAGGTAAAACAGGAAATAAATTTTATTTCCTTAATAACTCACTACCTTAACTCTATGAAAATCTTTTTTAGCCTTTGGACTTATTTTCTATTTCACGTTAGCATGTGTATTTTATCGGGCTACATTCAACTTGACATTTACATCAATTAATAATTTGGCAGCATTTAACTGTCCGTGGTGAAAAAGTTAAATATAAATTGTGGTGTGCCAATTGACGGTTAATTTGATCATTGAACAGCTAATTTTCGTTTCTTTCAATATTTCACATTGTATTATTAAATATAGGCGATTTAATTAACCTTTATTACTTGAATTCATTTCAATGTAATTATCAAATTCCTAATCTTTCTAATTTCGTTAGGTACTATATAGGTTTAGAATTTGAGAGGATTTTAGTGTATTCTTCTATATCTGACACGTAAAACTAATAAAATGACAAAATGATATGGCTCTATTACAAATCACAATCTAACAACTATCTTTTTTAAGGGAAATTAACTTTTTTTAGAACTTACTGATCCCAAACTTAATTGAATTTGATGCGGAACCTTTTTTAACGATATCGGAAATCTAAAAAAAACTGTTTCCCTAATGCCCACACAAAGCTAATATTATTTTTAAAACTACCTCTGGGTATCGAATTATACTCTTGAGATTCTGTAAAAATACAACATTGTTGAAAAAAAGAGTTATTCATTTTGAATGTAGAAATTCTTAATGTTTCATTGTAAGACTAAATTTGAGGAAATAAATTAATAGTAAATTTAAGTTACACAAAGAAAGTTTAACATATTTTAGTTTAAGAGATTATTCAAAAAATTATAAAATTGGTGGTGGGTATAAAAGATTCTTCACAGCCAAATGTAGTGCTCTTACTTGTTTTTTATAACAATATTTAAAATTTTATAATGGACGCCAATGCCACTCTAGCACTTGTTGCGGAGGGGATTTTAACAACCCGGTAGTACCACGCCACTGTGGCGAATAGAAAATTTATTATGGAATGGTTATGCTAAGGAAGTTGTTGGAAAGAGATTACATGCGCTCAATTCCTTAAAATTCCACAACATTATAGGATTATGAAGAGGGGCTTACGACCTGTGGAGACACTACCTCCTGCCCGAGTCTCAGTGTAATTTTGTGTATAGATTTAGTTTTTTTTTTGTGTTTTGTTAAGTGTATTTTTTTTGTTCGTTGGTTTGTATTATACCTAGAAAAGAGAAAAATATATGAATATATTTGAAATATGAAATAAATTGTTGCGATACTTATTTACCCGGTATTATATGCATCCAATTGTTAAGAAATTCCTGAAAATTAAGAAAAAGATAAGAATTAGTTAAATTTTTTACATACATGTGCTGCTGCCTCCATTAAAGTGTACAATGTGTGTATCTGTCAAATTAATGTGTGTGCATAGGTATGTGTAGTTGTAGATGAAAGTAAGGTGGCAGGGGTAGATTTTCATTCAATATTAGAAATATTGAAGTTGTAAAATTTTGAAAGTGTAAAATGGATGAGAAAGTTATGTTCTGAAAATGCTGATAGCCTGATACCGGTTAAAGTACTTTGTGGATAATTATTGTGGAAAGGCGGTGACGTGGAGGTCAGACGTTAGGAAAACGGGATGATAGAGAATATTCTCGAAAAAGTTACAATATAAATTATTTATTTATTCTTTATAATAAATAAAATATGGAAAAAAGAACCGCGTAAATAATATCCAATGTAATATTTAATATATAGGCATACATACATACGTATAGCGGAACAATTGTATATGTAGTCATATAGCGAGGTAATGATAATAAACAATTGGAAATTTCGTTTCAGAATTATTTTGAATCTGTAACAAACGGGGTGAGTTTTGTTTAGTTAAAATTAGAAAAATAAATAAAAAAGTTATTAAAGTAGTGTCATATAAAAAAAATATTTGGAAAAGTATAGCTAAATAGGAGATATCTTGAAATTTAAATAAATACAATTAGGAAATAAAGAAAAAAGAAGTTGGAAAATAAAATGTAATTTTTATAAAGAAAATAATGTATTTAGATGAAATTATAGATTTGTGTTTTTTTGTTGCTGTTCAATATAGCTGGCTACTGTCTCAAAGGAATAGTGAGCAACGGTCCGTATTGAGACAGGAGGATTTTAATAGCCAGGTAACAATTTACCATTATTTTTAAAAGTGGAACTTCCGTTTATTTTTGGAAGACAAACAAACATGTATGTATGGGGAAATTGTGTTGCAAGATATGTGGTTAAAATACGAGAAAGGGAAACCGAAAGTTTAAAATATTTTAATTTGTTTGATATAAAAAAAAGAAGAAAAGAAAAAAAAGCATTTTTAAAACATAAATATATTTAGAGAATATTAAAAAAAAAATTTGATCGCTGATTAAAGTGCATCCGAATATAATTAGTTTTAAGTTGGTATTGTGTTAGTGTGAATTATTGTGTCTTGGTGAGAGTGTACATATGTAATTTTTAGAAATTTGTATAGATGAATTTTTTCTTTATATATAAATTAATCTTTTCGATTATTTTTGTTAAAAAAAAAAAACAAATTTTTTAATCTTTATTGTTTCGAGTTTATTCTAAAACTAAACTTAATTTTACAAATGTGATAACTTAAATAATAACTCAACATAATGATCATGTACCAATTAGCATCGTCAGCATATCCATGGGAAGCAAAACAATTTACATCGCCAGATGTTGTCTAGGTATCCATCAGATTAATAATTAGTAACGTCAGCATAATTCCGTGAGAACGTTTGATAGGATGAAATATGATTCCAAACACCTGCACATGTTGGAACGTGAGAAAAGTCTATTTATATTTTATGTTTAAACATATGTTGTGATAACTTATACATATGTACGTATATCTCAAATTTACATAGTTCACGGTAATTTTGAATAATTTTGTTTAGGTTCTCAAATTTCGCGCGAATTGGATGATATATGTATTATAATACGCCGAAAAATTCTGACTCTTACTTTGAGAGTTGTGTTGTAAAATTTGATGAGAAATGTTCCAGTTAGGTTATGTATCGTTCCATTTATGATTATTGAATCAATGTAATTATTTAGTAGCACAATTCCTGATTTTATTTCTTCGCTAAATGATATTGTAACGACACGATTCCGCTAGGGTAGACTCAGCGGAGGCCAGGGTCGCGTCTTTTAAAAGAAAACTAACACTTTTTCTCTTTAAACGTTATAAAATGTACGGTATTTATTCACAGACAAATAATAACAACAATAATAGAATAATAAAAAAATACTTTTACACTAGTTGGCCTGGTACGTGTCAGACGCTTAGATGGGGCGTCGGGTATTAATTCGCTCTTGGAGGGGTATCCCCACCTCCAATCGCAGCCTCAGCTAACTCTTCGAGACGTACTATCGGTGGTGTATCCACGCTGCCAATAGTGGGTCTTTTTTGCCTTCCAGGATTCTATTTATTGGAACGGAACCCCAGCCACAATAAAGAAACTCTGGGTAAACTGGCGTCTGACGGCAATGGCCTGGCGATAGTTATCGATTCGCTCTTGGAGGGGTATCCCAACCTCCAATCGCAGCCTCAGATAACTTTTCGAGATATACTATTGGTGATGTAACCACGCTGCCAATAGTGGATCTCGTTCGCTCCAAGATGTTCTAATGGTGGTGAACCCACGCTTCCAACAGAACCTCTTGTATGTGCTCTTAGCACCAACACGGGGGCGGAATCCCCAGCCTCCAGTATCAGTACCAGCAGAAAATACACTATTGGTGATGAACCCACGCTGCCAATGCCAGCATAGCTACCACATTTGACGATTTATCGTCATTTTGACGATTTTACGTGCTAAAAATTACATGTTGACGATCTGACGATTTTTGTTATGTTTTTGACGATTTTCAAAAATTCAAGTTTGCAACTTTTGTTATACTTTTATATCAACCTCAAATTAAGTAAAAATAATTTGTAACGGGTTTTTATGTTTATAATAATAGAACAGAGTGAAAGAGATAAATCTAACATTATTTAATGCGTTTGTGTGGATAATTTTTCACTTTGTACATTTCTAACATGTATATGCCACATTTTATCAACTGATATTTACCTACAACACGAACATATATAAATTTGGAAACGCGTTTAAAAAAAATTTAGTTTTTTAAGTAAATTTATTTGAAAATAAGTGACAAGTTAATAGCTTTAATACTTACAAAAAATGGTAAGTTCTTTTTAATTATACATTAAAACCTTAAAAATCAAACATTATATTTTCTTTAGAGAACCAAGATGATGAAAATTGTTGCAGCTTTTCCTCTGTAAGTAGAAATTTCAACCATTTTTTTTTATACAAAACTTTGTAGTAGCTTAAATGAAATTTTAATGCTGTTTTTCGCAGGTAACCAACAAGAAGAAGAAAATTAAGGAAGACTGGTTTGCAGATCCAGAAATGAATTTATGGGCTGAAAAGAGAAACAATGTGGTTTATTTTGGCGTTATGCTCGTCTTCCGCTGGTCTAAAGCTACCCTAAATGATTATATAATTATTTGTCAAATAGTCCAAAAAAATGCAGCCAATTTATTTTTTTTGTATTTATTTTTCGAAATGAATTCTTAATTGTATTATATTTATTGCCATGTTCTTAACTTTAAAGGGTCTAATAAAACCACTGGTCTCTCTAGACTTAAAAAGTTTGTTATGTTATCCATTAAATAAAAAATGTATTGTTTTGAAAAATGCGTTTCTTTATTTTGACTTTTTAATGACGATTTGAGTACACCATTTGACGATTTTTTCCCCAAAATTAGACGATTTTACCCCTAATTTATCTGGCAGCTATAGCTGCCAGCCAACTAACTAATTTAAGGCTTCATTAGTCCTTATTTTCTGTTGTCGTTCTGTGATGTGCCGTTCTGTTGTTTAATTTTTGTGGTTACTTCTTCTGTAAAAAATCATCTGCCTTAATTTACAAGGTAATCTTACAAACACAAGCTTATTATATTTTTTGTTTATTTTTCACGTCAAAGTCCGTACATAAAAAAAAGAAATTGTTGTGTCAGATTTCATCTATAAGCAAACAGAGTCTCTATGTTGCAGCCACCTTTAAAATATAGGCACCTAAATATCAGCTGTTTCTCTCTCAATGGTCGTCACTTAACGTTGAATTCTATTTCTACAGGTTCGTCCGCAACGGCACGGAAAGTAACAGAACAACTAACGACTTGTACACATTTTCTATTTAACAGAATGAAGTCAGCTGATTCGGAACGGAACAGAAAGTAAAGACTAACTGCCTGTTCAACGATGTCGAAAGAAAACCCAAGCGAAATTTCATTCGTACAAATACCTTGAAAACAAAAACAAATTTTTAGTTTTTGTTGTTGTTTTCAATTCACGTCAATCAATTGATCACCTTACTGATTTATGTAAAAAATATTTCGATAGAACGAATGAAAACTGTATTTATAGAACCAAATGCTTAGCGATAAATAAAAATGTTTTAGTGACCCATCTCTTAATGGAACTTAGAAACGATGTATGAGGTTCTATGTATAGTGTATTTGAAGATAAATCAATAGACGTTTGTATCATCAAGTTATTAGGCATGTTTTTTAAAAACTAAAAACATACGTGGTACATATATCTAAAATAAATATTTTTTTCAGTACGGAAAAACAACAAATTGTTTTAACATTTCTAAGCTTGGCTAAAGTGGCCGATGCGACAGGTTCAATTACGATTTACTTAAATCAGCATTAAAGAGACTAGATTACAATTTTACATATGAAAGCGAGAATCTAAAGTATTGGCTTTAGACTTTTAGTGAATAAATCCCAAAATGTTTTTAAATAGGAGTTAAGTATGTATATTATAAATATAACGTAATTAGCAACACTTAATAAACGTTATTTTTTTGAATTGATATATAACGTACATATGTATGTGTACGTATATTTCTTGAAAGTTTTCACATACCGTCATACATATGTAAATTATGTATTAAAATGTAACTAATAAAAGGTGCCTTTGTAATAAAAATTACTGTACTTTTCTTTTTTTCTTTCGTTGTTTTAGAAAAACGTAGCGATAAAACGCTAAATTTTCCGCGCAATAAAAAAAACTCTACGAAAACTTGGCTATTTTTTGTAAAATTTATGGCAGAATTTGAAAAAAAAATAAATATTAGCGACTTATCGCTAAAATTTTGACAATTTTTAATTTTTAGCTATTTTCTAGCTATTTTTCTACATATTTTAGCGATATTTTTTGGGAAAAAGTTGGCAACAGTGTTGGATGCTGTGTGGTGTATTTACAACAATGTTTCCCTTTCTCTTAAATTAACTTATAATATTAGGTTCGTTCGAGTACTTTTACTGCACTTTGTAGTAAATGAGTAATTATTTAGTAAATTGAAAATTTTACTCTCAAAAAGATAATTTGTTCAAAAAAGTACTCGAACAGACATTTGTAAAAATTCGTAAGATTGAAGCAACAGCTGATGGCAAATAAATAAAGTTTAATGGGAACTATGTACATACATACATATGTGCAAATATGTATTTACGTATGTATACCTGCGCCAGATTCAGGCAGTTCCATTCTTTCATCTGTAGACATTGTTAACTAACTTTATTTTACAAACAATTTAAATTTAATAATATTTTGCACTTTTGTTTGGATTTTCTATTTTTTTAATATTTTTTTCACAAATTGTATACTTCTTGTTTGCTTACTTTTGTTTGTTTACCTTTTGCATCATATGTTTTTTGTTTTTGCTAAATCTTACTGCAAGAAATTTCTGTTTTTAAAATTTGCAAATACTCAGTCAAGAACTGTCACTTTTCGCTCTCTATTTGTGCTCTCATTTACTACAAATTTGTGTAAACGAACGCAATTTCGTAAAATGCAGTAAAAATTTGTACAAACTTTTTAGTTCTCGAACGAACCTATTAATGTACTTCATTGGTTGTTTATAAGTATAAGTGCAAAATAATAATTCATTACATACCTATATATAGATATTTATGCTAATACACAACCAAATATATTGTAAATTAAAGTAATAATTATAATAATACTTCATTAAATATTTTTAAATGCATATAAATATAAATTAAAGTAAATATTAATAATACTAATTCATTAAATATTTGTATAACAAAAAAAAAAAAGATTCTTCATTAATTGTGGGGCCCAAAGCGAATTGGTGACTTTGGCCGTCACAATATGTGTTGATCATTGCTGTATACGCAGGATGAAGGTTGACTTTTAATGATCTTTGGTAAGCATGAACTATTACTTTATCTAACAATTTTTCTCTATTACAAATTTTTATTGAACTATATTGGTTACAATTGGTTTTTAAACCATAAATTTTATTCTCATTTTTTATTATATTGGTAAACTTTAAGTTTATAATATTTCCATTTCTTTTTCCTGGGCGAATAATTGTGTTTTTATAAATTTCCCTACTCGTAAGGGGTATTTTTAGTACAAATAACATAGTTGTCTTATTACACAGTACAACAGCCAATCTGGGGGGTGAGAAATTCTAAGTCAGGGTGATGGTATTAGGTCAGTATAGTAAAACCTTCAAAGGGTTTGGCGTTCGTATGTGTCAGTTTTTTTTATGACATTTTAAATTTTTTCCTTATCTTGATGTTTTTTCGCTTAGTTGTAACATTTTGGCAAAAACGTAGTTTAACATAACTCGAGAACCACTTGTCCGATTTTGATGAAAAAAATTTAGAAAAATTAAGAATTATAAATTCTTTAATCCGTTCATATAACGTTTTTCTTTATAATCAACAGTTTTGCCGGTAAAAATAAATTTGTGGAAAAAAAAAAAAATTTTTTTGCCTAAGAATTTAAATATTTTTTTTTTTAAATTCATAAAAAATCCAAAATGAAAAAAAGGATCAAGTGTTATTAATTTCATGTAAAGTCACATAATCTATAAACAAAATGACACATAGATCATAGAAATCGATTAACGCGTTCTGCTGTTATTTACAATTAAGTGAAGGTATCCCATTTTGACAAGAATATTGATATTTGTTTTTATTCAAAAAGGTGTCATTTATCGCCTTTTTATAAATTTTCCCCAATCACTCCAGACTTCTGGCCGTAAACTACTAAAAAAATTAAGTTAACATTTTTATAATTTCTTATTTTTATTTTATTTATATTTATTTTAATAAATATTGCCTAGACTTTTTCGATGGTGGTTGTTCGGGACTAGTGGCATCGCATTAATCGCTATCATCAGTTTCTGAACCACACATAATGTCAATGTGTGACTCCACTGTTGGCCCTTCTGCATCTCCTGAAAATTCTTTATCATCAAGATCATCCTTGCTTTGCCACACAAGCTTACTCCACCAGCAAATTTCCGCAATTATTGCACTCGGCAACTTTTTGCCTCTATATCTGTAAGTTTTTGTTTTATTAAAATGAGTTTGAAAAAATAAAAAATCAATATTACCTCATTTCAAATGGCATAGCAACTTGATGATAGCGTTCACCTTGTTCATCAGATTCGGTAGCCAATTGTTTGCTGAAGTAGTCCAGATGATGATGTAAATAATAGATTTTCAAGGACATGTGGACACCAATTTCCTTAACATCCTTGCGACAGAAACATCGTAGTTGTTAGAACGATGCTTTCCTAACAAGCCTTCTATTACTTCTTTGATTGCCTGCCATGCATTCAATTCAGCGTCAATCAAAATATTGTTGAATGCGTCACTTTTAATCAGCTTTCGTATATCTGGACCATTTAGTACGCCTGATTGGAAAAAATTAATTTGTTAAGATGGAAAATCATGGGAAATGAATGTGATATTATAACTTACTTTCTTTAATTTTACTTTCGCTGAGTCTTGGGTAAATTAGTTTCAAACACCAGAAAACTTCATCTCTTTTGGCGACAGTTTTGATAAAATTCTTAACAATTCCAAGTTTAATAAGTAGTGGAGGCAGCAATATTTTCTCCTTCGGCACTAGAGGCTCACGAATAATATTGGCCGTTTGTAACCTGCTGTGCTTTCTGAGTTTCCATCCGTGGCATGCATATTGGTCACCGGAAAATCGTGCGTCCTAATCGCACAAAAAGCACATATATTTTATATAGCCGCTTTGAAGACCGCAAAGCATTGCTACAACTTTTAAATCGCAGCATATGTTTGGCGTAGTTAACCATTTTTAAAATATTTTCCAGTGCATCATATGTTTCATTCGTTTCTGTACTATAGGCGATTGGAACTGAAGGTTTTTTATTGGTCTTATGCAGTAAAACCGCCTTCAAGCTGAGTTTTAAACTATCAATAAATAATGTCCAGTCATCTGCTTCACATTTTATTTCCATTGCGTCCATCAATTTTCCTACATCCGGGTTTTTTTATCATTCACAAGGAATAAACTTTGGAGTGTTGTCTGACGACTTCGATAAGCTGTGACTTTCACACCGGGTGCCAACAAATAGTTTGATTTCAAAATGGAAGCCAGCTCTTCCGATTTATGCTGTGTTAATTCCAACTTTCTTTGCTTTATTTTTTGGCAACAATTAAATCAAGCTTATTTTGATTTATTAAAATTGACTCATTGGATACTGATGGCTCATATGGGGGATCATCACGTGCATGATATGTCGGAGCAGTCGTAGAAGAGAAAATATCTGGGCTAGAAGCTTTTGGCACAGGAATGTGGTCCGAATGAGGCAATGGTGTTGCGGCACTTGCAACACCAACGTAATTATACGATTTTCTTATCCTTTTTGCGGCTCCTTTATTCGCACATGCATAGCAATTCAGTGGATTGTGACCTTCGCTAGAATTAGTCCAAGTCATTGGGATACCGAATGGCATACTTTCACGTTTTCTATTTTTCCAATCCATTAGACGGTTGTAGCAGCTTTTACACACTATATTTGGTACTCAATTTTCGTTCACTATAACATTTTGGTTGAAGTACATCTCGTATGTTTGAACAAAATCAGTACTGAAATTTCCCCTTTTTTTATGTGTTGAGACATATTGACCACAGCAGTAGCAAAAGCTATTTATATCTGGCTTGCACAGTTCCATATCCTGTTGTCTTTTGTTCACTTTTACTGATCGCGTTCGTCGGCACTTGTTGAATGACAAAAATCACAGAACCAGTGTGAGAAAGAGAAGAAGTATAATGACAATGCATATTTTATGTGAACATTACAGAACCAGTGTTGCCACATCAATATTTCTCTTTTAGTACAGTAGAAAAATATGAGAGAGTTCGGCTTGTGAGTGTCAATGTTTTCTCCAAATAATGTTGTGCATATCTGGAGCAAATTTTTTAAATTCATACATTTACCAAATTGTGAATAAATGAGAAGTGCGTACATCGATTTTCATGATATGTGCCTTTCTTTGCTCATGAGTTATGTGACTTTACGCGAAAGTAATTAGTTTTGGCACTTTTTTCCATTTTGGATTTTTTATGAATTTAAAAGAAAAAAATATTTAAATTCTTAGGCAAAAAATATTTTTTTTCTCCACAAATTTATTTTTACCGGCAAAACTGTTGATTATAAAGAAAAACGTTATATGAACGGATTAAAGAAATTGTAATTCTTAATTTTTCTAAATTTGTTTCATCAAAATCGGACAAGTGGTTCTCGAGTTATGTTAAACTACGTTTTTGCCAAAATGTTACAACTAAGCGAAAAAACATCAAGATAAGGAAAAAATTTAAAATGTCATAAAAAAAAACTGACACATACGATCGCCGAACCCTTTGAGGGTTTTACTATACTGACCTAGTACCATCACCCTGACTTGGAATTTCTCACCCCCCAGACAATAATCCCAAAAATGTTCCACAGGGTTATATAATACGTTAATGTTTGCATATTATAATGCGTCTTTTACTGACGCAAAAGGCATCATTTCTTCTTCTAATTTTTTTATAGCGATTTCAATTTCATTTTTATTAAAAATTAAGGAATTCATTATTCCATTCTTTGTCCATTGTATAGCATTCTTAATATTAATTATATCTTCTTTTATTAGTCTTATTTTATTTTGAAGATTAATACAAATTTCAATAATAACGTTATTATTAGGGTGATCGATTATTCGACTTTTTTAAGAAACCGATTTCCAAATAGTTTGAAATTTAAAATTTAAAACAAACCGGTTGCTATTTTGAAAATTGAGAAAAAACTGTTTAACCGGTTCGAATATATAAAATATAACAATTTAAGAAAAAATTTAAAAATATTGTAAAAAGGATTATAACAAAAATTATATCTAAATATAAAATTTTTACAGTTTATATACGTTTGGCTGCACAATAATGCAATTACTGACATGAATGCAGTTGACTAATTTGGTTTTAATTAGTTGAATTTAAGGACAAAAGGTACTCTTTACAAGAAAAATAAATAAATACAATTACATACAAGTTTTGTATCTCCTTCGGTGCATTTTTAAACATTGAATAGATCTTTTAAACTTATATGAACTAACGTATTCTGTTTGAAATTATTTCTGTAATTTGAAATACATTTTAAAGGCTAGGGAGAAAATCTTTAAGATTTCATTTTAAAAATTCTTTCTTATACCCCAGACATACAAATATAGGCATAAACTAGTTTGTTCGATGGTTTAATTGAAATTTAAGTTGACAGAAACTCAATGCCATTATTTAAAATTTCGATCTGGAAGTAAAGATTATTGGTTTTTCTTTATTGTAACTACACTTTTTTAGTTTATGCTACAATTACCTCTAACTTTTAATGTTAGGCTTATATCTTATTAAAAAAAATATTAAAGATCAATTATTTTTCTTATTTTACATTTGTTTTTTTAACAACAAATAAATTTCTTACAATATTATGGAAGAATATTTAATAGTTTTTATTTTCTGATTTTTGGAAACTTTTCGCGTACTAAATATACTCTGGTACGATTGGTTACAAAGATATATGAAAATAAACTTAAAAAAATAAAAAAACCGGCTTTTTCGGATAAAAAAACCAGAGTATTCGATATTCGAAAAATCAACATTTAGAAAAAACCGCCAACTGAAAGAGGAAAAAAACGGGTTTTCCACCGGTTGTAAAACCGAGTCGATCACCCTAGTTATTATCCTTGTGTAATATATTTGTTATGGTGTTCATTATATTTGTTATATTGTTTATTCTATCATTGAAATTTTGGTTAATTACGACTTGCCTGTTGTTATTATTATTTAGATTATATAAATTTTCTTTAAGCATTTCGAAGTCATCATGGTCTGGCGTGCTAGTGATGTACTTCCATGCTGTTCCAATTATATTAAAAGATCTTCTTATTCTACGATCGTTTTTAGGTGCAATGCTTTGGGTTAATTCTATAGTTTGAGGATTTCGTGTTGAAGGAGGGGATAAAAGAGGTTTGTCTTAGGAATGTTGTCCAGAATGTACGTCTGCGTCTGTAGTAAAAAGTCATTATATTCCTTTAAGTTTACAGGGTGAATTATCCTAAAGGTCCCGTCTCTTATTTTACTAAACCCATTGTCAATTGTTATCAAATGTGATAATGTGTAGTGTAGAATTTCGTATTCCGACTTACATTCTATTATTAGAAACCTGGAAAATATAAATAACTAAGTTTTTATTAGGCTCTTATGAACGGTCTTACCAGACCTTGTTAAGACTGTCGAATTTTAATTTATAGCAACGATTTCTTATATCTAGGTGTAAGCTTATTCCCTATTCTTCTATTAATTTTAACGTAAATTATATCCCCTTCATTAAAGGATTTTAATGAGTTCTTGTTTCTGTTATGATAAGCTAGGTCAGCGTCCTGTTTGTCCTGTTACCTTCTAATAGTTTCGTTTCGAAACGGAAACTGGGGTATAGGTGTCGCTTGCAATAGCGGTTTTGCAGGATGTCTACAATATTTACTCTCATCACATGTTCCGCATTTATCGATCACCTTTTTTATTTTTCGTGTCATAGAAGGAAAATAATACCTTTCAATTATCTGATTTCTATTTTTAATACTATTCCTATGAGCTCGAGTGTGTGTTTGAATAATTATGTTTTGCTGTTCCTCTTCATTTGTTACGTCCTTTACCTGAATTTGTGAAAACCTTACTCTGTAATTATAAAAATGGAAAAGGTACAATTGCTGTATCAAGCCTTGTGTTTGTTCGTCAGTTTTTATACAGTTTATTACAGACGGGTTCAAACATCTTTTGAGAAGTTGAACCAATTTTTCTTGACTGTAATTTGGTTCTGTGATGAGGTGTCTATGGTAGGTAGGAAAAACAATTTTAAATTGGTGTATAGATATTGGGTCTTTACCCAAAAATATTTGGTTTTTAAAAGAATTTATTGGGGCTTCAACGCTGCAAATCAAATTATGGGACTAACTTTCATCGCTATGTTGTGTTATGGTTAAGGAATTTATATGCGGAGTTCTAGATAATGCGTACGCAACGACATTTGATTTTCCGGGCTTATAGTGAAGCTCGTAATTATATTCCTCAAGGATCGCCTGTCAACGCTTCATTTTGCTATTATTTTTCTTATTACTTAAAGCATACGTTAGTGGCTGGTGATCCGTATATATATTGACTTTAGCGGTACCGTATAAGTAATTCCGCAGGGAGTTTAATGACCATATAATCGCTAGCATTTCTTTTTCATTCGCTGCGTAAGCTTCTGTTTTATTAAAAGTTCTATTGTCTTTCTGTGCCAATACGGCACCAATTGCAAAATTAGAGGCGTCTGTTGTTAGCGAGAATTCTTGTTCAAATCTGGATAAGCCAGAATTAAATCCTCGGAGGTAAGACTATTTTTAATCTTGTCAAAAGCTGCGATAGCAGACGAGTTTAGGGTTATTTTAATTTTTGAGGATTGATTTTTCCCTATTCGACCTTCCTCTCCTTTCAAGAGGGTTGTCAGTGGTTTGGCGATTTTTGCATAATCTCGAACAAAACGTTTAATTGTTTTAGGGTAAGGTATTTTCTGAATAGCATCTACCTTAGCTGGGTTTGTCTTGATTCCATCAGACGATATTATAAATCCCAAAAATTCAACAGATTGCTGAAAAAATCTACATTTATCCAATTGTACTTTCATGTTCGCCGCTTCGAGAGTTTCGAATATTTGCCCAATATGTTCTAGGTGGTCAGCCTCAGTTTGGCTGAAGATGATAATATCATCAATATATACATAACAAGTTTTTCCGATGTGGTCACGTAATATGTCGTCAAGTGCACGCTGAAAGATTGACGGTGCATTTTTTAGTCCGAAAGGCAGTCGAGTGAACTCGTATTTGCCATTTTTAATTGAGAATGCCGTTTTCACAATATCAGATACTTTTAACGGGATCTGATGAAATCCGCTTTTTAAGTCTATTACGGAAAAATGTTTCTTATTTCCTAATTGCGCGAGGACCTCATTGATTTCCGGAATCGGATATTGGTCCGCAATTGTTAGCATATTTAGCTTTCGGTAATCTATGACTACCCTATATTGTTTGTTACCGTCGGAGTCCGGTTTTTTTGGAACGATCCAGACTGGCGAGTTGTAAGGTGATCTGGATGGTCTTATTATGCCATCTTCTAGTAACTTTGATATTTGCGTATCAACTTCATTCTTTAGTGCAACAGGGTAAGGATAAAATCCCGTGTATACTAGTGAATTCGATTTCGTTCGAATTTCACCCTCGACTCTAGTAGTATACGTAAGTTTTTCATCGGGCTCTGAGAAGAGACCCGTAAATTTTCCCATCATCCTACTTATTTTATTCTTCTGTCCGGTTGTCATATGCTCATCCCTAATGTTTATAACATTTATCACAGGAAAGGGTAATTGTCTTAATTTGATTGTCCTATCATCCCTAAGTTTTAAAATACTATTATCTGTATAAATTGTAGCTCCTAGTTCCCTAAGTGTGTCGTTCCCTATAATTCCCTCGAAAGCCTTTAATGAGGGTAATAAAAAAAATTCAAAATTTTTGTCTAAATTAAAAAGATTTATATAAGTATATTCTTCAATCAGTACATCTTCTGCTACCGACTTGGCGTAAAAGGGGCTTTTATTTCGAATTCGTCTTTTTGCTAAACGTGGTTGTTAATAATTTTTGCTTGATCCTGTATCAATCAAAAATTTTAATAATTCCCCGCTCTTCGCCTTTATTTCCAAGTATGGGAGCGAAGAGATAATCAAGCTAAAAAATGAACGTCCTCTAACGTCTCATGGTCAATGCTTGTGTCTATCGGCTCTGGGTCGATGTAGTGGGTTGGTGACTACGATTCGAAAGGAGATGTTTATATTGTTTATATTGAAATTTAATTCTAATGATTTTATTTTTGATCTCATATTTTTGATCTGTATTTTTCTTTTTGTGCTTATATTTGATCACGTATCTAGAGAATAATATTTTTTTCAATAAAAAATATTTTTACTCAATTTATATTTTAAATTTAAGTTTCTTTATTAATTTTTATAGTCTTGAAGTGTTTCTTTTATATTATAAACTAGTTAATGGTTTTTAATAAAAAGTTTTTTATTAATTAAAAACAATTCTCGCATTCCCGGGAAACAAAAATTTTCCGAAGAAAAAACCTTAGCTATAAAAGAACTGAAAATTGGTGGTTGGTATAAAAGATTCGACACAGGCGAATATAATGCTCTTACTTGTTCTTTTTGATTTTTTGACATCATCAAGACGTAGGAAATTTAAATAAGTGAGAAAAATTTCTTAAAATTTTCATCAAACATTTTCCATTTTCTTAATTTTTGTATATTTATTTGTTTGACATTAGAAATGACACCTATAGACTTTTCTTCTCACTGAACATACTTCTCAAAGTTGTATTTCGAGTTTTGGACAATAAGTGAAACAATTATATATTGCTCAATTTAAAAGTAATTTTTAGTATGGTAAATTGAGCTCAATAAGGGCTTTAATTGCGAGAATATTTTAAATTGACAATTAAGGCGCGTGTGTGAACATTGTAAAAGTAACGTTTGTAAATTGTGATAATAGGGAAATAAATTTAGTAAAAATATTAATTGTTAGTATATATGGTTTATTTTGTAAATATTATATGTATTTTATTTATTAGTATATGTATTCGTAAATATATGTAGTTTTAAGGAATTTACCTATAATAAAAAAATATGTTTAGTTGAAATAATATGTATATAAATATAAAGGCTTAATTTAAATTAGAACGGCAATGATGACTACGGATAGGTAAGTGGTTAGTTTTGTCGTGCCGATACTTCGTCGTAGAGTAATATTTATAAGTAACATACTACGACATGGTTGGATGGGCAAATGGAGACCAAGATCTGTCTTATATATCGTCAGTCCGATGTAAGAATGTTTGTAGTTTACCCCTTGTTTTTTTTAACCTTGCTATGCGGATCTGATGTAAGGGTTGGGGCCTCCTGAGATTTCAATAGTAGCCGGTGAACTCGTCAGGTCAATGTCACGTAACACGCGCGCCAAAAAAAATTTTAGCCTGTATTGTCTAAATCTATGCATTAGGAGAGGAGTTATCGATCAAAATGTACGAAAAACCAAAACGTCATAAAAGCAACAAAATTGGATGTACGACTCTGAAATTTTGCACACTTTGCTTTTTGGTGACACGCTTTCTTGTAACGGCAAATCAATGTGCCACGCCCACTTTTACGCCCACCTTCCATATAACGTTTTAACTAAAATTCATATAATTTCTCTATTAATAAAGATTTTGAAATAATAAAGGCCTATATTGAAACACCTCAGTTGTGCTCATTGGCAAAAATAACTTTGACACGCCTACTATAACGCCCACTTTTCACGTTATCTACCGTTAATGAAATTTAAAAGCTCATAAAACCGCTAAAATTAGAGGTATGATGATAAATTTTGCTACGTCTATCCCTCTAGGCAATTTCATTACTATGCCAAGAAATTAAGGTGCCACGCCCACTTTTACGCCCACCTCCCATATAACGTTTTACCTAAAATTCATATTATTTCTCTATTAATAAAGATTTTGGAATAATAAAGGACTATATTGAAACACCTAAGTTGTACTCATTAGCAAAAACAACTTTGACACGCCTACTATAACGCCCACTTTCACTTCTAAATTGTGTCCAGACGCATAAACGTAGTCATGAAACTTCGAATATATATTTATCGAGTCAAAAGAATATTTTTCCCTGAAAATCGCTTTAGTCTATGAATTAGGAAAAGAGTTATAGATAAAAATGTACGAAAATTTATACAGTGTATATTTCAAATTTAAAACGTAATAAAACTGACCAGACTATATGTACGATTCTGAAATTTTGCAAACATGGTTTTTTGGTCAAAGTCTTCGTTATAACGGAAAATAGATGTGCCACGCACACCTTTTTTCCTTAAATTTTTATAAAAATATATTAGTTATATATATTAGCATTTATTCATTTTACACTGCGCCATTTATTGTACTGTAGCTAAATATAAGATAAAGATGATAAGATAGATGACTCTACTAGCAACTACTAGATGGCATGCTAACAACTTATGCTTATGTTCTCCTGAAGTTATGCTCTATTAAAAATGGGAGTTTAGGAAAATTTTGACCTAAGTCAAAAAAAATTATCTCTAAACATTATAAACAATTTATTTTCATGTACTAATGGCTAACAAATTTTAAAATTATACAAAACTAATTTCGTTTGAAAATCTTTTAAAAGCAAAATGTTATAGAAGGTTAAAAATCAAAATCTTACTAATAAATTTCCCGTTTTAGAAAAATGCAGAGAATGTATATTTTAAATCACCCTGTGGCCCTTAAAATTTAACCTTAAATTCGCTTTCTTCCTCTTAAATTCATGCAAATTCTCTATGAATAAGATTTTGGAATACTAAAGGACTATATTGAAATATCTAAGTTATGTTTATTAGCAGAAACTTTATTGACACACGTATTTTAACGGCCACTTTCATTGAAAGACTAAATTTACGAAAACATTTTACTAGCATACCGAAGTTATTTTTTTAATATATATATATAATATATTTATAATTTTAAGGGACTATGTTGATTTTGAATAAAATTATTATGAAATTATTATCATTTATTTTTATAATGATAATATTTGTATGCTTCAATTATGTATGGAACAAAATATCGGCCAAATGGCCCCCCAACCTAGGCGGCACACCACGATCCGATAGTCCAAATTTTCAATGACACTGTTGATGCTCGATTGGTGGGCACGATGATGAGTCGAGGTTGCTTGCTCTCTTGCCACGTTATCGTGAAAAACAGCAATGTTTCCCATTCAACGAACTAAGATGGCATTCACAGATGTTTTCACATTTCATACAGACCTGCTTTGCAGACATTTAAATATTTTTTACAATTCTCACGATTGTGGACGAATTCGAACGATTATGTTGACCAAAATAATCACGAAGTGCACAAAATGCATTTTGATTTGAACGTCCATTTTTATAAAAATCTTTAATATTTAAAAGCGTTGCTCGATTGCGTTTCTTCTACATTATAAACTATTTTATGCTTTTTAATAAAAAGTTTTTTATTAATTATTAATTAATACAATTCTCCCGATTGTGGACGAATTTGAACGATTATGTTGACCACGAGTCACCTTGTGCACGTGCACGAAATGCATTTTAATTTAAACGCTCATTTTATAATAAGCCTGAATAGCTTTAACGCATAAACAATTTTATGATTTTATAAAAAGTTTTTTTATTAATTAAAAACAAATTTACTTTTTATTTGTTTTGCTGCGGGATCCTGGGAAATTAAAAAATAAATCTCGCATTCTCGGAAAACAAAAATTTTCGGGAAAAAAACCCTAGCTATAAAAGAACGGAAAATTGGTGGTGGGTATAAAAGATTCGGCACAGCCGAATATAATGCTCTTACTTGTCTAATGAAAAATCGAATGGCTGATCTCAGCCGAGAAATATAATATTCTGCCCTTATGGCCCGTAACATCAAATTAATCTCGGCATGCAAGAGAAGGTTATGAGTAAAATCGATAAGTAGTTTACAAAATATTGAATTTACGGGAAGAACGATTGGGTGCCGTTCACTATAGGAAAGAGTCGAGTTAGCAAGTCTACCGTTAGCTCGTATTACGTTATCATTATCTATGTATGGGTTTAAAGTAAATATAGAGCTTTTCGTGCTGACCCTTCCAACTTTGCGGAGGGAGTGGTACTCCTTGTTATAGTGCACTAGTTGAGTGATATAAATTAGTCTGTATTTGGTCTCTTGAAATTCCTGGTGATTAAAACATGGGACTAATTTCATCGTAGACAGCACCGCTTCGGCCGGGGTTGCCGCTTGTGATGCATGGAGTAACGTCGGTTTAAATCGTGTTTGTACTCTCTTCCTAAGGGTATCGAAAAACCGAAACACATAGGCCATGACCCTGATAGCTTTATCCCACTTTGAGAAGCGGCTGAGTATGTCTTCATCGGAAGTGAACACATGGAGAACTTCCACCTTGCGTTTCATCTCAAGGGAGTTTTCTTTTATTGTTATGGACTTTGGCCATTCTTCGGGGTACTTTTGAAGCCAAGCTGGTCCTCTCCACCATAAAGAGTTGTCTAAGAGCTGAGCAGTGTCGCAGCCACGAGAGCCCAAGTCAGCGGGATTATTCGATGATGGGACATGTCGCCAAGAAGCGTTCCCAACATTTTGCCTTATCTTTGCGGTACGGTTGGCGACATAAGTCTTCCAAGTATTTGGAGGTTTTTCTAACCAGCTGAGAACTATAGCAGAATCAGACCAGAGAAAGATTTCACAACTGTTACAGGGTAATGAGTCCATGAGCTGTTTAATGAGCTTCGACAGTAAAAGGGCTCCGCAAAGCTCAAGCCGCGGGAGACTAACAGGAGTAATGGGTGCTACTTTTGTTTTTGAGACAAGGAGATGCGAATTGAATCCTGATTCAGACTGGGTTCGTACATATACTGCGGCACAATAGGCTTTCTCTGAAGCATCGCAAAATCCATGAATTTGAGTTGGCAAAGAGGGAGCGAAATCAACCCAACGTGGAATACTTAATTGGGAAATTAAGGGAAGATTTCTAACAAAATTGTTCCAGCTCGTTAGAGTGTTGGGCTTAACCTTTTCATCCCATCCTGTGCCTTCTAGCCAAAGTTGTTGCAGAATGATTTTCGCTTGTATGACAACTGGAGATATCCAACCGGCTGGGTCAAACAGTTTGGCAACGTTGGACAGGATCTGCCTCTTTGTCATAGCAGTACTGGGAAAAATTGGTTCAATCGTATAGGAAAAACAATCGGATAGTGCATTCCATTGAATGCCAAGAGTTTTCGTTGTGCTTGTTTCCCTGAATTTGAGAAAATCCGAACCTAAGATATCACTTTTGGGGACCGATGCTAGAACTTCTGGACAATTGGAGGTAATCTTCTTTAAAGGAAATCCAGCAGATTTCAAGACCTTGATAACTTGGGATATCATGTGCGCCTGAGAGGAATTCGTCTACGTACGTTTCCTTGGTTAAGATATAGGCTGCTTGTGGGTAAATACTTTCTGAGTCTCGGGCTAACTGAATAAGTGTTCGGATAGCTAGATATGGAGCGCAATTTACACCGAAGGTGACGGTTTTTAAAGTAAAATCCTGAATTGGAGAGTTGGGGTTCGGGCGAAAGAGAATACGTTGGAATTGAATGTCTTCCTCATGAACGCGAATTTGGCGATACATTTTCTCAATATCACCATTGAAAACATATTTATAAAATCGCCATTTTAAAATTAGAGACATCAGGTCAGCTTTTAAAGTGGGACCGACGTGAAGCACGTCATTGAGAGACAATCCAGAACTAGTTTTCTTTGAGGCATTGAAAACAACCCTTACTTTAGTGCTATGACTTTCGGGCTTGAGAACCGCGTGATGCGGCAAATAAAAAGAATTATAGCCAGAACGAGAAATGTTTTCGCATGAACCTGTGGGCTTCATGTGATCTAGGGCTATATATTCATTCAACTCATTACTATGGATGCCCGCTAGTTCCCCCTTCTTTCTAAGCGACTGTTCTAGATTGAAATATTGTGCCATTGCTGGTGAGCGAGAGGCGCCTAAACGTAAGCTTTGGGAAAAGTCTGACTTAAAAGGGATCTTAAGCATATATCGGCCTTCAGTATTACGAAAAGTGGTCTTTTGATATAGAGATTCACAAAATTCATCTTCCTTTGAGACTGGACGTTGACTACAGACCTCCTCTTCTTCCCAAAACCTTTTAAGCTGATCGCCAATCGGATCTCCAGAACTTTCACTGGTTTCAATTGAAAACGCAGAGCATGATTCTGTTTCTATGGGGCCACTAACAACCCACCCGAAAATAGTACATTGCGCCATGAGAGAATGGGCAACGGCTTTAACTCCTTCCAGAAGAATTTGAGGAAGAACGTTGCTACCAATAAGTAGGTCTATATGGCTAGGCGTATGAAAGTATGAGTCGGCCAGCTCCATATCCTTTAAATCTTCCAAGGGTATATTGGATTTTGCCATTGTGAAGTTGGGTAACATGCGCGTTATTTTTGGGACAACGATCGCTTGTACTGGTACACAGCGATCATATTTTTCCGAATATAAGGTCAATCTGCATATACAATTAGAGTTTGCTACTACTTCACCTCCAATACCATGTATTTGAAAAAATTTTGCTTCCGTAGGGAGCTTGAGTTGCTGTTGGAGCTTTTTCGAAATAAATGTTTTCTCTGAGCCCTGGTCAAGAAAAGCGCGTGCTCTAAAATTCTCTCCCTGGTGAATAATGTGCACTACCGCTGTGGGTAAAAGGGTATTTGTACTAATTTTACTATCAGCGTGAGCTACATGAGAGACTGTCGGCAATGCTCCAGTTCTCCTACCTTGCGCTGAAGTTTCCGGTTTTTCATCCAAGTAATTAGTGTTATTATTTGGAATTGGGTTTTTATGAAAATGCAATAAAGAATGATGATTTTTTTTACAATGGGAGCATGAGAATTTACTAGGGCAGTCTTTTCTCAAGTGACTGGATGCTAAGCAATTAAGACATATCTTATTAGTAGAGACAAATTGGTTTCTAGTTTGAAGGTCGAATTTCAAAAATTTAGAACAATTTTTCAGTGGGTGATTAGAACCGCAAATTTTACATGGGAACTGAGAATTTGTGAGCTTAGAAAAGGAGTTAGCTTTGGTTCCTTGTGTCTTTTGAGTACTAGGCAATGGGCCCTGTTGGCGAGATTCCAAACGCTCAACTACTTCGCACCTATGTGAAAGAAACTTATCCATTTTCTCCCATTTAACTAACTTTTTGTGGGACTCCAAAGATTGTTCCCATAGCTAAAGTGTTTCCAATAGAAGTTTGCTGGAGCACAAAATAATAATAAATGGGTCCCATTGATCTATCGGGACGTCTTGGGTTTTAATTGCAGCAAGGCAATCGTTTATTGTGCCTTGTAGTTTTTGGAGAGATACGCTATCCTCTGACGCAATTGGGGACATGTTGAGTAGAATCTTGATTTGATTCTCTACTAGTATTCTCTGATTCTCGTACCGGTCCCTTAAAGCATTCCACGCGAGGGCAAAGTTATCCGAACATAACTTGAATTTTTTAATAATTGTTCCTGCCTGTCCCTGCGCTTTTAACCTAAGATGATAGAGTTTCTGAACCGGGGGTATTCTGGGGTTATCTATATACACCGCTGTAAACATGTCACGGAAGGACGGCCACTCCTCATAGCCTCCATAAAAAATATCCGTGTCACAGGGGGGAACGTTGACGTACGCAAAGCTATCTTCGTTATGGCGGGGTTGGAATTGATTGGCGGGAACATCAACTGTAAATGCTTTCTGTAAATCTAAAATTTTCGCTTTACATCTGTGAAATGCTCTTGTACAAGCAGAGTACTTTGAGCGAACAGATTCTACAAAAGTCTTTTCAACTTTTGCCTCCTTATCAGTACAGAGTGCTCTGTATGATTTCTGTAAATTCGTCCACCGATCGTTTAGATCCTGGAGGTTTACTTCGAGGAATGAATCTGTGAAATTTTCTATGGGGATGTTGTCGAACTCAGAGCAAAAAGTGATTAAGTCATCTGAGTCGAAAATAAATTCCTCGGCCATTTTCGGAATGATTTGAGATCTTGTACGCACAATTTTGAGAAAATGAAGCTACTATTAGAGGGCTAAGTAACAAAGAATTTAATGAGCGATGGTATTGGTGAGTACAATTCAAGGCTTGAATTCTATTGGGAAGTTTATTAAAACCAAAATGTTCGTTCTGTGGGATACTCTACTAAGGTGTTTATTTAAAATTTTATTAATCGCTGGGATACACGACTAATATTTCTTTGTTTTACTAGAGATTAATTCAATTTATTGTTCACTGGGATTTGCGAATTAGGGTGTACAAATTTTCGCAACAACTTTTTCTTCGCTGGGATATGCGAATTAGGATTTCTTTTAAAAAAATTTTCAATATAGCTTTTTATGAAATAAATTCGCTGGGGTATGCGAATTAGGGTTTAAAAATTTTTCCAAAATAATTTTTTTCCAAAAAATTCGCTGGCATATGCGAATTAGGGTTAAAAAATTTTTTCAAATGGTTTTCTTCCAAAAAATTCGCTGAGATGTGCGAATTAGGGGCTTAAAAAATTTTTTCAAAATAACTTTAAAAAAAAAAAAAAAAAAATTCGCTGGGGTATGCGAATAAGGGCTTAAAGAAAGATTCTCTGTGACATGCAAATTAGTGTTTACAAAATTTTCACAACTTTCTATCCAAAAAAATTCGCTGGGATATGCGAATTAGGGCTTAAAAAATTTGCAAAATAACTTTTCAAAAAATTCGCTGGGATGTGCGAATTAGGGTTTAAAAAATTTTCCAAAATAATTTTTTTCCAAAAAATTCGCTGGGATGTGCGAATTAGGGTTTAAAAAAAAATTTTTTTTCCAAATAACTTTTTATCGAAAAATTCGCTGGGATTTGCGAATTAGGGTTCAAATCCGTTTTCAAAATAAATTTTCATCAAAAAAAAAAAAAATAAAAAATTCGTGGGGGTATGCGAATGAGGGTTTAAAAAAATTTTTTCAAAATAAAAATTCGCTGGGATATGCGTTTAAAAAAAAAATTTCAAAATAACTCTGTATCACAAAATTCGCTGGGGTATGCGATAAGGGTTTAAAAAATTATTTTCAAAATAACTTTTTTTTCCAAAAAATTCGCTGGGATATGCGAATTAGGGTTTTAAACAATTTTTCAAAATAACTTCTTTTCGAAAAATTCGGGTTTTAAAAAAATTTTCAAAATAAGTCAGTATCACAAAATTCGCTGGGGTATGCGAATACGGGTTAAGAAATTTTTTCAAAAATAACTTTCATCGAAGAAAAATTCGCGGAAGTATGCCAATTAGGGTTTAAAAAAAAATTTTCCAAAATATATATTTAAAATAATTCGCTGGGGTATGCGAATTAGGGTTTTAAAAATTTTTTCAAAAATAACTTTCATCGAAGAAAAATTCGCGGGGGTATGCCAATTAGGGTTTAAAAAAAAATTTTCCAAAATATATACTTAAAATAATTCGCTTGAAGCCCCCCGACATAGGTTGGACCCGGGTAAGGTATTAAAATAGTAGAAATATTCGGGAGTAGATTGGTATTGAAAATCAGAAACATCGGTACATAAACAACTGAGATATGAACAAAAACCCACGACCACCTCGATTTTTTTTTCACAAAAACAACATTACAACAACAACATACATACATACATACAAACATGGTGTAATTACATAAGGTGATAGCGTAAAGGAGAGCAATTTTTGTCTCTCTTTTTTTATGTATGGAGTTTGACAATTTCCGAAGTTGAAATAATTTTTTTAAGTATGTATTTTGACATTTTCCAGAACACAAAAAAAATAGTCAGCTGGGCTTGCACCGCCACCTTGTATAAGTGTACCCTGCATACAAACGTGTATACTAGTCAGAGAAAATGTGGCATCGAATCCCAGCTTAGCCAAAAAAAAATTTTTTTTATTATTTTTTTAATTTTTTTTTTTTAATATTTTTTATACCCGCCACCAAAAAAATGGTGGGGGTATATTCATTTTGTCATTCCGTTTGTAACACATCGAAATATCCATTTTAGACCCCATAAAGTATATAAATTCTGAATCAGGGTTTGATTTGATGACGATCTAGCTATGTCCGTCCGTCTGTCCGTCTGTTGAAAGCACGATAGGGGTCGCACTGAAAAAACTAGGGGGCTCAAATTTTGCCAGAATCTTTCTTATAGATAAGGTTTGTTTGGTATTGGAAATGGGCTAAATCGGAATATTAGGAAGTGAGTTATAGCTCGAAAAGCAAGAGTAGGTCGAAAAAACCGTGTCCTTCAAACATCGAATAAAATGAAATTGTGTCCAAACGCATTAACTCATGAAACTTCGAATATATATTTCTCGAGTAAAAACAATGTTTTTCTCCGAAAATTATCTAAATCTATGCATTAGGAGAGGAGTTATCGATCAAAATGTACGAAAATTTACACCGCACAGTGTATTTTTCGGTATATTTAAAAACAAAAACGTCATAAAAGCAACAAAATTGGATGTACGACTCTGAAATTTTGCACACTTTGCTTTTTGGTGAGACGCTTTTTTGTAACGGAAAATCAATGTGCCACGCCCACTTTTACGCCCACCTCCCATATAACGTTTTACTCAAAATTCTTATAATTTCTCTATTAATAAAGATTTTGGAATTATAAAGGGCTATATTGAAACACCTTAAGTGTACTCATTCGCAAAAATAACTTGGACACGCCTACTATAATGCCCACTTTTCACGTTATCTACCGTTAATGAAATTTAAAAGCTTATACAACCGCCAAAATTAGAGGTATGATGATAAAATTTTGCTACGTATATCTCTCTGGGCATTGTCATTGCTGTGCCAGAAAATTAAGGTGCCACGCCCACTTTTACGCCCACCTCCCATATAACGTTTTACCTAAAATTCATATAATTTCTCAATTAATAAAGATTTTGGAATAACAAAGGGCTATATTGAAACACCTAAGTTGTACTCATTCGCAAAAACAACTCTGACACGCCTACTATAACGCCCACTTTTCACGTTATCTACCGTTAATGAAATTTAAAAGCTCATAAAACCGCCAAAATTAAAGGTATGATGATCAAAATTGCTACGTATATCCTTCTAATCAATTTTATTGTTGTGCCAAAAAGTTTAGGTGACACGCCCACTTTAACGCCTACCTCCCATATAACGGTTTATCTTAAATTCATGTAATTTCTCTATTGACAAAGTTTTTGGGAAAATAAAGGACTATATTGAAATATCTAACTTTAATTTGTTAGCAGAAACTTTATTGACACGCCTACTTTACGCCCACTTTCATTAAGAGACTACATTTACAAAAGCATTTTAGTAGCATATCGAAGTTATAAAGGGTGGTTAAATTTCAAGGACCGATGTTGAATTTAAATAAAACACAAATTATTTAGGATATTATTAGTATTTCTTTTTGCAATTATAATATTTGTATAGTTCAATTATGTATTTAACAAAATATCGGCCAATTGGACCCCCCATCTTTGGCGCCACTCCTCTATCTAATGGTCCAAATTTTCAATGACAATGTTGATGCTCAATTGTTGGGCATGATGATGATGAGTGGTTCCCATTCATCGAACTAAGAAGGCATTCACAGATTTTCTAACATTTTATACAGACCTGTTTTGCAGAAATTTAAATATTTTTTACAATTCTCCCGATTGTGGACGAATTTAAACGATTATGTTGATCAAAAGAATTACGAAGTGCACAAAATGCATTTTGATTTGAACGCCCATTTTTATAAAAAACCTGAATAACTTTAAAGCGTTGCTCATTTGCGTATCTTTCCGCAGATCAAATTGAATAAGTTTGAGATTGAGAAATGTCAAATGAAATGCAGAAAACAAATTTAAAGATTAGGTGTTGTTCACCTTCAACATGGACCCTTAAAATTTAACCACCCTCTACAAAGAAAGTGATACATATTTTATTATAAAGAGATTATTCCATAGCGATTAACAAAATAATAAATTTTGTGCTTTAAATATACACAAAATTGGTGGTGGGTATAAAAGATTCGGCACAGCCGAATATAGTGCTCTTACTTGTTTTTATTTTTTTTGTTTTATATTTATTATATATATTTTAATTATTTTTAAAAATTTTTTTTTTTTTAATTTTTTTTTAATTTTTTTTTTTAACATACATACGTAAATTTATAATTTTACAATGGGATGTTTTTATATATGTATGTTTTTTATATGTATGTACGTATATCATATGGAATGGTGATACAAACTACTGTTATTGCATGACTACACGTTGTGAAGGGTATATAAGATTCGGCACGGCCGAATATAGCACTCTTACTTGTTATTATTATTTTTTTTAATTTTTTTTTATTTTTTTTTTTGTTTTATATATATTATATATATAATAATTTTTTTTTTTAAATTTTTTTAAAAAAATGTTTTTTTTACATTTTTTTAAAAATTTTTTTTTTATTTATTTATTTATTTTTTTTTTAACATACAAACGTGAATTTATAATTTTACAATGGGATGTTTTTATATATGTGTCCAAAGTAGTTAACTTTGGACACATAACAATTCAAAACCAGAAAAGAAAATTATATGTATGTAATGAAAATTAAATTTACCAAGTATTTTGTATTTATAATTTTCTTGTTAACTTAAGCAATTAATCTAAGTGTATTTTTGAATTTACCAACACTTTTTTTTTATATCGTAAATTTTTATTTTTTTTTTAAACTAACTCAAATTTTGAGTAAGTCAAAAAAAGAAAAAAACTTATAGTTTTTTATACTAATGAATTTGTAACTATACTTACTTGCCTTTTGTCTCTTGAACTACAAACATCTGAAATAAAATTAAAATTAACCTAAATTACCTACCTTACTTATCACTTAACCAAGTGCACCCTGCAACAAAGGGAAATAAAACCCCACGGTATACTTACCATATAAACGTGAATACCCTACTCAAAGGTAAGCATCTCCAAACGTACCCAAACAACTTTAACAATTCTAACAAATCTTCTCCCCTTTTTACCCTAATTATAATTACTTGCTGAGTAATTATAATTACAAGATCTCTCTTTTAGATTGGCTCTTTACAATCGCTACACCTACCTCTGCCACATCAAGGAGACTTTGTTTGTAAATGACACACGTTATTTCATGGTCCTTCAAAGCGTAAAAGAGTCCAGTGGTGTTTTGGAAACTAAAAGGAGAACATAAAAACAAAACGAAAAACTAAACTCTGCAAAAAAAAGACAATGAGGTAAATGACAGAACAAAAAACTCATGTTGATCAGTGTAAGAACAACAAGTAAGTGGTAAAGATTAAACTTATAAAATATATAGAAAGTGTAAGGTTGAAAAAGAAAACAAAAAGTAAACATTTATTATTTGCCAAGAAACTTAAGGAAAAATTGGAATTTGTTAAAATTAAAGTGTTAAGGTGTAAAGCTTTTATAATATAGACAAAAAGTATACCCAGGTTCGTACATACATACATATGTACGTATGCAAAAAAGACAAAAACAAATTTGTCTGCATACATATGTACATACATACTTACATATGTGCATAATCTGAGAAAAGAAAAAGAAAAAGTGCGGCATCATAAATGTATAAATAATTGTTTTTAGGAAATAAACGAAATATAAAATAAAAGTGCCGCCAATTCTATGTAATAAAATAAATGTGTGGAAGTTTATCCCAAAAAGAAAAAGAAAAAAAAAGGAAAAAAAAACCGTTAATACGGTATACGTACATATATATACATATGTACATAGGGTCATACTTACCGTGTCTATATATGTACATATACTTACCTATATACAAATCATAATTGCACAAATTATTTACTTACATAGAGAGAGAATTCATACATACATATGTGTATTTATAAATATGTATGTATGTATACATAACAAATGGAATATGAAATAAAAATAATAAAAGTGATGAGTTATTTTTTATTGGATAAAGAGAAACGGGAAAACTCATCTATTTTCGTTATCAACCACATAGCTGCCAGATTTGACGATTTATCGTCATTTTGACGATTTTAGGTGCTAAAAATTACATGTTGACGATTTGACGATTTATGTTATGATTTTGACGATTTTCAAAAATTCAAGCTTGCAACATTTTTCATTACTTTTATATCAACCTTAAACTAAATAAAAATAATTTGTAACGGTTTTTTTTTATGTTATTAATAATAGAACAGAGTGAAATAGATAAATCTATAATTTTTTAATGTGTTTGTGTGGATAATTTTTTCACTTTGTACATTTTTAACATAGATGCCATATTTTATCAACTGATACCTACAACAAGAACAAATATAAATTTGGAAACGCGTTTAAAACAATTTTAATTTTTTAAGTAAATTTACTTAAAAATAATTGACAAGTAAATATGCTTAAATACTTAAAAAAATAGTAAGTTCTTTTTAATTATACATTAAAACCTTAAAAATCAAACATTATATTTTCAATAGAAAACCAAAATGATGAAAATTGTAGCAGCTCTTCCTCTGTTAGTAGAAATTTCAACCATTTTTAGTAGCTAAAATGAAATTTTAATGGTGTTTTTCACAAGTAACCAACAGGAAGATGAAAAATAAGGAAGACTGGTTTGCAGATCCAGAAATAAGTTATGGGCTGAAAAGCGAAACATTGTGGTTTATTTTGGCGTTG
Organism: Phyto melanocephala; assembly: GCA_941918925.1. NCBI lineage: Eukaryota > Metazoa > Arthropoda > Insecta > Diptera > Rhinophoridae > Phyto > Phyto melanocephala. The sequence goes on from OW799235.1 coordinate 56,874,310, forward strand.
TGCTCGTCTTACGCTTGTCTAAAGCTACCTTAATCGGTAGAAACTTTAGCAAGAAATGATTATAGTTATTTTTCAAATATTCCAAAAAGATTCAGCCAATTTATTATTTTTCGAAATGAATTCTAAATTGTATTATATTTATTGTCATGTTCTTAACTTAAAAGGGTCTAATAAAACCATTGATCTCTCTTGATTTAAAAAGTTTGTTATGTTATGCATTAAATATAAAATGTTTTGTTTTGAAAAATGCGTTTCTTTATTTTGACGTTTTTATGACGATTTGAGTAAACCGTTTGACGATTTTGACGTTTTTTTTTTTCCCAAATTAGACGATTTTGCCTCTATTTTATCTGGCAGCTATGATCAACCACCGAAAATTTAGAAGCTCTTCATATTTCAAGTAAGTGAAGTTTTCTCTTATTAAATCTTTTATAAAAATCACGAAAGAAGAGATATTCACAATCTCTTATTGTGTTTTTTTTTTGTTCAAATCACTTGGCAAGTTTTTTATATTTTCTCTTAATACACGCAATCTTTTAGATTGATAATAGAATTTTGAAAGTAAATTGAAATTTACTCGACGTTAATTATTCATCACAACGACATATAATTGCAACTTTTAGCCTAAATTATGGAAAAATATATGAAGTTAATACAATGGTAACTAATTCATGCCTCTAAATTATCAATTTTTTTTATGAAACTAGATAACAGGTATCTAGTGCTATTACGTAGCCCCTTTAACCCTCAAGATAATACAGAAGTACGAATTTTTACCATTGAAGAAACTCAGTGGTCCTGTATAAATTGGGTTTAATTGAATAATACTTACCTTGTACTATAAGATAGAGGTGCTACTCTATATGGATTATATACAGTAAAAATTTTCTAGTAAAACTTCATACAAATTTAGTTAGCGGTACTCCTATCGCAGAATTAAATGAACGAAAATTCAAAAGTGTGGATTACGTTTAAGCACTTAATCTACATTGAGGAAAGCTCATTCATATTAAAATATAGCACACTACACATTTGATGTGATATGTAACTAACTAGTCGTTGCACATAACACAGGTGAACAGGAAAATTATTCTCTTTTGCCGAAGTAATTAAGATAATAACTTGTACGTAGAAATTTACACTAGCAGCAAAGTTTTTATCTTATTTTGCCTTTATGTGTCTTTTGATTGGATACAATATAGTCTCATAGATCAACACATTTTTGCACGATCCGATATTTTTGGTTAACCACGAGCGATCAATTTACAACTAAGCGCATACCCATACACTCGGTCCATACGTATAGGGACTCCATCCCCATAGTTAAACTTTATTATACTCATTTGGAGCTATAGTCAAATATCCTCTATCACAATAAGTTGCAACAGAAAAAGTTATACCCATATTTTTTCTTAATTGTGCGCAGTACATCCCACTACTTCATTCCTGTCTCAAGGTTTAATAAATTGTTGGAACTCTACATAGTTACACCATAGTTTAATTAAACCCCAAGTTTCCTCAATAAGAATGCCATCTACATCCCGTGAAAGCTACAACCCTACGGCCAAAGATCATTTTGAATTCGATTCGGAACACTTACTTAAGTTCTGTAATAGGTTTTTTGCAACCTTGAACGAAGGTCAAAATGAAGCTATACTTGAAGTAAAGCTAAAAGATCTGGAGACAAGATGGTCTCGGGTAGATGCTTCCTACGAAGGAGTTATGTTGTCGAAAGGAAACATATTAACTCCGGAATATAGGTTAGAGGCTACTGAAAAGTACGAAATGTATACCGAAACATACTATCAGTGCACATCTCAAATAATTAACATGATAAAAAGTTTGTCTCTAGATACCTCGAATATCCCAAGGTTTCAATCGATTTCTCGTTACGCCATGCCTCATGCGGCCGACACACAAGTTTTACAGGAGAATTCAATTACTTGCGTAAAACTTCCACCATGCGATACAGAGATATTCGATGGGAGCTATGAACAATGGCCCTCATTTTGTGATATGTTCACAGCACTGTACATACATCACCCTAAACTTTCACCTGTTACAAAGCTTTACCATTTACGTAATAAAACAAGAGGGGAAGCTGGTGCTATTGTGAAAAGATATACCTTGTCAAACGATAATTTTGAACTAGCATGGAATGCACTGAAAACCCGCTACGAAAACAAACGTGTACTCGTAGATAATCAAATTAAACTTCTGTTTGATATTCCATCAGCAGTCAACGAAGATAGCGAATCTATTAGAAGGATACAATCTGCGGTGAATGATTCGCTAGCGACTCTTAAATCCCTGGGTGTTCAAGTAGAAACTTGGGACCCAATTCTTATTAGGTTAATTTCGACCAAATTACCAGATTTAACACTAACTCTATGGGAACAATCACTTATATCACCTCGAGAGCTCCCAAAATGGTCACAAATGTCACAATTCCTTGTAGATAGGTACGAATCGTTAGAACGCCTAACAAGCATTAGGAACACTAAAGACAGCTTGATTCTAACAAAAATAAAGCAACCCAATGTGCAAACATATACGTCACAAGAAAATTTTGTAACAACATGTAAGTTGTGCAACGAAGATCATGTCCTCAGAAATTGTCCCAAATTTCGCTCCTTTACGGTACAGCAAAGAGCTGAATATGTATTTAAAAGCAAATACTGTAATAACTGTTTAGGATTGTCTCACATTAAGGCTAATTGCAAAAGTAAATATACTTGTCTTCACTGCCAGAAATCTCACCACACTTTGTTACATATGAATAAGGGACATCAGAATACAAATAAGAATAAGCAACAAAATAGTGTAAGCATTAACAGAGATGTTAGAAGTTCAACTTCAAATGTGATTTGTGATAACGAACTTCCATCGACGTCCCGCCAATTTCAGGCTAATTTCTCGGCAGGCAATGAGAATATTCTGCTAAGAACTGCGTTGGTGCAAATAGAAACGAGAGGTGAACGTTTCACAGTAAGAGCTCTGATAGATCCAGGTTCTCAGCGGACATTTTTAGCTGAAAAGGTAAGAAGTAGGCTTCAACTCCTTTATAACAAATCCCATTATGAAATCATTGGTATTGGTGGGCAGAAACAGTCTGCAAATAAGGAATGTGAGTTCACAATATATGCAAAAAAAACCAATACCAGAATTCAGGTAAAAGCAATAATCTTGTCAAAAGTCACCAAGCAACTCCCATCTTGTAGCTTTGAGATCCCGTACTCGAAAGAACTACAAGAATTGGACTTAGCCGACCCTACTTTCAATAAATCGTCTCAAATTGATTTAATTCTGGGCAATGATTATGAGCGGTTTATTAACATTGACGGCATAGCAAAGAACGTCTGCGGCAACACTTCGGCTTACAACACCATCTTCGGGTGGGTGTTAAGTGGTCCCATCAAAACTCAACCCATACAAGCTTTTACAACTTCAGTTATTGTCTCTGAAAATTTTGAACTCAGCTCTATTTTAAAAAAGTTTTGGGAAGAAGAGAAATACCCTTAAGTCGCAATATCTCAGTTGAAGACGAATTCTGTGAAGAATTTTATACAAAAACTACCACAAGACAGGAAAATGGTAGATATGTTGTGCGGTTACCATTCAAAGCAGATTTTCCCACAAAACTTTTTCTTGGTTCGTCACGGTTTGTTTCGTTAGCCCAGTATTTTCGCATGGAGAAAACCTTATTAAAAGATCCTGAGCTGCAATCTGAATATCAAGCAGTTTTACGTGAATATCTTACCTTGGATCATATGGAAGAAACTTCATCTCAGGAAATTGTAGTTAAGGGCAAATACGAATCATTTTATTTGCCTCATCATGCGGTAGTGCGCCCCGAACACAAAACAACAAAAGTCAGAGTTGTTTTCAACGCTTCAAGAAAAACAAAATCAAAATTTTCTCTCAATGATGTTCTTTACACAGGTCCTACGCTTCAAAACGATTTGATAACTATTATTCTAAGCTGAAGAAATTATAAATATGTGTTCAGTGGCGATATACAGAAAATGTATCGCCAAATTTTGTTACATCCTGAGGATAGACCTTATCAAAGAATAGTATTTCAATCTCAACCCGATGACCCAGTAAGAGATTATCAGCTGAAAACAGTGACTTTCGGACTTAATTGCGCCCCTTATCTCGCAATCCGAACCCTTCTACAACTTGCTTCAGATACTGAATCTCAGTTCCCGCGAGCTTCTTCTATTCTTCGTTCAGAGGCATATGTCGATGACATTCTTTCTGGAGGCTACACCATAGAAGAAACTATCTCTGCTCAAACACAACTAATTGACGCCCTAAAGTCGGCTGGACTACCCCTTAAGAAAATGACTGCAAATGAGCATAAGCTACTCTCACATTTACCCAAAGAAGATTTATATGATTCGGAATTTTTACGGTTCAAAGAATCTAGCACTACTAAGACTCTTGGCATCAAATGGAATGCACTCTCAGATGCATTCACGTATAACTTTTGCCCTGTTGTTCAATCCACAAAAATAACCAAGCGTCAAATCCTCTCTTCGGTTGCGAAACTATTTGATCCTGCGGGATGGTTGGCACCAATAGTAATAAGAGCTAAAATACTCATGCAACGGCTATGGTTAGAGGGATTGGAATGGGATGATGACGTGTCATCAGAATCTCTAAAAATGTGGAATGAACTTGTAGCAGATTTCGCAAATATAGAACAATAACCATATCTCGGTGGCTTCAATACACACCATCAGATTTAGTTCAAATCCACGGCTTTTGTGATGCGTCAAAAATGGCATACTGTGCTACTGTATACATTAGATGTGAAACAATTTCATCCAGTATTTTTTCTAACTTATTATTAGCGAAATGTAAAGTAGCGCCAATTCAAACTGTATGCCTTCCGCGATTAGAGCTGAATGGAGCAGTATTACTTGCAAATCTCGTTAAATATGTTCAATCTTCTCTAAATTTTAATAATAATGAAATATTTCTTTGGGCCGATTCTTCCATAGTCCTGGGATGGCTTTCTAAACCACCCTCTTCATGGGAAACTTATGTCGCAAATAGGATATCACAAATTCATCGCTTAGTTCCTAATGCAATATGGCATCACACACCTACTCAGTATAACCCTGCCGATCTCGGAACACGTGGGTGTAAGTCTCAAGAGCTCGCCAATAATTCTCAGTGGTGGCATGGCCCCACATGGTTACACGAACCAGCATCAGAATGGCCCAAACGAAACCCCTTGAAAATTATAGAAAACAGTAGTGAAATACAAACACTACACGTAAGCGTGCGAGAGGATGATACTCTCAAACGATTTTCATCATATACAAAGGCTTTACGTGTTCTATGCTATGTTTTTCGATTTTTTCATAAATGTTCACGGAAAATCGGAGCGGAAAACAAACTCATCTTTCAACGTGAATTGGCTCAGATTGAAGTGAAACAGGTGAAGTGTAGACTTCTCAAAATAGCTCAAGAAATATTCTACCCCGAAGAATATAAGAGTTTACTAACCTCAAAACCTATTTCTACCAAAAGTTCACTAAAACCTCTGAATCCATTTCTTGATTCAGATTTAATCATGAGAGTAAATGGCCGATTAACCCAATCTTCACTTTCCTATAACGAGAGGTATCCAATGATTTTACCTGGCAACTCCCGATTTTGTCAGCTCTACTTATCTCATTTGCATATATTTTTATATCACGCAGAATGCAGTCAAATTTGTCGGATGGCACAAACTGAATTTTTTATATTCAGGCTCAAACCCAGAGTAAAAAAGATAATTCGTAATTGCAAAATATGCATTATAAACAAGCAGCAGCCATGTGAGCAGATAATGGCTCCCTTACCACCAGACAGGTGCAATTTTTCTCTGCCGTTTCAGATTACAGGTATTGACTTCGCCGGCCCATTTGAAGTAAAAACATCTGCTTTAAGAAAATCTCCCATTGTTAAAGGATATGTGAGCGTTTTTGTTTGCTTTAGCACGAAAGCAATACATTTAGAACCCTGCTCAGACTTATCTTCGGCGGCATTTCAAGCCGCATTTGATCGTTTTGTAGGGAGCTCCCCAAAAGGGTAGTTACTGATAATGGTAGAAACTTTTTAGGAGCCAGTAGAATACTTGAACGGGAATTCAGGGAATTTGTAGATAAGGTATCTCAAGACATAGCGCAAAAATATATTACGCACGGATTTGAATGGAAATTTATACCGCCCCACGCTCCTCATATGGGTGGTTTATGGGAAGCCGCCGTAAAAAGTTTCAAATTTCACTTGAAACGAATTGCAGGTTCACAGAGATTTACTTTTGAAGAATTTACCACAATTTTAGCTCGAATTGAAGGTATACTCAATTCTCGCCCAATATCTGCTTTATCAGAAGATCCGAATGATATGACTGCTCTTACTCCAGGACATTTTTTAAGAGGAGCTCCAATAATGGCTTTTCCAGAACTGAAGTCCACAAATATGTCCTTGATCAATAGATGGGAAAAGCTAAAGGTAATTAACCATCAACTCGCCATTCGATGGAAAGAAGATTATCTAAAATCATTACATAAACGCTATAAGTGGAAAAATTCAGTCCCAAATATTCAAGTAGGTGATCTCGTAGTAGTAATGGACGACTTACAACCCCCCTATGAGTGGAGACTCGGTAGAATTGTAACAACATATCCTGGATTAGACGAGAACATACGGACAGCCGATGTACGTACTGCCTCAGGAGTAATAACTCGACCCATCGTTAAACTCTGCTACTTGCCCTTTTTAAACGATGAACACCCAGAATAGTAGTATTACTTTTCTGAAATCTCATTTGAGTGAATAGTTCTCCTACAATTTTAATTATTCACTAACTCATTTTATTGTATTTTAATAAATATCAAATACTAAACATTTCATATTACCCATAACTCGTTCTAATTATTCTCCTTTTTTCCCATAGTCGAAAAAACAGAAAGTTACCACAAGTCGCTCGAGGTCACGTTACGATACGAAGATTCAGCCATTTATAGGTGTGTTTTGTGCAACCGATTTTATGCGCTACGCTTCTGCAAGAAATTTTTGAAGATGACGGTTGAAAGAAGAGAAGAGGTAGTTGAAAGACACAGGTATTGTGTTAACTGCTTAGCAAAAAGCCATGACTTGAGAAGTTGCACGTCCCTTGACATGTGCAAAAAATGTGACAGATTTCATCATACCTTGTTACATACTAGATCACAGAACTACAGCCGGTCAAAGAAAACGACAACAACCAGTCCACCAACAAGCATAAAGACTACAATCTGCAGTATCACAACCACCTATTCAACAACCACCACAACAACCTACGCTTACTGCTACACCAGATGCTAAGGTTATTGTAGAAGCAATTAGGTCATTAGCCAACGTTCTTTGCACCAACGAAAGGGACTGTTTGCCAAGGTCGAGGCCGGCGCCATGTCCAAAGTAGTTAACTTTGGACACATAACAATTCAAAACCAGAAAAGAAAATTATATGTATGTAATGAAAATTAAATTTACCAAGTATTTTGTATTTATAATTTTCTTGTTAACTTAAGCAATTAATCTAAGTGTATTTTTGAATTTACCAACACTTTTTTTTATATCGTAAATTTTTACTTTTTTTTAAACTAACTCAAATTTTGAGTAAGTCAAAAAAAGAAAAAAACTTATAGTTTTTTATACTAATGAATTTGTAACTATACTTACTTGCCTTTTGTCTCTTGAACTACAAACATCTGAAATAAAATTAAAATTAACCTAAATTACCTACCTTACTTATCACTTAACCAAGTGCACCCTGCAACAAAGGGAAATAAAACCCCACGGTATACTTACCATATAAACGTGAATACCCTACTCAAAGGTAAGCATCTCCAAACGTACCCAAACAACTTTAACGATTCTAACAAATCTTCTCCCCTTTTTACCCTAATTATAATTACTTGCTGAGTAATTATAATTACAAGGTCTCTCTTTTAGATTGGCTCTTTACAATCGCTACACCTACCTCTGCCACATCAAGGAGACTTTGTTTGTAAATGACACACGTAATTTCAATATGTATGTTTTTATATGTATGTACGTATTTCATATGGGATGAATGGTGACACAAACTACTGTTATTGCATGACTACAAGTTGTGAAGGGTATATAAGATTCGGCACGGCCGAATATAGCGCTCTTACTTGTTCACTGTGTGAAGGGTATAAAAAACACAAATATATTGCCAGAATATTTATTTTTTTTTATTTTTACTTACCCTTCATGTGTTTTGCGATTTTATTATTTTCATTATTAATTTTATGCAGAAAATTACACACACAATACAAATAACTTTAACCTTACACTTATTTATTAAATAAATGACATTTACCTGAGTGTAAAAACATATCAGTGTAAATCGGTTTAACGTTACGTCCTTTTAAAGGGACCTTATGCACTAATGGGTTAAATGACATTTTTCTATTCAACATGTTCATATTCTTTTATATTCGTAATACATTTCCATTATGCTTTCAATATCCATCCTTTGGCTGGAATTATTGAAAGCAAGATTGTATTTTTTAATTTTCATTTATATAAGTCCATCTAGGTGATAGACACTGAACAATGAATTCTTGAACATGTTGAATAGAAAAATGCATAAATTTGTAATACTTGAACCTACTCAAAATTTGGTTGTAAAATATGAATATGTAAAAAAATAGTTACCAATTTGCATACATACTTATATTTACATGTGTATATGTACGTCCTACTAATATTATAAATGTGAATGTCTGGATGTTAAGATATTTGGAGCTATGTATGTTACTAATCACATAGAAACATCTAAATGAAGTTAAATCAAATTTGTCACCCTTATAGACACATTATAGCAACATTGATTAATTCCGATAACTAGTAGGTATATAAAAACATGTTATCTTATAAACATATAATAAGGGGATTCTGCGTTATTACATAGATACATAAATACATATGTCCAGTTTAAATTGTTGACAAACCCTAATATATTTCCTAGAATTGTAAGCATTTATTAATTTTTCTCCATTACATCTCATTAAACATGTATACTAGTAATATTTTTATTGTCTTACGTTGTAAATACCATTTAGCTGATAAAGATTAAGATCCATTAGCAAATTCACGAACTCTATATAATACGTATTTATCCCTGACGTTGTCGAAATGAAATAATCATCATCAAATGAGAAATTCCATTATAAATATTGCATATTAAAGTCTCCAAGAACAAAAACAGAATAATTTTTATTAGCAGCTTTATGAATTTTTTTAATAGCCTCAGCATGTTCACGTTAAACCATCTTAGATGAATTTGGAGGGATATAAGAAGAAGTGATGAAAACTTTTTTACGTTTCAACTTAATAACAACAGCAATAAATTCAATATTCAAGGAAGAATCATCTAAAAACGCCTCAGAAGAAAGTTGACTGGAAACTGCAATTAGAACTCCACCTCCTCTGATACCACAACCACGATCACGTCTATAAATTTGATAATCACTACAAAGTATTTCAGTATTTAAAACATTTTCCTTAAGCCATGTTTCAGTAAACATAATAACGTTGTAGGTAAAAACGAAACTATTATTGAACAGGGCAGATAATTTTGAATTTAAGTCACGAACGTTTTGATAAACTATTAAAATATCATTAGAACAATTTAGTTTTTTGGTGTCGTTGAGACACGTATTGGGAGACGTGCAACAGTCCTGCGGTTTTCTTCAGGTACAGCAATTTTAAACGATGTTATTGTTCTCGGTTGGGAGTACATATATGTATTTGTACACAGATATTTTACAATTTGACTGAAGTTTTGATCGAATGTAATATTCAACATCCTCAGCAGTAGTTTCCTCAGCCAAGCGTGATAAAAAAAATACGACGAAGAAGTCAAAATTTGAGCATAATTAAGATTTCGTTTAGGAGCGATATGTTATTGGCTATGGGTGGAATTCCTGGTGAGGCAGGTAAGGGCTCGAAGGAGTTTGGTCTATCAGCTACAGACACTGATGTGGATCCATATATACTAATTTCGACTACAGAAGCAGATGAGGTGTTAGAATCAGGAGTTATTTTGCACGTGTTTTGTGATGAGTCAGATTTTAAATGCGTTTAGGTGATAGATTTTGTTGCATATTAACGAAATTTTCTAAATTGGGGAAATTATTAAGTAGTTCTCCAAATTTAGCAAGTTTATTTTGTAGCAACAGAAATTCCTTGGTAATTAAATTAAACTCATCTTTAGATTTTTTAAAAAGCTTATAAAATTCTATATTGATGTGTTTGCAGCTTGGACAAGTCCAATTTAGGGATTATAAAGGATCAGCCAGCGCATCAGCATCACGTGCTTTAAGATTACTGCATTTTAAATGATACAAATTAAGGCACAACCAGCATGATACCATACGATCACCACCAGTACTAAAACAATTTGCACTTGAGCACTCCATTCTGAAAAAGGCTGGACAGACAGATATATATTTATGTATGGCAATGTTCCAAATTATTTTGTTATCAAAGACACAAACTAATGCAATCTAAGTATTACCAGCATCAAACAGCAAAATATATCTATCTTATCTATATATATAAAAGTGAAAATCTGTGTGTGTTACCCAATTGGGTGCTTTAGAACCAGTTTGTTACTAGTTCTTTTGTGATTGGAAAATTACTAGTACAATTGATTCTAGGCTTGCACTGGTACACATGGACCCAATTGGGTGCTTTAGAACCAGTTTGTTACTAGTTCTTTTGTGAATGGAAAATTACTAATATTATTTGCTTTAGACGTGTACTAGTACACTTGCACCCAATTGGGTGCTTTAGAACCAGTTTGTTACTAGTTTTTTGCATTGAAAAATTTCCCATAATACGTCGATTTACTCTCTTGTTGCTCTAATAAAAAGTACTATTAAATCAAATTAGTTGTTTTGTTTGGTTTTATTTATTAAAATACTTATAATACAATACCGGGAAACTCTGAGTGTATATCAGCTTAATCTACATCATAGCAGAGCGGCTTCGGCGGTGATGATGCGATGTTTTGTGGAGGATGGGTTGGATATAGCTTTACTACAGGAACCATGGATTGTTAGGGATAACATCATGGGCCTGTCTCGTCAGACCGCCATTCTGTTTCACTCACAGACGGGGGGGATGTTGAGGACATGTATCCTGGTGCGTCACGGTGTGTGTGCTGTGCCGATGACGCATCTATGTTCACCGGATCTTACGGTTGTAATGATAGGCGCGCATTCGGGATCGTTTCTGGTGGCGTCGGCTTACCTACCCTATGACACACCGGACTCCCATCCTTCGGGGGAGGTTAGGAATCTGGTGGATTTCTGTAGGTTGAGGGATATGCCTCTTGTTTTGGGCTGTGATGCTAATTCACACAGTACTGTATGGGGCAGTACGGACGATAACCACAGGGGAAAACAATTGCTGGAGTTTGTGGAGTGTCATGACCTGCTGGTCCTGAACAGGGGTGTCGAGCACACCTTCGTGGATGCACGTAGGGCGGAGGTAATCTTCATCACCTTATGCTCTGTCGGGATGCTGGATAAAGTTGGGAATTGGAGAGTGGTGGACAGATTGACCATGTCTGACCACAGGGCTATCCAGTTTGGGATTCTATATGGTACGAGGCGGAGGAAGGCGCGTAGACGTATCAGGGTACCGAGGGATACGGATCGCACTAAGTACGAGTAGTGCCTCTCGGGAATTTCGGGGAGTGTTCCACACCGGGCATTCCGGAATACGGAGGATATTGAGCGGACGGTGGAGTGGGTAAACTCTACTGTCGGACTTGCCTTCGAGAATGCGTATCCTCTCACGGTAGTGGATGAAAAGGATTTTACTCCATGGTGGAGTAGTGAATTGGAATCCATGAAGAGGGACACGAGGAAGGCCTTTAATCGTTACATGAGGGGGGGAATATTGAATTATGGGACGAGTATAGGGAGAAGAAGAAGGAGCTGAAGAGAACTATACGTCTTCAGAAACGAAGTACTTGGAGGGAATTCTGCTCCGGAGTGATGGATACATCTGAAGTGGGCAGACTGCAGAGGATGGTGTCTAGGGACCCTGTCTCCAGAATGGGGCTTATTCGCAGGAGCGATGGCGTCATGACGGAGACGATGGAGGGGACATTACGGTCGCTGATGGGGGTACATTTTCCTGGAAGTTTAATTTCGAATGACTCATGGGTTCCCGTTAACAGTAGAGCCAGTGAGGTAAGGCGAAGGGATGCTGAGAGGATAGTAACTCTTAATGGGGTTAGAAGTGCAATTTTGTCTTTTGCCCTATTTAAGGCGGCTGGGATGGATGGGATATTTGCTGCATTACTACAGTGGGGTGTGAATACTCTACTTGTGGTGATTAGGGAAATATTTGTTGCCTGTCTTTCGACAGGGTATATTCCAGTGGCATGGAGGGAGACCAGGGTGGTTTTTCTTCCCAAACCGGGGAAGAGGGACTATACGGAGGCTAAGTCGTTCAGGCCGATCAGTCTTACATCATTTCTATTGAAGGCAATGGAAAGGGTGTTGGTTGACTTCCTGGAGGAGAACACGCTGATGGATAGGCCATTGAGTGGGAGTCAGCACGCTTACAGAGCTGGGAGGTCTACTGAGACAGCCCTACATGAACTGGTTAGGGTTGCTGAGAGGGAGATTTTCAATGGTGATCTGGCTTTGTCCGTATTTATGGACATAGAATGCGCTTTTGATAGGATCTCTTTTGATAGACTGGGAAATGCTCTCGATGAGCGAGGGGTCGATTCTGTTGTGGTGAAGTGGATCGGCGCCATGCTCAGATGTAGGGCAGTGAATCTCAGGAGCAGGAGCACAAGGATTCGGGGAAGGGTGGTCAGGGGATGTCCGCAAGGAGGGGTCTTATCACCTCTGCTGTGGAACATAACTGTGGACAACCTTCTCAGGAGACTGGAGGTAATGGGCATACATACGGTAGGGTATGCGAATGATGTGGCAATTATGGTTGGTGGTAAGTTCATGGAGACCATTTTAGGTTGCATGAGACAGGCGCTCAGAGTAATCGAGGAATGGTGTTGTGAACAGGGACTAACCATAAATGCTGGCAAATCGGATGCTATGCTTTCCACGCAGAGAAGGAAGGGCATAGAGATTGAATCCTTAATGCTTTTTGCAACCGAGGTCAATGTGTCTAGGAAGCTGAAATATCTAGGGGTAACGCTGGATACGAAACTAACCTGGAATGATCATGTTGAGACAAGGGTACAGAAGGCAAAGAGGATTCTGCATCAGTGTAAACGGGTTTGTGGTCGGAAGTGGGGAATCTCACCTAAGGCTGCACACTGGATTTACACAGTGGTGGTGAGACCGACGATCACTTACGCATCTGTTGTCTGGTGGCCGAAGGCCTCTCAGGCGGGGGTTAGGCGGAAGTTGGACGGGTTCAAAGGATTGCTTGTATTGGTATATGTGGCGCGATACCTACCACACCAACGCAGGCGATGGAGGCAATGCTGGGACTGCTGCCGTTGGACTTATTTGTAACGAAGAGAGCGGTAAGATCGAAGATTCGGATACGAAGCGATGGCATGTGGTATCGCTTTGGATCGGTTTTGGGGCATAGGAGGACCTCGTAAGTAAAGAGGTTAGGGAGACTCTGATGCCGATGGAGCGCATGAGTCGGGTGAAAGTGGCCGAAAGGCTACATCACACGCTCATAGCGGATGGATTCATGCACGATGAGTACATGGAGAATGACATGAGTATCTTTACTGATGGGTCCTTTATGGACGGAAGGGCAGGTGCTGGTGTGTACTCATCTGAGTTGAACTTATCCTGCACCCTGAATCTTAGGGAGTACGTGTCGGTCTATCAGACAGAAATGCTTGGTTTGCTGCACTCGTTGAATAACCTGCTGGAATGTCAAAAGTATGGGAAATGAATTCTTATTGCACTTGACAACCAGTCGGTTATAAAACGTATGCAGCGGATGGATGTGAACTCCTCTTTGGTGCTTGAGTGTGTTCTGACGCTCAATAGGTGTACCTCTACAAATGAGGTAACGCTGATGTGGGTTAAGGCATAGCTGGGAATGAGGCTGCTGACAAACTTGCGAAGAAGGGGTTTGAGGATGCATTCTGCGGACCGGAACCCAGAACTGCTCTGAACAATGGGCTAGTGCGGGCGAAGATCTTTCAATGGGTGAACTCTATGAACTTGCGAAGGTGGATGGAGGAAACCACGTGTAGACAGGCTCGTATGGTGCTCGGGGAGCCACTTGGCAGAGGTGCAGTGAAGATACTCGGTTTTAATCGGAGTATGATGAACTGGATCGCTGCGTTGATTACAGGAAATGCTAACTTCAAATATCATCTGAAGAGGATGAGGATCGTGGATGATGATATTTGTAGAATGTGTCTGGAGGGTGCCGAGACGGCAGCGCATGTAGTATGCGAGTGTCCGGCGTTGGCGAGCGTAAGATTAAGAATCAGGAAAGCACACGTTGAGTGTGAGTGTGATGGGGGACCTTAGTCTGAGGGACATGCTGGCGATTACAAAGGACTGTGCGATGAGGATTGTCGACAATCACCAGTCGGCAGTGTGAAATCGTTTTTCTAGTCCAGAGCAAACGCCGGTTGTGGCGCGTGACTCAGCGATTGAGGGTGTGATGATCGGTGGACACGAAATCACTGGGGAACGAAGGGGGTCGAAAAGGGACCCGTGGTAGTAGTGGTCTGCTTCGATATTCCCCCTACAGTAGTATATAATACAAAAGGAAATAGCTTAAAAATTAAATATCTTGCACACATTTTTTCAGGTTATTAAGTTAACATAAAAATATCATCAGTTTGATAAATGTAAAAGAGTAACATTTGTAGTAATATTAAAATGTAAGGTAAAGGCCCATTTTTTCTAGGCTGGCTAGACCTTATGATAAACAAGCAAAATATAAATAATATCACTAAATTTGTTTCTTAGGTCGATTTTTCAGTCTCAGTTTCTACATTGTTTTCTTTCTTTGACTTTTCCAAACGATTCTTTTTTTTGCAGTTGAAATGCCTTTCTCAACGCGGTGCCAGGCTCTTTAGAAAATACAGCAATAGCATCTAAATAATAATATATAAAATTTAATTAAGGGTTTTAACGATTCAAAAAATTGTTAATTATTAATTTATTTACCTATCAAAGCAGAATAAAAGTTTTCAAATTTGTTAAGACTCTTTTTGCCATGCGTACCATCAACGTTAAAATCTTGAATTATGTCGTGTCCCAAAATTTCATTTAGGTATCGCCGAGCATTTCCTTTTAACAATGATTTCATTCGTCGTAACTGCGAAAAAGAAAACATTAATATTAGGCTTGTTTTTTGCAGACTGGATTAAGATTAGGATTAACTCTATTTAGTTAAAAAATGGGTCAAATCAAGTCCAGAATTTTTTTTAATATTTTTTTTCTGAATCTACACCCAATTGGTTAATATAAACAGGAAAAAAATAAGCGTTGTCCAAAATGTAAAATGGTATAAATAAATCTGAGTTAATCCTAGGATTTAACTGAATTTATTTTTCTTTCTTTACGTTTTGGACAAAGCTTAATTTGTTTTGCTGTTTATATTTACTAATTGTATGTAATTTAAGAAAAAAAAATTATAAAAAAAATCTGAACTAGATTGACCCATTTTTTAAAAATAAAGTTAATGCTAATCTTAATCCGGTCTGCAAAAAACAGAGCTAATATATCTACTTTTTTTTATTTAACAGATGTACTTACATAGGGATCTGCCTGCGACTGGATCAAAACATTTAGCTCACTTAATTTATCTTCTGATTTGATAGGAAAGATTTGCATGATGTCGTCTAGAACGGTATTTTGGGAAACTATTTTTGAAAGAAGGACTTTATGTTCCGCTAAAATTTCGATTATGCTGTTGTTTTGCCGGTCAATGATATCTTATAAAAGACGTATATTTAAATAACTTCAAAAGAAACCTTATATTAATAAAATAACCTTGTAGACTTTGAACTTTTACTGAGAGCTCTTCACAACGAATGCATTTTTTGTCGGCTAAAAATAAAAATGTAGAGCATAACAACGGTTAGTAAAATATTTGAATCAATTTAAGGAACTAAAAACCTACCTTTTGGATAATATTTCAATGTTGCCTTTGAAGGCTGTGGGTCTCGGTCGTTTGGCATGTCTATGGTAAACAACTGTGCAAGGAAGAAGTATAAAATTATGTACAAATGGCAGACAAATAAATTTGTATTCAATATCTGTAAGTTAAAATCTTTCGATTCCACCTAATTCTAAATGTCTGATATATCCCGAGCTGAACAGAGTCTATTGGCTCTTCAAAAAAAACTTTCAGTATTTAAAATAGGTCTTCCTTCAACCAAATGTTCATATCCTCTTATAAATTTCTCAATTTTTATTGGGATGTGTGAGCGTACTGAACAAAAATTATTGGGGCTCTTTGTTGAAATATAGCAGTCATTAATAAATACCCCAACAATTTCATTTCCAATGTAAGCAAAGTCACTTTTTTCGGTTTTTGTAAGTATTTCATGTTTTTCCTTATTTACAATTTGTTGAGAATCCCGGTTGGTTTTCGTACGTGTTTCTTCAAAATTTGTAACTTATTTTCAAATTCGTAAGCGGAAAATGAATGAAGGGGTCCATCCTTTTCTGCACAGGCTGTTATGTGTCAAAGATTATGCACATTGAATGAAACGCTATTTTCACCAAAAACAATTGGACAATTTTTTACGAATAACTCTAGCAGCTCGTTTGCTTGACTTATATTGGAAACTATTTGGCGAGGACTACAAAGTAATCTATATGCACAATGGAGAATCACAAAAGTATAGTAAATGTCTTCGTGTACATTTCCATATAGAGCAATTATGCCTGTGTATGCTAAAAATTGATGAAACTCAGTTGCCTTCCAGTTGTGTATGTCATCCAAAGTTCTTGGTTTTCGTGGGAATTCTTTTGGAATCCATTTGCGCATCTTAACTAACACTGAGGAAATATGAGTAATATTTTCTTTTGCAGTCTTTTTTAACGTTTTTTTTATTAACTATCCTAATTAAATCAATTAGGTGCATGCTGTCTAATTGTTTGTGATGCTCTGGATATCTTCTTGCTGCAAAATCTTCATCCGAAATTAGATTTCCGCAAACTGTGCTGTATGTCAGTATGTTGTGGTGTATCACAGCACAAGTTTCGAAATTCAATGTCAATAGTTTTACTTAAAATATCCAGTTTACCATTTAACAAATTTACTTCCATAATAAATTCTTTTAAATAGTCCTCAACGCAAAGTGGTTTACCAGGCTCCACATAAATACCTACTGGCACAGACAATATTTTTTCTTTAACATTTACTACTTTAATCAGAATAGGCCAGAGCTGCACTCTGGAACTCTTGAATAGTGGGATGCCATCAACATTTATATCTAGTTCGACTTTTGAATAGTTTTGTAAAGTATTTTCTACTCTCTTAAGCTCATTTTCGATACCTAAATAGTGGAGAATGCCTGGTGGAACACTTCTAACTTCAATTTTCTTTTTCCTCCCTAAAAGCCCTTCTACTGACAGCGGAACATCCATGCCTTCCTCTGACAAAATCGCAAACAATTCTTCAGCGCAGCTTCTTGTAGGTTTAGTTTTAATGAGCCACTTTTTTAACTTTTGCTTCAAGGTAAGCTTTGGTAATTCTGGAATCTTTCGCAATTTCTCTTCTTGTTTGCATTCTTCTTCTAAGCAAGGCTGAGGGCCAATGTTATTCACAAAATCAAATTCTTCACACTCTCTTAAATTTTTGCGGTGCAATACTCTACTTTTATATTTAATTATTTGTTTTTTTAATTTACTTTTAAAATATCTTTTAGATGTATTCATTTTAAAATGTTTTAAAAATACCTTTTAATAAATTTTGAAAACTAAACTTTTTTACGCACAAGCGACTTTAATAACAAAGCAAACTAAAATAAAAGGGAAATCACAAAAATATAATGTTTCTTCTTTATTCATGCTTGCCACACATTGTTTTTATTATTTAGCCGGTTCGCGTGGTTTTTAATATATGGCAGCACTTAAAAAATCAAAGAAATGCTAATGAAAATTAGTATTTTGCATTTAAACATATTTTTTATCATAAAGATGGTATAAATCATCGATTTGAAATCAAATTTAAGAAGCAGTATCAAAATACAAACACGCACATTTTTGTTTTGTTACACAAAAATTCTATCAGTCCACAAGTTGTTCCCTTGTACTACATCTAGTACTAGTACTCATAAGCACTAGTATTTTTATATAAAAACTCTAACCCCGTTTGCACTAGTACCTTTTGTTCTAGTAATTGTACTAGTAGCTTTAAGACAATTAACTTTCAATCTCCTGAAGGGACCGATCGGACTCAAACTTTGGCAAGTTATTGTACACATACCAGGGAGTGTTTGTGGGTGGAAAAAAGTGGGCAAGGCCACGCCCATACAAATTAGTTATCATTTTTAGCTACTTAGAAAAGTGGGCAGTGCCACGCCCATCAAACAAAGTTTTAATTTTTAGCTTTTTGCACTTGATATTCCATTTAAATTCACAATGAATTTTTATTCATTAAGGGGCGTAGCAACGCGCGCCGGGACTTTATAGTGTATAAATACAAACAAAAAACCATAAAATCGAAGTTGATTGTTGTTTTTGTTATTAAAGAAGTGAAAATGGTAAAAAATAGACACTGTGTCACACTGACAGTATATTATTTCACATAGAAATTATGAGTAATTAAAAATTTAAACAGATAGATATCGTAAAAATTAATAACACAAAAAAGCAATTTTATTGGGGAAAAACCACGTCAAATTGCAAACAGTATTACCGAGTATCTTCTCAAATTAATCAACAATTTTCCTGATTCAATGGGTTAATTAAGTAAAAAATGCGCAGTTCACACAACAAAATTTTTAAAGGGTTAAATTTTACATACACTGATACTGCTGAGAAACATTTTCTTCAAAAAGAAAATTAAGAAATATATAGTTGGGTAAGGTTTGGTTAAAAAGGAGGGGCAAATTGGCATGTTGTGAGCTCCATATGAATAGAAAAGTTAGAATAGAAAAAAATTAGAAGAGAAAGGAAAGCAGACCAGTCCAGAGCCTCTGGCGGGAATCGAACCCGCAACCCCCAAACTATCAGACCAGGACACTACTGACTAGTCCACCAAGGCACCCAAGAAATGATAAATTTATATTTTATATTGTTAGAGTTTAAAATATAAAAAAAACACAAAAAATCACTTAAAATTCAATGCGTTACACGGCATTCAGACTATGTTACTTGTAACATGACTCTTATTTCGTTTTAAAGTAACTTCCAAAAACTTCAAGCATTTACATTATGTTACTACAAACTTGTCTCTGTTTTATTTTTTGTATTGGTTTCAATGTTTATTCAATTTCAATTATACAATTGTCATTAAAAAAAGTTGCTATTGAATTCGCAATTGTGTTAAAAAACCAATAAGCTATTTTAAATCAAATTTAGCTCCTAATCCAGCCATAAACATTTGTCAAATTTATATAAAATAAGGTAAAAGTTGTACATGATGGGTGATGAAATCGTACGAGGGATCATTCCTGTTTGATATACGAAAGAGAATAAAGAAGAATAGAAGAAAAAACGAAAACGTCAAAAGAGGAACGTCAAAAAGTAACATGAAGAACAGAAATCGTGTTACTTTTGTAACGTCTCTGCCTTCTCTACTCCCTTCGCCCACAAATAAATGTAACATGTTACAGTAACGTGTTACAAGTAACATAGTCTAAATGTCGTGTTATTCGCACAATCCAAAAGTTGTTTAAATAAAAAAAATATAAATAATTTAACAAAACAGAAGATATTAAAAAAATTAATAACTATTGCCTCCTTTAAAATTTACAAATGTATTAATTATTTAACTCGCCTGTGTTTTATTGAGTAAAAAGGTTTCTTTTTTATACCCACCTCCAAAAACAAAAATTGTGAGGGTACATTCCTTTTGTCATTCCATTTGCACCACATCGAAATATCCATTTAAGACCCCATAAAGTATATATTTTCTGAGTCCTGGTATAATTTTAGGAGGATATAGCTATGTCCGTCTGTTTGAAAGAGAGTTGAGATCGTAATGCAAAAAACCACGTCCTTCCAACATCGAATAAAATGCAATTGTGTCCAAACGTATTAACGTAGAGCCATGAAATTCCGAACTTATATTTTCTGAGTACAAAGAATATTTTGCCCTGAAAATTGCTTAAATCTATGAATTAGGAAAGGAGTTATAGCTCAAAATGTACAAAACTTTATACTATACTGTGTATTTCTCGGTCTTATGGCCGTAATTTCAAGGAATAGATAACTATCAGTGTGTAGATATTTATGGTGTAAAAAAAAAATAGTAATTTCTACCCCTAGGTAAGACATATCGGATAGGTAATTTATGGTGTATCCTACACTATAGATTCTGGTTGGTTATTTCTTTAGGTAATTTTTTTTTTTGAAAAAAATGTCAAATTATTTCTGAAAAAAGTTAAATAAAATATTAAAATAAATTTAAAAAAAATTAATTGTTTAATAAACGAAAAAAAACGATGAATTCAGAATTAGATGAGCTGAAAAGCACATTATTTCAGAGAAAGAATGCATCATTTCGAAATATGGAATGAATCCAAATTTTTTAATAGATTTCGTCTTTCAAAGAAGAGTGCAAAAATAGTTTTATAAAAAATTGAATCAAAACTGTCTCATAAAGTAGAAAGGTAAGTTTTTGTATATAAATTAACATTCAAACAAAAGTTCTAAAAAATATTTGCATTATAGAAAAACGAACATTTCGCCAAGCCATCAATTGTTGCTAACTCTACGATTTTACGCATCTGGTAGTTTCCAAATAGCTATAGCTGATTTCGGAGGAATTCATCAAACAACACCTCTGATTTTTTTGGTTGCTAGCTGCGTCTGTTTTTTTTTTTTGTTTCTAAAACACTTCTATGGTGATGTACCAAATTGATTAATGTGGTTTTCTCACCATCCGTAAAATTTGGGCTGCGTTTATTCTCCTTTCCAGACATTTTTTTTAATATAAAATTAAAATTATGTGAAAACCCGTATAACTTTTAAAAAGAAAATTTATATTTGTTAAATATTTTTGACATATAATATAACGTCAAACGTTATTGTTGCCATATATTTTTTACAAATGTCGTCGGTGCATACACGTAGGTAAATTAAACGTTTAAATTACCAAAGTAATTTTACCGGCTAGATAAAGATATCTATTAGGTAGTTACACCAGTAGTTATCTGATTGTTGAAATTACGGCCATTAATAATATAAAAAACATGATGAAGCTGACAAAATTAGATGTATGTATAAAAAAGTCGGCACAGCCGAATATTGTGCTCTTACTTATTTTTATCTATTTTCAAAAATAATCTTTGTATAAAATCAAATACAGTTTCTGATTGTGCTTGCCTTGTTTATAAAACATTTTTTCTTAACTATGGTTTTACAATCTGATAATGTAGAAATAGTTAGTTCGATCGAAAACCTTTACAATATGATCAGAATACTTTGAAGAAGAACTTCCGGCTTAAATATATGTCATAACGGGTCCACCATCAAAATTTTTTTTCAACTTGTGCTTATTTCGTGAATGGTAACACTTAGCTCATGTCTGATTTGACAGATAATTAGTTTTATCCTTCCGCTGCACGAATATGGTTGTGTATATGCTTCGCTAAGTGGGCCTGCGATCAACTTACAGAAGATGCCGATTTTGCCAAAAAAATCATCTTTTCAGATGAAGCACATTTTAATCTTGGCGAGTATGTAAACAAGCAAAATTGTCGCATTTGGGGCACAGAAAACCCGCACACATACATTAAAAAGCCGATACACCCAAAACGAGTCACTGTTTGGTGCGGATTTTGGTCCAAAAGCATAATTGGGCCTTTTTGCTTCGAAAATGAGCAAGAAGTGGCCGTTACAGTCAATGGCGATTGTTATCGGGCCATGTTGAACGAATTTTTGTTCACCAGGAGGAGGATATTGGCAACATTTGGTTTCAACAGGACCGCGCTACGTGCTACACAGCCGAAGCTACACTTAATGTTTTGCGTCCTGTTTTTGAACATCGCATTATCAGCCGCAGAGCTGATGTCCTTTGGCCACATCTGAGCTGCGCCAATAAGCCAGAGGCAATTGACGCTTTAAAGGGTAATATTCGTGAAGCCATTGGTGAAATAAAGCTGCACACAATCGATAATGTGCTTAAAAATTGGACCGATCGTGTAGGCTACAGCATGGCCAGCCGAGCCATTTGAATGAAATTGTTTTCCATTATTAACCGGAAGGATTGTACTTTTATTTAAAAAAAGAAATTTGAGAAAATACGCAGTAGTTTTTTTATAGCATTTTCAAAAAAAAGTTATTTGGCGACCCTTTATAATTGAAAAAAGTCTAAACAATAAAATTTAGGAATTTCGAATTTTCTTTGAAAAATCTGGCATTGATGTAATCTGTGCCTTGAAAATATGGTTTCATATAGATAGTAATGATAAGAGCGTGTTTACGTGAAGGGACTTGTCCCCTGCGACACGAGCTTGTTAGTGAGGGGTGCGGCGTTGAGTACGGGGTAGCAAGTGTCGCACGTTTTGTGAATTTGAGGGGACAAATTCGACATTTCTCTTTTACATCTTTCGTTCTCTTGTATTCTTGTCATGTTATGTATAACCGGTGTTGCCAGACTGATATTTTATTAACTTTGCCACAAAAAAAAGATGAAATATCCAATGAAAGCTCATTCATTAGAAATAAAAATGAGCTGCGTGACTCTTGCTCTATCCTCCATAGTTTACTTACTCCTTTCGTTTTCTTTTATTCGGTAAACTATTTGCATTTTCACAGCATTTTAGCATAATCAAAATTATCTCTATATTTTCCGCATCATCTAGATCTAACGCTTCAACAGCCAGTTCAGTTAAGTCAACAGTTTATTCTTAGAAAGTTTAGCCATTATGTTCCTTGAAATTTATTTAATTTTGCTTTTATAAATATTTTTATTGTCACTGCTACTGTTGACAAATCATAAATTATTAGGGCCGTATTCATAAAAAATATTTTAGGTTTATTGAAGGCTTATTTGACAAATTTCTCTACAACATCTGTCAAATAAGCCTTTACTAAACCTAAAATTGTTTTTATGAATACGGCCCTTATTATATATATGGCAGCCCTTTTAACGAATGAAAGGAAAAAAAAGAATTAGTAATTTATCGTCAAAAAGTGCAACAAAATCCCTTCATGCAAACGCAAGAAGATTTTAGAAGGGACACCAAAAGAGAATACAAGCCAACGCAAGCAGAGTCGGGGGGACATGTCCCTTCATGTAATCTAACAACAACAAATTGAGATGCTATTGTCTCTTTCGATGTGATAGATTTTCAAACATTGGAGGAGTTGCCATACATATACATATGTAAAATCATAGATTTCTTGCAATTTAAAATGAAAATCCACAAGTTAAAATTAAGATAATGATGAAATCGTTGATCAGAAGATTAATGATTGGTACAGAGAAATAAGTATTTATAATAACGACCCACCAAAAACTTCAACTGGGTACGAATTACAGACCTAATGAAAGAGTCATTATTGGATAGCTAGCCTTTTTTGGATAAGCTACCCACGCTTACTGTTGGTTAAACAGATATAATTTAAACTAGAGATTTCAATGCTAATATTTAAACTGACCATTGTTTAATAAAAGAAATGTGAGCCATTGGTTTGACTTTATTAAATACATTTATACCAACACATTTTTAACACCAGTACTTGTACTCTACTTGATCTTTGTTTTGTGGATAATATTTTTTGTACGTTGTTATTTGACCAACTTTCCGCTTTTGTTTTCTCAAAACATGAACTTATTTTTTTATGATATGATTTTAAAACAAAATCACAAGAACATAATATAACGTACAGAGATTTAAAAAATAAAGACTTTCAATCACTGGAAACACATCTAAATTCAATACCATGGAATCATATATTCCATGGTACGCGTACGCGAGATAAGAGAGATTTAAAACCACATAATCGTTTTAAAATCTGCAGAAGAAATGTTAATCTTAAAATCAAAATTGCAAAATCAAGCTTTTACGAAGAAAAGTTTCAATCAGCAATTTGCTCAGAAAAGAAATGGAGTAAAATTTAATTGATGGGTGTCATTAATAAATATAACAACACAGAAAGTGCAATTGATGCTATTCAATTAAATGTAAAATTTGCTAACATACTAATGCTAGAAGCTTATATTAAATTCTACAATCGTACTGATGTCTAACCAAATGCTAATCAACAAAATGTACCAAGTTTCAGTTTTATTTATGCTAAGGAGAAGGATCTACCATAAATCTACCATAAACTCAGATTCTGTAGGAGACGATGGTGTCCATCCAAAATTTGTTAGATTGATAACACTGCTCGACAAAAAATCAGTTTTCGTCTTCCCGCTAATCAAAACTATGTGGACTATATGGATTTTGATGCGCTGAACTCAAATCCGTTGTCGATTTTTTTCCATCAGATCGACATTTTTTTATGGGCGTGGCAAATTTTTTCCCCTAAATTAGTCACTAGTTTTTCTCTATCTCTTATCGTTTTGGAATTATTCAGAAATTAATGGAAAAAAAAAATTTTTTATGCAAAATTCGTATTGTTTTTCCATTTTAAAAATTAAATTAAAAATATATAAAGCAAATATTTAACATTTTACACATACATATCTTGAAAATAAAAAAAAAGCCATAAACCATAAAAATCGGTTAAAAAATGTAGATTTTATTGTCAATTTACTGCAGGTATCCAATATTGACCAAATATGCGTAATGCAGCAAACAGCGACAGAGTGGGCGCACTAAAGCGCCTTGTAGCAACAATGAATGGCAACTATTTAATTCTATCTAATTACTTAGCATCTCAAAAAACAAGTCTGAGCTTCTTGCATTCCAATTAAAAGAATAGAATTTGGTGCAAAAGGACGTTAACGTCTCGCACTTTCGAAATAGAGAACAACATTTTTTTTAATTTATTTTAGCCGAGAGGAAGGTTTGGTATTTTGTGAGAATGCTGATGGACTTTTGCGACAACTGTGTTTCAGTCATACATCTAAGGATCGGAGGCTTTTTATTGATTCATCCAAGACAAGTTGGAAAGCCGTTTTACTTCACAATGGCAACAAATTTTCATCGGTCCCACTCGCGTATGCAAGAAATATGAAAGAAAACTATTGTAGCATGAAGATAATACTACAAATAATTAAATATTCACATTACTCATGGAACGTATGTGCAGATTTAAAAGTCGTAGAATGTTAAATGGATTGCAAAGTGGATATACTAAGTTTTATTGCTTCTCTTATGTGAATGGGATAGCCGCGCGAAAGAAAAACACTACAATGTTAAAATTTGGCCAAAAGGAGTAATTTTTTTTTTCATGAGAAAAAATGTAGCACAAGAGGCTTTAATTCAAAAAGAACAAATTCTTCTGCCTCCTCTTCATATAAAGCTAGGCCTAATGAAAAATTTTGTCAAAGCAATGAACAAGGATGGTGAAGGCTATCTATACATTAAAAGCAAATTTCCTAGAATCAGAGATGCTAAAGTAAAAGAAGGCATATTCGTAGGTCCACAAATACGACAGCTTATGAAGGTCTTTAGAACGAAAATGAATGATGTGGAAGAAATAGCATGGACAGCTTTTGTGAATGTGTGCCACAATTTTTTGGGAAACAGAAAAGCTGAAAACTACCATGAAATCATCGAAGAATTACTTGGATAATCTAGGTGCTGTATCAGACGAACATGGTGAAAGATTCCATCAAGAATGAACAAGGATGGTGAAGGCTATCTATACATTAAAAGCAAATTTCCTAGAATCAGAGATGCTAAAGTAAAAGAAGGCATATTCGTAGGTCCACAAATACGACAGCTTATGAAGGTCTTTAGAACGAAAATGAATGATGTGGAAGAAATAGCATGGAAAGCTTTTGTGAATGTGTGCCACAATTTTTTGGGAATCAGAAAAGCTGAAAACTACCATGAAATCATCGAAGAATTACTTGGATCATCTTGGTGCTGTATCAGACGAACAGTAAAAGATTCCATCAAGATATGTTACATATAGAGAAGCGTTATAACGGAAACCCATCGGAAGGAATGCTTGCAGACTTTTGTTGGTCGATTTGGCAAGAATCTCAAACTGATAATATTAATAAAAAAACAAGTAAGAGTGCTATATTCGGCCGTGCCGAATCTTTTATACCCTTCACAACGTGCAGTCATGCAATAACAGTAGTTTGTATCACCATTCATCCCATATGAAATACGTACATACATATATAAAAACATCCTATTGTAAAATTATAAATTTACATATGTATTAGGGTGATCGATTATTCGAATTTTTTAGGAAACCGGTTTTCAAATAGTTTGAAATTTAGAATTAAAAAAAACCGGTTGCTATTTTGAAATTTGAAAAAAAACCAGTTAACCGGTTCGAATATATAAAATATAACAATTTAAGAAAAAATTAAAAAATATTGTTAAAAGGATTATAACAAAAATTATATCTAAATATGAAATTTTTACAGTTTATATACGTTTGGCTGCACAATTACGCAATAAGTCATAACAGTCAATAAAAATAATTAATATAAAACAAAAAAAAAATACAAAAAAAATAATATAAATAATATATTAAATAAAAAAAAATAAAAAAAAATTAAAAACAAAAAATATAAAATTTTTTTTTTTGGTTCAGCTGGGATTTAATGCCACGGTTACTCTAACCAGTATACACGTTTGTATGTATGTATGTTGTAATGTTGTTTTTTGAAAAAAAAAAAAAATCGAGGTGGTCGTGGGTTTTTGCTCATATCTCAGGTGTTTATGTACCGAAGATTCTGATTTTCAACACCGATCTACTCCCGAATATTTCTGATATTCAAATATCCCACCTGGGTCCAGGCGATATCGGGGGGCTTCAAAAAGTTGATTTCAACATACACACGGACAGGCGGACAGACTGACAGAGCTTAATCGACTCCCCTATTCATAAGCTTTCAGAAAATATATACTTTATGGGGTCGGAAATAAAAATTTTAGAAATTTTACACGGAATGAGAAACCTATATATGGGCTAATCCTGCGTTACGGACGTTACATTCGCACGCAAATTTGCTTGTTAAGATTGACACGGCTGGCGTTCACGTTGGAATATTTTCATGAAATTTTTTGCAAAATGTAGTTCTTTGGGAGTACTTTAAAACTTGTTTTAAACTTATAGTTTAACTGTTTTTGAAAAAAAGTTATTCTAGCTTAAAGTTCCGTTACGGACGTTACAAAAAATGGAAGTCGACTTTGAGGCTTATGTGCATATGTACGTTTTTTAGCTAATTTTGCATAATAACCAAAAAAATTCCATATACAAAAAATTAATTGGAATATATGACGATATCAATCCTGCTTAGAAAAGAAGTCTAAGTAGTCCCCTTAAACAAAAATCTTAATTTTTGTCTGTTACGGACTTACGTTACGGACGTTACACTTTTCCATTAAATCAAATTGTGTATATAAGAAACAGTCATATATTTAAAAATCTTTTCAACCTTGTAAATATTAATTTATTAGTTACAAAAAAAATTTAGAATATTTTATTACTCTTATATTAGCTTATATTCATTTATTTCTTTGTTTATTTAACTGTTTAACATTGTATCTTATGCTTAATAGACCCAGCTGTTCGAGCTACTTTTATAGTATTGTCATTGGAAAAGCCCGAAAAATAATGATATGATTTAAGAGCTGGATATTTTTTACATTTATCCATGTTTTTGGTATTTCGTTAGATATAGTTTTGACATAATTTTTATCAACGTAAATTAGGAAGACGTCAATTATATTTTTTTTTGCTAATTTGTGAAAATCTCGAGCGTTTTTTAAGATGAGATTTTGGGCTTTTACTAGTTGCCAAACTTTTCGCTTAACAATAGCGGCAACACCGTCTACAGCTCCTTTTCCATGCAAAGTAGCAAAAAAATTCTTAATTTCTAACGGAAAATCCAGTACTTAAACATTGCATGCATGGGCGTACCGCCAAATATTTGAAGAGGGACATGGGGATTGCGGTTTACAACATGGTTATTGATTACTAATTATTGATTTTTAAGAATTATTTTAGGTTTCAGAAGAATTTGAAATTCATCTCAATTCAAGTTGCAGATTGGGGGATCGCATATTATTTAAGCACACTTTTTGTTACTTTGAGGTGAAGTTTTTCGGATTCTCGGCAACCTAGAGCAATTTTAAACCCAGATTCAGTAGGTGAAAATCCATTATAAGCACTTACTTCCGCCTCAGAATATTAAAATAAAAATTTGGGTATTTTCATGCTGTTACGGACGTAACACACTTTGTCATTTATATTTAAAAAAAAGTGTAATAAAGGTATTTCCTTTTTTTCATCAGATTAAAGTAGATAAAAAACTCTGTTTATAAAGCTAGTTTGGAAAACACAATTATTAAAATTCATTCTCTTTTTAGCTTAAAAAAACTTATTTTCCGTTACGGACACAGTGTACCCATTTTTAGTTCAAATTGTTAATATATATTAGACTAGCCAAACCCGGCGCGCGTTGCTACGCCCCTTAATGAATCGAAATGCATTCTGAATTTTAATTGAATATCAAGTGCAAAAACCTAAAAATTATAATTTTTTTATTGGGGGTGGCATTGCCCACTTTTCTAATCACGAAATTGTAAAGTCATAACAGATCAATATGTTTGCAAAGTTTCAGAATAATCGCTTTAGTGCAAGTACCTCAAAATGATACCTTTTTTTATGGGCGTGGCACTGCCCACTTTTCTAACCACGAAATTATTAAGTCATGACAGCTCGAAATGTGTGCAAAGTTACAGAAAAATCCGTCTGGTGCAAAAACCTCAAAATTATAAGGTTTTTTTATGGGCGTGGCCCTGCCCACTTTTCTAATCACGAAATTATATGGTTATGGCAGCTTAGTATGTGTGCAAAGTTTCAGAAAAATCGGTCCAGTGCAAGTACCTCAAAATTTAAACTTTTTTAGGGGCGTGGCCCCGCCCACTTTTCTTATCACGAAATTATTTAGTCATGACAGCTCAATATGTGCGCAAAGTTTCAGAAAAATCGGTCAAGTGCAAGTAGCTAAAACTGATAACGAATTTTTATGGGCGTGACCCCTCCCACTTTTTTCCACCCATACAACAACTTGCCAAAGTTTGAGTCCGATCGGTTTTACAGTTTCGGAGTCTATAGCTAACACACACACACAGAGTTTCACTTTTATATCTATAAATAGATAACCTACAAATATGATTTGTATCGCGAATAAAAGAAAATTAAGCAAATTAAAGTTTTGCTAAACGCTAAATACTGAAACGAATGTTTTGCCCACTTTTTTGACCATGAAAAATGCCCTTTTTTACAAAAATAAATGAAAGCAAGAGGTACGTTTAGATCAGCCTCTGTCAAGGCAAAAAAAAACCACTGTAAAACTGTATTGCTTATATATTTTGGAGCTTGAATATTATTTCATTAACAAACATTTGGATTTTGGGCAACTTTAAATTTCTGTCTTTGGTTTAAAAATTTTCGGATTAGCCCATATACCCTTTTTCTCTGTGTGAAGGGTATAAAAATATAAAAAATATTAAAAAAATTTTTTTTTGGCTCAGCTGGGATTCGATGCCACGTTTACTCTAACCAGTATACATGTTTGTATGTATGTATGTTGTTGTTGTAATGTTGTTTTTGTGAAAAAAAATCGAGGTGGTACGTTTAGATCAGCCTCTGTCAAGGCAAAAAAAAAACCACTGTAAAACTGTATTGCTTATATATTTTGGAGCTTGAATATTATTTCATTAACAAACATTTGGATTTTGGGCAACTTTAAATTTCTGTCTTTGGTTTAAAAATTTTCGGATTAGCCCATATACCCTTTTTCTCTGTGTGAAGGGTATAAAAATATAAAAAATATTAAAAAAATTTTTTTTTGGCTCAGCTGGGATTCGATGCCACGTTTACTCTAACCAGTATACATGTTTGTATGTATGTATGTTGTTGTTGTAATGTTGTTTTTGTGAAAAAAAATCGAGGTGGTGTGGTTGTTTGCTCATATCTCAGTTGTTTATGTACCGATGATTCTGATTTTCCATACCGATCTACTCCCGAATATTTCTGATATTAACCCCACCCGGGTCCAGGCGATATCGGGGGCTTCAAAAAGTTGATTTCAACATACACACGGACAGACTGACAGAGCTTAATCGACTCCACTACTCATAAGCTTTCAGAAAATATATACTTTATGGGGTCGGAAATTAAAATTGTAGAAATTTCACACGGAATGACAAACCTATATGTACCTTTTTTCACTGTGGTAAAATAGATAAAAGTAAATAGTTGCCATTCATTGTTGCTACAAGGCGCTTTAGTGCGCCCACTCTGTCGCTGTTTGCTGCATTACGCATATTTGGACAATATTGGGTACCTGCGGTAAATTGACAATAAAATCTACATTTTTTAACCGATTTTTATGGTTTATGGCTTTTTATTTTATATCTAAGATAAGTAACTCTCAGAAAAAGGTGCAAAATGTTGAATATTTGCTTTATACTTTTTTTAATTATATTTTTAATTTAAAAAATATTACGAATTTTGCAAGAAAATTTTTTTTCTCCATTAATTTCTGAATAATTCCAAAACGATAGAGAAAGAGCAAAATTCTTTTCATCTGAACTAAATCAATCTTATTACACATCTTCTGGTGTTTTATATTTGAAAATCGGATGACTGGTTCTCGAGTTAGGATGCAATATGTCACCGTTACTGACTAATTTAGGGGGGAAATTATAATATTAATATATATATAAAAGAGTAACGTGACTGACTGACTGATTCATCATTGCACAGCCCAAACGCAAAGAGCTAGAGGCATTAAATTTGGACAATCGGTTCCTCTTTCAATCTGTAGCTCCACTAAGAAGGTATTTTTGGAAATTCGTACTTTAAAGGGGTAAGAAAGGGTAAAATCGGCAGCCTTATTTCTGCTAAACTAAAAACAAGTAAGAGCGCTATATTCGGCCGTGCCGAATCTTATATACCCTTCAAAACGTGTAGTCATGCAATAACAGTAGTTTGTATCACCATTCATCTCAAATGAAATACGTACATATATATATAAAAACATCCCATTGTAAAATTATAAATTTACGTAAGTATGTATGTATGTATGTATGTTAAAAAAAATTAAAAAAAAAAAAAATTTAAGAAAAAAAATTAAAAAAAAAATAATTAATATAAATAATAAATATTAAACAAAAAAAAATTTGTTCGCTCAGCTGGGATTCGATGCCGTGCTTACTCTAAGCAGTATACATGTTTGTACGTATGTATGTTGTTGTTGTAATGTTGTTTTTGTGAAAAAAAATCGAGGTGGTCGTGGTTTTTTGCTCATATCTCAGTTGTTTATTTACCGATGTTTCTGATTTTCAATACCGATCTACTCCCGAATATTTCTGATATTTTAATACCTCACCCGGGTCCAGGCGATATCTGGGGGCTTCAACATACACACAGACAGACTGACTGATTTCAACATACACACAGACAGACTGACAGAGCTTAATCGACTCCCCTATTCATAAGCTTTGAGAAAATATATACTTAATGGGGTCGGAAATGAAAATTGTAGAAATTACAAACGGAATGACAAAGCTATATATACCCTTGTGCACCACAGGTGAAGGCTATAACAAGTCAAAGTGCTTTATTCGGCCGTGCCGAATCTTATATACCCTTCACAACGTGTAGTCATACAATAACAATTGTTTGTATCACCATTCATCTCATATAAAATACATACATACATATGTATATACTGGTTAGAATAAATGTGGCATCGAATCCCAGCTGAGCCAAAAAAATTTTATTTTATTTTATGTAATATATTATTTATATTTTATTATTTTTTTTAAATTTTTTTAAAAAAATGTTTAAAAAATTGTTTAACATTCTTTTTCAGTTTTTTTTTAAATTTTTTTGTTATTTTTCTTTCATTTTTAATATTTTTTTTTTTTTTTTTTTTTTTGGTACGTTTTTTACTTGTATGTATGTATGTATGTTGTTGTTGTAATTGTGAAAAAAAACGAGGTGGTCGTGGTTTTTTGCTCATATCTCAGAAAGTTATGGGGCGATTGTGCTGAATTTCAATAGCGATTCATTCCTGGATATTTCCAAGAGATTGATACTATATACAGATCTAAGAAACAAATAGTTGCTTCTTAAAGTTGATTTCAACCAACACACGGACAGACGGTCACGGCTTAATCGACTCCTTTATTCATAAGCTTTCAGAAAATATATACTTTATGGGGTCGGAAATGAAAATTGTAGAAATTACAAACGGAATGACAAAGCTATATATACCCTTGTGCACCACAGGTGAAGGGTATAATTATATGTAGTAATCTTCACAAAAAATAAGCTGACAAGTGTCTGGCATTTTTTTGAATTTTCAACCCCTAAGGGGAAAAACTGGTAAAAACTATAAGTTGGTACTTTTTTGGTACCCTGCGTAACTTTCAAACACATAAAGCTAGGAAAAAGGTTTAAACTGTATTAAGTAATCCGCAAAAAAAAATTAATAAGAATTCGGCACTTTTTTCAAATTCACATGTATAAGGGGTAAAAATTGTCTCTTTTTTGGTACTTTTTTTAAAAGAAACTTTTGTTATATTGTTCAATGGGACAATATTTGACAATTATTATTTCCTAATAGAATAGAGGCACTTATTTAGGTGAAATTTTTGGAAACTTTTTTGGGGACAAAAAAGGGGAAAATTCCGGAAAATATATGTAATTCCTAATTGGTCGGCCAATTTTCTAAAAAGAAATTATTTGGGATTTTACCAGACATAAAAAATTATGTAATTTAGTAAAACGATTCATTAATGAAGTCTGCTTTTGACCGTGACCGCGTACGCATGTACATACTCTAGTTCAAAAGTGCAAAAGAATTTATAAATAACAGAAAAATTACATTATTAATAAAAACTTTAAAACATTGTCTTGCTACAAGAACAATTCTACAAAATTAATTATATATAAAAACAACAACAATTCTACAAAAAAAAAATAAAATAATGAACTGCCTTCACCATGGATGAAGACAGTGATCTAAGTGATGATAATGATATAAACTGGCAAATTGTAACCATGCCAACAATAACAAGTAAGAGCACTATATTCGGCTATGCCGAATCTTTTATACCCACCACCAATTTTGTGTATATTTAAAGCACAAAATTTATTATTTTGTTAATCGCTATGGAATAATCTCTTTATAATAAAATATGTATCACTTTCTTTGTAGAGGGTGGTTAAATTTTAAGGGTCCATGTTGAAGGTGAACAACACCTAATCTTTAAATTTGTTTTCTGCATTTCATTTGACATTTCTCAATCTCAAACTTATTCAATTTGATCTGCGGAAAGATACGCAAATGAGCAACGCTTTAAAGTTATTCAGGTTTTTTAAAAAAATGGGCGTTCAAATCAAAATGCATTTTGTGCACTTCGTAATTCTTTTGATCAACATAATCGTTTAAATTCGTCCACAATCGGGAGAATTGTAAAAAATATTTAAATTTCTGCAAAACAGGTCTGTATAAAATGTTAGAAAATCTGTGAATGCCTTCTTAGTTCGATGAATGGGAACCACTGCTGGTTTTTGCGATAGTGTGGCAAAATAGCAGTCAACCTCGCCTCATCATCATGCCCAACAATTGAGCATCAACATTGTCATTGAAAATTTGGACCATCAGATAGAGGAGTGGCGCCAAAGATGGGGGGTCCAATTGGCCGATATTTTGTTAAATACATAATTGAACTATACAAATATTATAATTGCAAAAAGAAATACTAATAATATCCTAAATAATTTGTGTTTTATTTAAATTCAACATCGGTCCTTGAAATTTAAACACCCTTTATAACTTCGATATGCTACTAAAATGCTTTTGTAAATGTAGTCTCTTAATGAAAGTGGGCGTAAAGTAGGCGTGTCAATAAAGTTTCTGCTAACAAATTAAAGTTAGATATTTCAATATAGTCCTTTATTTTCCCAAAAACTTTGTCAATAGAGTAATTACATGAATTTAAGATAAACCGTTATATGGGAGGTAGGCGTTAAAGTGGGCGTGTCACCTAAACTTTTTGGCACAACAATAAAATTGATTAGAAGGATATACGTAGCAATTTTGATCATCATACCTTTAATTTTGGCGGTTTTATGAGCTTTTAAATTTCATTAACGGTAGATAACGTGAAAAGTGGGCGTTATAGTAGGCGAATCAAAGTTGTTTTTGCGAATGAGTACAACTTAGGTGTTTCAATATAACCCTTTATTATTCCAAAGTCATTAGTAGTAGAGAAATTATATGAATTTTAAGTCAAACGTTATATGAGAGGTGGGCGTAAAAGTGGGCGTGGCAACTTAATTTTCTACCACAGTAATGATATTGCCTAGGGGGATATACGTATCAAAATTTATCATCATACCTCTAATTTTGGCGGTTTTATGAGCTTTTAAATTTCATTAACGGTATATAACGTGAAAAGTGGGCGTTATAGTAGGCGTGTCAAAGTTATTTTTGCGAATGAGTACAACTTAGGAATTTCAATATAGCCCTTTGTTATTCCAAAATCTTTATTAATTGAGAAATTATATGAATTTTAGGTAAAACGTTATATGGGAGGTGGGCGTAAAAGTGGGCGTGGCACCTTAATTTTCTGGCACAGCAATGACAATGCCCAGGGAGATATACGTAGCAAATTTTATCATCATACCTCTAATTTTGGCGGTTTTATAAGCTTTTAAATTTCATTAACGGTAGATAACGTGAAAAGTGGGCGTTATAGTAGGCGTGTCCAAGTTATTTTTGCGAATGAGTACAACTAAGGTGTTTCAATATAGCCCTTTATAATTCCAAAATCTTTATTAATAGAGAAATTATAAGAATTTTGAGTAAAACGTTATATGGGAGGTGGGCGTAAAAGTGGGCGTGGCACATTGATTTTCCGTTACAAAAAAGCGTCTCACCAAAAAGCAAAGTGTGCAAAATTTCAGAGTCGTACATCCAATTTTGTTGCTTTTATGACGTTTTTGTTTTTAAATATACCGAAAAATACACTGTGCGGTGTAAATTTTCGTACATTTTGATCGATAACTCCTCTCCTAATGCATAGATTTAGATAATTTTCGGAGAAAAACATTGTTTTTACTCGAGAAATATATATTCGAAGTTTCATGAGTCTACGTTAATGCGTTTGGACACAATTTCATTTTATTCGATGTTTGAAGGACACGGTTTTTTCGACCTACTCTTGCTTTTCGAGCTATAACTCACTTCCTAATATTCCGATTTAGCCCATTTCCAATACCAAACAAACCTTATCTATAAGAAAGATTCTGGCAAAATTTGAGCCCCCTAGCTTTTTCAGTGCGACCTCTATCGTGCTTTCAACAGACGGACAGACGGACGGACATAGCTAGATCGTCATCAAATCAAACCCTGATTCAGAATATATATACTTTATGGGGTCTAAAATGGATATTTCGATGTGTTACAAACGGAATGACAAAATGAATATACCCCCACCATTTTTTTGGTGGCGGGTATAAAAAACGACAGCAAAGTGAATCGCCAAAATTATTTGAAAACAAAAGACAAAATCTTAACAACTCAACTGCATTAAAGAATTCCAATAACAAATCAAGTGCATCACTGAACGCTAATTGCAATCGTCGCATTCCAAACGTAAACAACAACGAAGGGTGTATAACAAAACAAAAAACAATGTTATTGAACAAAACAAATTTGCAGTAAAAAAGCTCATGCAGTAAATCGTTTTGCTAGCCTTGATTGTGATTATGACATTGAAACTGACTCTGAAATAGAAGAACTTAACAACAATAAAACTAATGAAATTACAGATAATAACGAGCCAAAGCCTCCTCCAATATTTATTCCATTTGTTTCTGATATAGGTGCAATGATGAAATCTTTTTATACCCTTCACACAGTGATAAAGGGTATATATATGTAGGTTTGTCATTCCGTGTGAAATTTCTACAATTTTCATTTCCGACCCCATGAAGTATATATTTTCTGAAAGCTTATGAATAGGGGAGTCGATTAAGCTCTTTCAGTCTATCCGTGTGTATGTTGAAATAAACTTTTTGAAGCCCCCAGACATCGCTTGGACCCGGGTGAGGTACTAAAATATCAGAAATATTCGGGAGTAGATCGCTATTGAAAATCAGAAACATCGGTACATAAACACCTGAGATATGAGCAAAAACCCACGACCACCTCGATTTTTTTTCACAAAAACAACATTACAACAACAACATACATACATACAAACGTGTATACTGGTTGGAGTAACCGTGGCATTAAATCCCAGCTGAACCAAAAAAAATTTTTTTTATATTTTTTTAAATTATTTTTAATTTTTTTTTGTTTTATATTTTTATTACTTATATTAATTATTTAAAAAAAAAATTTTTTTTTAAATTTTTAAAATTTTTTTTTGGAATTTTTTTTTTAAATTTTTTTTTTATATTTTTTTTTTATTTTTTTTTAACATACATACGTAAATTTATAATTTTACAATGGGATGTTTTTATATATGTGTGTTTTTTATATGCTTGTACATACATACGTATTTCATATGGGATGAATGGTGATACAAACTACTGTTATTGCAAGACTACACGTTGTGAAGGGTATATAAGATTCGGCACGGGCGAATATAGCGCTCTTACTTGTTCTAAAATAATTTCGTTCCTGAATTCAATTATAAGTCTCTTAAAGACGGCCAAATTAGACTAATGATAAAAAATATTAAATCATATAGAATTCTTGTTACCCACTTAAATGACAAAAAAAATTTAATATCACACTTACCAGTTAAAACAAGAACGATCAAGAACGAGTCGTCCTGAAAAATATCACCATCATTAAATATGACACTGAAAAAAATGGTCATAAAGTTAGAAATATCACAAATGTTCGTAGCAAAATTACCAAAAATCCCCTACCAATGTTTTTTATTGACCTAGAGCCTGATGCAAATAACAAAAGCATTTATAATATTAAACATATGAATAATGCCATCGTCAGTATAGAACCCCCGAGAAAAACTAATAATATTGTACAATGCCATAGGTGCCAGGATTTTGGGCATACCAAAAGATTGATTGTACAAAAAACATAGAAACACCCCACGCTGTGTTGACTGCTTGCAAAGCCATCCGGCAAATTACAAAGGTTGTGTTGTATACAAGCAAATACTAGAAAGATTACGAAATAATAATATATACAGAAGAAATAAAAATAACCAACTTAATTTAAATAATGAAGCTTATTCAAAATAATTGGGCAATAATATTAATTCCAATATACATAAATCAAAATAAATTATTTTCATACTCGGAAGTTTTACAAAATCCTCAACAGCAAATCCCAATAAATAATCAATTTGAAAAAATTGAAAAATTAATTGAAAACCAAATAGAACAAACTAATAAGCTGATAAACATGATGTCTCTTTTAATTACTAAATTATGCAGATAAATCTAAGGATTGCACTATGGAATGCAAATGGTCTTTCCAACCACGTCCAAGAGATAGAAATATTTCTTAAAACTTACTTTATTGACATCCTTCTAGTCTCGGAAACTCATTTTACGAGCAGATCATTTTTTAAAATAAAAGATTATGATATAATAAGAGCTGAAAACCCTGATGATAGAGCACATGGAGGAGCAGCATTATTAATAAAACATTCAATTTATTACAAATTCACCAATGAAATACAGGAACCATATCTTCAAGCTACATGTGCAAAAATTATTTGTGATACAACTTATATTTCTATAAGCTCTATTTATTTTCCACCACGATTTTCGGTTAAAAGTCAACAATTTCAAGATTTCTTTAGAGGCATTGGGTCAAGATTTATTGTCGGAGGCGACTTTAATGCAAAGCATCATTGGTGGGGTTCTAGATTGATAAATCCAAAAGGCAGAGAGCTATATAATTGTGTAATCAGAAATAACTATTCAGTTTTATCAACAGGCAGTCCAACATATTGGCCAACAGATCCGTCGAAAATACCTGATTTGCTAGATTTTGTTGTACATTCTGGTATACCTAGTAACCTCCTTTAAATAACTGATTGTTTTAATCTAAGCTCTGACCATTCTCCACTTATTGTTGACTGTAATACTTTTTTGCATTGTCACTCAAAAAAATATACAATTATTAACAAGGAAACCGATCTAACGTCGTTTAGCACCTGGCTAGAAAGAAATGTCAACCTTAACATACCAATAAAATCTGCATCGGAATTAGATGACGTAACTGAAAGCTTTAGCAATTTGATTAATGAGGCCGAAACTTTATCGACCCCATATTCTGAAAACCATAATACTCAAAACCAGTTCTTTGTTACTGCCGAGATAAGGGCAATGATCCGAAATAAAAGAAGACTAAGAAGAAATTGGCAAATGAGCAGGAACCCTAGCGACAAACGCGAACTAAATAAAGCCACAAAAGATCTTAAACTTCGACTGCTAGAATTAAAAAACGAACATATTGAAAATTTTCTTAAAAATCTTAATGTAGCGAAATATGACGAACACTACTTATGAAATGCCACAAAATATTTAAAACGTCCAATTAAAAAAAATATCCCCATAAACGATGAAAACGGCTTATGGTGCAGGACTGATAAAAGCAAAGCTGAAGCATTTGCCTTACATTTGCATAAAACACTTCAACCCCATAATATAAATAACAATCGTTTTCAAAAAATCATTCAAGAATTTTTGGAAAGTCCCTGTCCACTGGATTGGCCAATAAAACATATATCACCTCAGGAGGTACGGGAAGAAATAGCAAAATTAAATTGCAAAAAGTCCCCTGGATACGACTGCATTGATGGAAAAGTTATCCAAGCCTTGCCAAAGAAAGCAGTAACATTTCTTACGCTTATATTTAATTCATTCTGAGGCTCAATCACTTTCCTTCACAGTGGAAATGTGCTGAAGTAGTAATGATACCAAAACCAGGAAAGCCTGAAAATGCTGCAACACCATATCGCCCAATAAGTTTACTTAATACATTCTCCAAAATATTTGATAAACTATTTCTGAGAAGAATGTTACCAGTGTTAGAGAAACAGAATATAATACCGGAGTATCAATTCGGGTTCAGGCATAGGCATGGTACACCAGAACAATGCCACCGTATAGTAAATTTCATACGAGATTCGTTGGAAAATAAAAAATATTGTTCAGGTGTATTTTTGGATGTACAACAAGCATTTGACAGAGTCTGGCACACAAGTTTTTTTCTATAAACTCAAAAAACTACTCTCAACACATTTCTATCTGATACTTAAATCATATCTTAGCCAAAGGAATTACTATGTCAAAGTCAATAGAGAGTTTTCAGATATCTATAATGTTAACGCTGGGGTCCCACAGGGTAGTGTACTGGGTCCTATTTTGTATACAATTTTTACATCGGACATGCCGGTAACAAACGACGTTTTAGTTGCTACATACGCTGATGATACTGCAATATTATCCACTAGCGTAGATCCAGATGTAGCTTCAATACAGCTACAAAATGAAATCAATAAAATAGAAAACTGGTTGAATAAATTGAAGATAAAAGTCAATACAGAAAAATCTGCCCATGTAACCTTTACCTTACGTCGTGGAAACTGCAGAGCTGTGTCCCTAAACGACAATCATATATATATATATTCCACAACATGATACAGTCAAATATCTAAGACTGCACATTGATCGTAGACTTACATGGAAAAATCACATTAAGGCGAAGAAGCACCATTTGAATTTAAAAAAACTAAACGGCTATTTTGGTTACTTGGCCCAAGGTCAAAACTCAGTCTTGAAAATAAAATAATTTTATATAAGGTAATGTTAAAACCAGTTTGGACCTACGGTATACAGTTATGGGGAACAGCCAGTAATTCTAACATTGAAATTTTACAAAGGTTTCAATCTAAAACATTAAGGTCTATTGTTAATGCCCCATGGTTCATAACAAATAAAGCTATTCATAATGATTTATCAATTCCGATGGTCAAGGACGAAATTAAGAGATATAGCGAAAATTATCTGCAAAGATTGAATAATCATTGCAACCCATTAGCCATAATGCTGCTTGATGACACAAATGAAGTTCGAAGACTTAAAAGAAATCACATATTGGATCTACCATTTCGAAATTAAATATCCTTTTATATGTATAAAAATGTATTAAATACACGTACATGTTTGTAAATAGGTTATTATATTTATCTAATTTCTTTCTGAAGATTACTTTTTAAATATCATTGTTGTAATTTATATTGCTGTTCTCGTGGGAGTTCAGCAATGAATGTTATTCTTTATTTTAAAGATAAATAAAAACAAATTTACTTATTATCCTAGGATAGATTGTAAATAAAATGAACTATATTAAAAAAAAAAAAAAAAAAATGTAGTAAAACTTGAAACACATTCATATAGGCTTGCCACATGCCAAAAGTATAAAAACTGGAAAATTTAAAAAAATAAACTGGATTTTGAAAAAAAAGCTGGAAAATTTTAAAGTGCACTTTTTGTTAAAAAAAAAGTAAAATTTTATTAAATACTTTTAATAAAAACGACATACAAACAAGGAAACTTAACAATTAAAATTCATTTTTACATTATATAACATATAACAAAAAAAAAACATATATCTACTTTTTTTGCTACATATATTTTGTATTTTTATTTACAAAATTTACTAATTATTTTTTTTTTGTCATGGGTTTGGGCTTTTAGTGCCCCTCCTTTTCAACCTAACCTAATTCTTTTGCTTTATTTTAATTCAGAAACGTTTGAAAATTTTTGCAACTTTCGTTAAAATTTAGTCTTAATAAAATTTCAGCCTTAATCAGGTCGAAGGACATTCTTTGCTTTTCTTGTGAGTACGGGTTATTTAAAATACTAAAAGTCTTTTCACAAAAGGCATTGCTAATTGGTATGGAAAGAACAAATGAGATTAGCTTATATAGATTTTGTACTTTATTTTTATCACATTTCTGAAAAAAGACGGACCATATCTTATCAATTGGAATATCTTTCGGAAACTTATCATAGGCAGCAGAAGTCAGTATACAACATATCATTATCAATAAAGTTTGATATTTGTAAAACTTTATTTAACTTCGAACTTAATGGAAATTTCTGACTGGCATTATTTACAATAGGAGGTATATTCGTGTTTCTTTTTTATCCATTTAGAATATTCAGGAGCCTCAATCCACCTCTCGCAAAAGGTTGTACATATTTTTTTTTCTTGGACGGTCCAGCTTCTTTCTCGCATTTTATATATATGCGTATTCATATTTAAACAGTCAATAAATCCTTCTGTAAAAAGAAAAACAAATGTTTTTAATTATTTTATTAATCATAAATAAATACTTACTATTTACTTTGGCCAAAGATTTTTTCATCTTTTCAAACAGCTGTTTAATGCTGTCAAATTACTAGTGATGGACTAGTGATGTTGGTACTTTTTAAAGATTTTGTTGTTCATAAATTATCAGTGATGTACAAAATAAAGCTACAAGTCAGTGTTACGAAAACCTGTTACTTATATCTGGGGCTTGGCTATTTTGAGTTAATCATTGCATTACATTTGTTTTCTTGCTCTATTTTATAATGGTAAAACAGCTTAAGTCATACTAAACTCAGAACAGCTTCATAAATAAAATGATGGCCAATGTCACTATGAAAGCACCTATTAAAGTTAAAGTTCAATTCCAATTTTCTCAAAGTAAATATTTTGACATTGGCCCTTTTAGCTCCAAGCCACAGATATATTTGCAAGGACAATTGCATAAGTATATATAAAAGATTTTTTTGTACAAAATATTAATTGAATTAATTAAAAACATATATTATAAATAAAACCAATATTTCACTAAAAAGTGGAAAATTTATATTTGACCTGGAAATTGGACACGAAATAAAAAAACTGGAAAATCCAGGCCATTCCAGGCCATCTGGCAATCCTACATTCATAACAGGGTAGAAAGGTGAAAAATCGGGAAAAGAGTTTGGTTCTTTTTAGAACATAATTACTTTTATGCAAAAAAGAGTAGATTTGCTGACTTTAAATCAAGTCTATTAAAATATCTTGTTACATTTACATTATACGGAAGGCACGCCGCAACTCTAAAATACAATAAATTTATACAGGGTGGCGCAAAGGTCGCGAAGGGGTTTGAAAAATTAAAAACTTTTCTAATTTAATTTTTTTTCTATTTTTCCCTCTAGGACTTATAAAATAAATCTGGGAGATTAATTATAGAAGGTTACAACGTTATCCAGCGAACCAAAATCATAGAACTTTATTTTGAACATGATCGATCAAAAATTCAAACTCAACGAGGCTATCGTCGTCATTTTAATGTGCGGAATTCACCATCCGAATCAATGATTCGACGCTTAGTGACACGTTTTCAGGAAGAAGGCACGAAGCAGAAGACCACATTCTGTAATTAGTGAAGCAAGTACTCAACGCGTTATGGAGAGTGTTGAGGAGAATCCTGAAACATCAACTCGAAGGCGCTCTGCTGAGCTGGAAATGTCTCGGCGGTCTTTACGCAGAATTTTAAAGGGAAATTTACATATTTTCCCATACAAGGTGCAGTTAGTGAAAGAACTAAAGCCAGGAGATTCCCAAGAACGAAGAATTTATGCAGTTCGCTTCCAAGAATTGGCCAGAGAACATAATGATTTCATTCATCATCTGATAATGAGCGATGAAGCAGATTTTTAATCAAATGTTTTTGTAAACAAGCAGAACTGCAGAATATGGGGTATTGAGAACCCAAGAGTAATTCATCAGAGACAATTACATCCACTTAAATGTACAGTACGGTGCGCAATTACGTCCCAAAGAACTATTGGACCATTCTTTTTCGAAGATAACGATGGAAATGGTGTAACGGTAAATGGCGAGCGATATCGAGATATAGTTCTAAATTTTTTAAGGCCAGCTCTTTCTGACAATCGAGAGATGTGGTTCCAACAAGATGGGGCCACTGCTCGAGCCACTATGCAGCTCCTAAGGCAGATTTTTGGCGAACCCTTAATTTCCAAAAATTCAGCATTCAATTGGCCTGCCCGTCCGCCGAATTTAACAGCACCAGACTATTTCCTTTGGGAATATTTGAAAGAGAAGGTGTATATCAATAAATCCAGAACACTTGCACAGCTCAAAGAGAATATTCGAGCCGAAATAAGAGCGTTGCAGCCAGATACTCTGACTCGTGTCATGGAAAATGCTATTAAAAGAGCTCAACTTTGCGAGGCTGAAAATAGTGCTCACTTACGTGACGTAATCTTTCACACCTAAATTTAAAAAATCTCCCAATATCATATTTTATTATTTTGTAAAAAAAAATAAAATTAAAAAAGTTATGACTGTTTAAACCCCTTCGCGACTTTTGCCCACTCTGTATATGTAGAAACATCAAGCAAAAATATGACAAAAAGACAATTAATATCATGAAGAAATACTCCAAATATAATAAGCTTTTGGCTAATAAAAAGACATCAACATCATTTTTAATAAAATGTAGACAATCGGGCATAGTTCCAAATTGTATATATAATTCAACGAAGTAGATATACAATATTTTCAAAGTATACAATAGAATACCAAAAGAACTTAACAAGATCTTGAATAAATATATATAAAATTTTCATATTAAAATACTGAAACTGATGATTCAACAGAAGCATAAAGAATTGATTGCAAATAGAGAAATACTAAACACGACCATGAGAAATTTGGAAAGTATTTTAGATAGATCAGACTTGGAAGCACTAATACAAAGTGAAAAGAACTAAAATGTTCTTTTCACTTATCATGGAAAAAAGAAAAAAGGTTCATGTAAGAAAATTGTTAAAACTAAGAGAAACAAATAACAAAGAATTAAGTATAAAATATAACAATGATTGGTTTTACAACAAAACAAACAGAGAAATACCAGCTAATGTACAGTGGCTACTTTCTCTTGGACCAAAATTTGCATTACCCAACACGACCAAAAACTTTCCTTTATTTAAATGCATTGTGGATGGTGAAGAATGTATACAAATTATTGAAGATAGAGAACAACAAGAAATAGCAAGAACAAAACTAATAACACTTATTGACGACCACTTAAACAAAAACAAACATAATAAAAGAGACAAATTCATGCTTGACACAGTGGGACAGACAGAACGTTTTCTGAAGGAAAATAGAGACATAATAGTATTAAACTCAGATAAGGGTAATGTTACAGTTGCAATGTCAAAAACTGAATATGATACTAAAATAGATAAAATTATTGGAGATTTATGCACTTATAGACGACTGAGAAAGGATCCTACGGCTTCACTACAAAATAAAAACAATTTGTTAACAGAGAAACTTTTTAACTTGAAATTTATTTACTTAAACCATAAAAATAAACTTATTACTAAAACGGCCATATCACCGAGATTATATGGTCTACCAAAAATTCACAAGACTGATACACCTTTATGGCCAATTTGTTCGTCTATTAATTCATCATCTCACAGATTAAGCAAATA
This sequence comes from Phyto melanocephala, assembly GCA_941918925.1. NCBI lineage: Eukaryota > Metazoa > Arthropoda > Insecta > Diptera > Rhinophoridae > Phyto > Phyto melanocephala. The sequence goes on from OW799235.1 coordinate 56,919,216, forward strand.
TTTGGTCCAAATTTTGAAAGACTTGACACAAGATTCTGTGTACAATATTAAGGACTCTAAGAATTTCAAGCAAAGAATTACGAACGCAAAAATAAATGACAATGAAGTTCTTATTTCATTTGATGTAGTTTCACTGTTTCCCAGCATCCTAATAAATTTAGCTTTGAAAACTATTGAGAACAAATGGGATAAGTTACAACAATTTACAAAAATAAACAAAATTACGTTCATGGAATTATTGACATTTTGTACAAAAGAAAATAGATATTTTAGGTATCGTGAACAATTCTACGAATAAAAGTAAGGAATGCCAATGGGCTCACCCGCTTCCCCTATAATAGCCGACATAATAATGGAAGAATTATTGGATGTGTCGCTATTAAAAATGGACCCTAAACCACGATTACTAACCAAATATGTAGACGATCTCTTCGCAATAGTAAGGATAGATAAGGTCGATGAAACTTTACAAATATTAAACTCATTTGACAAGCAAATTCAGTTTACAATGGAACGAGAAAATGATAACAAATTATCATACTTAGACGTAATCGTAATAAGACAAGAAAATATACTTAAACTTGATTGTTATCAAAAACCAATGTGCTCCGGAAGATTAATAAACTTTTATTCTAAACACCCAAAAACGATTATTAATAATACTGCAATCAATTTTATAAACAGAGTTTTATCAATCAGTGATCAGTGTTTTCATATCACGAACATAAAAAATCAAAAATATTGTTACAGATTTATTTTTAAGTAGCTTAATTTACATTATAATTTATTTTAGTTGTAGTAGTTTAAGTTACTGTAAAGTGATATATAAACAATATTTGAGTGTATTTAAATAAATAAAGTGCTCTTAATTTTATAACGAATTTAAAGTGTTTTAAATTGCAATAAAAGAACTCAAGAGGTTTATTTAAAGGAAATAATCCAACGTTTATAAAAGGTATAGACGTAACAATATATTAAAAAAGAATGGTTTTCCGAATAAAACTATTGATGACTTATTAAAACGGGTAAATCAAAAACTTCTTAACGAAAATATTAAAATGGAAAAGGAAAACAAAGTGTATAAATCCGCCATTTATATTCCAAAATTCTCGGAAAGCCTAAAACGATCTAACATTTACGACAGAGAAAAAAATCAATTGGCTTTTAAAACTGGAAATACAAATTATAGATTATTTAACAATTTGAAATCAAAATTTGAGAACGAAGAAAAATCTAATATCGTTTACAAAGTAAACTGTGATAGAGACGGGTCCAATATATGCCAAAAAGTATATGTTGGTACTACAAAAACAAAACTAAAGACAAGAATGGCATCACATAAATCTGACGTTAAATCGACACAAAAACCGCTTTCACAAAAAACTGCACTTGCATCCCACTGTGCGGTAACTGGACATAAGCCAAACTTTAATAATGTACAAATATTGTCGAGAGAGGAGAATTACAAGAGATACTTACTTGATATGTTACATATGGGCTAATCCGAAAATTTTTAAACCAAAGACAGAAATTTAAAGTTGCCCAAAATCCAAATGTTTGTTAATGGAATAATACAATACATATTCAAGCTTCAAAATATATAAGCAATACGGTTTTACAGTGGTTTGTTTGGCCTTGACAGAGGCTGACCTAAACGTACCTCTTGCTTTCATTTATTTTTGTAAAAAAGGGCATTTTTCATGGTCAAAAAAGTGGGCAAAACAATCGTTTCAGTATTTAGCGTTTAGCAAAACTTTAATTTGCTTAATTTTCTTTTATTTGCGATACAAATCATATTTGTAAGTTATCTAATATATATTAACAATTTGAACTAAAAATGGGTAAACTGTGTCCGTAACGGAAACTAGGGGTTTTATTATGTTTAACAGAATGAATTTTAATAATTTTGTTTTCCAAACTAGCTTTATAAACAGAGTTTTTTATGCACTTTAATCTGATGGAAAAAAAGAAATACCTTTATTACACTTTTTTTTAAATATAAATGACAAAGTTTGTAACGTCCGTAACGGCATTAAAATACTCAAAAATTTTATTTTAATATTATGAGGTGAAAGTAAGTGTTTATAATGGATTTTCACCGGCTGAATCTGAATCTGGACTTTAAATTGCTCTAGGTTGCCGAGAACCCGAAAAACTTCACCTCAAAGTAACAAAAAGTGTGTTTAAATAACATGCGATCCCCAATCTGCAACTTAAATTGAGATGAATTTCAAATTCTTTTGAAACCTAAAATAATTCTTAAAAATCATTAATTAGTAATTAATAACCATGTTGTAAACCGCAACCCCGATGTCCCTCTTCAAATATTTGGCGGTACGCCCATGCATGCAATGTTTAAGTACTGGATTTTCCGTTAGAAATTAAGAATTTTTTTGCTACTTTGCAGACGGTGTTGCCGCTATTGTTAAGCGAAAAGTTTGGCAACTAGTAAAAGACCAAAATCTCATCTTAAAAAACGCTCGAGATTTTCACAAATTAGCAAAAAAAATATAATTGACGTCTTCCTAATTTACGTTGATAAAAATTATGTCAAAACTATATCTAATGAAATATCAAAAACATGGATAAATGTAAACAAGTAAGAGCACTATATTCGGCTGTGCCGAATCTTTTATACCCACCACCAATTTTGTGTACATTTAAAGCACAATATTTATTTTTTTGTTAATCGCTATAGAATAATCTCTTTATAATAAAATATGTATCACTTTCTTTGTAGAGGGTGGTTAAATTTTAAGGGCCCATGTTGAAGGTGAACCACACCTAAACTTCAACTTTTTTCTTGCATTTCATTTGACATTTCTCAATCTCAGACTAACTCTATTTGAACCGTGGAAAGATACGCAATCGAGCAACGCTTTTAAATATTAAAGATTTTTATTAAAATGTGCGTTCAAATCAAAATGCATTTTGTGCACTTCGTGATTCTTTTGGTCAACATAATCGTTCAAATTCGTCCACAATCGTGAGAATTGTAAAAGAATATTTAAATGTCTGCAAAGCAGGTCTGTATGAAATGTGAAAACATCTGTGAATGCCATCTTAGTTCGTTGAATGGGAAACATTGCTGTTTTTCACGATAACGTGGCAAAAGAGCAAGCAACCTCGACTCATCATCGTGCCCAACAATTGAACATCAACAGTGTCATGGAAAATATGGACTATCGGATCGAGGTGTGCCGCCTAGGTTGGGGGGGCCATTTGGCCGATATTTTGTTCCATACATAATTGAAGCATACAAATATTATCATTATAAAAATAAATGATAATAATTTCATAATAATTTTATTCAAAATCAACATAGTCCCTTAAAATTAAACCACCCATTATAACTTCGGTATGCTAGTAAAATGTTTTCGTAAATTTAATCTTTCAATGAAAGTGGCCGTTAAAATACGCGTGTCAATAAAGTTTATGCTAGTAAACATAACTTAGATATTTCAATATAGTCCTTTAGTATTCCAAAATCTTTATTCATAGAGAAATTACATGAATTTAAGAGGAAAGTTTTATCTACGAAATAGTGCTAATTTATTTTTGTTATCTTATGTTCTCCTGAAGTTATGCTCTATTAAAAATGGGAGTTTAGGAAAATTTTGACCTAAGTAAAAAAAAAAATTATCTCTAAACATTATAAACAATTTATTTTCATGTACTAATGGCTAACAAATTTTAAAATTATACAAAACTTATTTCGTTTGAAAATCTTTTAAAAGCAAAATGTTATAGAAGTTTAAAAATAAATTTCCCGTTTTAGCAAAATGCTGAGAATGTATATTTTGAATCACCGTGTGATAATAATATAAAAATATGTATCACTTTCTTTGTAGAGGGTGGTTAAATTGTAACGGGAAATTTATTAGTAAGATTTTGATTTTTAAACTTCTATAACATTTTGCCTTTAAAAGATTTTCAAACGAAATAAGTTTTGTATAATTTTATAATTTGTTAGCCATTAGTACATGAAAATAAATTGTTTATAACGCTGAGATAATTTTTTTTACTTAGGTCAAAATTTTCCTAAATTCCCATTTTTAATAGAGCATAACTTCAGGAGAACATAAGCATAAGTCGTTAGCATGCCATCTAGTAGTTGCTAGTAGAGTCATCTATCTTATCATCTTTATCTTATATTTAGCTACAGTACAATAAATGGCGCAGTGTAAGATGAATAAATGCTAATATATATGACTAATATATTTTTATAAAAATTTAAGGAAAAAAGTGTGCGTGGCACATCTATATTCCGTTATAACGAAGACTTTGACCGAAAAGTCATGTTTGCAAAATTTCAGAATCGTACATATAGTTTTGTCAGTTTTATTACGTTTTAAATTTGATATATACACTGTGCGGTATAAATTTTCGTACATTTTTATCTATAACTCTTTTCCTAATTCATAGATTTAAGCGATTTTCAGGGAAAATATTCTTTCGACTCGATAAATATATATTCGAACTTTCATGACCCTACGTTTATGCGTCTGGCCACAATTCAATTTTATTCGATGTGCGAAGGACACGGTTTTTTCGACCTACTCTTGCTTTACGAGCTATAACTCTCTTCCTAATATTCCGATTTAGCCCATTTTCAATACCAAACAAACCTTGTCTGTAAGAAAGATTCTTTCAACAGACGGATAGATGGACGGACAGAGCTAGATCGTCATAAAATCAAACTCCGATTCTAAATATATATACTTTATGTGGTCTAAAATGGATATTTCGATGTGTTACAAACGGAATGACAAAATGAATATACCCCCACCATTTTTTTGGTGGCGGGTATAAAAATATCCAGCTCTTAAATCATATCATTATTTTTCGGGCTTTTCCAATGACAATATGTACTATGAAAGTAGCTCGAACAGCTGGGTCTATTAAGCATAAGATACAATGTTAAACAGTTAAATAAACAAAGAAATAAATGAATATAAGCTAATATAAGAGTACTAATAAAATATTCTAAATTTTTTTTGTAACTAATAAATTAATATTTACAAGGTTGAAAAGATTTTTAAATACATGAATGTTTTTTATATATACACAATATGGTTTAATGGAAAAAGTGTAACGTCCGTAACAGGCAAAAATTAAGATTTTTGTTTAACGGGTCTACTTAGACTTCTTTTCTAAGCAGGATTGATATCGTCATATATTCCAATTAATTTTTTGTATATGGAATTTTTTTGGTTATTATGCAAAATTAGCTAAAAAATGTGCATATGCACATAAGCCTCAAAGTCGACTTCCATTTTTTGTAACGTCCGTAACGGAATTTTAAGCTAGAATAACTTTTTTTCAAAAACAGTTAACCTATAAGTTTAAAACAAGTTTTAAAGTAGTCCCAAAGAACTGCATTTTGCAAAAAATTTCATGAAAATATTCCAATGTGAACGCCAGCTGTGTCAATCTTAAGAAGCAAATTTGCGTGCGAATGTAACGTCCGTGACGCAGGATTAGCCCATATGAAGAAATTTTCAACTATTGCAGAATGGTAAAAGTTAGTAATTTAAGTGAATTATTTAAAATGTTTGAAGATTGTAAATATAAAATTAATGATATATACTTAGCTGATAAATTAAAACCTGGTATATACAAAACGGAAAACGTTGATAGGGACCTAGTAGATATATTATTGGAAAAAATAGATGAACCGATACGAGCACATATAGGTGAACAAGAAACTCTGACCAATATAGTTGATAGGTATACGAAATTGAAATTACTAGATGACACTAGGGCCATAGCTTTTGACCATAGAATTAATTCACTAAACAGACAGAAATTGAACAACAACAAGCCTTTTATTTCTGCTAGGACAAACGACAATTGTCAAACCTCAAATGGCCATTGGCAAAATTGCAAGTCGTATAGAAATATTCAAAATCATAACAGTAATTTTAGAAACACAAATTAAACTTTTGTAACTGATAACTTTCAAGGCGCAAATTATCGCAAGAATGCAATACGGCAGAATTCCGAAAATATTCATACAAAATCTAATCGAACTGGTAGCCGTAGTAGACAACAATACCAACCCAATTTTTTTAATCAAAAACCAGAGCCGATGGATATTGGTAATTTGAACGAAGCAGAAGATGTAAATTTTTCTTTGGGTCCTCATCCACAAAATTTCCGATAATAGTAGTAACAATTGGTGATTACAAAATTAAATGTCTCATAGACACCGGTTCCGATACAAATTTAATTAAGTCAAATCCGTTGGGAATTCTTTCCCCATTCAAAAATTTAATACACCGCTTTGGTATAGAACTATAAATGGAGTAAATCAAGTGACAAATAAAATTATTACCCCCATACCTAGAGAATTCAACGTCTCAGGAACCTTCTCTTGGAAGGTTATTGATTTTAACAGTAAAAATTATTCAGCTATACTAGGCAAAAATTTTCTCATCGCTAAGATTGATGTAGAGAATAAGTTTATAACCATTCTAGGCAATAATTTACCGTTTGGAAATTACAGCCCATACAATAGCCAGGAAATTTGTTTACTTAAATATAGCGACAGAAAAATTAGATTTAGATCATTTAAATATGGAAGAGAGCCAAATGATTAAAAAACTGTTGAAAAATTTCAAGGACTTATTTTATAAAGAGGGTTGCCAACTTTCTGCAACTTATGAAATAAAACACGAAATAATAGCAACAACAGACCGTCCAATATATTCTAAGATTTATAGGTACCTACAAATACACGAACAGGAAATTCAAAAACAAATTAAGGAAATGTTAGAACAAAATTTAATTATAGAGAGTAATTCGCTCTATAATAGCCCTTTATGGGTAGTACCAAAGAGGATCGATAACTCAGGCATTCAGAAGTGGCGAATTGTTGTCGATTATAGAAGGCTTAGCGATAAAACGGTGAGTGATAGATTTCCTATTCCTAATGTTGATAAAATTCTGGACAAGTTAGGTAGAGCTCAATACTTTTCGTCTATAGATTTTGCGAAGGGATTCCACCAAGTTCCAATGAATGAGAATGACATAAGGAAAACGGCATTCTCTACGCCTTTCGGGCACTATGAGTTCTTAAAAATGCCGTTTGGGCTTAAAAATGCGCCATCGACATTTCAACGCCTTATGGATTCTGTGCTTCGCAAATGTATAGATAAAATTTGTGTTGTCTATATGGACGACATCTTAATATTCGGCACTTCGCTATCCGAACGTTTGCAAAACTTGACAAAAATATTTCAAACGCTTAGAGAAACAGGACTTAAAATTCAAATTGATAAATGTAGTTTTTAAAAAAAAAAAACTCAGTTCTTAGGTCATATCATAATACCTGAAGGTGTCAGACCAAACCCAAATAAAGTTAAAGTTATTCAGAATTTAAACCTCCCAACGACGCAAAAACAGATAAAATTTTTAGGAACCACGTATTTTTACCGAAAATTCATAAGAAACTATTCTGAAATAGCGTATCCTATGATAAAGTACTTAAAGAAATATGTAAAGGTCAACATATTTAAAAGACCCTAACTATATTGTTGCTTGTGAAAAATTAAAGGATATTATAACAAATCCTCCTATTCTGAGGTATCCTAACTTTAACAACCGCCTTAAACTTACAACGGATGCCAGCAATTTCCAATTTCGTTTGCATCGCGAACGTTGAACAATCATGAACGAAATTACTCCACTGTTGAAAAAAAATTACTGGTGATTGTTTGGGGAGTAAAATATTATAGACCTTACATTTTTGGAAGAGAATTTTATCTGCAAACAGATCATCAACCACTGAAGTGGTTACAGGCAAAACATTCAGGTAAAGATATTAGCCCCAGATTGAAAAGATGGTTAGTACAATTAGGAGAGTACGATGCAAAAATTGGCTATATTTCGGGGAAAGAGAATAAAATTACAGATTTTCTTAGTCGAATTAATTGTGAAAAATATGAGATAATTCACGTGACTCCAAAGATTTGGGAACGATATGTTTAAAATGAAAAATATAAATGTAGGAGAACATCTGGAACAAACAGAAGTCTCTATGGTGGTCCAAATTAACCATTCCGAAGAGGAGAATTTAATTGATATTTTAGATACTAATAACCGTGATCAGTCAGAAAAAGGTGAAACTGTTCACTCACAATTGGAGAATTTTAACGATCACTTTCCTATTCTCAAACCGGTTGTAAGTCGTTTTAAATGCCAGATAATTTTACAGGGAACTAAGGAATTTGATATTATGAATATTTTTAGGAACAAGAGAATTTTTATCGACAAACATGATCTTGATTCGAATAATGTAGTTGATTTGGTTTGAAGACATATTGATAAAGGAAAGGTTGCAATATATTTAGAACTCAACGATCACCAATTCAAAAAATTACAAAAAATTTTGTTGAATAAATACTCAAGTATTAGAAGAGTATCTTTTGTTAGATGCAGCTATTTTGCTAAAGACATCGAAGATGCAAAAGAATTAAGTAAACAGATTTCACTTTTTCATAAAGAGGAAGTAGTTCATGCAGGAATTACACCGACTTATGAGGGTATGAAACATAGAATCTATAACCCACAATTAACCCTTTCAGACCTGAACATTATTTTATTCATAACTTTTTTAGAATCATCGATATCGAAATAATTCTTTCACATTTAGGCTAAATTTTGCTTATATAAATATTTTCCAGCGTCCTTTTTTGTAAACAGGACATCGCACGATTGTGTTATGTCGGTCATACCATGTAAAAAATATTCCGAATTAAGTTAAAAGCATTTTGTTCAACATTTTATTTTCTAAAATACTTTTTTTAACCTAAAAATATTAAGGTACTTCATTCCATAAGAAAATTATTAAAAAAAAATAAAATTTACAATTTGATTTAGTTTCAAATAAATAAAAATTAATGTAAAAGGTATAACAAACATAAATAAAAAAAAAAACAAACAATTCAATATTATTTTAAATCGCTAAAAATATATACATACATGCATAACTAATTATATAAATTTCAATGAGATCAACATTTAGTATGATATTTTTGAAAACAGTCTTTGTTTTTTGCTAAGCAAAGAGTAACGTTACATTTTTGGCATCGTCCTCTGGATCCACTGCCACAATTATTGCGGCATACTCTTGGTGGATCATCAGTAATTTCCGGCCAATGATCGTAGCGATCAAATCTTATATCGTCAGGTGCATCATGTGGACGATATTTCGTTCCATATAAATCTTTAGGAAGCTGAAATTTTTCAACATTCCCGGGAACTTCTATAGAGGACGCTAGTACTGTATCTATCTCCATTTTGAACGTTAAGAAAGACTTTATTTTACGATTAGGTTGTCCCAGTAGCTTGCTATATTTTCTATACTCCATCAAAGAGTTGTAGATCGCTAGATCGAGAAAGTGGAAAAATACTTTCACAGGCCATTTGTTTGTTTTCATTTTAATCCTGTAATATTCTAGCATTTGGTCACACAAATCAACCCCGCCCATAAAAGCGTTATAGTTTTTAATAACTTCTGGTATTTCAACGGGGCAACGTCTCTTAAGGTTTTTGCTTCACCTTTCGACTTCACCAAGATGATCTTTGCCACACATATTCTAGGCAACTGTAACACCTTAACTTCCACTTAACAACTACGTTTTCGTTAACAAATTGTCAAATGTCACCACGGTCCATATCTTTATCTAAAGGAAATTTAACACTTTTTGGTATTCTGTTGACCATAATTGTGCCTATGGACATGGAGTTAAATATAGTAGGAATTCTACAATCATGGGACCAGTACATCCTTATGGCTGGGTAACCAAGGCACCCCATTATGATGGCACATCCGTAGAACCGTTTAATATCTGAAGCGGCGTAGCGCACTTCTTGGCCACGTTTACTCATTACATATATTTTGGTATATTTAACAACGTCTTCGTTATGAATTTCGAGAAAATATTTGCTTAGATATTCTAGTGGAGTCGTGATGATGATTTCTAAATGACAACCCATTGATGTTGGAAGCTCAATATTAGGCAACGAAACACTTTTCCATATATCCCGCCTTATCTGTTCTTTATATTGAGAAATTGATGCTTGATCTACTAAAGCTGGTTCGTTAAAAGAGTTTGACTGCTCTGTCGATCTATCTTGTTGGTCGTTAGAAGATATGATCAAATCAATATTTTCAACACTTTCATTGGTTTCTTCTTCTGCGTTTGCATCAAAAAGGACCCAACTTTCGTCTGCAGCATTATCGTCGTCACTGAAATCGGCATCAGACTTGTCCAATATATCCAAAACAGCTATAGCATCATTGTTGTTGTTGATATCAAAAAAATTACCTATTAAATTACACAAGATAACACAATCGTGAGCATAAATTAAAATGTTACGTTGTGCCTAATCAACACAACTGTTATATCTGTTTTTCTTTTCACATAAAATAACTGTTACTATGCTAAAACTAAACGTTGAGCAGTCAAATTATTTCACACCTTCATTGCACAGTTAGCGAAAAATAGATTTACGATTTTTATTTAAAAATATTTAACAAGAGTACTTACCATTTGGACGCATGTCTACACAAGTTGAAAGACACAATCAAACTGAGAATATATTTAAGGTTTTTTTATGGTTTGGTTTTTCTTTTACAAATTACACAACCCACAATCAATGCTTTCAGGTTAATTGACGAAAATAAAGTTCTTCACAATCGATTCAGCTAGGTCTGAAAGGGTTAAAAACAAAAATACATGAGATCATATTCATTGATAAGTTCTGCAAGGATGCTGTAAGTTTTCATTTGGAGGACAAAAATAGCTTAACGTTGGTGGAAAAGTTGAGACTGTATATTTCTATTAACGGAAAGATGAGAAAACTAATTTGTGACAATGAGTTTAATAATGTTAATGTAAAGGAATTTTGCAGAAGGGAAAGGATAGACATTCACTTTTCAAAACCCAACAGTCACACCGGTAATTCCGATATAGAAAGGATAAACAACACGATAACGGAAAAAATTGGAACACTTAATATGGATGAAACGCTACCAATAAGGGAACAAATGTCAAGAACTATCGAACTATACAACAGGACGTACCAATCGGCAATTAAAGACGCACCGTTCATTATGGGAGTATTGACAAAGGTTTGTTGAGGGACCGTATAGTGAAAGCTAGGTTAAATAAGATAGCAAGACCCAATGAAAAACGGGAGACCTATTTGGAAACAAGAGAACAGGGTTTAATGAAAAATTATAAGAACGTTAGACATAAAGAACAGCCTAAGTTTATGAAACGAAACTTGGAAAATGTTCATGAGTCAAATGTTAAAAGACCATTTAAATTTTCAGGATAGAGAGGAAATAGGAAAATAATTTCAGGAAATAAAAGATATCAATGACAAATTTATTTGAAGGTTTATTATAAAGAATATATAGTCACTATAAATGACGAGTTTTTAAAATACCAAGATAATGTTCCTCGAAAAAACTTAAGAAAAAGTAAACATTGTACCTTTCATAACAATTGTAAATTAAATCTTAATAATAATAATGCAGAGATAATAATTATTTGAGAAGAAATGATAATTGTTAAAAATGTATACTCAGAAAGTTTGGAACAGAATTGTGATGATAGAAAATTTAAACTTAACGGAAATTGTTTAATTTTATTTAACAATTGTGATTTAACTGTCAGGAATGAAGAATTCTCAAATAGGGAAATTGTTATTAGAGACAAATATTTTTATCCAAGCTCTAAGAGAATGAACTATTCGAAAATAAATAACAAATTTGAAAATATAAAGACCGATTTTGTGGACAACATTAAAGAAATTAAAGAGTTAAAAAATTTCACAAGAATGTATCTTATGGCATAAACCTTACTCTTATAATTATTACTATTGTTGCATGTATTTTCTTATATTTTATAATGAAAAAAAAAATAATGTAGATATTAAGATAGAGATCCAAAGAATAGAAGAAAGTTGTCAAAACGAAAATAGAGGCATCACTTCGACTTCTCAAATTAGTATAAGCTAAATAATATATTAAAATATATTTAATCAAAAAAAAAAAAATAATGTATGTATAATAATAATAAATAAAATCCAGGAGTATTTTTTAACAAGGGGTGGAGGAGTTACATACCCACTCCACAACTAATATTAACGGCTGACTACCCAGCAAAATCTTTTTGAAATTGTGTAATAGGTTGTCATTACTTCATATATTACATAGTAATGAGGGGTCGTTACCGACATAATTATTTTAAAGTACAGAGTAATTGCCTATTGGTTATGACCTTCGTAAATACTTTTTATATATTTTTTTAAATAGTGAACTTTAAATTAACTTCATAAATATTATAATATGCCCAATATTATAATTTTTATATTTTTTGTATTGCAGCAGAATAAAAATATCCAGCTATAATTCAGCTTTATTGGTAACTACTTATTTTATTGCTTTTTGTAAGTTTATTTGTAAGCGAGGGTCATGATTTCTGGGACAACTCAAACAAAAACAAGTAAGAGCGCTATATTCGGCCATGCCGAATCTTATATACCCTTCACATCGTGTAGTCATGCAATAACAGTGGTTTGTGTCACCATTCATCACATATGAAATACGTACATACATATAAAAACATACATATATAAAAACGTCCCATTGTAAAATTATAAACTCACGTGTGTATGATAAAAAAACAAAAAAAAAAAATTAAAAAAAAAAATTTAAAAAAAAATTTAAAAAAAAATTAAAAAAAAAAATTTTAAAAAAAATTAAAAAAAAAATTATTATGTATATAATATATATAAAACAAAAAAAAAATAAAAAAAAAATTTAAAAAAAAAAATTTTAAAAAAAATAATAAAAATATAAATAATATTAAATAAAAAATAAAAAAAAAAATAAAAAAAAAATTAAAAAAAAAATTTAAAAAAAATTAAAAAAACAATTTTCTTGGCTCAGCTGGGTTCGATGCCACGTTTTCTCTAACCAGTATACACGTTTGTATGTATGTATGTTGTTGTTGTAATGTTGTTTTTGTGAAAAAAAATCGAGGTGGTCGTGGGTTTTTGCTCATATCTCAGTTGTTTATGTACCGATGTTTCTGATTTTCAATACGGATCTACTCCCGAATATTTCTGATAATTTAATACCTTACCCGGGTCCAACCTATGTCGGGGGGCTTCAAAAATTTGATTTCAACATACACACGGACAGACGGTCAGACGGACAGACTGACAGAGCTTAATCGACTCCCCTATTCATAAGCTTTCAGAAAATATATACTTTATGGGGTCGGAAATGAAAATTGTAGAAATTTCACACGGAATGACAAACCTATATATACCCTTTTTCACTGTGTGAAGGGTATAATAAGTAGTTATTCGGTCGAAAAGTAACTAGTTTATGTGTATCTCCAATATTACTTGCTAACTTACTAGGTAAGTAAAGATTTTGCTGGGTAAGTGTAGGGAACAATTAGAGTTTTAAGTTGCAATTTTATTTTTAGTTCCTATATTTGGCCAGACAGCAACGTCAGCATTTGTGTTTACGTTGCTTATTTAGAATTAATTTCAAAATGTATATTTTTTAAGTATTAAGATTCCATTAAAATAAAAAGGTTGTCAAATTTAAATTTGCATATCTTTAAATTAACTCACACGACGATTTTAATTGCCCAACTTTTTGCATATTTTCTTTTGAACTTGCTTTTATTTTCACACACGACAATTTCTTTGGTGATTTTTCTGTTTTGTTTTTTTTAATATTTGTGTTTTAGCCGTAAATAGCAATAATAAAATAAAAACATACATAAAATAATATAATTGATTTTAATTAACGCTTTTAATTAAAATGTTTTCACAAAAATATTTTTTTGTGTTTTTTTATTTTTAAATATTTTAAAAGTTTAATTTGTGAAATTTTATATTCAAATTTTAAATTACTTACGCACCAAGAAGCGAAACACCAAATAAAAGAAATGTCAAATATTCGATTATTTTTCCCTTCTTTTTCTCCTCACCTAAATCGGCAAAAACATCTATAAACTCAAGAAATATAGTTGGGCAATTCGTCGTTTCTGACCATAGACGTACGAAATTAGCTTTTCATTAAATATGTACCCACTGTTGCATTATTTAGTACTTTTTTTTATTAATGTTATTATTTGCTTTTCAAATTAGTAAAAAAATTTATTAATTTTTTTGTTTATGGTAAAATATTTATACCATTTACACATTGAATAATAATTTTGTGTTGGAAATACAAATAAAAAAAACAGTTTTTGCAAAAGTGCAAATATTTGCAACAATATATTCACCGACATGTCTTCAAAAATTTGTTTAAGCATTTGACAGACTTTTCGTTGATTTTTGACAGTAGCTTAGGCCAGCAAAAGCATAATATAGTTAGGCCTTAAGGCAGTAATAGGCAAATCACGTCTCCGAGCAACGTATTGACTTAAAATTACTAAACAACCCTATAAGCAAGAGAGTAGTCGACGACAAAAATATCCTACTTTATGTTAGCTTTTTATCAACTAACATTAAGCTAACTACAAAGTAATCCAGAAATTAACCAAATTTAATGCATATGTAAAAAGCTTAGTCTAGATGGTATGTTGAATCAGCATAAGTATGCTAACACTCATTTACTTTTAAATAACAAATGTCTTTGTTAACATATTGCATAAGTTGGACGTTTACACGATATGCTAAAAGTACCTGAAAAGTAAGCTGAGTCGTATATGCCGAATAAATAATTTGACAATACCCGTTTTTTATTTGCGGCAAGTACCCTACTCTGCCACTAGCAAGTATTTACTTGCAAGTAGTGTATATGTATTACTAAAGAAAAGCAGGAGAAATGCCAAAAAAATACACAAACATTTTTTGAGTGGCTACACAGCACAGTGCAAGTTCAATTTTAAAATGTCTTCATCAAATAAACTTCAACTAAGCGTTGCCAAAATTATTTACCACAATTGTATGAAATCTTAGTGAGTTAACAAAAAACTCAGTGTTCGACAAAACTGTTTTTCGTCTTTACACTTTACTTGCCGTAAGTGTGAATATTTTACTTGCTTAAAATTTTTTTGCAAGCTGAGTCGCAGGTAGCAAAAGTGTGGTTGTGTTAGTAAAAAAGTGTTAATGTATTGGCTTTTTTTTTTCACTTACACCTGCATGTGACAACGTAGGGTTACATATATTTATATGTATAAAGATTTAATTGTGATAATAAAAAGAATAATCTGAAAAAGTATATTTTTTTGCATCACAATTGAATTTTTTAAATAGAAGAAAATTCTAATTAAACTCAGACGTGAGTAAAATTTTAAAATATTAGTTTTAAACAAAAAGTTTAACAATTAAAAATCAGGACTTACAACATACATATAAACAAGGACACGAAGTATAAAATCATATTATGTTGTTCAACAATATTTTGTTGAATACTGGCCAAGCTGAATTCATACAGGTGAAATTATCAGCTCAGCTGATGGGGAAACTTTTTGTCAAAATTGGTTGAATTTACCTTGATTTTATTTATTAAATCAGTGAAGGAAAATGTGATTTTGGCTTCGGTATTTAACAAATATCTTAAGTGTACTTATTTGATAATACTTAAATGTAATAAATTTATGTATATTTTTTGCTTTTGCGTCATTAATAATGTGTTTCAAAAATGTATATACGTTTTTTAATTAAATTTTATTATGTATAATATGTCATAACAACTTTTCCATCCCTGATAGAAGTACGAATTGGCCTTAAGTCCCCTTTCTGATTAGGCAAGTCGCTTGCGCAAGTTAGTTTTTTATTTTCTTTTATTTTCCTTTGAACTTGTTTCACGTTCAGGCATAGCAATTAACTTGCCCAAGTTTCGTTTTCTTTTACTTATTTTTTTCTAAATTTTTTGACATTTCTTATTTGTTTTTGGTTTCTCAATCAAAAACTTGCTTGTACTTGCCGAGTACAGACAAGTGTGTACTCAAATTAGGGTTGCCATTCGTACTGTTTTAAACAGAACATGTACTGTTTTTTGTATAATGTGCTGTTATATTCACAATACCTAAAACACTGTACTGTTTTTGGATATGCATGTATTGAATTTTGTAATTTTTTGAAGAATGAAACAGTAAAAAATTGTATTGTTAAGGGATAAATATTTATAATTTTTTTTTAAATTAACTTTTTTTGTAAGCATAAATTATTTTCTTTTCTATAACTATACCACCTCTATTTGTGTTGTATAATTATTTATTGAATTTTAAAAATTATCAAATCTATTCATTTTAAAAATTCAATTGATTTTTTTTAGAATTTTTTTTTACAATATTTAATAAATACTTTTGGATTACTATATATAACTTAAAAATGTCAATTGTAATTGACAAATTATCAATTTTAAAGTAGACTTTACTTTATTGTTCATAAAAAATGTTATTGTCTTTAAAATAAACTTCAAAAAAATTATTAAAAATAATATTATAGTCGATGTTAGCGTCACGCCAGCCGAAGCGACTTCCACGTGGATTTTGAATAAAAACCAAATACACAAGTTTTATAAAATACTTGATTTATTTAACTGAAAACCACTAGATCTTTCTATACAAATTTGGCAGCTTTCCGAGCCAGTGCTTAAGCCTTCTTTTTACGCAAAAGTTAGAATGAATTCAAAATGGCGAAGGCTTAAACATGGCGACGTAAGCTGTTTTTATCGTGAAGTTTATCAGAGTTACATTTAGAAAAAGTATAAGTATTTAGAACTTACAATAAGGTATTGCCAGATAAAATCATGGAGATTTTGGTTGTGGCGTTAACAGTCGACTTTAACAAGAAATGTCTTCTTTTTGTTGAGCCTAAATATTTTTTTCTTAAATATTGTTAAATATTGATTTTAAGTACAATAACAATTTCTATGCATGATAGATTAAGTGCCATTATTACAACTTGCCTTTAGTTAAAGGTAGGATTTTGTCTGCTCGATAAATAGCTTTGCATTATTACAACTTCCATTTTTTTATTGTTATTATTGTTAATTTTAATAATATTTAATGAATAAAAAAATAATAAATTAAGGGTTTATAATGCAAAGCCATTTATTTGCCAAACAAAATCCTGCCTTTAGCTAACGACAAGTTGTAATAATGGCCCTAAGTCTACTTAAAAATTGATGATTTGTAAATTACAATTGATATTTTTTAAGTTATAAATTTAATTCCAAAAGGATTAATGGAATATTATTGTAATTTGAAGAAACAAATCAATTGAATTTACATACATATTATAGATAATTTCAAAATTCAACTAGTAGTTTTTGAAATTCAATTACCAATTTCGAAATTATATTTACTACTTTTTAAATTTAATTAATAACTTTTGAAATACATATATTAAATCATTTTCAAAATTAAGTTTGAAAATATAGTGCATAGTTCTGAAATACAGTCAAAAATGTTAAAGAATTGGTAATTCGTTTATTCAAACTAATATCAATATTAATATCGAAAAACGACGTTTAATTTGTGTTTTTGACCACGTTAGTAACTTAAGATACTATTTGTAGTTCGACTCGATCTATATATGTATTGCATTTTGAAACAAATGCAATATTTTTTGTTCCGTTCTCATAGTTTTGTATATGTGTTTTATGTTATTTTTTTACTTATTTTTAAAACATACATATGTATGTGATGTATTGAATTAAAAGTTAAGTCACCGTTATGTTCTCATAGTTTTTACATGTTTTTATGTTTCTTATTAACTTTTTTTTAAATAAAAATGTGATGTATTGAAGTAAAAGTTATGTTATCAATAAATAAAAACATGTACTGTTTATCTTGAAAAGTACTGTTTTCCCCCTTTTTAAATATGGCAACCCTACTCCCATATAACGTTTTATCGTAAATTCATATAATTTCTCTATGAATAAAGACTTTGGAAGAAGAAATGACTATAGTGAAATATCTTAGTTTTATTTATTAGCAGAAACTTTATTGACACGCCAACTTTAAATTTCACTTTTATTGAAAAACTAAATTTATGAATATATGTATTTGAGTAGCATGTCGAAGTTATACAAAAAGGGTGTTGCATATTTAAGTATAAAGAGATTATTTCATAGCGATTACAGTTATTAACCAAATTATTAATTTTGTGCTATAAAAGTACATCAAATGGGTGGTGGGTTATAAAAAATATACTGCTTTTCTTTGTTTTTTTTTATCAGATTCACAAACTGATCATAGTGTAAATTTAATGTCAGCTAGTATTTTTGTCTGTATACATACATATTGTTACAGATTTATTTTTAAATAGCTTAATTTACATTATAATTTATTTTAGTTGTAGTAGTTTAAGTTACTGTAGTTTTATTTGTATTAGTTTATTTCGCTGATTGTTCGAACATGATGTTTGTTATTATATGTAGCATACTTTTAGGCACTTCTAATTTAACGTCTTAATTTAAATGTAACGGTTTTCGAATGTACTAGAATGTACATACGAGAACTTTGTCGAATGTTACCGAACACCACTATGTTACTATAAATAGCCGAACAACACAGCTAAAATGATCAGTATTACAATAGAGCTTGTAAAGTGTGTATCAAAGTAAGTTTAATAATTAAAGTGTGTAATCATAAGTGTAATAAGTAAAGTGATATAAAAACAATATCTGAGTGTATTTTAATAAATAAAGTGCTCTTAATTTTATAACTAATTTCAACTGTTTTTGACTGCAATAAAAGAACTCAAAGGCTATTTAAAGGAAATAATCCAACATTTATAAAAGGTATAATCGTAACAACTGGTGTCAGAAGTGGGATTACATTATAATAAAAGACATGAAATTTGAGGGGCTTAAAGTTGAACAACTCAAGAAAGAATTGAGTAAGCTGGCATTGCCGACAACAGGTAATAAAGTAGAATTGCAGAAGAGGCTTCTAGATGAATTTAGGCGGCGTAATATTGACATTGATGGTTACGAGTTTGAAGAAAAAGAAGAAATGGAAGTTTCCACTCGAGCAACCACAAACAACATGGATTTAAGTACAATGCTTGCAGCAATGATGGAAAAATGGAACTTAACAGTCAAAAATTACTAGCCGAAGTTCAAGAAACTTCTAGAGCTAATAATGAAAAATTATTAGCTGAAGTTAAAGTAGAAGTTCAAGAAGTTAAAGTAGAAGTTCAAGAATCTTCTAGAGCTAATAATGAAAAACTATTAGCTCAAGTTAAATTAAAAGTTCAAGAAGTTAAACTAGAAGTTCAAGAAATTTCTAGAGCTAATAATGAAAAATTATTAGCTGAAGTTAAAGAAGAAGTGCAAGAAACAGCTAGAGCTACAAACGAGAAACTTCAAGAAATTTCTGAAGCTGTAAATAACCAAGTAGAGGGCATTGAAAAGCAAGTTAATAAAATTGATTGATTGAAAATATCTGACCTTGAAGATTGCATAGTTACTCAAGCAAGTGACTTCAATAGCAAATTACAACTACAAGTCAAAGACGTTAACGAAAAATTGCAGTTACAAGTAAAAAATGTTGATGAAAAATTTCAATTACAAGACGAAAAATTTAAAAATCTGGAAATAAAAATTAATGATCTTCGCTGTCATGAGGGACCAGTGCGAATAATTCCAGAAATATCCAGTAGAATAAAGGCCCCTACTTTTGACGGTAGTGCACCATTTAATGTTTTTATACCCGCCACCAAAAAAATGGTGGGGGTATATTCATTTTGTCATTCCGTTTGTAACACATCGAAATATCCATTTTAGACCCCATAAAGTGTATATATTCTGAATCGGGGTTTGATTTTATGACGATCTAGCTATGTCCGTCCATCTATCCATCTGTCCGTCTGTTGAAAGCACGATAGAGGTCGCACCGAAAAAGCTAGGGGGCTCAAATTTTGCCAGAATCTTTCTTATAGACAAGGTTTGGTTGGTATTGAAAATGGGCTAAATCGGAATATTAGGAAGAGAGTTATAGCTCGAAAAGCAAGAGTAGGTCGAAAAAACCGTGTCCTTCGAACATCGAATAAAATGGAATTGTGTCCAAACGCCTTAACGCAGACTCATGAAACTTCGAATATATATTTCCTGGGTAAGGGCAATATTTTCTCCCGAAAATTGTCTAAATCTATGCATTACGAGAGGAGTTATCGATCAAAATGTACGAAAATTTATACCTCACAGTGTATTTTTCGGTATATTTAAAAACAAAAACGTCATAAAAGCTACAAAATTGGATGTACGACTCTGAAATTTTGCACACTTTGCTTTATGGTGACACGCTTTCTTGTAACGGCAAATCAATGTGCCACGCCCACTTTTACGCCCACCTCCCATATAACGTTTTAACTAAAATTCATATAATTTCTCTATTAATAAAGATTTTGGAATAATAAAGGCCTATATTGAAACACCTCATTGTACTCATAACTTTGACACGCCTACTATAACGCCCACTTTTCACGTTATCTACCGTTAATGAAATTTAAAAGCTCATAAAACCGCTAAAATTAGAGGTATGATGATAAATTTTGCTACGTCTATCCCTCTAGGCAATTTCATTACTATGCCAAAAAATTAAGCTGCCACGCCCACTTTTACGCCCACCTCCCATATAACGTTTTACCTAAAATTCATATTATTTCTCTATTAATAAAGATTTTGGAATAATAAAGGACTATATTGAAACACCTAAGTTGTACTCATTAGCAAAAACAACTTTGACACGCCTACTTTAACGCCCACTTTCACTTTTGAATTGTGTCCAGACGCATAAACGTAGTCATGGAACTTCGAATTTATATTTATCGAGTCAAAAGAATATTTTTCCCTGAAAATCGCTTAAATCTATGAATTAGGAAAAGAGTTATAGATAAAAATGTACGAAAATTTATACCGCACAGTGTATATTTCAAATTTAAAACGTAATAAAACTGAAAAAACTATATGTACGATTCTGCAAACATGACTTTTCGGTCAAAGTCTTCGTTATAACGGAATATAGATGTGCCACGCACACTTTTTTCCTTAAATTTTTATAAAAATATATTAGTCATATATATTAGCATTTATTCATCTTACACTGCGCCATTTATTGTACTGTAGCTAAATATAAGATAAAGATGATAAGATAGATGACTCCACTAGCAACTACTAGATGGCATGCTAACAACTTATGCTTATGTTCTCCTGAAATTATGCTCTATTAAAAATGGGAATTTAGGAAAATTTTGACCTAAGTGAAAAAAAATTATCTCTAAACATTAAAAACAATTTATTTTCATGTACTAATGGCTAACAAATTTTAAAATTATACAAAACTTATTTCGTTTGAAAATATTTTAAAAGCAAAATGTAAAATCTTACTTAAAAATCAAAATCTTACTAATAAATTTCCCGTTTTAGAAAAATGCAGAGAATGTATATTTTAAATCACCCTGTGGCCCTTAAAATTTAACCTTAAATTCACTTTCTTCCTCTTAAATTCATGTAAATTCTCTATTGACAAAGTTTTTGGGAAAATAAAGGACTTTATTGAAATCTCTAAGTTGTATTTATTAGCAGAAACTTTATAGACACGCGTATTTTAACGGCCACTTTCATTGAAAGACTAAATTTACGAAAACATTTTACTAGCATACCGAAGTTATAATGGGTGGTTTAATTTTAAGGGACTATGCTGATTTTGAATAAAATTATTATGAAATTATTATCATTTATTTTTATAATGATAATATTTGTATGCTTCAATTATGTATGGAACAAAATATCGGCCAAATGGCCCCCCAACCTAGGCGGCACACCACGATCCGATAGTCCAAATTTTCAATGACACTGTTGATGCTCGATTGTTGGGCACGATGATGAGTCGAGGTTGCTTGCTCTTTTGCCACGTTATCGTGAAAAACAGCAATGTTTCCCATTCAACGAACTAAGATGGCATTCACAGATGTTTTCACATTTCATACAGACCTGCTTTGCAGACATTTAAATATTTTTTACAATTCTCACGATTGTGGACGAATTCGAACGATTATGTTGACCAAAAGAATCACGAAGTGCACAAAATGCATTTTGATTTGAACGCCCATTTTTATAAATATCTTTAATATTTAAAAGCGTTGCTCGATTGCGTATCTTTCCACGGTTCAAATTGAGTTAGTCTGAGATTGAGAATGTCAAATGAAATACAAGAAAAAAGTTGAAGTTTAGATGTGGTTCACCTTAAACATGGGCCCTTAAAATTTAACCACCCTCTACAAAGAAAGTGATACATATTTTATTATAAAGAGATTATTCTATAGCGATTAACAAAATAATAAATATTGTGCTTTAAATGTACACAAAATTGGTGGTGGGTATGAAAGATTCAGCACAGCCGAATATAGTGCTCTTACTTGTTAAATTTCAATTTGAGACAGTTGCCAATAGAAATATGTGGAGCAATGAAGAAAAGGCTATAGAGTTGATTTTGGCGTTAAAAGGAAACGCAGCGCAAGTCTTGGAAAGCATACCTATTGGCTGCAGAGAAAACTATGATGACATAATGGTTGCACTACAACGTAAGTATGGCGGCGAGCACAAAGGAGATATATACCGAATGGAACTACGAGGCAGAACACAGAAAGCGAATGAGTCGTTACAGGATTTCGCAATGGAGATCGAGCGTTTGATGCAGCTGACATATCCAGGTGAAAATCACCCATTTTTGGATCAGTTTAAAATTGAAACATTTGTAAATCAAATCAACGTTTGCAGAAACCGTATCATACGCTCTGGCACAGGAGACCGCAAAATTACTCTCTAAGCCGCAAATATGTAAGGTGAGAAATCTCGAAATTACCGCAGAAAAAGACGGAGATATATTCACTAAAATTAAAAATGCAGTTTTACAGGCGTTAAACGAGAAGCAAGGTAAAGCCAGAGCCAAATGCTATAATTGTGGTAAAACTGGACATTTTCAACGAAATTGCAAAGCACCAAGGAAGCGGGCTAGATCTGTTTCGCCACCTGGAAACAGCAAACGGGCAAACACGAAATCATCAAATGAGTTACCGTTAAACTAAAACGAGCTAGCACTACGGGGCAAGAGCTAGCTCCCATAACCGAGGGCCCAACAATCTCTATATCAGTTATGCAGCAGAAAAATAGCAACCTTACTGCTTGTGGGTATATCAATGGTCGAAGGCATATTTTTATCATAGACACAGGATCATCGCAGTCTATTATCAAGCCCGATTTTGTAAAGAAAACAATCGAACCGTTATGTGGCGTAAGTCTGCGAACAGCTACTGGGGAGCCTGCTACTGTCTATGGTAAAATAATCGTAAAAGTAACTATTGCCAACATAACTGTCAATCATGCATTCATCGTTGCCGACATTGTGGACGAAGTAATCATCGGTGCAGATTTTATGATTACTCATGGCATTAATCTGCACATGGGGTAGAAGGTAATGATTTGGAGAAATGTTGAAATACCCCTTGATGTTGGTTATGAAAATAAGGTGCATGTAAGGAAACTAGTTGCTACAGAATATGAGAAAATACCACCACAGTCAGAAAGTGTAGTATGGGCGCGTATAGAGGGAGATTGTGTGGACAACCGGTTGTGGGTGGTAGAACAAACAGATATAAAAAGTGACTTAATAACAGCAAAAGCCCTTGTCAAAACCAGCAATGATGAAAGAGTCCCTGTAAGAGTGCTTAACCTTTCCGCCTGTGAAAAAGTCGTCAAGCCAAAATCCGAATTAGGTCAATGTGCTAAAGCTGAGGCAATAATTAATTGCGAAATGAAATCGGGTCCTGTCAGTATGTCGAACAAAGAGCAGGAGATGCTAGCAGAATACGTAGAGAAGTGGGTTAAAGGATTATCGCCGTCCGATAGGACTAAAGCAAACCAGCTACTCAGAAAACATGCATCCATCTTCGCTCTGAAAGGTCAACATCAAGGTAGAACATCACTTGTAAAACATCAGATAAATACCGGTGATGCAAGGCCTATAAAACAAGCTCCTAGAAGTATTCCTCTAGCGAAACGTAATGAAATCAAAGAGCTTGTCAACGAAATGGAGCAGAATGGAGTAATAGAACCTTCTTCAAGTCCTTGGAGCTTACCGGTAGTTTTGGTTAAAAAGAAAGATGGCAGCACAAGATTTTGCGTTGATTATAGAAAACTGAATGACGTCACTAAGAAGGACAGTTATCCACTACCAAGGGTAGATGACACTCTGGACACGCTAGCTGGAACAAAATGGTTCTCTAATTTAGACCTGCAAAGTGGTTATTGGCAAGTGGTAATATCTGATAAAGATAAGGAGAAAACAGCTTTAAGTGCAAGTGACGGCCTGTGGCAATTTAACGTGATGCCATTTGGACTATGCAACGCTCCAGCCACATTCGAGCGATTAATGGAACGCTTATTAAAGGGACTTCTTTGGAAGACATGCCTGGTGTATCTTGATGACATAATTGTCATGGGTAAAAGTTTTGACGATCACCTGAAAAATCTAGAAGAAGGTCTTAAACGAATATCAGTGGCTGGACTTAAATTAAGCGCAAAGAAATGTGCATTGTTCCAAAAAGAGGTTAAATACTTGGGGCATCGAGTCGCAGAGGATGGACGCCCGAAAAATCTTCATGAGTTACGTAGTTTTCTAGGCCTCTGTACCTACTACAGGCGATTTGTGCCGAATTTTGCCAGTGTCGCTGCCAGTCTACATGAGCTCACCAAGAAGTCACGACCATTTTTGTGCGCTGAAGCACAAGAATAAGCATTCAAGAAGCTCAAGGAATTGTTATGCGTAGCACCAGTTTTGGCATATCCTATCGCTGGGGAGAAATTTGTATTGGATAGCGATGCGAGTGGATAAGGGATAGGTGGTGTTCTTTCGCAGGTTGTCAATGGAACAGAAAGAGTCATAGGCTACTACAGTCGGACACTCTCGAAGCCTGAAAGAAATTATTGTGTAACACGACGAGAGCTTCTGGCAGTTGTGGAGTGTGTAAAACATTACCACAAATATCTGTATGGACAACACTTCGAACTAAGAACCGATCACTCCGCACTCAGATGGTTGCTACAATTCAAGCAACCTGAAGGACAGCTAGCCCGTTGGATTGAACGTCTCCAGAGCTACGATTTCAGCATTGAGCACAGAAAGGGCACTAAACATGGAAATGCAGATGCACTCTCCCGAAGACCGTGCAGATTGGAGTGCAAACATTGTGCAAAAGCTGAAGGAAAAGAATGTGTCGTTGACGTTCGACTAACACATATAGAGGCAAGTGACGACTGGTCAGCAGCGCAAAGAGACGATCCCATACTGGCAAAAATTATGTCAGCAAAGGAGGAAGACAAAAGGCCAACCCGTAACCAAATATCAGCGGAAAGTCCACTGATGAAATCATACTGGGCGCTATGGAATAGTCTGCAGGTTATTAACGGGTGCGTTTATCGCAAATGGGAAAGTACGATGGTAAATCGACAACAAATCTGATTGTGGTGCCATCCTCTAAAGTCAAAGAGGTATTGAAGGAGTTTCATAATGGTTCAAGTGGTGGTCATCTTGGTGTAACAAAAACCATAGAAAAGATAAAGCAACGTTTCTATTGGGTTGGATGCCAACAATCTGTAGCTGATTGGATAGCAAATTGCGCACAATGTATCGCAGCCAAGGGCCCAGTAAGACGGAGTCGAGGAGCGCTGCAGCAGTACAATTCAGGTGCTCCATTTGAGCAAATAGCGATGGATATAGCAGGCCCTTTTCCTGTAAGTAAGGCTGGAAACCGTTACGTTCTAGTTGTAATCGAATATTTTAGCAAATGGCCAGAGGTATACGCAATACCAAACCAAGAAGCTAAAACTGTCGTAAACGCATTTGTGAACAACTGGGTGTGCCGCTATGGAGTTCCGCTTGAGCTACATTCTGATCAGGGAAGAAATTTTGAATCTGCGATATTCCAGGAAATGTGCGAACTATACGGTATCCGAAAAACGAGGACTACGCCACTGCATCCACAATCTGACGGCATGGTCGAGAGATTTAACCGCACGTTGGAAGAACACTTGAGAAAAGTGGTCAGTGCACACCAAAGGGACTGGGATGAGCACATACCAAAATTTCTGTTGGCATACAGGTCAGCCGTTCATGACTCTACCTCCCGAACACCTGCAAAAATTATGTTTGGAACCTAGCTGAAACTGCCAGGTGATCTAGAATTCGGTATTAATCCCACGACAATAGATGAACACGAAGAAGACACTTCAAGGGGACAAAAAGATCTAGACGAAATTCATGAATTCGTTCGTGGCCGAATAAAAATGACCAGCGACAAGATGAAGGCCAGATATGACAGAGCAGCAAATTCTGAAGGCTTTAATGAGGGTCAGCTAGTTCTACTATATAACCCACAACGGAAAAAAGGACCGTCTCCTAAACTGCATACTCATTGGGATGGGCCGTACAAGGTGATAAAAAGAATAAATGATGTTGTGTATAGAATACAGAAGTACAATAGCCCAAGATCAAAGATGAAAGTGGTTCATCTCGAGCGCCTCGCTAAGTACGGAAAAAGTGAATTTGTGCCAATTCGGGACGAACAGGCTTAAGCGGGCGGTAGTGTTACAGATTTATTTTTAAATAGCTTAATTTACATTATAATTTATTTTAGTTGTAGTAGTTTAAGTTACTGTAGTTTTATTTGTATTAGTTTATTTCGCTGATTGTTCGAACATGATGTTTGTTATTATGTGTAGCATACTTTTAGGCACTTCTATTATTCGTGCATATTACTTAACGTCTTAATTTAAATGTAACGGTTTTCGAATGTACTAGAATGTACATACGAGAACTTTGTCGAATGTTACCGAACACCACTATGTTACTATTAATAGCCGAACAACACAGCTAAAATGATCAGTATTACAATAGAGCTTGTAAAGTGTGTATCAAAGTGAGTTTAATAATTAAAGTGTGTAATCATAAGTGTAATAAGTAAAGTAATATAAAAACAATATCTGAGTGTATTTTAATAAATAACGTGCTCTTAATTTTATAACTAATTTCAACTGTTTTTGACTGCAATAAAAGAACTCAAGGTATATTTAAAGGAAATAATCCAACATTTATAAAAGGTATAAACGTAACAATATGTATATGTGAATATCAAGATGTATATGAGACTGGCCATAGCGTTTTCGCACTGAAAAATATGAGGTTGAGAATAACAATAATTATACATATTTTAATTTTTTTTTATTCCGAGTACCTCCGGGTTGAGGCCAAAGCTTTTTTATATTACCTATTGATCGCCCTTTCTAAAAATTTTGTTCTATTAACGACAAAAAGACAAAGTAATCTAACGGTGTATTGATGTTTCTTGAAATGAAATTTCGTGAATAAAAACAAGTAAGAGCGCTATATTCGGCCGTGCCGAATCTTTTATACCCTTCACAACGTGTAGTCATGCAATAACAATTGTTTGTATCACCATTCATCTCATATAAACTACTTACATACATATATAAAAACATCCCATTGTAAAATTATAAATTGAGTTTACATATGGATGTTTAAAAAATAAAAAAAATATATATCAGCGAATTGCTTATTAAAGCTGTGTTTGAGTTAAATTTCGGAAAACATCAGCACCAGAAGTCACTATCTTTAATCGTTTTTCAAGAAACTGGAAAAATATGAATATGAATACTTTCATGAATGGAGTATTGGATGAAGCAGTGCTAAAAACTTAACAGCAGCCGAAATAGAGACGCACAAACTTTTGCCTTGAGGCGTTGAAATCTCATTATGTGCGAGCCGATTATAAGGAGTTGTTGCAACTTTCGCTAATTTTTCTCGGAAAGGAAGTACCAAATTTTACGCAGTTGCGTTTGCCTGGGGCAACAACTCATGCAAGGTTTATGTCCAACGCTGTATACTGCTACAAGATTTTTTTTCTTCGCGAACAATTCAAGTTGTCATCCTCCGAACTGAAAGGCATTCAAAACATTTGCATTTTCTTCAGGCGTATTTATGTTTCGTATTGGTTCGGATGCGTTAACGCTGTATCTGCACCGCGCAGAGATTTACAATTCATTAAAGACGCTATTTCATATTTCGATCTAAATGTTTCAAATGTCTTATTGTCAAAAATCAAAAACCATTTATGATATTTATCCGAAGAGGCGGTTGTTCTTGGATTTTTCGATGAAATGATATCTATTAAAGTGAAGCGGAAAATGGTTGAAGCTCTTAGAAATCATGATGACGAAAATGACGAAGTTATTTCTAAAATATTAAACTTAACGCTGGAATCGTTTGAAAATAAGAATGAAAGTTCTTTTGTCATTCTTCGAACCAAGCATTTTTTCCATCGTTTACAAATCGATGTGACCTTTTTTGAATTGGATCCATCAATTAAGAAGGACCAAGAAGAACACTGCACTGCAAAACGAATATGCCAACACTTAACCGTTGAAAATAACCCGGCAGAAAGAGCAATAAAACTTATTACAGATTTCAATCGAACATTGACATACGACGAAGAGGGTAAGCACTATTTGTTCAAGTTGTGAAGCACTTCAGAAAAAACTTTTCATCCCACAAAAAATCTTCATTAGTTTAATATTATTAAAAAAAAAAAACTATTTTTTGGAACTTTGGTTTTAGGGTATACCAGACAAGTTTGTTCGTAGTTTATCTGCAGACTATTGCGGCTGGTTGGAAAGGTAATTATTGTAGGTATCGAAGAAATTCAGTTGGGAACATACAGTCAGATTTTGTTGTTATTTAAATATAAACAAGAAAAAAAATAGTGATGAATGGTGAATATAACAAAACTTTGGGCTCAACCCGGAGGTATTCGGAACTAAAAAAAAAATTTAAATATGTATAATTATTGTTATCCCCAGCCTCATTTTTTTCAGTGCGAAAAATTTAACTTTTCAAAAAAATTTCCACTATGGCCACTCTAATGCATATATACAACAAATATGTATGTGTCATAATTTTAAGATGCTTAATTCAACAAGCGAATGTTGTACAACATTAAAGAGCTTTAACAAAATCGTTAACGTTGCACAGTGGCGCCTTTTTACTTTTTTCGTTGCAAAAATCATAACTTTTGAAATAATTAAGATATTTAAAAGATTTAAAAAGATATTGACAGAGGACACTTTAGGCTTTAAAATAATGTTTACAAAAAACTGCTAGAGGTACAGGGTGCTCCAGAAATTGAGGTTAAAATAGAATAATTATTCCAGATAAATGTTAAATGTTTTTTTTAAATATAAGTTTTTTTTTTGTATCGCAAACACACATTTTTATATACTTTTAATATATAAATCTAAGTAAATTTACGCAATGCACATTGTTCAAATCCGAAAGTTTAGAAAAAAGCAATCTAATATAACATGTTAAACCAATATTATATTTTTTTATTTCTATTACAGAAAAACATTTTTAAATTATTTTTAATATTAATACATTTATGCTATAGATATAATGTTATTTAGTATATAGCTAGAATAATTGGTTTTTATTATACCCTTCACCTGTGGTGCACAAGGGTATATATAGCTTTGTCATTCCGTTTGTAATTTCTAAAATTTTCATTTCCGACCCCATAAAGTATATATTTTCTGAATAGAGGAGTCGATTAAGCCCTGACCGTCTGTCCGTCTGTCCGAGTGTTGGTTGAAATCTACTTTTAGAAGCAACTATATGTTCCTTAGATCTCTGTATGGTATCAATTTTTTGAAAATATCCAGGAATGAATCGCTATTGAAATTCAGCACAATCGCCCCATAGCTTTCTGAGATATGAGCAAAAAACCACGACCACCTCGTTTTTTTCACAATTACAACAACAACCTACATACATACTGGTTAAAGTAAACGTGGCATCGAATTCCAGCTGAGACAAAAAAAATTTTATTTTATATATTATTTATAATTTATTATTTTTTTTTAATTTTTTTTTTTTGGTATGTTTTTTACATATATGTACGTATTTTATGTGAGATGAATGGTGATACCAACAATTGTTATTGCATGACTACACGTTGTGAAGGGTATATAAGACTCGGCACGGCCGAATATAGCACTGTTACTTGTTAGTTAATTCTCTTTGAAATAGTCATCAACATTGGGAGCATTATCTACTAGATTCAACATATCGGGGCTATAATTATATTCTTCCAAATATTTTCGAGATTTTATCTTATGTCTTCGTGATGAAATTAGTGGGTCTGACGAGGCCGCCAACATATTAAAAGGTCCGCATTCTGTCTAATCCGTGAAATTTCGCAAGTATTCGTGTATCAAAATTTTTTGTAGTCTTTGTTTTTGCGTTCCTGGGCTTATTCTGACAACTCTCCAATCGGTAAGCATTGATATTCAATTAAACTTTTACCATGAGCCAAAATATTATGAACCGTAGGAGTAAGTTTATTTTCAGGGTACATTTAAGCTAAGAGTTGGGCAGTTTTTGATGCATAATCATCAAACTTTGGGCCATTTACCATTTCTCTAGAGTTTATGATATTTAGGATAACTGCCAACCTTTTTATAATATTATTGTCGACCCCAGTAATTCGAGCTGTTACGCGGACCAGATGATCCATCACATCCCCACTTATTTATCAATGTAAGCCTATCTGGAAGTGATACTGCTTCCTCTTCAGGCAAACTTTGAATATGGCGTTTGGCTGTATGATCCATTAAGTCTTGCAGTTTTACCTCTACCGATACTTCAGTAACCTTAACATTAGGTGGCACTGCTTCTTTTTTGGCAAATTTAATCTTTTTGTATCCAGGAAGGATACTCCCTTTGATTCTCTGCAGTCGATCTGGGCTTGCAAGTACCACAGATTTTGTAATATCGGACCTTGATTTATCTTTATCTTTTACAAACTTAAGACATAATGTTTCTGAAAGATGCGATTTAGATATATCTTTTGTGGCATTTTCAAGTTTACGTTTTCTTGTGTACTCAGAACACTCATTTATAGTTTTTGCACGTCTTCCTCTTTTGCTGTCAGAGGATGTATGTAGTTCTTCGATGTTTTCAAAAGTTGTAACTCCATTTAGCCAGTATGGGTTGTTTTTCATAAAGGCTTTTTTCGTACGGTGTGAGGTAAGCCATTTTTTTTACTGTTAGGACAACGAAGTGCATTTTGCTATGAACATCCATTTCGTGGTATCCTGGTAAATCGTGTAGTTTTTCCACAATAGCCAATTTAAATGCATTTTCATTATCTGAGTTTGTGAATAACTCCAACAATTCTAAATTGGTAAATTACATTATCGCACTTTAAAATAAAATTGTACAAGTTCTGTGATTGATCACTAGTTTTAGAAAGTAAAAACTTAACTGGCTGCATTATACAATCGCGGTTTAATTTGTACCCAAAAATTAAAAAAAAGGGTTTCAACTTCATACCTACTTTGAACAAAAAAAAATTAACTGGAATATATGTATACATGCAGTTTACATTTTATTCAGTATAAAAAAGTTTTAAAACTACCAGCCTACTTTTATAACAGGTATTTTTGAATTGAAAAAAATTAAAAAAATTGCAATAGTTATGCCTACCTGATTGGCAGAGCAAAATATTGTTTACTATTAAAGGAGAAGCAATAAAAATATGCAACAAGTAACTTTGGAAACCCTTTTTTATTTCTTTTCACATTTTGCACACATCTTTGTTACATTCTTTAAAAATGAGAAAAAAAATTTTCTCGTTTTCGCTATGAGGTTGTAACATTTTTCTTTTTTCTTTATTTCACCTACAGCGGCAACCTACGGCAGCAAAAGTAAGTTAAATTATTTAAAGTATTATGTAGCAAATATGCTCAGAAAATATGGGCGAGACCATTTTTGACCATTTTTAGATATGCTCTATTTTATTTGTAAATATGACCTAAATATAGGGTGTCTGAAAAGCGGCTACTGCCGAAAAAGTAGGGCATCTGCTGAACATTTTACTACTTATTTTAATTAGAAACAAACATACCTTAAAAAAATACCAAAAAAGTGGTAATCAAACGGCAATGTTTCTGACACTTTAATTCTAAAGTGCATTTATTTTTTCAAGATCACCCTTTTGTTTTACTTTTTAAAAAATTGTCGACTTTGAGCAGCTGCACAAACTATCATTTTTATGCAACTAAGGAAAACGTTTTTGAATTGTGATCAGTAAGTAGTTCCTTATAAGATGTTTTCATTCATTTCACAAAATTTTGTCATGAAATTTTGTATTTTTGCCACGGGTTTTAGGAAAAGGCGCCACTGTGCGTTGGTACTGTTAGTCACAAAAGCTTTTTTAACTGTTGAATATTGACATGTTGCCACTTGTAGTTAACATTCGAACTTAAAGGTTTGTTCAGAACAAATTCAGTTGCCACCAGTGGATTCTACCGCAAGAATCACATAACGGAAGTAGCGTATACGCCTTGTGGCATTTGTTACGCACATTGGTTGTAGTTTAGTAATTTGTTATTAAAAACATAAACAAAAAAACCTCTTAAAGTTTGGAATTTAAAATTTAATCCGACTGAATAAAATTTATAAAATTTTTTTTACCTAAATGTGAAATGTACATACATTTAATTATATTTATATTTAATCGATTTATTGTTTTAAAATCAAATGTTTTTAAAGTTTTAAAAATTTGTCGTACGAATGATTACATATTTAAAAGCTTAAATTTTTTTATTCAGTTTTGTTAATTTTAGTACCGAAAAAATGTAGTTAAAAAATATCGTTATAAATACATTTATCTGTTTATTTAATTTTCTAAACAGATAAATGTTCTAAGACAAACAATAACAACGTCGGCATATTTAGTAAGATAAAAAACATTTAAATTAATTAAATATTAAATTCAGATTGTACAGCTTTCGAAAGTAAAGTGCACGAAAAAAAGTATTTAAATTAAAAAAAGTTTGGCCAACTGAGTCAAAAGCGTTCATCCGTAGTCTGGAACTAAATGGATAATAAAGCGTTGTTTAATATGTATACATTTTGTCGTTAATATTCTGCTTATAAGTTTTTATTATATGTAATTGTTGCACATATACATACATATATACATATATTCAACCATACAAACAAATTGTTGTTGACGATGACCAAAGAAACTTGAACAGAAAAACAATTAATACCAGGACAAAGTAAAAAGCGTTTTCAACTTCTTGCCAATTTCTTATTTTAAACGGAAACTTATTTACTCGCATGCAAGGACGTATATATGTACATACATATGTTTGTATGCATGTAAGTATAATGAATTAAACACATGCAAAAAGCGAAATTATATATTTTTATTATAAATACATAACGTGTGGTTTGTCTGCAATATGCAAATGTTAATGTTTTACACAAACATCATTGTCGTTAATAATTATAATGATTACCATCGTTAGCATTGTTGACTTTATCACGGGAATTTAAGTAATAAAAAAAGAATCTATCTATATATATAAAAGTGAAACTCTGTGTGTGTGTGTGTGTGTGTTAGCTATAGACTCTGAAACTGTAAAACCGATCGGGCTCAAACTTTGGTAAGTTGTTGTACACATACCGGGGAGTGTTTATGGATGAAAAAAAGTGGGCGGGGCCACGCCCATAAAAAATTAGTTATCAGTTTTAGCTACTTGCACTTGACCGATTTTTCTAAAACTTTGCACACATATCGAGCTGTCATGACTAAATAATTTCGTGATAAGAAAAGTGGGCGGGGCCACGCCCCTAAAAAAGTTTTAACTTTGAGGTACTTGAAATGGACCGATTTTTCTGAAACTTTGCACACATATTAAGCTGTCGTGACTTTATAATTTTGTGACTAAAAAAGTGGGCGTGGCCACGCCCATAAAAAAAGGATACAATTTTGAGGTACTTGCGCCAGACCGATTTTTCTGAAACTTTGCACACATATTGAGCTGTCATGACTAAATAATTTTGTGATTAGAAAAGTGGGCAGTGCCACGCCTATAAAAAAAAGGTATCATTTTGAGGTACTTGCACTTGACCGATTATTCTGAAACTTTGCACACATATTGAACTGTTATGACTTTACAATTTCGTGATTAGAAAAGTGGGCAGGGCCACGCCCATAAAAAAAATTTTAATTTTGAGGTACTTGCACTGGTCCGATTCTTCTGAAACTTTGCACACATATTGAGCTGTTATGACTTTACAATTTCGTGATTAGAAAAGTGGGCAATGCCACGCCGATAAAAAAAATTATAATATTTAGGCTTTTGCACTTGATATTCAATTAAAGTTCAGAATGCATTTCGATTCATTAAGGGGCGTAGCAACGCGCACCGGGTTTGGCTAGTAAACAATAAAAATAATATATTAAACGTACGCACTAGTGCCATTAAAAACATTTTTAATAATTGTTTTAAAGAGAAGCTTAAATTAATTAAAATATGCAATTATGTGACGTAAGAAAAAAATAATAATAATACAAAATATTAGTAATTCAAGTCAGTGCGTGTGTGTGTTTGTGTATCTTATAAAATTGTGCATTATACTCTAACATCAAAAATCAAGTACGTAAATGTAATAGACTTTTACTTACAAAAACATAAGTATTAGTAACCTATTATGTAAACATTAGTTCAAACAAGTGAGAACACTAAATTCGGCTGTGTAAAATTTATAGAACCAAATTTATTATTTCGCAACTAACAGTAATCGCTATAGAATAATCTCTTTACACTAAAGTATGTTTTACTTTCTTTGTGTAACGTCGATTAACTATTAATTTATTTTCTTAAAATTAGTCTTACAATGAAACCTTATGTATTTCTATATTAGAAATGACACTGCTGGCTCTTTTTATACCTTTCACACAACAGTAAAAAAGGGTATATATAGGTTTTTCATTTCGTCTGAAATTTCTACAATTTTCATTTTCGACCCCAATAAGTACAAGTGAAAGCTTATGAATAGGGGAGTCGATTAAGCTCTGTCAGTCTGTCCCTTTGTTTGTTGAAATCAACTTTTTGAAGCCACCCGACATTGCCTGGACCCGGGTGAGGTATTAAAATATCAGAAATATTCCGGAGTATATCCGTATTGTAAATCATCGGTACATAAACAACTGAGATATGAGCAAAAACCCACGGCCACCTCGTTTTTTTAAACACAAAAACAACATACAATAAGTAACAGTGCTCTTTTCGGTCGTACCGAATCTTATATACCCTTCACAACGTGTTGTCATGCAATAACAATTGTTTGTATCACCATTCATCTCATATAAAATACGTACATACATGTAAAAACATACCATTGTAAAATTATAATTGAGTTTACGTATGTTTCGAAAAAAAAAATTACAAAAAAAAAAAAATATACTAAAGACAAACAAAAATTAAAAAAGATTGATATCATACACAGATCTGGGGAACATATAGTTGCTTCTAAAATTTGATTTCAACCAACACACGGGCAGACGGTCAGGGCTTAATCGACTCCTCTATTCATAAGCTTTCAGAAAATATATACTTTATGGGGTCGGAAATGAAAATTGTATAAATTACAAACGGAATGACAAAGCTATATAACCCTTGTGCACCACAGGGGAAGGGTATAAAAACTAACGGCTATATACATAAAAAGTAGTTATTTTATGGTTATAGTGTACAATAGTTATTAAACCCTTTTTGTGTTATAAACCACTAATAAGAATTTGTATTTATAAACGTACAATAAACCTTTTATAGCTATTAAATGTTTGTAGTGATTTTAGTAATATGTATGGCAACTCTTTTTATATTTAGTTGTCATTTTATTGTTAGCGATGCTCTTAACTACAATAAGATTTACCCGGTTATCAAGTAGAGGTAAATTTTTTTATAAAATTAAAGCACAAAAAGAACGTCGAAAAAATGAAAAATATATAACTTTGGTATATGAAAAAGTTTGAGCAAAAATTATAATCCAAACATTAATTATACTGGTTTACAGACAAAAAATACCAAGAACGCCACATGCCTAGATAAGTTAATTGGGACCGCCTGAACACGAAAAACGCTGTAATTTTTTTTTCTAAGTACCGTTTTTTAGATAACGGTACTTTTGTGTTTTTCGGTGTATGGTCCCACTCAAACCCTTGTGGAGCCCAACCGAAAAGTCCGATCGAGATAAATGGCATATCGTTGGAGAGGTAATTGAATGCCTTTTCCGTCGATGAAAAATAAAGTTTTTATTAAGGATTTTGTGGAACGACAATATTTTCATCTTCATTGCTCACACACTATATTCAAGTCAAGTCGCTCGTAATTTTAATTTAATTTTTTTAATTTACGCTGAATATATTTTTTTCAAATTACGCTTAAAATGTTGGTAATTAAATAAGCTATTTGGTAAAAAAATAAAACATTCCAGATCTTTACTATAACGTAGAAAAAAAACGAAGTAAAAAAAAATTACAGCGTTTATCGTGTTCAGGAGGTCCCAATTAACTTATCTAGGCATGTAGCTTTCTTGGTATTTTTCCAAATTAAAAATTTGTAAAGCAGTGTTATTAACCTACTAGCATTTAACCCGCTACTTCGTTAGCGCAGTTCTTACTATTTATTGAATACTCAAGTTATATTTATAATTATTAAATATTTTTGGTTAAATTTATGAAAATTTGTATCTCTGATTCAATTTACTTCGAAATATAAAAAGTGCTACTGAGTTTCAAAAATTAAGATTCATATTTTGCAAATATTACCCTAAAAATAATAAAAGTAACATTTTTTCCTTCAATAAAACTTCCACTTGGTTTATTATTACCTTTATTTAGAATTCTATGTATACAAAATATATAAAAAGAGAAAAAGTAATTTTGATCGTCCATAATATTAGGATTTAGACCTCGGATCAAAAAACACTCACTTTTAGAATCTATGTTTACAAACGTAAAAATACAAAGAGTACAATAAAAATGCGAAAAGGGCTTTTTGTGTCTCCAATATAATTTTAATTTTCAAATTGAATCAACAATTCTTTATTTCACTATTTTAGCTTTATAAACGTAGGAAATACAAAAATTCCCATTAAAATGCAGAAAACTACCCTTTTGATCGCCCATAACATATTTAGCCTTACCTTGTATCAATAGTCACTAATTTCGAAATTCTTGCTTCGCAAACGTTAAAAATACAATAAGTACCATATAAATTCAAAAAAAAGTACCTTTGTGGTCGCCAATAACATTTTTAGTCTCACTTGGAATCAATAGTTCTTCATTGTACAATCCTACCTTCATAAACGTAGAAAATACAAAAAGTACCATAAAAATTCAAAAAAGTACCTTTTTGGTCGCCCATAACATTCTTAGTCACACCTTGAATCAATTGTCACTAATATCAAAATTCTAGCTCCGAAAACGTTGAAAATACAAAAAGTACCATACAAATTCAAAAAAGTACATTATTGGTCTCCCATAACATTTTTAGTCTCACCTGGAATCAATAGTCCTTGATTGTACAATCCTACCTTCATTAACGTAGAAAACACCAAAAGTACCAAAGAAATTCAAAAAAGTACCTTTTTAGTCGACCATAACATTTTCAATCTCACTTTGTATCAATTGTCACTGATTTCAAAATTCTACCTTCGCAAACGTTGAAAATACAAAAAGTACCATACAAATTCAAAAAAGTACCTTTTTGGTCGCCCATAACATTTTTGGTCTCACCTGAAATGAATAGTCCTTGATTGTACAATCCTACCTTCATAAACGTAGAAAATACCAAAAGTACCACAAAAATTCAAGAATATACCTTTTTGGTCGACCATAATATATTCGGTCTCACCTTGTATCAATAGCCACTAATTTTAAAATTCTAGCTTCGCAAACGTTGAAAATACAAAAAGTACCATAAAAATTCAAAAAAGTACCTTTTTGGTTGCCCATAAAATTTTTAGTCTTACCTTGTATCAATAGTCCTTTATTTTACAATTCTACCTCTATAAACGTAGAAAATACAAAAAGTACCATAGAAAAGCGAAAAAGTACATTTTTGGTCCAAGTTCCAAATTCCAAGTTTAAAATGTTCAAATATCTATGAAACAAGATATTTTAATAGACATGATTTAAAGTCATTAAATTTTCTTTTTTGCATAAAAGTAATTATGTTCTAAAAAGTACCAAACTCTTCCCGATTTTTCCCCTTTCTACCCTGTTATGAATGTGTTTAAATTTTTACTAAATTACATAATTTTTTATGTCTAGTGAAATCCCAATTAAAAATTTTGTGAAAATTGGCCGTCTAATTAGGAATAACATACATTTTCCGGAATTTTCCCCTTTTCGGTACCTTTTTTGTCCCCAAAAAAGTTTCCAAAAATTTCACCTTAATAGTTGTCCATATTCTATTAGGAAATAATAATTGTCAAATTTTGTCCCATTGAATAATATAAGAAAAGTTTATTTCAAAAAAAGTACCAAAAAAAGGGACAATTTTTACCCCTTATGCATATGAATTTGACAAAAGTGCCGAATTCTTATTAATATTTTTTCGCGGATTACTTAATACAGTTTAAATTTTTTTCCTAGCTTTATGCGTTTGGAAGTTACATAGGGCACCAAAAAAGTACCAAATTATAGTTTTTACCCGTTTTTCCCCTTAGGGGTTGAAAATTCCAAAAAAGGCCATACACCTGTCAGCTTATTTTTTGTGCAAATTACAATACTTTTTCAATTTAATTTGTATCATTTTTAGTTTAGCCGATATAAGATTACCGATTTTACCCGTTTTTACCCTTTTTTCCCCCCTTGAAGTACGAATTTCCAAAAATCCCTTCTTAGTGGAGCTATACATTGAAAGGGGAACCGATTGTCCAAATTTCATGTCTCTAGCTCTTGGCGTTTGGGCTGTGCGATGATGAATCAGTCAGTCAGTCACGTTACTATTTTATATATATAGATTTTGTTAATAACGATAAGAAAAGTATTCGGGTTTCAAGTTTGTTTACGTTTTTCTTATATCACTATTATATTTTTTCAGTTTTATTTAATTTCTGTGAGTTATTTTTTCTATAAAGGTGTATTTTTAATAAAAAAATTAAATTTAATTTAAAATAAAATGGATGCAGCGACATTAAATGAAACAAAATCGCAAAATACCACGGAAGACAAGGTATGTAAATGTATTGAACTTTGGTAAAAGTATACTAGTAGTGTTACTGGTAGACTAACTAAATAAAATTGTTCATAAAGTGGTTCTACCCGAGGGATATAATTATTTAACTATTGTATATTGAAGGATACAAAACGTAAAGTTGGTGTAAAAAGGCAGAGATCAGAAAATTGGAGTGATGTGGATAAGGTAATATAAATTTTCTGCGGTCATTTGTTTAAATAAAAATTTTATGCTAACCTTTTTCTTTATAGGAGTTACTGAAAGATCTAATAAGGGTTAAGACAATAGAAAATAAAAATACCGATACCAAGAACAATCAGATGAAGAAAAAATCTTGGTTGGAATTAGAAAAGGAGTAAGTTAACTGTGTCTTGAAAAAATTTTTATACCCTTCACACAGTGAAAAAGGGTATATATAGGTTTGTCATTCCGTGTGAAATTTCTACAATTTTGATTTCCGACCCCATAAAGTATATATTTTCTGAAAGGTTATGAATAGGGGAGTCGATTAAGCCCTGTCAGTCTGTCCGTCTGTCTGTGTGTATGTTGAAATCAACTTTTTGAAGCCCCCCGACATCGCTTGGACTCGGGTGAGGTATTAAAATATCAGAAATATTCGGGAGTAGATCGGTATTGAAAATCAGAAACATCGGTACATTAACAACTGAGATATGAGCAAAAACCCACGACCACCTCGATTTTTTTTCACAAAAACAACATTACAACAACAACATACATACATACAAACGTGTATACTGGTAAGAGAAAACGTGGCATTGAATCCCAGCTGAGCCAAAAAAAAAATTTTTTAATTTTTTTTTTATTTTTTTTTTTATTTTTTATTTAATATATTATTTAAATTTTTATTTTTTTTTTACTTTTTTTTTTTTAAATTTTTTTTTATTTTTTTGTTTCATTTTTATTATATATATTTTAATTATTTTTTAAAAATTTTTTTTTTTAATTTTTTTTTTAATTTTTTTTTTTTAATTTTTTTTTATTTTTTTTTTTTTAACATACATACGTAAATTTATAATTTTACAATGTGGATGTTTTTATATATGTATGGTTTTTATATGTATGTACGTATATCATACTGTTATTGCATGACTACACGGTGTGAAGGGTATATAAGATTCGGCACGGCCGAATATAGCGCTCTTACTTGTTTTTTTTTTGTGTTTTTAGCTTCAATAGCTTGTGTTCCCAAAATCGAACAACTAGTCAGCTGAAGTCACAATGGACGATAATTAAAATGAACTCTAAAAAGCAGATGTCCAAATTCCGCGCAGAATCAAAAAAACTGGAGGAGGACAACCACCTGCGGAAATATCATTATCAGGTAATGACAGACCTGGGGGATCTCAATTACATTTTAATTACAATTACATGTAATTTGTAATTGAGGTAGTCTAAATTACAATTACAAGTAATTGTAATTGAAAGTAAAGACTTAACTCAATTACAATAAAATGTAATTGTAATTGAAAAATGTCAATTACAATTACTTGTAATTGTTAATTGAAAAAAATCAAATACACATTACATGTAATTGTAATTGAAAATGTTCAATTACTAATTACAAGTAATTGTAATTGTAATTAATCAACAAATAATTACTTGAAATTGAAAAAAATTCAATTACATTTTTAAACCCATAAAATAAAACTTAAAATTCTTAAAACGATTTTCTAAATTATATGAAAAAAAATTGTGTTATTTAAAGCAAATAATAAATTTTTTTAAAT
Organism: Phyto melanocephala; assembly: GCA_941918925.1. Taxonomy (NCBI): domain Eukaryota; kingdom Metazoa; phylum Arthropoda; class Insecta; order Diptera; family Rhinophoridae; genus Phyto; species Phyto melanocephala. Next base: position 56,960,139 of record OW799235.1, read on the forward strand.
TGGTTCCTTGTCTTAATTATTTTTATACCCTTCACACAGTGAAAAAGGGTATATATAGGTTTGTCATTCCGTGTGAAATTTCTACAATTTTCATTTCCGACCCCATAAAGTATATATTTTCTGAAAGCTTATGAATAGAGGAGTCGATTAAGCCCTGACCGTCTGTCCGTCTGACCGTCTGTCCGTGTGTATGTTGAAATCAACTTTTTGAAGCCCCCCGACATAGGTTGGACCCGGGTAAGGTATTAAAATATCAGAAATATTCGGGAGTAGATCGGTATTGAAAATCAGAAACATCGGTACATAAACAACTGAGATATGAGCAAAAACCCACGACCACCTCGATTTTCTTTTCATAAAAACAACATTACAACAACAACATACATACATACAAACGTGTATACTGGTTAGAGAAAACGTGGCATCGAATCCCAGCTGAGGCAAAAAAATTTTTTTTTAAATTTTTTTAAAATTTTTTTTTTAATTTTTTTTTTATTTTTTTTTATTTTTTATTTAATATATTATATATATTTTTATTATTTTTTTTTATTTTTTTTTTTTTAATTTTTTTTTTATTTTTTTTTTGTTTTATATATATTATATATGTATATAATAATTTTTTTTTTTTAATTTTTTTTTAAAATTTTTTTTTTTAAATTTTTTTTTTATTTTTTATTTTTTTTTTGTTTTTTTTAACATACATACTTGAATTTACTGTTATTGCATGACTACACGTTGTGAAGGGTATATAAGATTCGGCACGGCCGAATATAGCGCTTTTACTTGTTCAATCAGGTATGTGATGAAAAACGATCGATTTCATTTCGATCATTATTGAAATTTCAATTCGGACGTGTTCGTAACATTTTTAAACTGAAAATTATTAAATGGTAAAGACTGGCTTATATAATATGTAATTGATAATTTTTGTAATTAAATACTTTTTTGACAATAAATACTTAAAAAAGTAATGATTACTTGTTTTTTTTAAATTACTTAATGAAAAAATTTTTTTCCAATTAAATGTAATTGTAATTGGATTTTTTTTCAATTACAATTACATGTAATTGTAATTGGAATTTTTTCAATTACAATTACATGTAATTGTAATTTAAGAAAACTTCAATTACAATTATATGTAATTGTAATTTAAGAAAACTTCAATTACAATTACATGTAATTGTAATTGATTTTTACTTCTTTTTCAATTACAATTACGTGTAATTGTAATTGAAAAAATTTAATTACAATTACATGTAATTCTGTAATTATAGGTGTAATTAAATACAAAATGTAATTGAGACCCCCCAGGTCTGGGTAATGATATAAGTGTATGGCTACCTAACGAGTTTGTTGTTGATGAAAATGAATTCGATTCTGATGTAGTTTTAATGACGGTATGTAATTTTTATATTATTTTAAAAGTCAATTTACACAGATATTTAAGAGGTTTTTTAATTTGTAGGACGTAGAACAAAGTTTTGCTGATTGTGTTGTAATTGAGGAGACTCCGCCAGATGGTGAAAAGTTAATTGAAGACGAAGTGAAAAGGAAAGAAACAGAAGAAAATTCCGAATTTGTCAAAAAAATTACTACATGCAAAAAAAGGTTCGTATAAAAAAATTATGCTTTTTAATCCAGAATACATACATAAATATGTACATATATATGTACATACATATGTATTTTTTAACCTCTTTACCAAATAGATCGCTACAAAAAAAACAATTTAATAGAAGAAAGCATTTTGAAAAAAGGCTCGTAGTGATGTAGAGTGTCGACAAGAACTGCACCTTCTAAAAATAGAAGCCGAAAAAAAAAAAAAAAGGAATTTGGACTTAGAGTACGAAGTACTACAAGCTAAGTTAAGCTTTTATAAGAGAAAGGCATTTGGAATGTACATACTTATTTATTTCTTTTAAATTTAAAACTATAATGCAAACTTGTGTATCTCAGTTTGTGTTCAAACTCGTTCTTATAATTTTTTCTATTTAACTAACTGAATTTTTTTCTTATAGATAATTAAGAAATTCAAGTTCCATTTTATTTTATGGCAGTGGACGGTAGGGCCTTTCGTAAAATAAATGGTAACAAATATAAACTTCTTCAATACTACTCAGATTAACTTCAGACTTAGAAGAGCAATAAAGGAGTTCAGCTTTTAGAATTATGCATGCAGAAACATTTAGTTAAATTTTAGAGGGAGCCACAGTGGGAAAAAGTTGACAATATCGTGTGAAGAAAATATTTGGTCCTTCGAAAATTAAAAATTTTTCACATTTACTTCCTTTACACAATTTAGAAATGTAAGAACTTTAAAACATTTTCTTACTGTGTCAACTGTGTCCCACAGTAGCTCCGTTTGTAGTTAAACAACATATTTCTTAATGTACGATTCTGAAAGCCTAATGCCTTTGTTGTTGTTCTAAGTCTAAAGTAAGTCTGAGTAGTATTGAAGAAGTTTATATATATTACCCTTTATTTTTACGAAAGGCTCTACCGTGATGTACAGTAGTGAATTATTTTGTTTTCTTTTTTTATTATATTTTATTTTTAAGTGGCCTAAGTTTTGCTATTTTAATTGTTTTGTTTGCTTTTTAATTTTGTGTTACCTTTTTAAATTGCATTAGTTTTGTTTTTATCATTTTGTTTGTTTGTTTGCTTTATTATTTTTTGTGTTATTTTTAAATTTAAGTTTTTTATATTATTTAACATCATCTTTATGTTCATACGTGTATACTGAATTCTTTTTTCTTGCCTTAATTTTTATATTTTTTGAATGGATTATATTTTGTGTTTTTTATTATTATTATCATTATTATTAAAATTATTATGAACTAATAAAAAATGTAAAAAATAAATAAAATAGTAAATAAAATAAAATAATTTTTAATACGATTTTTTGTTTATTTATTTGAATAAAGGTTTCTACATTTAAAATAATAATAATACTTGATTTCGAAGATATGTACATGGAATATAGAAATTGAAAACTAATTTCTTAAAAGTTATTTTGAATGAAATTTTTTAATATAATTTTTGCTCTTCTACAGATTGTGTGAAACAATTTGAATTTTCATATGCTTCCAGTATACCCGGTACATCTTCAAAATTATCTGAAATTTAGATAAACAAAATATTTGATTATCAGGGAAGGGATGAAAGCTTATTGCTTTTGATGGAATTTCATTGCGGTCGCAGTTTTATTGCTTATAAAGTTCAAAATAATTGTAAATTTATTACCTGGAACTGAATCATTTTCCTCTATCGCAATGTTGTGAAGTACGGCAAGAGCAACTATTACAGCTTTTACATTTGTAAGGCTAACAGACATTCCATTTAATAAACAACGAAATCGTTGCTTCCATACTCCAAAACATCGTTCCACTGAATTTCGAGTAGCGATTTGAGCGGCATTATACTTAACCTCCCTTTCATTTTGAGGTTGATGTAGAGGAGTGAATAAATAAGGTGTTAACTTATAGCCTGAGTCACCAAGTAATCTACCTTTAAATTCACCTCTCTCAAATCGCTGCTTAATAGTAGACTCGTTGAAAATTCTGCAGCCATGGGTACTACCCCTCCATCTTGCCACTATGTCCCGAATTTTTAACTTTGCATTGCAAATCACCTTGGTAGAACCAAGACAAATTAATAATTTGTATTTTTTTTTTAAGGGTTTCTTACTTGCACATTTAGGGAGTAATATCCTTTCCTATTGATGTAATATTGAGCGAGATCACCACCAGTCTTTTTTATTCTTATATGGGTACCATCGATGTCCCCAATTACTCCTGGAAAGTTTCGAATCGCTTTGAAATCTCTCATTAACAAAGCTTCCTTTTCTAACGATGTTGGCATTTTAATTAAATTGTTTCCATGACGAGCCAAAGCACGAGCAACTCTTGCACAAACTCTTGATACAGTTGATTGTGTAAGTCCATGAAGGTCAGCAGCATCATCCTGAAACTAAAAAAAATTAATGTATCAACACTATTGTCTTGAAATCATATATTACTTCTCTACGACCCCAGCAACGTAAGGCAACCATTACTTGGAGCTCAATAGATGTACCGCATCCTCTGCTATCCAATGCAATATCTTCTTTAATTATATTTACAATTTTACGTACCGTACATTTTCTAAAACTATATTTGGCCTTAAACTGTTCGTCCGGAAGAGAAAATGGACTTATCCTTTATTTGTAAACCTTTGGTTGCCGATAATTTGAGTTCCGGGCTAAAGTTTCTGTAAAAATTTAAAAGATCTTAAATATTATTATTTTTTTTCTATAAATTGCACTTACTTATACGTCGAATTGTGTTAATCGCATCCATTTTAGTATTTCAATTACTTTTTTAATTTTCAAATTTGTTCACAAAATTTCTTTAAAATTTTTCTTAACGTAAACTATACATGAAATATATATATATATGTGTTCCTCTAACTCCCATTGGAGCATAGGGCGCCACGAAATGTCACCTTATTTTTGGTTTAAAGAAGGATAAATCAAATAATAATTATAAATAATAATATAAATATATATAATATAATATAAATATATAATATAAATAATAATTTTTGATTTTATAAATGGTTTATAAAAGGTTTATAAGTCTATTAATGGTTTATGAATGCAACAATAGTGAATTTTGCTTAAAAACGACTTATAAGCCGGTTATAAGTTTTTATACATATGGCCGAGAATCTATAACCCACAATTAACCCTTTCAGACCTGAACATTATTTTATGCATAACTTTTTTAGAATCATCGATATCGAAATAATTCTTTCACATTTAGGCTAAATTTTGCTTATATAAATATTTTCCAGCGTCCTTTTTTGTAAACAGGACATCGCACGAGTGTGTTATGTCGGTCATACCATGTAAAATATATTCCGAATTAAGTTAAAAGCATTTTGTTCAACATTTTATTTTCTAAAATACTTTTTTTAACCTAAAAATATTAAGGTACTTCATTCCATAAGAAAATTATTAAAAAAAAATAAAATTTACAATTTGATTTAGTTTCAAATAAATAAAAATTAATGTAAAAGGTATAACAAACATAAATAAAAAAAAATAAAAAAAATTCAATATTAATTTAAATCGCTAAAAATATATACATACATGCATAACTAACACAGTACAACACATGATTTGCCAACTCAATTCTGTTAACTGTATGTGAAATTAGACCCAAAAAGAAGAATTTCTGCATCATTCGTTTTGTCTTCTTACCTGCGATTTGAAGTTAGTATCGATTTGAAGTTAGTACTATCGTATAGGGGAATTTATCACGTTTTAGGCCCTGTTGTTTGACATAGCTCGACAACCACTAGCCCAATTTAGTTGAAATAAATTTTAACAAATTAAGAATTACAATTCCCTTAATCTGTTCATATATTGTTTTCCTATACAAGTAACACTTTCGAAGTTAAAAATGAATGTATGAAGGGAAAAAATTATTTTTTGCCTAAAAATTTAAATTTTTTTTTTTTTTAAATACATAAAAAATCCAAAATGGAAAAAAGTTTCCAGTCTAGTTATTTTTTCGCAAAGTCACATAACCTATGAGCAAAATGAGACAAAGATCATAAAAATCGATGCACTCGTTTCGCTTTTATTCGCAATTGAGTAAATGTATGAATTTCAAAAATCAGTTATAGCCACCACCCTTAAAATAAAAATATAAATTAAAAAATTATCATGCAAAAAAAACTTTATTTATAAAAACTTAATGAAAATAAAATAATATGCAATTAATACGCAATTATAATATGCATAAAAACAAAATTTAGAACATTTTTTCAATTATTGGCAATATCCATCCTTGTAGAAGTTGACGCTTGTGGTTCTGATGATCTTGTTTTCGTTTTTCTTATGTATTTAAAACAGGTATTCTCAATGGACCTGATATTCGGAAATTGATCAAAAGTGATTATTTCACACATTTGCTTTCAGAGCATCACGACCACCAACATGCATGGAACGCATTGAAAGAAGTAATAGAAGGCGTTCTAGGAAAGAACCGTGTCCAGCGAGAAGAGATACAGCAACGAGTGGACAGGTTGCTGTTTTATTTCGAAAAAATCGGTGCATCCATGACGCTGAAATTGCATTTCTTGCACCACCACCTCGATACTTTTTTGGCACAATCACCTCAGGAATCAGACGAACAAGGAGAGAGGTTCCACCAGGTGACCATGCCATTTGAAAAGCGGTTCAAAAGCAAAAAATTGGATGCATTGCTTGCGGAGGTTTGTTGGTGGAGTTCCACAATTATGCAGTTTGAAGAAAGCACCGAAGATGAAGACATTGAAATTGGTGGACACAGTGAAAAAAACACGCCCTTGAATAGTATGTGTATCTCGGATGACGATACAGACTCAGACCATGAATATGAACAACCTACGAAGAAAACAAGATCATCAGAACCACAAGCGTCAACTTCTACAAGGATGGATATTGCCAATAATGGAAAAAATGTTCTAAATTTTGTTTTTATGCATATTATAATTGCGTATTAATTGCATATTATTTTATTTTCATTAAGTTTTTATAAATAAAGTTTTTTTTTTCATGATAATTTTTTAATTTATATTTTTATTTTAAGGGTGGTGGCTATAACTGATTTTTGAAATTCATACATTTACTCAATTGCGAATAAAAGCGAAACGCGTGCATCGATTTTTATGATCTTTGTCTCATTTTGCTCATAGGTTATGTGACTTTGCGAAAAAATAACTAGACTTGAAACTTTTTTCCATTTTTGATTTTTTATGTATTTAAAAAAAAAAAAAAAAATTAAATTTTTAGGCAAAAAATAATTTTTTCCCTTCATACATTTATTTTTAACTTCGAAAGTGTTTTTTTTTTTCATGATAATTTTTTAATTTATATTTTTATTATACCCTTCACACAGTGAAAAAGGGTATATATAGGTTTGTCATTCCGTGTGAAATTTCTACAATTTTCATTTCCGACCCCATAAAGTATATATTTTCTGAAAGCTTATGAATAGAGGAGTCGATTAAGCCCTGACCGTCTGTCCGTCTGACCGTCTGTCCGTGTGTATGTTGAAATCAACTTTTTGAAGCCCCCCGACATAGGTTGGACCCGGGTAAGGTATTAAAATATCAGAAATATTCGGGAGTAGATCGGTATTGAAAATCAGAAACATCGGTACATAAACAACTGAGATATGAGCAAAAACCCACGACCACCTCGATTTTCTTTTCATAAAAACAACATTACAACAACAACATACATACATACAAACGTGTATACTGGTTAGAGAAAACGTGGCATCGAATCCCAGCTGAGGCAAAAAAATTTTTTTAAAATTTTTTTTTTATTTTTTTTTTATTTTTTATTTAATATATTATATATATTTTTATTATTTTTTTTTTAATTTTTTTTTTATTTTTTTTTTTGTTTTATATATATTATATATGTATATAAAAATTTTTTTTTTTTAATTTTTTTTTTAAATTTTTTTTTTTTAAATTTTTTTTTTATTTTTTATTTTTTTTAACATACATACGTGAATTTACTGTTATTGCATGACTACACGTTGTGAAGGGTATATAAGATTCGGCACGGCCGAATATAGCGCTTTTACTTGTTTTTATTTTAAGGGTGGTGGCTATAACTGATTTTTGAAATTCATACATTTACTCAATTGCGAATAAAAGCGAAACGCGTGCATCGATTTTTATGATCTTTGCCTCATTTTGCTCATAGGTTATGTGACTTTGCGAAAAAATAACTAGACTTGAAACTTTTTTCCATTTTGGATTTTTTATGTATTTAAAAAAAAAAAATTTAAATTTTTAGGCAAAAAATAATTTTTTCCCTTCATACATTCATTTTTAACTTCGAAAGTGTTACTTGTATAGGAAAACAATATATGAACAGATTAAGGGAATTGTAATTCTTAATTTTTTAAAATTTATTTCAACTAAATTGGGCTAGTGGTTGTCGAGCTATGTCAAACAACAGGGCCTAAAACGTGATAAATTCCCCTATACGATAGTACTAATTTCAAATCGATACTAACTTCAAATCGCAGGTAAGAAGACAAAACGAATGATGCAGAAATTCTTCTTTTTGGGACTAATTTCACATACAGTTCACAGAATTGAGTTGGCAATCAATTAACTGAAAAATGTTGTACTGTGTAATTATATAAATTTCAATGAGATCAACATTTAGTATGATATTTTTGAAAACAGTCTTTGTTTTTTGCTAAGCAAAGAGTAACGTTACATTTTTGGCATCGTCCTCTGGATCCACTGCCACAATTATTGCGGCATACTCTTGGTGGATCATCAGTAATTTCCGGCCAATGATCGTAGCGATCAAATCTTATATCGTCAGGTGCATCATGTGGACGATATTTCGTTCCATATAAATCTTTAGGAAGCTGAAATTTTTCAACATTCCCGGGAACTTCTATAGAGGACGCTAATACTGTATCTATCTCCATTTTGAACGTTAAGAAAGACTTTATTTTACGATTAGGTTGTCCCAGTAGCTTGCTATATTTTCTATACTCCATCAAAGAGTTGTAGATCGCTAGATCGAGAAAGTGGAAAAATACTTTCACAGGCCATTTGTTTGTTTTCATTTTAATCCTGTAATATTCTAGCATTTGGTCACACAAATTAACCCCGCCCATAAAAGCGTTTTTTAATAACTTCTGGTATTTCAACGGGGCAACGTCTCTTAAGGTTTTTGCTCCACCTTTCGACTTCACCAAGATGATCTTTGCCACACATATTCGCCATAATTGTGCCTATGGACATGGAGTTAAATATAGTAGGAATTCTACAATCATGGGACCAGTACATCCTTATGGCTGGGTAACCAAGGCACCCCATTATGATGGCACATCCGTAGAACCGTTTAATATCTGAAGCGGCGTAGCGCACTTCTTGGCCACGTTTACTCATTACATATATTTTGGTATATTTAACAACGTCTTCGTAATGAATTTCGAGAAAATATTTGCTTAGATATTCTAGTGGAGTCGTGATGATGATTTCTAAATGACAACCCATTGATGTTGGAAGCTCAATATTAGGCAACGAAACACTTTTCCATATATCCCGCCTTATCTGTTCTTTATATTGAGAAATTGATGCTTGATCTACTAAAGCTGGTTCGTTAAAAGAGTTTGACTGCTCTGTCGATCTATCTTGTTGGTCGTTAGAAGATATGATCAAATCAATATTTTCAACACTTTCATTGGTTTCTTCTTCTGCGTTTGCATCAAAAAGGACCCAACTTTCGTCTGCAGCATTATCGTCGTCACTGAAATCGGCATCAGACTTGTCCAATATATCCAAAACAGCTATAGCATCATTGTTGTTGTTGATATCAAAAAAATTACCTATTAAATTACACAAGATAACACAATCGTGAGCATAAATTAAAATGTTACGTTGTGCCTAATCAACACAACTGTTATATCTGTTTTTCTTTTCACATAAAATAACTGTTACTATGCTAAAACTAAACGTTGAGCAGTCAAATTATTTCACACCTTCATTGCACAGTTAGCGAAAAATAGATTTACGATTTTTATTTAAAAATATTTAACAAGAGTACTTACCATTTGGACGCATGTCTACACAAGTTGAAAGACACAATCAAACTGAGAATATATTTAAGGTTTTTTTATGGTTTGGTTTTTCTTTTACAAATTACACAACCCACAATCAATGCTTTCAGGTTAATTGACGAAAATAAAGTTCTTCACAATCGATTCAGCTAGGTCTGAAAGGGTTAAAAACAAAAATACATGAGATCATATTCATTGATAAGTTCTGCAAGGATGCTTTAGTTTTCATTTGGAGGACAAAAATAGCTTAACGTTGGTGGAAAAGTTGAGACTGTATATTTCTATTAACGGAAAGATGAGAAAACTAATTTGTGACAATGAGTTTAATAATGTTAATGTAAAGGAATTTTGCAGAAGGGAAAGGATAGACATTCACTTTTCAAAACCCAACAGTCACACCGGTAATTCCGATATAGAAAGGATAAACAACACGATAACGGAAAAAATTGGAACACTTAATATGGATGAAACGCTACCAATAAGGGAACAAATGTCAAGAACTATCGAACTATACAACAGGACGTACCAATCGGCAATTAAAGACGCACCGTTCATTATGGGAGTATTGACAAAGGTTTGTTGAGGGACCGTATAGTGAAAGCTAGGTTAAATAAGATAGCAAGACCCAATGAAAAACGGGAGACCTATTTGGAAACAAGAGAACAGGGTTTAATGAAAAATTATAAGAACGTTAGACATAAAGAACAGCCGAAGTTTATGAAACGAAACTTGGAAAATGTTCATGAGTCAAATGTTAAAAGACCATTTAAATTTTCAGGATAGAGAGGAAATAGGAAAATAATTTCAGGAAATAAAAGATATCAATGACAAATTTATTTGAAGGTTTATTATAAAGAATATATAGTCACTATAAATGACGAGTTTTTAAAATACCAAAATAATGTTCCTCGAAAAAACTTAAGAAAAAGTAAACATTGTACCTTTCATAACAATTGTAAATTAAATCTTAATAATAATAATGCAGAGATAATAATTATTTGAGAAGAAATGATAATTGTTAAAAATGTATACTCAGAAAGTTTGGAACAGAATTGTGATGATAGAAAATTTAAACTTAACGGAAATTGTTTAATTTTATTTAACAATTGTGATTTAACTGTCAGGAATGAAGAATTCTCAAATAGGGAAATTGTTATTAGAGACAAATATTTTTATCCAAGCTCTAAGAGAATGAACTATTCGAAAATAAATAACAAATTTGAAAATATAAAGACCGATTTTGTGGACAACATTAAAGAAATTAAAGAGTTAAAAAATTTCACAAGAATGTATCTTATGGCATAAACCTTACTCTTATAATTATTACTATTGTTGCATGTATTTTCTTATATTTTATAATGAAAAAAAAAATAATGTAGATATTAAGATAGAGATCCAAAGAATAGAAGAAAGTTGTCAAAACGAAAATAGAGGCATCACTTCGACTTCTCAAATTAGTATAAGCTAAATAATATATTAAAATATATTTAATCAAAAAAAAAAATAATGTATGTATAATAATAATAAATAAAATCCAGGAGTATTTTTTAACAAGGGGTGGAGGAGTTACATACCCACTCCACAACTAATATTAACGGCTGACTACCCAGCAAAATCTTTTTGAAATTGTGTAATAGGTTGTCATTACTTCATATATTACATAGTAATGAGGGGTCGTTACCGACATAATTATTTTAAAGTACAGAGTAATTGCCTATTGGTTATGACCTTCGTAAATACTTTTTATATATTTTTTTAAATAGTGAACTTTAAATTAACTTCATAAATATTATAATATGCCCAATATTATAATTTTTATATTTTTTGTATTGCAGCAGAATAAAAATATCCAGCTATAATTCAGCTTTATTGGTAACTACTTATTTTATTGCTTTTTGTAAGTTTATTTGTAAGCGAGGGTCATGATTTCTGGGATAACTCAAACAAAAATAAGTAGTTATTCGGTCGAAAAGTAACTAGTTTATGTGTGTCTCCAATATTACTTGCTAACTTACTAGGTAAGTAAAGATTTTGCTGGGTAAGTGTAGGGAACAATTAGAGTTTTAAGTTGCAATTTTATTTTTAGTTCCTATATTTGGCCAGACAGCAACGTCAGCATTTGTGTTTACGTTGCTTATTTAGAATTAATTTCAAAATGTATATTTTTTAAGTATTAAGATTCCATTAAAATAAAAAGGTTGTCAAATTTAAATTTGCATATCTTTAAATTAACTCACACGACGATTTTAATTGCCCAACTTTTTGCATATTTTCTTTTGAACTTGCTTTTATTTTCACACACGACAATTTCTTTGGTGATTTTTCTGTTTTGTTTTTTTTAATATTTGTGTTTTAGCCGTAAATAGCAATAATAAAATAAAAACATACATAAAATAATATAATTGATTTTAATTAACGCTTTTAATTAAAATGTTTTCACAAAAATATTTTTTTGTGTTTTTTTATTTTTAAATATTTTAAAAGTTTAATTTGTGAAATTTTATATTCAAATTTTAAATTACTTACGCACCAAGAAGCGAAACACCAAATAAAAGAAATGTCAAATATTCAAAAAAAAAAAAAATTGCTTCAAATAGTACCGAGTACCGGCGATTATTTTTCCCTTCTTTTTCTCCTCACCTAAATCGGCAAAAACATCTATAAACTCAAGAAATATAGTTGGGCAATTCGTCGTTTCTGACCATAGACGTACGAAATTAGCTTTTCATTAAATATGTACACACTGTTGCATTATTTAGTACTTTTTTTTATTAATGTTATTATTTGCTTTTCAAATTAGTAAAAAAATTTATTAATTTTTTTGTTTATGGTAAAATATTTATACCATTTACACATTGAATAATAATTTTGTGTTGGAAATACAAATAAAAAAAACAGTTTTTGCAAAAGTGCAAATATTTGCAACAATATATTCACCGACATGTCTTCAAAAATTTGTTTAAGCATTTGACAGACTTTTCGTTGATTTTTGACAGTAGCTTAAGCCAGCAAAAGCATAATATAGTTAGGCCTTAAGGCAGTAATAGGCAAATCACGTCTCCGAGCAACGTATTGACTTAAAATTACTAAACAACCCTATAAGCAAGAGAGTAGTCGACGACAAAAATATCCTACTTTATGTTAGCTTTTTATCAACTAACATTAAGCTAACTACAAAGTAATCCAGAAATTAACCAAATTTAATGCATATGTAAAAAGCTTAGTCTAGATGGTATGTTGAATCAGCATAAGTATGCTAACACTCATTTACTTTTAAATAACAAATGTCTTTGTTAACATATTGCATAAGTTGGACGTTTACACGATATGCTAAAAGTACCTGAAAAGTAAGCTGAGTCGTATATGCCGAATAAATAATTTGACAATACCCGTTTTTTATTTGCGGCAAGTACCCTACTCTGCCACTAGCAAGTATTTACTTGCAAGTAGTGTATATGTATTACTAAAGAAAAGCAGGAGAAATGCCAAAAAAATACACAAACATTTTTTGAGTGGCTACACAGCACAGTGCAAGTTCAATTTTAAAATGTCTTCATCAAATAAACTTCAACTAAGCGTCGCCAAAATTATTTACCACAATTGTATGAAATCTTAGTGAGTTAACAAAAAACTCAGTGTTCGACAAAACTGTTTTTCGTCTTTACACTTTACTTGCCGTAAGTGTGAATATTTTACTTGCTTAAAATTTTTTTGCAAGCTGAGTCGCAGGTAGCAAAAGTGTGGTTGTGTTAGTAAAAAAGTGTTAATGTATTGGCTTTTTTTTTTCACTTACACCTGCATGTGACAACGTAGGGTTACATATATTTATATGTATAAAGATTTAATTGTGATAATAAAAAGAATAATCTGAAAAAGTATATTTTTTTGCATCACAATTGAATTTTTTAAATAGAAGAAAATTCTAATTAAACTCAGACGTGAGTAAAATTTAAAAATATTAGTTTTAAACAAAAAGTTTAACAATTAAAAATCAGGACTTACAACATACATATAAACAAGGACACGAAGCATAAAATCATATTATGTTGTTCAACCAATATTTTGTTGAATACTGGCCAAGCTGAATTCATACAGGTGAAATTATCAGCTCAGCTGATGGGGAAACTTTTTGTCAAAATTGGTTGAATTTACCTTGATTTTATTTATTAAATCAGTGAAGGAAAATGTGATTTTGGCTTCGGTATTTAACAAATATCTTAAGTGTACTTATTTGATAATACTTAAATGTAATAAATTTATGTATATTTTTTGCTTTTGCGTCATTAATAATGTGTTTCAAAAATGTATATACGTTTTTTAATTAAATTTTATTATGTATAATATGTCATAACAACTTTTCCATCCCTGATAGAAGTACGAATTGGCCTTAAGTCCCCTTTCTGATTAGGCAAGTCGCTTGCGCAAGTTAGTTTTTTATTTTCTTTTATTTTCCTTTGAACTTGTTTCACGTTCAGGCATAGCAATTAACTTGCCCAAGTTTCGTTTTCTTTTACTTATTTTTTTCTAAATTTTTTGACATTTCTTATTTGTTTTTGGTTTCTCAATCAAAAACTTGCTTGTACTTGCCGAGTACAGACAAGTGTGTACTCAAATTAGGGTTGCCATTCGTACTGTTTGAAACAGAACATGTACTGTTTTTTGTATAATGTGCTGTTATATTCACAATACCTAAAACACTGTACTGTTTTTGGATATACATGTATTGAATTTTGTAATTTTTTGAAGAATGAAACAGTAAAAAATTGTATTGTTAAGGGATAGATATTTATAATTTTTTTTAATTAACTTTTTTTGTAAGCATAAATTATTTTCTTTTCTATAACTATACCACCTCTATTTGTGTTGTATAATTATTTATTGAATTTTAAAAATTATCAAATGTATTCATTTTAAAAATTCAATTGATTTTTTTTAGAATTTTTTTTTTACAATATTTAATAAATACTTTTGGATTACTATATATAACTTAAAAATGTCAATTGTAATTGACAAATTATCAATTTTAAAGTAGACTTTACTTTATTGTTCATAAAAAATGTTATTGTCTTTAAAATAAACTTCAAAAAAATTATTAAAAATAATATTATAGTCGATGTTAGCGTCACGCCAGCCGAAGCGATGTCTAGTGACTTCCACGTGGATTTTGAATAAAAACCAAATACACAAGTTTTATAAAATACTTGATTTATTTAACTGAAAACCACTAGATCTTTCTATACAAATTTGGCAGCCTTCCGAGCCAGTGCTTAAGCCTTCTTTTTACGCAAAAGTTAGAATGAATTCAAAATGGCGAAGGCTTAAACATGGCGACGTAAGCTGTTTTTATCGTGAAGTTTATCAGAGTTTCATTTAGAAAAAGTATAAGTATTTAGAACTTACAATAAGGTATTGCCAGATAAAATCATGGAGATTTTGGTTGTGGCGTTAACAGTCGACTTTAACAAGAAATGTCTTCTTTTTGTTGAGCCTAAATATTTTTTTCTTAAATATTGTTAAATATTGATTTTAATTACAATAACAATTTCTATGCATGATAGATTAAGTGCCATTATTACAACTTGCCTTTAGTTAAAGGTAGGATTTTGTCTGCTCGATAAATAGCTTTGCATTATTACAACTTCCATTTTTTTATTGTTATTATTGTTAATTTTAATAATATTTAATGAATAAGAAAATAATAAATTAAGGGTTTATAATGCAAAGCCATTTATTTGCCAAACAAAATCCTGCCTTTAGCTAACGACAAGTTGTAATAATGGCCCTAAGTCTACTTAAAAATTGATGATTTGTAAATTACAATTGATATTTTTTAAGTTATAAATATAATTCCAAAAGTATTAATGGAATATTATTGTAATTTGAAGAAACAAATCAATTGAATTTACATACATATTATAGATAATTTCAAAATTCAACTAGTAGTTTTTGAAATTCAATTACCAATTTCGAAATTATATTTACTACTTTTTAAATTTAATTAATAACTTTTGAAATACATATATTAAATCATTTTCAAAATTAAGTTTGAAAATATAGTGCATAGTTCTGAAATACAGTCAAAAATGTTAAAGCATTGGTAATTCGTTTATTCAAACTAATATCAATATTAATATCGAAAAACGACGTTTAATTTATGTTTTTGACCACGATGGTCCGAATAAGAGTGTATATCAGATACGTGCCAATTCATCAATCAAATTTTCTGAACATATAGTCACATCAATTACCTCTTCCTTAATTCTGTTAATAAAAGTAGGTTTATTACCAGAGTTGAGAGTGAATAGGTTGTTCGCTTTTAGGAATTCCCATAGGGCGTCTCCTCTCCTTTTACAGTTTGTGCTCTGCCCCAAGAGAGGTGATGCAACTTCTCATCGCAGCCTATTAAAATATTCCTACTTTCTCCTTGCCGATGTTATAATGCTTCTTAAATCCGACGTTGGTGGTAGTGTCGGAGCGTCAGAAGGTTGATACACCGAAGCCAACATTTAGTTGCGTGCGCCATGTATTAAGGTGGTGGCGTCCGCCGTTGATAAATCTGGGGAAAAAAGAAAATTTAATCCCTTATGACAAAGTATACATGTTCTGGGTCGAGACCCAGTTTTAGCATAAAATAATTGGTAATTACACTCATTCAAACCAGTGACTCTGTGTTTAGCAGTCCAGGGTTCCTGTATGAGAACTATGTGTATCTTACCTTTTGTTATATTTTCCATTAAAGCTTGTGTAGCCGTCCTGCTCCGATGGAGATTGATCTGCAAGAGCAGTGTCATTGCTGTTCGGCTAAAAGAGATTCCTCTTGGGATTGAGTGATCTTCGACTCCTCCCTCTTCATTGGCACGGTGTGGCCTTCGCCATCTTTAGCCTCCTTTGCCTCATCTTCGGGATTTTTCTTCTCCGTTGGATTATGTGTCCAACCAATGGGCGTTTACCAACTTTGAAGAATATGGTCGTACTTGCGAAGTACACCTTCCCTTTTTGCTCTTCGAGGTAAGACATGGAGGGTTTATCTACCCCTACTACTATCAGGGTACCATCGTCAGTTTCCTCACGATTGAAAACTTCCCATTTTTTCACTTCCAGACCTCTGTTTTGCTTGCCAATGATTTTCAGCATGGCTTTGCTGTCTAATTTGCTGCCCCAACCTTTAATGAAGAATGAAACTTTGGTTAGGGATGGAATATCGGCCTTTTTCACCATTGCAAGTTTGCCACCCTCCCATGGGGCTGGTATGCCTCCCACTAGGTCTTTCAGAATATGCGCACAGGTGTCTGATTCTAGTTGTAGAAACAGTACTTCTCTGGCGAACCTACGGCTTTTTATGTGGAATTGTGGAGCATTATCATCCGCCTCCAGAACATACTGCACAATCCTCTCATTTATGGCATTATCTATCTCCTTCTGATGTGCCATTGGAATTCTACCCGATGCGCTATTGGAGTCGATAACAGCATAGCATAGCTCCTCTGTCATCTTCCTTTTAGTCACTTTTGCATACGTGGGTTGCACCTTACCCGATTTTTCTTCCGGCTTTCTTTTTCGTGATATTGGAATTTTCTTTCCGGCTATTCCATTATCACCTGTAATCTTAGCTACCGCCTTCGTCTGTTTGGAGGTTGAAGCTTTCGGTTCGGTTTTTTTCTTTTTATTGTTGCCAACAGTGTTCTGCTCCTCTGAAGATCGAACTCTCTTTCCCTTTTCGGTAGAAATGGGTGTAGATGAGTCTTTCACCTTAGGGACATTCCGTTGACCTTTCTTATTTACTCTCTGGTTCTTTTTGGCAGTCTTTCTCTGCTGCGCTCCGGAGAGAGTTCTTGTTTTATCTGTGGTGAGTTTGGCAATGCTTGCACTTACTTCCTCAATCATTTTGACTACCTCAGTGGTATCTTTTATGCATAACACCGTAGTGTCAGCATCTTCTAAGTTTGAGTCAGAGGTTTCGGAGTCCTCGCCTGTATTGTAAGGCTAGAGATGCTTAAAGCTCACCCTTGGATCCAATCCCTCATTCTATTTTCTTCTTGATGCTACATCAATAACGGAAGCCAAGTTGCCCACCTCCGAAATTGTTTCCTTACAGTCATTTGATGACGACGGCTCGGGGCCTGTTTGCTCACCACCATTAGCCGCCGGTACTGAGTTTATTAGGCTCTGCAACGTAACTTTTATTTCTTTATTTTTATCGTTCATTATTTTCTATGGTTTTATCTTATTTTTATTTGGTCAGCGAGGAGTTCTAAGAACCCCTAGGGTCAGAGATAGTGTACGGGAACCAGGTCACTACAAGATGCGGAAAATTCCCACTCATTAAGATGGGTAGGCCTTTCCCCCCTATCCACCACCAGGGGACGCGTACGATGGGAGTAAAAATAAGCAAAACGACTCCACACGGAAGGCGTGTCAAAGTTGTTTCTGTTAATGAACAAAACTTAGATATTTCAATGTAGTCCTTTATTATTCAAAAATCTTTATTAATAGAAAAATTATATAAATTTGAAATAAAGCATAAAATGGGAGGTGGGCGTAAAAGTTGGCGTGTCACATTTATTTTCGGTTACAACAAAACGTTCAACCAAAAAGCAATGTTTGCAAAACTTCAGAATCGTACATCTAATTTTGTCAGTTTTGTTTGGTTTTAAGTTTAAAATATACCGAAAAATACCCTGCACGGTCAAAATTATCGTACGTTTTGATCTATAACTCCTTTCTTAATGTATAGATTTAAGCAATTTGCGAGGAAAGATATTGTTTTTACTCAGGAAATATATTTTCGAAGTTTCATGACTCTACGTTAATGCATTTGGATACAATTTAATTTTATTCGATGTTGGAAGACACGGTTTTTTCTACCTACTCTTGCATTACGAGCTATAACTCTTTTTCTGATATTCCGATTTAACCCATCTTAAGTACCTAAAAAACTTTGTAAAAGGTCCGCCAAATAACTTTTTTTTTTTTTAAATGCTATAAAAAAGTGTAAAAAAAATAAATATAATTTTTCAAGATTTATTATTTCATTTATCACAATTAAAAAAAAACAAAAAAAAATTCTTTGTAAAAATAAAGAATATTAAATATGAACTCAAGCCTGAATAAAAATTTTAGTTTAAACAAAAAAGTTCAACAAAAGAAAAAAATTCAATTTAAATTAAAGTAGTAACTTTAACTTCACAGTTGGGCATATAATCGCTACTTTAAAAAAATTACAGCTTTTGGCTGCCAGTTGATCCCTGGAATAACTTTTTCTACAATTGGCAACGATACTCATATTCGGTTGCTACCGATAACACTGCTCAGCAGCAAAATCCTCCATTAAATAAAACTATGTGGACTATATGGATTTTAAAGCGCTGAACTCAAATCCGTTGTCGGTTTTTTTCCATCAGATCGGGATTTTTTTTTAATGGGCGTGGCAAATTTTTTCCCCAAAATTAGTCAGGTACGGAGACATATTTTATCCTAACTCGAGAACCAGTCATCCGATTTTCAAAAATAAAACACCAGTAGATGTCTAACATTCTATTTTTTTTAGTTGAATAAAACTTTTTCTATCTCTTATCGTTTTGGAATTATTCAAAAATTAATGGAGGAACAATTTTTTTTTCGTGCAAAATTCGTAATATTTTTCAATTGAAAAATGGAATTAAAAAAAATATGAAGCAAATATTCAGCATTTTAAACTTTTTTCTGAGAGATACTTATCTTAGAAATAAAAAATAATCCATAAACCATAAAAATCGGTTAAAAAATGTAGATTTTATTGTCAAATTACTGCAGGTAGCCAATATTGACCAAATATGTGTAATGCAGCAAACAACGTCAGAGTGGGCGCACTAAAGCGCCTTGTAGCAACAACGAATGACAACTATTTACTTCTATCTATTTTCGAACAGCAAAATCAACAACAAGCAAAAAAATTTTCTAGAATTGTAATTTTTTAGCAACGCCTCGCATAAAGCACCCATCCTGTCGCCACCCGTAGATAACTTCAAATTACAATAAAAAATCAAAATATTTACTGACTATTTTATTTAAAATAACAAAAAATTTTTGTTAATAATTATTAATTTTTATTTAGGGAACATTGTTAAAATAAAAAAGTAGCTTAAGCTGTCCATGGTATTTTTTCTACATCATTCAATTTCGTTTTAAAAACCTCGTCCTTCATAAGCTGTCGTATTTGTGGACCTACAAATATGCCTTCGTTTACTTTAACATCTCGGATTCCAGGAAATTTCCTCTTAATGTATAGAAAGACTTCACCGTCCTTGTTCATTGCTTTGACAAAATTTTTCATTAGGCCTAGCTTTATATGAAGAGGAGGCAGAAGAGTGTATTCTTTTTGATTTAAAGGCTCTTCTGCTGCATTTTTTTCTCCTGGAATAAAATTTACTCTTTTCGGCCAAATTTTATCATTGTAGTGTTTTTCTTTTGCGCGGCTATCCCATTTACATAAGAAGCAAAAAACTTAGTATATCCACTTAGCAATCCATTTAACATCGCTACGACTTTCAAATCTGCACATACGTACCATGAGTAATGTGAATATTTAATTATTTGTAGTATTATCTTCATGCTACAATAGTTTTCTTTCATATTTCTTGCATACGCGAGTGGGACCGATGAAAATTTGTTGCCATTGTGAAGTAAAACGGCTTTCAAACTTGTCTTGGATGAATCAATAAAAAGCCTCCGATCCTTAGATGTATGACTGAAACACAGTTGTCGCAAAAGTCCATCAGCATTCTCACAAAATACCAAACCTTCCTCTCTGCTGAAATAACTCGAAAAAGGTTGTTCTCTATTTCGAAAGTACGAGACGTTAACGTCCTTTTGCACCAAATTCTATTCTTTTAATTGGGATGTAAGAAGCTCAGACTTATTTTTTGAGAGCCCAAATTTATCAGTTTAATTCGTAAAATAAGGTTTACGCGTTCGACTTCCAAATAAATGCGAAGAAACACTCATGCAGGCGTAAGTGGATTCACTTGCTGCAGAAAGCCCATCTTCTTCATCCTCTGTAGGAGGCAATGGAGGTAAAAACTTACTTGTAAACTGGTAAACTGGTCGTTTGACGCATGAAGTATTTGGATATGAAATTTTATTTTTTGTTTTTTTTCGTACACCCACGTGTTTTAGTATGGCAAATGTAGCAATCATTTTGATGATTTTGTGGTTCACTCCAAATCGCTGCCTTCATAACCGGCAAAGACTTATGACTTCCTTTTAAACAACTAAGAGAACTATCACAGCTATTACAACATATTAATGGCAGCCATTTTTTATCTCTATCATTGATAGGAAACCCAAAATAACAGCGATAAACATTTTTAATCTTGAAAGATATTGTATCCCGTTGAGTACTTAAAGTTAGATCGCCACATACGTAACAAGATAAATTTGGAGATTTGTTACAAATCCTTGACATTTTTAATATGAAAGCGCTTGTGGATTCTTTAAATGCTTTATTTCTTTACACAATTACAAAATCTATATATATAAAAGTGAAACTCTGTGTGTGTGTGTGTGTGTGTGTTAGCTATAGACTCCGAAATTGTAAAACCGATCGGACTCAAACTTTGGCAAGTTGTTGTACACATACCAGGGAGTGTTTATGGGTGGAAAAAAGTGGGCGGGGCCACGCCCATAAAAATTAGTTATCAGTTTTAGCTACTTGCACTTGACCGATTTTTCTGAAACTTTGCACACAAATCGAGCTGTCATGACTAAATAATTTTATGATAAGAAAAGTGAGCGGGGCCACGCCCCTAAAAAAATTTTAATTTTGAGGTACTTGCACTGGACCGATTTTTCTGAAACTTTGCACACGTATTGAGCTGTCATGGCTTTATAATTTCATGATTAAAAAAGTGGGCGGGGCCACGCCCATAAAAAATTATTTATCAGTTTTAGCTACTTGCACTGGACCGAATTTTCTGAAACTTTGCAAACATACTGAGCTCTCATGACTTTACACTTTCATCATTAGAAAAGTGGGCAGTGCCACGCCCATTAAAAAAAAAAGGTATCATTTTGAGGTACTTACACTGGACCGATTTTTCTGAAACTTTGCACACTTATTGAGCTGTCATGACTATACAGTTTCGTAATTAAAAAAGTGGGCAGTGCCACGCTCATAAAGAAAAAGTTATAGTTTTTAGCCTTGCACTTGATATTCGATTAAAATTTAGAATGCGATTAAAATTCATGAAGGGGCGTAGCAACGCGCGCCGGGATTGGCTAGTACACTATAAGATCTATTTACTGTTGCCGATTACAACCGCTCGATATTCAAATTAAAGTGACTCACTTATTGTCCATCAACTTCTATACATACAATTAATACTATAATCACATGTTATTGAAAACTACTATTATAAATTTTAATTCCAAGAACTATACAAAATATTGTTGTACTTTAGTTCCATTACCTGCTCACCTAACGAAATGTTACATATATCGTATGTGAGGCTGGTTGCATTACAATATTGGGTACCTACGGTAAATTGACAATAAAATCTACATTTTTTAACCGATTTTTATGGTTTATGGCCTTTTTTATTTTTAAGATAAGATATTTGCTTCACTATTTTTTAATTCCATTTTTAAATTGAAAAATATTACGAAATTTGCACGAAAAAAAATTTTTTTTCTCCATTAATTTTTAAATAATTCCAAAACGATAAGAGATAGAGAAAAATTGTATTCCACTGAAATAAACACAATTTCATTCTTTGGTGTTTTATTTTTGAAAATTACATGACTGGTTCTCGAGTTAGGATGAAATATGTCTCCGTACCTGACTAATTTAGGGGAAAAAATTTGCCACGCCAATAAAAAAAAATTCCGATCTGATGGAAAAAAACCGACAACGGTTTTGAGTTCAGCGCATGAAAATCCATATAGTCCACGTAGTTTTAATTAATGGGAAGACAAAAAATAATTTTTTGTAGAGCAGTGTAATCATTCCTAATAATATATATTTTTGGTGTTAATGTCATCTGGTCACATCACCTTTTTTAATTTAAAATTATAGTTCTATTAATATGAAAATTGGAATCAAGAAAAACATTTACTTCATTAGAATGTCAATTGTGAAATTAAAGGTTTTTGTTTATCAATCTTTGTTTTTAACTCTTGCTTTTTATGTGCATCTCTATACAAACTGAAAAAGTTTTTCATTTTAGAGTAGTTTTTTAGTAGTTTAATCAACTGAAAAACTTGCTGAGATAATATAATAATAGTGTTTCAATATAATTTTATAAATGTTTGTTTAACCATATAAGATATCAGAAACAGATATATTTAAATTATAACTAATCTATATATAAAAGAGTAACGTGACTGTCTGACTGATTCATCATCGCACAGCCCAAAGGAAAAGAGCTAGAGACATGAAATTCGGACAATTGGTTCCTCTTTCGATGTATAGCTGCACTAAGATGGGATTTTTAGAACTTCGTACTTTAACAGGGTTAGGTGTTTTAAAAAAAAAAATTTAAAAAAAAATAATTCAAATATAAATAAAAAACAAAAAAAAAAAAATTAAAAATAAAAATTAAGAAAAAAATAATAAAAATATAAATAATATATTATATATAAAATAAAAAAAAAATATATAAAAAAATAAAAAAAAAATTTTTTTGGCTCAGCTGGGATTCGATCCCACGTTTACTTTAACCAATATACAAGTTTGTATGTATGTATGTTTTTGTGAAAAAAAAATCGAGGTGGTCGTGGGTTTTTGCTCATATCTCAGTTGTTTATGAACCGATGTTTCTGATTTTCAATATCGATCTACTCCCGAATATTTCCGATATTTTAGTACCTCACGCGGGTCCAAGCGATTTCGGGGGGCTTCAAAAAGTTGATTTCAACATACACACGGACAGACGGCTAGGCTGACAGGGCTTAATCGACTCCCCTATTCATAAGCTTTCAGAAAATATATACTTTATGAGGTCAGAAATGAAAGTTGTAGAAATTTCACACGGAATGACAAACCTATATATACACTTTTTCACTGTGTGAAGGGTATAAAAAGTTTAAACTGGATTAGTTAATCCGCGAGAATATATTAATGGCATTTTGGCACTTTTTTTAAATTGACATTTTAACCCTTAAATGCCCAAAATTCCAATTTTGTTGAAAAAAATACAGGTTATGTAAAATATTAAAAAAATGGCGACTGCGTTTTAGTTTTTTTATTAATTTTTTTTTATAAATTTATTTACAAAAAAGTGGTTGTATCTTAAAAGATACACTGGGCATTACTGCCCAACAAAAAAGTGTATGAAAAGTTCGAAACAAAAATTTATTTTTTAAATTCATTAATAGTTAATATTATATTATTACTTCAAAAAGAAGAAATAATGACAATTTAAACATTTGATCAAAATTTATTTAATTTATACATTAATAGAAAACAAAAACAATATAAATGACATACATATGTATATAAATATATATATATAAAATACATATCTTTATTTTAATACGAAATTTAAAATTATGGTAATTATAAAAACAATTTTGTTTTTGCAGTTAAGCATAGATTTATTTTACATTTAGTGCATTGCATCTGAGTTTGTCATACACAGTTAGGAAACTTGCATCTTCCCTTCTTATCCATTTTTGGCCAATGGTCAATTTTATCCAATCTAGTATCCTGAGGTGGTGCAATATGGGCATTCGGTTGTCTACGTTTTTCTTCAATTTCTATATGGGGTCGACCTCTTTGAGGCGGTTGTTTTGAATTGAATGAGAATAGTGTATCAGCTATTTCAATCTTAAAATCTATTAAACGCTGTAATGCAGTTTTATTTCCCAGCCGGGGTAAGGCCTTATCTGTCCACGGGTGGCTTACAAAGGTAAGGAAAGTAAGGAAACCCTTGTTTGAATTGCCAATGGTTACCGTGGGAAGTCCGAAGTATGAATTCGTATTTAGACGAATGTACGCCGAATGCTTTAGATTTGGATATGAGGGATTGCGAGTTGGTATTACGGCGACTATAAGGAAAATGCGGTAGGCCTTATATTCGGTAACAACAGATTACGGTATTATGACGGATACGGTAGGCCTTGTAGTCGGCTACGAGTTAGTTTCGATAACGAACACAAGGAAAATTCGGAGGGCCTTGTATTCGGCTACGATAAAAATACGAGTTAGTTTTGACAACGAACACAAGAAAAATTCGGAGGGCCTTGTATTCGGCTACGGTAAAAATACGAGTTAGTTTCGACAACGAACACAAGGAAAATTCGGAGGGCCTTGTATTCGGCTACGGTAAAAATACGAGCTAGTTTCGACAAGGAACACAAGGAAAATTCGGAGGGCCTTGTATTCGGCTACGGTAAAAATACGAGTTAGTGTTAACAAACGAACACAAGGAAAATTCGAAGGGCCTTGTATTCGGCTATGGTAAAAATACGAGTTAGTTTCGACAACGAACACAAGGAAAATTCGGAGGGCCTTGTATTCGGCTACGATAAAAAAATAAGAGTTAGTTTGACAACGAACACAAGGAGAATTCGGAGGGCCTTGTATTCGGCTACGGTAAAAATACGAGTTAGTTTTGACAACGAACACAAGGAAAATTCGGAGGGCCTTGTATTCGGCTACGGTAAAAATACGAGCTAGTTTCGACAAGGAACACAAGGAAAATTCGGAGGGCCTCGTGTTCAGCTACAATCAACATACAAGTTAGTTTCTATCTACAGTGCACGTGTGTGGGAACAGATATCGGCACAATTTCGGGTCGTACTTTAAAGGGCCAATTCAAAGTACCACACGAGCGATGTCGGTAGCTGCTCCCTTCTTTCTTAAAACTTTGACGGTTTATACTAAACTTGTTAAAAACCCAATGAGAATTATAAGTAATATTTTATATTATTATGGGTATCTAAGTACAATTTGTAATGGCACGTTACAACGCATTGCCTTAAAACCTCATTTGTTTTTATTTATTCTTTTATTTAATTGCCAGGAATTGACAACTGTCATATCCAAAAGATGGTAAATTATCCTGTTTGTCTATTTTCGGCTTTTCATATTTATTTTATGTCGTCCCATTGAGCCATCCATTGAATCGACTCCACCCATATGATAATTGTAGTCCTTAATAATTTGAGGACACGGAATCGTCTTAATAATTTTGTCCTTTTTATCAAATCTCTTTACAGTTGGTAATTGCATTGTTTTTTTTCCAACACCGCCAACATAGCTTGATACCAAATTCACAATTCGATTATCTTTCCACGACAGTGAACATATTTTAATTCCACAAATATTTGCAACATATTCTTCGCTAGTTCCACGATTAAATTTTAGCATTACTTTTTCATCAGGAAGTTTGCAATTTTTTATTTTATTTCAGCGAATTGTACCAACTGACAGTATTCCCTGAGTACGTAAAAACACAACTAATGGTACTGTAGTGTAGAAACTGTCAAAGTAAACTATAAAATTTTGATATCGGGGTATTTCTGGTAGCAATCTTACTACTATATTTGCGGATGATTGCAGATGTGGTTCACCTTGAGCTGGAACTGCAGGATTCCCATCGTATTTTTAAAATTTATACGCATATCCAGAAGTATCGCACAAAACGAATAACTTCAATCCCCATTTTTTTTTGGCTTATTGGGTAAATACTGTTTTAAATAACTTCCAATTTTTGTTGAGCACATTTGCTCATCGACACACAATCTATCCATTTTAGGAATACTTCCAAAAGTTTTATTTAATGCGTCGATTATAGGTCTTATTAAATAAAGCCTCTCACGAGTCTATACGAGAGGGCTGGCTATTTTTGTCATTAAAATGTATCATTTTTCGAATTTTCACAAAAAGATTGCGTGACATTTGTTTTTTTATTACTTGTACGCTACGTTCGTTATTATAAGACCAGTAATCTCTTCCACATGGGAGATTGATGTAGGTCATATAGAAAAAAATTCTTAAATCAAGCTTATCGAAATTCAATGTTTTAATACCAGCATATTTAATTGTTTCCTCAACTATATGTAGGTCTAGAGTTTCAGGAAACATATGACTCCAAATTTGATATGGTGTTGTTAAATTTATTACGTTGTCTGGTAATCTGTCGTCTCCTCTAAATTTTAGCTGTTGGTCATTAAACTGTAAGTGCCCTTTCTTCCATATGACTTTTTCAAATTCAGAAGACTTACAATTTATTTCCACGTTACGAAATTCAGAGGGAAATGTCTTCCAAGCTTTTATAAGTGAAGTAGATGGGACATTTTCAGAACAAGTTGGACTGACAAATGTACGTGATACAGATTTAAGGAATTCTAAGTGATTTTCCTCTGCGTCAATAAGATCTCCTGTGTTTGTGTCATCATTCATCATATCAAGAAAATAATCTTGAACGGATAAATTAAGGTCGATATCACTAGCATTCATTTTTTCGTCTTCATTCGCAAACAGCTGTATAGTTTCCTTCTTTTGCGATTCAACCTGAACCTCACTTTCTTCCTCATAATAATCACTTTCGTCATCTATGTCATCAATGCTGTCATCACCTATATTTTCGCAATTAAAAAGTAGATCACAAACTTCATCATCAGCCATCATTCTTCTACCAACTTTAACAAAATGCGCCATTTCTTTTTACAAAAGTATATGTTTGAATTCGGGTCAAATCAATTGAAATAATTCTATATATAAAATATATATGTAACATATATTTATAACATAAAATCATTCAAATGTACGCAAAGTCTTAATTAAACAAACTTCCACTTGCAGATACAAAAATATAATAAAAATACACAAGCAGTCAGCACAAATGTGATATGTAACGATATTGAAACTCTTGCCAAATTATTTACCAATTGTAAGGTTTTTCACTAAGAAAAGTCGGAGGAGATTATTTTGAAATTTTTTTTATTTTTCTATAATTTTTTTGTTCAGCTGTTTTAGATAGGACTGAAAAGTTAATTTTCAATAAAAGCTTATAGTATTGTTAGCGCTATAAAATGATTTTGAAACCTAAATTGTAGGAATTTTTTTATGGTTTTATCTTTAAAGATACCAGGGGCATTTAAGGGTTAAGAGAAATTATTCTAATATTATTCAATGGGACAAATTTTGATAATTATTACTGCCTAATAGAATATGGACAACTAGAAAAAACCGGCGCGCGTTGCTACGCCCCTTAATGAATGAAAATGCATTCTTAATTTAAATTGAATATCAAGTGCAAAAGGCTAAAAATTATAACTTTTTTTAATGGGCGTGGCACTGCCCACTTTTCTAATCACGAAATTACGTAGTCATGACAGCTCAATATGTGTGCAAAATTTCAGAAAAATCGGTCCTGTGCAACTACCTCAAAAATATAATTTTTTTAAGGGCGTGGCCCCGCCCACTTTTATAATCACGAAATTATTAAGTCATGACAGCTCAATACGTGTTCAAAGTTTAAGAAAAAATGGGGAAGGTCAAGCAGCTGAAAATCATAACTTTTTTTTATGGGCGTTCCTTCCCACTTTTCTAATCACGAAATTATGTAGTCATGACAGCTCAATATGTGTTCAAAGTTGAAGAAAAATCGGTGAAGTTCAAGCAGCTGAAAATCATAACTTTTTTTATGGGCGTGGCCCTTCCCACTTTTCTAATCACGAAATTGTGTAGTCATGACAGCTCAATATGTGTGCAAAATTTCAGAAAAATCGGTCCTGTGCAACTACCTCAAAAATATAATTTTCTTATGGGCGTATCCCCGCCCTTTTTTCTAATCACGAAATTATATAGTCATGACAGCTCAATATGTGCTCAAAGTTTCAAAAAAATCGGTCAAGTGCAAGTAGCTAAAACTGATAACTAATTTTTATGGGCGTGGCCCCGCCCACTTTTTGCAACCCATAAACACTCCCTGGAATGTGTACAACAACTTGCCAAAGTTTGAGTCCGATCGGTTTTACAGTTTCGGAGTCTATAGCTAACACACACATATAGGTTTAGTATTTAGGTGAAATTTGTGGTACTAAAAAGAGGAAAATACCGGATAATGTGTATAATTCCTAATTATAGAGTTAATTCGGAAAAACTTTTAATAGGGATTTTACCAGACATACAAAATAATGTAATTTGGTGTAAATGTAAGCATATTCATAACAGGGTTGAAAGGGAAAAATTCTGGAAAACGGTTTGGTACTTTTCAGAACATAATTACTAGTATGCAAAAAAGAGTAGATTTACTCACTTTAAATCATTTCTATGAAATAATTTTTTTGTCCAAAATTGGACGTCATAAAATTCATCATGTAAACCTACTGAAAGTTCAGTTATCTTATAACTTTTAGATTATTTTGCCAAATTTAAGTTAAATTAAACCGAGTACTATTTGGCGTTTAAGTTCTTAACTGGAAGAAAATATTTGATGTTTGAATTTAAATATGTTATATTTTTGCTATTTTTAAACAATTGAAAGATGCCTCTACGATTAAAAAGATTTACACATTTGTATAACACTGCTTTACAAATTTTTAATTTGGAAAAATACCAAGAACGCCACATGCCTAGATAAGTTAATTGGGACCTCCTAAACACGAAAAACGCTGTAATTTTTTTTCTAAGTACCGTTTTTTACATAACGGTACTTTTGTGTTTTTCGATGTATGGTCCCACTCAAACCCTTGTGGAGCCCAACCGAAAAGTTCCACAAAATCCTTAATAAAAACTTTAGTTTTCATTCGATTTTTTTCAAATTACGCTTAAAATTTTGAAAAAAAACGTAAAAAATAGGCAAATTTTGAACTTTGAGGTGCCATAACTCAGCCATTTCTTATCAGATAGAAATTTTCAGCATATCGACGGAAAAGGCATTCAATTACCATTATGCCATTTATCTCGATCAGACTTTTCGGTTGGGCTCCACAAAGGTTTGAGTGGGACCATACACCGAAAAACACAAAAATACCGTTATCTAAAAAACGGTACTTAGAAAAAAAAAATTACAACGTTTTTCGTGTTCAGGAGGTCCCAATTAACTTATCTAGGCATGTGGCGTTCTTGGTATTTTTTGGCTGTAAACCAGGAGCCGAATTACGGCATTCGATCACGATCGAAATTTTACTCGAACGATCGAGTTCGCTGTGCTTTAGGTATAGAGATTCTAATAAGAATTTAACAATTTCGATCACGTTCGAATGCTGTAATTCGGCCCCAGTGTAATTTATATAAAGTAAATATTTCTTATGGTATGAAAAGAAAATATAACCACAGAAGTCGAATCATTTTAATTTACCTGATGCAGAGTTTATCATGAGATATCGTTTATCTAAGAGAATTGTTAAATTTATAGCAAAAATTATTTCAAAATACATTAAATTTTTAATAAATTTATTAGCATATGGGTGCACATTAAGAATTTATATTTATGTATACATTTCTTCTTTTTTTGAAATTCATTCATAATAATTGATAACTACAAGTTAACTAACTCTTGCCTACTGTTAACGAACATTTTTAATTTAAAGTTAAAACTTCAGTTTAAGCTAGTAAACTTTTACGTTAGTTACTTTTACGTTAATGTTAGTAAAACTTTACGTTAAATTTATTTAACTGAATATTATGTTAATAGGCCTAATAGTTATGTGTAGAAAGTATTTTTTAAAATAAGTAATGAGTATACTCGTAACCGTACTAATTCATGCATGTACGAGTAGATATTTTCTGTGATGCATGTATAATTATACTTATAACCGAAAAAGATAAGTAAATATTCAAGTTGCTTTTGTTCGGATATCCGAAGTCAGACTCTGGTATGGATTTGTATTCGCTTGAATTCAGTGTTGCCATTATAATTTTATCATATTTTAGTTTAGTGCAAGGCGAATTCATATCAGGTGAACTCTTTAGCCCAGCTGTTTATCAGCTGTAAACGAAGTTTAAGAACAAAATGTCAAAATTTGTGTTTTTGTTTGTTTACATTCGTTGCCCGGAAAATTTTAATAATTGTTTTAAAAGTGAAAAAAATTTAATTTCTGTGAATAAAACAGATTGAATTCAAAATAAATATTTGTATGTACATTTGTGTTAATTGTTTAAAAATTAAGAAACATTAAAAATTTATGTTTTAGTTAAAAGAAAAAATTGTAAAAGTTTTCCTAAAAAAGTGGCTCCATGCGCGATGTGCAGAAAAAATATTTTAAAGGTAGTGGAACTTTATTTCGTGTACTCAATGATGAGCAAAATATATATATATATATATAAATTTATATAAAGTTTTGAAAAAAAAAAAACATTAAAATTCTTTCATTTTAGTGTGACTTGCATAATTTGCTTTAAAAAAAATTTTAAACAAATGTGTGTTTGTTTGTGTTTAGTCAGAAAATTTTTGGCAATTAGGTTCAAATATACAAAAACAAAATACATGTAGTTTAGTGTTGTTGTAGGGAAGAGATCACCTGATTAAATTCGCCTTGGTTTAGAGTTTAAAACTAGTATTAAAACCAAATGGTTTTTACATTACATTATTTACCTTTCGCAATAAACTTTAATATATGTGTACCACTCCAAAAATCTTTAATAAGTGGGAGATGTCCGTCTGTTTGTGTGTTGTTTGAAATCAACTATGTATGTGAATATACGTTACACTGATGTTCATTTTGGGAAAAAGTTTTCAAATGCTTAGGATTCAATCAGTAATATCAACCCACTTCAACTGACCATAACATTTGTCTGAAATTTGAAAAGAAAAAAATCTATTGTTAAGTCTCTGGGTGTCTCTCAGATTTAATTTATAATTTATTTAATATATTAGAATCGAAATTGTCAATTATAGCCCTGTTACTTTTTGATATTAAAATTCGTTTATTTCAGTTGTGTCAAACTACAATAGTTTTGACATATCTTTATCACTTCCAAAAATAAATGCTACAATTCAACTTTATGCATGAAATATTACATATAAATAGCGTTGACAGATTACGAAGTTATCATGACTTCAATTTGTTCTTATTAGTTTTTTTTTTTATTAATTTCACATTCCAAAATATGGGTCTTATTGTTCAGATATTCTGTCAATATTTTCTAATATCAAAAAGATTTCTTTCAACAGAAAAATTTTTAATAAATGAAGAATTTAAAGTTAATTATTTATAAAAATTTATTTTTAAAAATTTTAGGAAATATAGGTAGATAATAGTTAGATAGATAGATAGATAGACAGACAGATAGATAGATAGATAGATAGATAACGTATTATAAAAAAAAATTCCGATCTGATGGAAAAAAACCGACAACGGTTTTGAGTTCAGCGCATGAAAATCCATATAGTCCACGTAGTTTTAATTAATGGGAAGACAAAAAATAATTTTTTGTAGAGCAGTGTAATCATTCCTAATAATATATATTTTTGGTGTTAATGTCATCTGGTCACATCACCTTTTTTAATTTAAAATTATAGTTCTATTAATATGAAAATTGGAATCAAGAAAAACATTTACTTCATTAGAATGTCAATTGTGAAATTAAAGGTTTTTGTTTATCAATCTTTGTTTTTAACTCTTGCTTTTTATGTGCATCTCTATACAAACTGAAAAAGTTTTTCATTTTAGAGTAGTTTTTTAGTAGTTTAATCAACTGAAAAACTTGCTGAGATAATATAATAATAGTGTTTCAATATAATTTTATAAATGTTTGTTTAACCATATAAGATATCAGAAACAGATATATTTAAATTATAACTAATCTATATATAAAAGAGTAACGTGACTGTCTGACGGATCATCATCGCACAGCCCAAAGGAAAAGAGCTAGAGACATGAAATTCGGACAATTGGTTCCTCTTTCGATGTATAGCTGCACTAAGATGGGATTTTTAGAACTTCGTACTTTAACAGGGTTAGGTGTTTTAAAAAAAAAAATTTAAAAAAAAATAATTCAAATATAAATAAAAAACAAAAAAAAAAAAATTAAAAATAAAAATTAAGAAAAAAATAATAAAAATATAAATAATATATTATATATAAAATAAAAAAAAAAAATATATAAAAAAATAAAAAAAAAATTTTTTTGGCTCAGCTGGGATTCGATCCCACGTTTACTTTAACCAATATACAAGTTTGTATGTATGTATGTTTTTGTGAAAAAAAAATCGAGGTGGTCGTGGGTTTTTGCTCATATCTCAGTTGTTTATGAACCGATGTTTCTGATTTTCAATATCGATCTACTCCCGAATATTTCCGATATTTTAGTACCTCACGCGGGTCCAAGCGATTTCGGGGGGCTTCAAAAAGTTGATTTCAACATACACACGGACAGACGGCTAGGCTGACAGGGCTTAATCGACTCCCCTATTCATAAGCTTTCAGAAAATATATACTTTATGAGGTCAGAAATGAAAGTTGTAGAAATTTCACACGGAATGACAAACCTATATATACACTTTTTCACTGTGTGAAGGGTATAAAAAGTTTAAACTGGATTAGTTAATCCGCGAGAATATATTAATGGCATTTTGGCACTTTTTTTAAATTGACATTTTAACCCTTAAATGCCCAAAATTCCAATTTTGTTGAAAAAAATACAGGTTATGTAAAATATTAAAAAAATGGCGACTGCGTTTTAGTTTTTTTATTAATTTTTTTTTATAAATTTATTTACAAAAAAGTGGTTGTATCTTAAAAGATACACTGGGCATTACTGCCCAACAAAAAAGTGTATGAAAAGTTCGAAACAAAAATTTATTTTTTAAATTCATTAATAGTTAATATTATATTATTACTTCAAAAAGAAGAAATAATGACAATTTAAACATTTGATCAAAATTTATTTAATTTATACAT
This sequence comes from Phyto melanocephala, assembly GCA_941918925.1. NCBI lineage: Eukaryota > Metazoa > Arthropoda > Insecta > Diptera > Rhinophoridae > Phyto > Phyto melanocephala. Next base: position 56,993,600 of record OW799235.1, read on the forward strand.
TAATAGAAAACAAAAACAATATAAATGACATACATATGTATATAAATATATATATATAAAATACATATCTTTATTTTAATACGAAATTTAAAATTATGGTAATTATAAAAACAATTTTGTTTTTGCAGTTAAGCATAGATTTATTTTACATTTAGTGCATTGCATCTGAGTTTGTCATACACAGTTAGGAAACTTGCATCTTCCCTTCTTATCCATTTTTGGCCAATGGTCAATTTTATCCAATCTAGTATCCTGAGGTGGTGCAATATGGGCATTCGGTTGTCTACGTTTTTCTTCAATTTCTATATGGGGTCGACCTCTTTGAGGCGGTTGTTTTGAATTGAATGAGAATAGTGTATCAGCTATTTCAATCTTAAAATCTATTAAACGCTGTAATGCAGTTTTATTTCCCAGCCGGGGTAAGGCCTTATCTGTCCACGGGTGGCTTACAAAGGTAAGGAAAGTAAGGAAACCCTTGTTTGAATTGCCAATGGTTACCGTGGGAAGTCCGAAGTATGAATTCGTATTTAGACGAATGTTCGCCGAATGCTTTAGATTTGGATATGAGGGATTGCGAGTTGGTATTACGGCGACTATAAGGAAAATGCGGTAGGCCTTATATTCGGTAACAACAGATTACGGTATTATGACGGATACGGTAGGCCTTGTAGTCGGCTACGAGTTAGTTTCGATAACGAACACAAGGAAAATTCGGAGGGCCTTGTATTCGGCTACGATAAAAATACGAGTTAGTTTTGACAACGAACACAAGAAAAATTCGGAGGGCCTTGTATTCGGCTACGGTAAAAATACGAGTTAGTTTCGACAACGAACACAAGGAAAATTCGGAGGGCCTTGTATTCGGCTACGGTAAAAATACGAGCTAGTTTCGACAAGGAACACAAGGAAAATTCGGAGGGCCTTGTATTCGGCTACGGTAAAAATACGAGTTAGTGTTAACAAACGAACACAAGGAAAATTCGAAGGGCCTTGTATTCGGCTATGGTAAAAATACGAGTTAGTTTCGACAACGAACACAAGGAAAATTCGGAGGGCCTTGTATTCGGCTACGATAAAAAAATAAGAGTTAGTTTGACAACGAACACAAGGAGAATTCGGAGGGCCTTGTATTCGGCTACGGTAAAAATACGAGTTAGTTTTGACAACGAACACAAGGAAAATTCGGAGGGCCTTGTATTCGGCTACGGTAAAAATACGAGCTAGTTTCGACAAGGAACACAAGGAAAATTCGGAGGGCCTCGTGTTCAGCTACAATCAACATACAAGTTAGTTTCTATCTACAGTGCACGTGTGTGGGAACAGATATCGGCACAATTTCGGGTCGTACTTTAAAGGGCCAATTCAAAGTACCACACGAGCGATGTCGGTAGCTGCTCCCTTCTTTCTTAAAACTTTGACGGTTTATACTAAACTTGTTAAAAACCCAATGAGAATTATAAGTAATATTTTATATTATTATGGGTATCTAAGTACAATTTGTAATGGCACGTTACAACGCATTGCCTTAAAACCTCATTTGTTTTTATTTATTCTTTTATTTAATTGCCAGGAATTGACAACTGTCATATCCAAAAGATGATAAATTATCCTGTTTGTCTATTTTCGGCTTTTCATATTTATTTTATGTCGTCCCATTGAGCCATCCATTGAATCGACTCCACCCATATGACAATTGTAGTCCTTAATAATTTGAGGACACGGAATCGTCTTAATAATTTTGTCCTTTTTATCAAATCTCTTTACAGTTGGTAATTGCATTGTTTTTTTTCCAACACCGCCAACATAGCTTGATACCAAATTCACAATTCGATTATCTTTCCACGACAGTGAACATATTTTAATTCCACAAATATTTGCAACATATTCTTCGCTAGTTCCACGATTAAATTTTAGCATTACTTTTTCATCAGGAAGTTTGCAATTTTTTATTTTATTTCAGCGAATTGTACCAACTGACAGTATTCCCTGAGTACGTAAAAACACAACTAATGGTACTGTAGTGTAGAAACTGTCAAAGTAAACTATAAAATTTTGATATCGGGGTATTTCTGGTAGCAATCTTACTACTATATTTGCGGATGATTGCAGATGTGGTTCACCTTGAGCTGGAACTGCAGGATTCCCATCGTATTTTTAAAATTTATACGCATATCCAGAAGTATCGCACAAAACGAATAACTTCAATCCCCATTTTTTTTTGGCTTATTGGGTAAATACTGTTTTAAATAACTTCCAATTTTTGTTGAGCACATTTGCTCATCGACACACAATCTATCCATTTTAGGAATACTTCCAAAAGTTTTATTTAATGCGTCGATTATAGGTCTTATTAAATAAAGCCTGTCACGAGTCTATACGAGAGGGCTGGCTATTTTTGTCATTAAAATGTATCATTTTTCGAATTTTCACAAAAAGATTGCGTGACATTTGTTTTTTTATTACTTGTACGCTACGTTCGTTATTATAAGACCAGTAATCTCTTCCACATGGGAGATTGATGTAGGTCATATAGAAAAAAATTCTTAAATCAAGCTTATCGAAATTGAATGTTTTAATACCAGCATATTTAATTGTTTCCTCAACTATATGTAGGTCTAGAGTTTCAGGAAACATATGACTCCAAATTTGATATGGTGTTGTGAAATTTATTACGTTGTCTGGTAATCTGTCGTCTCCTCTAAATTTTAGCTGTTGGTCATTAAACTGTAAGTGCCCTTTCTTCCATATGACTTTTTCAAATTCAGAAGACTTACAATTTATTTCCACGTTACGAAATACAGAGGGAAATGTCTTCCAAGCTTTTATAAGTGAAGTAGATGGGACATTTTCAGAACAAGTTGGACTGACAAATGTACGTGATACAGATTTAAGGAATTCTAAGTGATTTTCCTCTGCGTCAATAAGATCTCCTGTGTTTGTGTCATCATTCATCATATCAAGAAAATAATCTTGAACGGATAAATTAAGGTCGATATCACTAGCATTCATTTTTTCGTCTTCATTCGCAAACAGCTGTATAGTTTCCTTCTTTTGCGATTCAACCTGAACCTCACTTTCTTCCTCATAATAATCACTTTCGTCATCTATGTCATCAATGCTGTCATCACCTATATTTTCGCAATTAAAAAGTAGATCACAAACTTCATCATCAGCCATCATTCTTCTACCAACTTTAACAAAATGCGCCATTTCTTTTTACAAAAGTATATGTTTGAATTCGGGTCAAATCAATTGAAATAATTCTATATATAAAATATATATGTAACATATATTTATAACATAAAATCATTCAAATGTACGCAAAGTCTTAATTAAACAAACTTCCACTTGCAGATACAAAAATATAATAAAAATACACAAGCAGTCAGCACAAATGTGATATGTAACGATATTGAAACTCTTGCCAAATTATTTACCAATTGTAAGGTTTTTCACTAAGAAAAGTCGGAGGAGATTATTTTGAAATTTTTTTTATTTTTCTATAATTTTTTTGTTCAGCTGTTTTAGATAGGACTGAAAAGTTAATTTTCAATAAAAGCTTATAGTATTGTTAGCGCTATAAAATGATTTTGAAACCTAAATTGTAGGAATTTTTTTATGGTTTTATCTTTAAAGATACCAGGGGCATTTAAGGGTTAAGAGAAATTATTCTAATATTATTCAATGGGACAAATTTTGATAATTATTACTGCCTAATAGAATATGGACAACTAGAAAAAACCGGCGCGCGTTGCTACGCCCCTTAATGAATGAAAATGCATTCTTAATTTAAATTGAATATCAAGTGCAAAAGGCTAAAAATTATAACTTTTTTTAATGGGCGTGGCACTGCCCACTTTTCTAATCACGAAATTACGTAGTCATGACAGCTCAATATGTGTGCAAAATTTCAGAAAAATCGGTCCTGTGCAACTACCTCAAAAATATAATTTTTTTAAGGGCGTGGCCCCGCCCACTTTTATAATCACGAAATTATTAAGTCATGACAGCTCAATACGTGTTCAAAGTTTAAGAAAAAATGGGGAAGGTCAAGCAGCTGAAAATCATAACTTTTTTTTATGGGCGTTCCTTCCCACTTTTCTAATCACGAAATTATGTAGTCATGACAGCTCAATATGTGTTCAAAGTTGAAGAAAAATCGGTGAAGTTCAAGCAGCTGAAAATCATAACTTTTTTTATGGGCGTGGCCCTTCCCACTTTTCTAATCACGAAATTATGTAGTCATGACAGCTCAATATGTGTGCAAAATTTCAGAAAAATCGGTCCTGTGCAACTACCTCAAAAATATAATTTTTTTATGGGCGTATCCCCGCCCTTTTTTCTAATCACGAAATTATATAGTCATGACAGCTCAATATGTGCTCAAAGTTTCAAAAAAATCGGTCAAGTGCAAGTAGCTAAAACTGATAACTAATTTTTATGGGCGTGGCCCCGCCCTGGAATGTGTACAACAACTTGCCAAAGTTTGAGTCCGATCGGTTTTACAGTTTCGGAGTCTATAGCTAACACACACATATAGGTTTAGTATTTAGGTGAAATTTGTGGTACTAAAAAGAGGAAAACACCGGATAATGTGTATAATTCCTAATTATAGAGTTAATTCGGAAAAACTTTTAATAGGGATTTTACCAGACATACAAAATAATGTAATTTGGTGTAAATGTAAGCATATTCATAACAGGGTTGAAAGGGAAAAATTCTGGAAAACGGTTTGGTACTTTTCAGAACATAATTACTAGTATGCAAAAAAGAGTAGATTTACTCACTTTAAATCATTTCTATGAAATAATTTTTTTGTCCAAAATTGGACGTCATAAAATTCATCATGTAAACCTACTGAAAGTTCAGTTATCTTATAACTTTTAGATTATTTTGCCAAATTTAAGTTAAATTAAACCGAGTACTATTTGGCGTTTAAGTTCTTAACTGGAAGAAAATATTTGATGTTTGAATTTAAATATGTTATATTTTTGCTATTTTTAAACAATTGAAAGATGCCTCTACGATTAAAAAGATTTACACATTTGTATAACACTGCTTTACAAATTTTTAATTTGGAAAAATACCAAGAACGCCACATGCCTAGATAAGTTAATTGGGACCTCCTAAACACGAAAAACGCTGTAATTTTTTTTCTAAGTACCGTTTTTTACATAACGGTACTTTTGTGTTTTTCGATGTATGGTCCCACTCAAACCCTTGTGGAGCCCAACCGAAAAGTTCCACAAAATCCTTAATAAAAACTTTAGTTTTCATTCGATTTTTTTCAAATTACGCTTAAAATTTTGAAAAAAAACGTAAAAAATAGGCAAATTTTGAACTTTGAGGTGCCATAACTCAGCCATTTCTTATCAGATAGAAATTTTCAGCATATCGACGGAAAAGGCATTCAATTACCATTATGCCATTTATCTCGATCAGACTTTTCGGTTGGGCTCCACAAAGGTTTGAGTGGGACCATACACCGAAAAACACAAAAATACCGTTATCTAAAAAACGGTACTTAGAAAAAAAAAAATTACAACGTTTTTCGTGTTCAGGAGGTCCCAATTAACTTATCTAGGCATGTGGCGTTCTTGGTATTTTTTGGCTGTAAACCAGGAGCCGAATTACGGCATTCGATCACGATCGAAATTTTACTCGAACGATCGAGTTCGCTGTGCTTTAGGTATAGAGATTCTAATAAGAATTTAACAATTTCGATCACGTTCGAATGCTGTAATTCGGCCCCAGTGTAATTTATATAAAGTAAATATTTCTTATGGTATGAAAAGAAAATATAACCACAGAAGTCGAATCATTTTAATTTACCTGATGCAGAGTTTATCATGAGATATCGTTTATCTAAGAGAATTGTTAAATTTATAGCAAAAATTATTTCAAAATACATTAAATTTTTAATAAATTTATTAGCATATGGGTGCACATTAAGAATTTATATTTATGTATACATTTCTTCTTTTTTTGAAATTCATTCATAATAATTGATAACTACAAGTTAACTAACTCTTGCCTACTGTTAACGAACATTTTTAATTTAAAGTTAAAACTTCAGTTTAAGCTAGTAAACTTTTACGTTAGTTACTTTTACGTTAATGTTAGTAAAACTTTACGTTAAATTTATTTAACTGAATATTATGTTAATAGGCCTAATAGTTATGTGTAGAAAGTATTTTTTAAAATAAGTAATGAGTATACTCGTAACCGTACTAATTCATGCATGTACGAGTAGATATTTTCTGTGATGCATGTATAATTATACTTATAACCGAAAAAGATAAGTAAATATTCAAGTTGCTTTTGTTCGGATATCCGAAGTCAGACTCTGGTATGGATTTGTATTCGCTTGAATTCAGTGTTGCCATTATAATTTTATCATATTTTAGTTTAGTGCAAGGCGAATTCATATCAGGTGAACTCTTTAGCCCAGCTGTTTATCAGCTGTAAACGAAGTTTAAGAACAAAATGTCAAAATTTGTGTTTTTGTTTGTTTACATTCGTTGCCCGGAAAATTTTAATAATTGTTTTAAAAGTGAAAAAAATTTAATTTCTGTGAATAAAACAGATTGAATTCAAAATAAATATTTGTATGTACATTTGTGTTAATTGTTTAAAAATTAAGAAACATTAAAAATTTATGTTTTAGTTAAAAGAAAAAATTGTAAAAGTTTTCCTAAAAAAGTGGCTCCATGCGCGATGTGCAGAAAAAATATTTTAAAGGTAGTGGAACTTTATTTCGTGTACTCAATGATGAGCAAAATATATATATATATATATATAAATTTATATAAAGTTTTGAAAAAAAAAAAACATTAAAATTCTTTCATTTTAGTGTGACTTGCATAATTTGCTTTAAAAAAAATTTTAAACAAATGTGTGTTTGTTTGTGTTTAGTCAGAAAATTTTTGGCAATTAGGTTCAAATATACAAAAACAAAATACATGTAGTTTAGTGTTGTTGTAGGGAAGAGATCACCTGATTAAATTCGCCTTGGTTTAGAGTTTAAAACTAGTATTAAAACCAAATGGTTTTTACATTACATTATTTACCTTTCGCAATAAACTTTAATATATGTGTACCACTCCAAAAATCTTTAATAAGTGGGAGATGTCCGTCTGTTTGTGTGTTGTTTGAAATCAACTATGTATGTGAATATACGTTACACTGATGTTCATTTTGGGAAAAAGTTTTCAAATGCTTAGGATTCAATCAGTAATATCAACCCACTTCAACTGACCATAACATTTGTCTGAAATTTGAAAAGAAAAAAATCTATTGTTAAGTCTCTGGGTGTCTCTCAGATTTAATTTATAATTTATTTAATATATTAGAATCGAAATTGTCAATTATAGCCCTGTTACTTTTTGATATTAAAATTCGTTTATTTCAGTTGTGTCAAACTACAATAGTTTTGACATATCTTTATCACTTCCAAAAATAAATGCTACAATTCAACTTTATGCATGAAATATTACATATAAATAGCGTTGACAGATTACGAAGTTATCATGACTTCAATTTGTTCTTATTAGTTTTTTTTTTATTAATTTCACATTCCAAAATATGGGTCTTATTGTTCAGATATTCTGTCAATATTTTCTAATATCAAAAAGATTTCTTTCAACAGAAAAATTTTTAATAAATGAAGAATTTAAAGTTAATTATTTATAAAAATTTATTTTTAAAAATTTTAGGAAATATAGGTAGATAATAGTTAGATAGATAGATAGATAGATAGACAGATAGATAGATAGATAGATAGATAGATAGATAGATAGATAACGTATTATTTAGGTTAAGTTTTAAATATCCACTTGTAAAATATTTGCACCTCTTTAAAGTTTTAAATTTACAGCAATTTTTATAAAGGGTGTTTTTTTAAGCCCGATAGAACTTGAAATTGTAAAAAATAACACAAAAAATTAAATTGTAATCAAAATTTTTTTTTTATTCGAAAGATCAATACGTGACATTAACATTTGAAAATGATTTCGGGCATATGGGCACCGCGGCTGTTCTTGACGAAGCGCATTCTGGACGTCCAATTTTGGGCCACTTTTTCGAGCACTGCTGGCCGTATGTCACGAATTACACGAACAATGCTGGCCTCCAAGGCGTCAATTGTTGCTGGTTTATCAGCATAAACCAGTGACTTCACGTAGCCCCACAGGAAATAATCGAGAGGTGTCAAATCGCACGACCTTGGAGGCCAATTGACAGGTCCATTTCTCGAAATCAACTTATCGCCAAATTTTGATTTCAATAAGTCGATGGTTGCGTTCGCCGTATGGCACGTAGCGCCATCCTGTTGAAACCACATCTCCTCCGGATCAATGTCATCCATATTTTCAAACAAAAAATCATTGATCATAGTGCGGTAACGATCTCCATTGACCGCAACGCGAGCTCCGGCCTCATTTTTGAAGAAATAAGGTCCGATGATGCCACCAGCGTGAAAACCGCACCAAACGGTGCATTTTTCTGGATGTAATGGAGTCTGTAGGGTCTCTTGTGGATTGGTCTCGCTCCATATGCGGCAATTTTGCTTATTAACAAACCCGTTAAGCCAAAAATGCGCCTCATCGCTGAACACAATTTTGCGATAACATTGGACGTCCAGAATGCGCTTCGTCAAGAACAGCCGCGGTGCCCATATGCCCGAAATCATTTTCAAATGTTAATGTCACGTATTGATCTTTCGAATAAAAAAAAAATTTTGATTACAATTTAATTTTTTGTGTTATTTTTTACAATTTCAAGTTCTATCGGGCTTAAAAAAACACCCTTTATATGTTAGAAAAATTTTCGATATTTTCCAGTGAACCATTTTTTTATAAACATACAAATATTTTATCAAAAGTTGTCTGTAAAAAGAATTTGTTTTTTATTTTCAATTTAAGCAAAAATTATTGCTACATTCAAGTTTTCAATTAACATTAAGCATGATTTAAAAAAAACGCATTTGGCAATTCTGCTTTCGAGTATGTATATGTATTGGCTAATCTAACTATATGTGAACATTAACTACAGTTGAAAACAATAACCGCAAGATGAACTAAGTACTTGAGTGAGAGGAAAACAAATTATTATTAGGGGAATCAGTCATAGTCCACCTGCCGCGTGTTATAATCGACCAAAATAATCAAAACTCTAAACATATTTACAATTATACAATTACATGTACAAAAAATAAGTTTTCGTTCTTAAATAATATTGAGTACTATAACAATTAACATTTATACAAAACCACTTAAAATTAATAATAACAAATTAAAAAAAAATTGTGATAAAAATTAGAAAATAAATTTTACAAAAATAGAATTAAAAAATTTAATACGATTTTATATTAAACAATATTAAACCAATTAAACGTCAATCATAAATGAATACTTATTTCATATTTGAAACTAAAATAAACATATTAAAATCAACAGTTGGTTATTGCTAAACAACGGTTTTTCATAAATTGTATAAAAGAAGTAAAATAAAATTTAAATCAAAAGCAGTAAAATAATATTTCTTAAATTATTCCACAATAACGTGAATATTAAAAAAATTAATATGAAATATTTATCGATTTTTCTCTTCATCATCAATATGTGAATAAATAGCAACAATATTTTTATATTTTGTCATAATGTACTAGAACGGACAAACTACATACATACATATGTATATTGCGCGCATACAAACATACGGATACGTTTGTAGACACTAGTATTAATTGTGGATTTATTTACGACCAACAGTGTATGAAAGTAAGTATCGTTTTTTTTTTAATGTTTATTGTTGATCCATCTAGATATTTATCTATACATAAAGGGTCCGCCAAATAACTTTTTTTTTTAAATTGCTATAAAAAAATTTGTAGTTTCGGCTGTGTGGCACGTAACGCCGTCATGTTGAAACCAAATGTTGCCAATATCCAATATCCTTCTTTTAAATTTTTGTGAGCAAAATCTCGTTCAACATGGCGCGATAACAATCGCCATTGACTACGGCCACTCCTTGCTCATTTTCGAAGAAAAATGGCCCAATTATGCCTCTGGACCAAAAACCGCATCAAATAGTGACTCGTTTTGGGTGTATTGGCTTTTCAATGTATCCGTACGCGTTTTCTGTACCCCAAATGCGACAATTTTGCTTGTTTTCATACCCGCCAAGATCAAAATGAGTTTCATCTGAAAAGATGATTTTTTCGGCAAAATCGGCCAAAGTAATGTCGCAATATTTCCCAGCTTTGTAGTGTATACACAACCATATTCGTTCAGCGGAAGAATAAAACTAATTATCTGTCAAATCAAACATGAGCTAAGTGTTACCGTTCATGAAATAAGCACTAGTTGAAAAAAAAACGTTAGTTCGCGGACCCTATACTATACACCCATTATCACCAAAGTGATAATTATATTAACTCAAAATGTCAAATAATTAAAACAAACACTCCAACCAAAACTCATTCATTGCCACTACAAAAATTTTACTAATAATCGTACTAAAATGCAAGAAAAAGAAGAAAAAACATATGTACATTTATTTATACTTTTTAAATTGCTTACTGTGTATTCTAAATGAGTTGCAAATCTACTTTGGGACTAAAAAAATTGAATTAAAATTTACTCCTAAATGAAAGGCGAATCAACGCTACCATTTTTCCCGTAAGACACGAACGCAAAAGGACAAGTTAACAGTTTGCTTGTCTAATTTTAGTCACGACTTTATTTGTGGTGTTCTACAGAAAAAGCCATCCAAAATCAAAGTCACTTGTTCTTGCTTTTTTTCCAATAACACATTACTTCTAATAAAAATACAATAACCAGAAAATTCCAAAAATTACCAGATGTTACAAAATGAAAAAAAATTTTCGCTTGAAATTTCAAATGAAAATAATAATGTTTATCATTTTGAAATTCTATCATTTATAAAAACTTAAATTTTTGAGATATTGAGGTTAAAATTTTCAAAGAAAATTAATCAAAAGTTTGTGTTGTTATATATAAAAAAAATAAAAATAAAATAACAAAGTTATACAGAAAACTTCTACAAGAGGAACCCTAGCTTCATATTAGCTAAAAACCATTATTTTTTGTACGGGGTGGTCCAATGAACGGTGGTAATTTTAAATAAAACAAGAAGTTTTCAGAGAACTATCTTAATATTTTTTTTCTGATAGAAGGATCTAGACAATTATGTGTAAAACAAAATTTGTATTTGTATTTATTTATTGAATTGGGTTTTTAATACAACAAGACAAAATATCTTAAATATAAGTTATAAAAATATTAAAAAATTAATCTACGAAACCTTATTGCGTTGCTAGTGATCTGATTGATTCCAGAGACGCACGTTCACGATGGCGAAATTTAGTTATACTTCTTCCTCTTCTTGATTTTGAAAACTGTAATCTATCGTAGAGATATTTTGGATCCTTTTCCGTTATAATTTTGTGAATAAAAAAAAATATATTTTTGACATGTTGAACACGCGGCATGAAAATTGGGTTATATTATCAAATTTTCTTAGTCCATTAATGTAACGAATGATGTTATTATAGGTGGTGGTGAGTTTTCTCATGTTATTTAAGTTGAAACCATTAAAAATTTCTGATGAGTAAACAAGTGTTGGAGATATGTTTTTACCAAAAGAATTTTCAGATGCCCACGTAGAAATTTTTTCCAGATCCCAAATTTATTCAGTGATTAATTCCTTGGAACAACTGAGATACAACTGAAAGTCAGCAGCATACATATGTATATTAGAATAAAATAGTTGTAGTGGGAAATCATTAGCATATAACGAGTATAGCAAGGGTCCAAGTATGGAATACTGTGGAACATCTCTTGTAACTCAAAGCGGACGTGAAATTAAATCATCACTCATACAGACTGCGATCTACTGGAAAGGTACGAGGAGATCAGTAACAGCAGGAAATGAAAAATTAAATAATTTTGATAATTTTATTCATAACATTGAATGATGTACAGCATCAAAGGCATTAGAGTTGTCCAATAATACCAAAAATGATACCATTTTATAATGTTGTGATACAACTACGTTGAGGTCTAAATCCTGAATGACGATCAATAAATAGGATATTTTATCATACATATTCTTATATTTTTAGTTTGTAATAAATGTTTAAAAACCTTTGAAAAATAGGGAAGAACTACTGTCGGACGGTAGCCATTTCCTGATTTTTGCACCTGAACAATTTTGGCATATTTCCAACAAATTTGAAAAATATTGGTTGTATTTGTTGTGTTAAAAAAGTGAGTAACAAATTTGATAATCAACGTCAAAATAATTTTTATAAATTTAGGGTTTATGTCATCCAAGCCGGCAGAAACAGATTTCACAGTTGCTCATAGACGGTTAGTAAATAGAAGATCTGATTCCACATGAAATATTGGCCGCGTTGAAATGGTCGCTGCGGTTTTGGTGGCAAACTTGATCCATATTTGCAATGACACTGTGCCATTGTTTTACACAGATTTTTGACATATTGTTTAGGTCCATATCCTAAAATTCTGGCCAGAGGAAGTCTGAAGTCACGGAGTGTTTCAACAATCTTAACCTGCAGTTCAATTGTGCACCTCGCTACGGTAGAATTTTTAAAAAGCCGAAACAAAATTAAGTTGGCCAAACAATTTAACGTTAAATGTGTGTGTGTGTGACTCATAATTAACATCGTTGATTCTGATGACCACCCTTTTTAAAACATGATCATTAAGAAACTTTTAGTTAAATGACTGTGCGATGAGATGAAGAAGATTATTAATGTTGTGTAAGCAAATTTCTGCACACGTTGTATTTCACTTAGGGCCATTATTATAACTTACTGATAACTAAAGTCAGGATGTTATCGCACAGATAACTAGTTTTTCGTTATTACAACTTCACTTTAACCGTAAAGTGTCCGATAGGTTATAGGGAAGATCACTCTACCTTTAACTTTTAACGTAAGATTTATAAATTAATAGTTAAGCTCTAAACACATAGACCACAGCAGGCTACACATCTGCACAACTGCAAATGTAGCTGGCTTCAATTACCGCAGTGTAATCAGCTACATAATTATTTTGAAAACGACAACAGCTGATACTTCAGTAATTAAAATTTTTAATATTCTTGTTAGTAAAATAATGCATTTTATAACATCCATTGTTAAAATAGCACATATTACAGCTACAGTTAATGATGTCTACAAGTTTTCTAAAAAAGTAACAGAAGGTGGTGGGTTCGCCCAGTAAATCTAACTCGGGATGAAAAAGGATTTTATAAAACATGTGTACAACAACTTAAAAAAAGGATGAGGAACATTTTTTACTCAAATGAATGAGTACAATTTTAATTTGTTATTGACAATGTTGAAAGAAAAATTAGAACGATTTTCCCACAGAAAAGCCATTGATGCCGAGACACGCTTGGCTGTAACAATAATGTAAGTAAAAGCTTGTATTGTCAGTATTTTATGCTAAACAATAATAATTTTAGATATTTGGCACAAGGATGTAGTATGCCAATGCTTGCTTGGGCTTATAAGCTAGGCATTTCAACCGTTCGCAAAATCCTGTTTGAAACGTGTGATGCAATTTGGGATGAGCTGCATTCTAAGTATTTATCACCTTCAAACTTGAGTGATTTTCAAACGATAGCTGATAAATTTTATATAAAAACTGCAATGCCAAACTGCTTAGGAGCTATCGATGGGAAACATGTACGTATAGTTTGCCCAAGACAAAGCGGTTCCTTATATTACAATTACAAGAAATCGTTTAGTATTGTTTTAATGGCAGCATGTGATGCTAACTACGTTTTCATATACATAGATGTAGGGGCTTTAGGTAACCAGAGTGATGGTGGAGTTCTTGCTCGAATTGAGTTTAGTAGAAAATTATTGGATGGAACTTTAGAAATCCCACCCTATGCAAATTTACCAGGGACTTCTTTAAATTTACCCTTCTATATTGTCGGCGATAGTGCATTCCCATTAAAAAACAATTTAATGCGACCATATTCCGGGCGTAACTTACCAGAAGAAAAAGATAAATTCAACACAATATTGTCTAAAGCGCGGGGGCATATTGAAAATGCTTTTGGCATTTTAGTCAATAGGTGGGGGATATTACATACACCAATACATATGTGTCCAGAAAATGCAGACATAATTGTCTTGGCTACTGTAGTACTTCATAACTTTTTAATGCTGAGTAAAGACAGAAACTACTTTACTCTTGATTTAGTTGACCACTCAATTGACAACAGATAAGTTCAGGGTCAGTGGAGAGAACAAATACAACCTTTGCCATCATACCAACCTACATCATCTAACCGTTCTTCTATAACCGCACTTCAACTACGGGATACATTAAAGGATTTTTTAAACAACAATTAGTGTAATTAATAAGTATATTTATTCTTGACTTTTTAAAATCTTTATTAATACTTTTATTTTTAACCAACTGGAGATATTTTTTTTAGATGAACGACTGTCTCTTCTATTTTTTTAGTATTATTCAGTATGAAAATTAAAATTAACAAAAATTATTTTAATTAAAGAAAATTTATTTTTTCAAAATATTTTGTTTGATATAAAATAATGCTTGTTAATATAAGTTTCATGTATTCTTTTATTGTTAAAATGTTTTTAAAAATCTTTATAAAAAAACTGTCATTGAATTATAAAAGTATCGGTTCATATAAAATATTTATACACAAAAATAACAAAAACAATATGCACGTTTTAATATAAACTGAAGCAAAACACGAACTTGGTTCTTTTTCTTTTGTAAATAAAAAAACAGTTTTTCTTGTATGATTTTATAACATGGTTTTATTTTTATTAATTTAAACTCAAAAATTTATTACCTGAAATACATATGTAGGTTAGGTTAGGTTAGATCCGGCAGCCGCCCGAAGGCATAGCTCACTTGGGTCCTCCGGGGGTCCCGTTGTGATACCGTAGGCACCATCGCCCGTTTGTCTATGTCCTCTGGCCGTCGTTCCTCAGCCATCCTGTCCTGTTTACGAAGGTATGGATCTTTCCCAGTTCAACTGCGGAAAGACAAGTTTTACTTACAAGTATTCGTTGATCCAGAATCTGGCGTCTCAGGTCCCCGAATGCAGGACAATTGCAGAGAAGATGTTCAGTCGTCTCCTCCTCTTCCTCGCTATCGCAACTTCTGCAGAAGTCGTTGTAAGGGATATTCAGCCTTTTCGCATGTGTACCTATAGGCCAGTGTCCGGTAATTACCGCTATGAGGTTCTTAAGGTGGATTCGGGGCATATTCACTGCATATTGCGTCCTATGCACATCCATGTCAGGCCAGATCTTTCTGGTTTCCAAACAAGTGGGTTCTCTCACCCATCTTTCCTTGGCATCCAAATAGAATTGATGCGAGATTAGCTGCTTACCCTTCGATAAGGGAATACCCAAAGCATAACTGGATTCAACCGAATCTAAGGTGGTACCGGATTTTTCAAATGCATCAGCTCTATTATTACCATCAATATCCCCATGTCCTGGAACCCACACAAGGGTAACCGTCGAATGTCTCGCTATCTCCTCAAGAGACACCCGGCATTCCTGGGCAATTTTCGATGTGCTGTACACACTCTCAAGGGACCTAGTAGCCGCCTTGCTGTCAGTAAATATATAAACATCCCTGCCAGATATTTCATTATACTTAATCTGTTCCGCGGCTGTCCTAATAGCCATTTGTTCGGCCTGTATCGCGCTACAGTAATCCGGTAGCCTAAGGGACAATTCCAAACCCAACTGGATCGAAAAGATACCACATCCAGCTCCAGCATGTGATTTCGATCCGTCAGTAAATATCTGGATGGCATTCTCCGGAGGTCGGAGGCCGTTGTCGTATTCAGATCTATCCGGTAAATTCGTCACGAAACCCGGATCGAATGCTGGTTCAGGTACCTTGTAATCAATAGGAGAAGCAATATTGATCATACCCAAAATTCTTGCATGTCCATAATTCACATACTTCCATGCCCTTGTGGCATTCAGCCTCAGTGCGGTGTCCGCAGCCATCGGCCTAGCCATGATGTCTGGTGGTAACCAGTTTAAAATAGTAACCAGTGCCTTGGATGGTGTGGTCCTAAGAGCACCTGTTATCATAATCGCAGCCATTATCATAATACGTCCGAAACTGTCCGGGTGGATTCTCTTCTCCAGCGCCACCCACCAGACTGCCGCTCCTTAATAAAGAATTGGTCTGACGACAGAATCGTATAGCCAGTATAAGTTTCTGGGGTTAATACCCCAATTAAGGCCAATTGCCCTCTTGCAGCAGAATAATACAGTTGCCGCCTTAGTGGTCCTGGATTTTGTATTCAGGTTCCAGTTTAGTTTGCTGTCCAATACGAGACCCAAATATTTGGCATTATCGGATAGCGCTAGTGCCACTCCGTCTATCCTAGGCGTAGCAAAGGTCGGTATTTTGTACCTCCTTGTGAACAGTACCAGTTCCGTTTTGGCAGGATTGACTCCCAGCCCACATCCCTGGCACCATCTAAGTATTAACGTTAGCGCAGATTCCAAGAGCTCCGAGAGCAGTCCAGGATCTTTGCCCGTAGCTGCTATAGCCACATCATCCGCATAAGCAACAGTCATGCAGGATGTATTCTCCATGGCCCTAAGCAGGATATTAATGTTGATGTTCCATAGTAGTGGAGAAAGTACGCCACCTTGCAGTGTGCCATTTACAGCCACCTTGGAGATGCTACAGGCGCCCAAAGTTGATTCTATGCGCCTATATGTCAGTAGTTTTCCCACAAAACAGGTGACCGCAGGATCTATGTCCAGTTGTCTCAAGGCGTTCAGAACCGAATCCGGTTTGACATTGTTGAAGGCGCCCTCAATATCAAGGAAGGCGACCAAGGTGTAGTCCCTGTAGTTCAGAGATTTTTCAATATGGCCAACCAGCGCGTGTAGCGCCGTTTCCGTAGATTTGCCCTTCGTATAGGCATGCTGTGCCCCGACAGAGCCTCTGGTCCTAGAGACGATCTGATATAAACATCAATAATCCTCTCCAGAGTCTTAAGCAGGAAGGAGGAGAGACTTATTGGCCTGAAGTCTCCGGCCCTTGTATGCGAGGCCTTACTTCCCTTGGGTATGAAAATAATCTTATAGGATGTCCACCTTTTTTTATTTATTTATTTATTTAATTTAATCAACATAATAATATTTACAGTTGAGCAACATTTTTAATTTAATTACAAAAATAAAGAAAAATAAAAACAACATTAAACGTATGCATTTGAGTTTAGAAATCTTATCAGCTTTCCACTTGTTACAGCAACATTATCAGAGAAGTCAATGTGAACATAGAACTTATTTACCTCAGCACAAATTCTTCTAATTGGATCAAAGTTAATGTAGTTTGATCTATGAAATGGTACATATAACGGTTCATAAAATCTGAGCTGCCTATTAGGAACATTGATGCATATTTTATGTCGAAGATATGTAGAATCAATTTTGCCTTGAATTATATTTATGACAAATGCAATATTGGAAACAATTCTTCGGCTTTGTAACGTTGGGAGCGCAATGAGTAGTAAACGACTACGGTATGACGGTAAGTTTGTATTAGGATTCCAACGAAGGTAACGAAGACAGAACAGCAAAAATTGTTTTTGGACTGATTCAAGTTTTTGAATATAAACATCATATTGGGGATCCCAAATTACTGATCCATATTCCAGTAAAGGTCTTACCAATGACGTGAATAGATTTTTTGTTACATAAGGATCATTAAATTCCTTCGCCCAACGCTTTATGAAACTTAGTACCCCATAAGCTTTATTTACTGTCATTATTACATGTGAGTTGAAATTAATTTTTACATCAAAGAGAATTCCAAGATCCAAAAACGAATCAACAACATTCAAATTAGAGCCATTTAGAGAGTAAACATTCGAAATCGGTGAATATCTGCAGAAAGTCATAGATTTGCATTTTGTTAAATTCAATTCCATAAGATTTACCGTACACCAATTAAAAAAATTATTTAAATCAGCTTGGAGATAAAAACAGTCGCCAACAGTTCTAATCCATGAATAAAGTTTAACATCATCAGCAAACATTAAAATATTGCTGTATTGAATAGCCTTTGGAAGATCATTTATAAGCAATAAAAATAAGATGGGGCCGAGGTGACTTCCCTGAGGAACTCCGGAAGTTACTTCAATATGTTTTGATATAGAATCATTATAAAAAACACATTGTCTCCGATCCTTTAAATAAGAACTAATCCATTTTAAAAGGTTAACCGGAAACCCTAATTTTTTGAGCTTCACTAACAATAAATCATGGTTAACCTTATCGAAGGCTTTACTGAAATCAGTATAGACTACATCAGTTTGGTTACCATTACAAAATCCGGTATTGATGAAGGACGTCAGTTCCATTAGGTTTTTGGATGTAGATCTACCTTTACAAAAACCATGTTGTGCTGGAGAAAGAATTGTTGATATTTGGGTAGTTAGTATGTCCGTTAATATTTTTTCAAACAGTTTAGGAATGGAGTTAAGTTTAGCTATTGCTCTATAATTAGTAACATCACTACGGCTACCAGATTTATGAAGGGGGATGATAAATGAATCTTTCCAACATTTAGGAAATATACCAAATTTCAAAGAACTGTTTAATAGATGAGTGATAGGAATAGCCAAATAGCCAACCTTGATGGGATAAATGCAAGCAAGCCTTGAATATCACCAGAAGCCATGGAAGGGATGGAAACTTCCAACTGCCCATCTTATGCGATGCTCAGTGATCGGTAGATTCGATATGTCATATGCATCCGTGTGGTCAACAGCAGGAGGAGAGTCCTGCTCTAGACAGCCTGGGAAATGTGTCTCCATGAGAACCTCCAGCGTTTCTTTGCTGCTGGTGGTCCACGAACCATCCGCCCTCTGTATGTATGATGGTATTGTTGGATTCGATGATAGAATCTTTCGTAGCCGAGTTGTCTCCGAAGAATTTTCCACCTCACTGCAGAATTTTCTCCAGGATTGCCTCTTGGCTCTTCTGATAAGGTTTTTAAACCCATTTAGGGAGGATTTATATGTGGCCCAATATCCACTCCTTTTAGCCTCATTGAATAGTTTCCTGCATTCTTTGCGCCTTTCCGCAATTTCGGCATTCCACCAAGTGGGCTTGGCCTTACCTTTCCTAGTAGTTTTCCTACAGGAGTTATCGGTTGCCTCAGCCATTACATTACTCAAGAACTCAGTTACGGAGTCCAGAGTGGACTTATCGTCAATGGAGTCTGGACATGAAGAGAGCTACCTACTCAGCATAAACAGACCAGTTAGTCCTTCTCCTATTTAAGAAATGACTCTCAGAATCCACTTCGATAAACAAATCGAAATCAATATATAGGTGATCGGAAAAAGAGCAGTCCTTCGACACCCTCCAATTTCCTATCAAATTCACATACCTATCGCTAATAAGAGTAACATCCAAAACCTCCCTTCTGTTAGTAACTACAAAGGTGGGTTCATTACCCCTATTAACTACTGTTAGTTTATTTTCAATTATAAATTCGAGGAGTGACTCACCCCTTTGGTTGGTATCCGAGCTACCCCAGACGGTATGGTGCACGTTGGCATCCGCGCAGATTATGAGAGGGATGTTCCTTTTGTTCGCGCAAGACATCGCCTTCCTAGTGATGGAGTTAGGTGGGTCCTCTCCATGATCGTGCGCCATATAACAGCACATTAGCCAGACTATTCGCCTCTTGTTCTTGATGGCTATAGTTCAGGTGTCCTTATCACTGAAGTCGGATAGAACAAAAGCTTTAAGATTGTTTTTGGCCATAATGCAAGATCTGGTCCTACCTGGTCCGGCTGCATACAGAATGTAGTAGCCGCAAACCCTGTCTTTGTACAACAATGGTTCTTGGACACATATAAGATCCTCCGTGCCTGAAGACAGTCGGAGGAGTAGGGCAGCTGACGCCGCTTTGAGTGATGAAGGTTAATTTGAGTAACCTTCAATGTAGCTAATCGCTGTGGACGACTGTGACATCGGCGTCCTCTGAACCGTCGTCAAATTCTAGAAGGGCGTCTTCATCTTCTGCCACCTCCATCTTACCAAAGAATTCCCGCACTAGTCCTCAGACCGATTGGGTGTCATCAATGTCCGATGAAAGAGCAGATTCATCGACACAGCTCATGGAGAGATCCTTAGAAGAGTCCTTACTCTCCGGAGCTTGAAGCTTCTCCTTGTCGTCACCCTTATAGACCCGGAGAAAGATAGTACCAAAACCATAGTATATCTTTCCCTGAGTCTTTCGAAGTGGAGACAGGGAGTCACTGTTTATAATAACAGTGGCCTTCCTGGAGCCTTCTACAGCTACAGTAACCTTGGCTATTTTCCAGTCCTTCGTGGGTAGCTGAGGATTACTGACCTGCGTAATCTCCAGAATCTCCTTTGGGTCGGATGGTATTGCGGGAATCTTGGCAATAGATCGCGGCCTTCGCGCCAGACCATACTTCCCCGAGGGACTCTATGGCGGTCTTGTACAGCTGCGCTGAACGCTCGCCTGTACAGGCTATGAGTTTGATGTGGCCTTGGTACCAGCCAGCATCTTCGCACTGGGGTGGTGGTCCCGGGTTGTCCCGAACAACTTTCAAGAACACCCCATTGAGAGCCATGACAACCAATTTCCAGTTGCCGGAGGAAATGGTGCCATCGCTGGAGTTGCGGTCAATGATCGTCCAAATAAGGTGGTCCTTAGCCACCTCCTTGTAGGATCTTGGTTGTGGCCGTGGAGGCATGTGTTTGGAACGTTTTGTTCCTGGAAGAGTGTCCTCCTCTGACCGTTGCCGTTTAGGCGCTGCAGAGGATGCCGTCCGTTTAGGACTGCCTACACCTACATTAGGAGGATCACTTTTTAACCCTTCAATGAGGGTTTTCGCCCACCGTAGAGTTTTTCTCTTGCTCCGTGAGCTCGTCAGTAGGTTTTTCACCAAACCGACTTATTATTTTATAAGCGGAACGCTTAGTAGTGAAGGCCCTTTTGGATTGTTTTTTGTGCCTTGGGGAATATATTTTGGGAGCCGTGGACGTCGAGGATGGTGCTACAGGGATCATCGAATCATTCTTCGCATGATCCTTCTGCACAATGTTTGGCACAAGGGATCCAGGTTTAGTGGCAGACGGAGTCTTAGCCACCTCACCGGCACCTGAAGCTGGTGTTTTGACAGGAACTAGTCCTATCCGGACCTTAGGAGCCTTAGAGGTACCTGGTTTCGAAGAAGCACGCTGTACCAAGCTCGGGTTTCGATCGCCTATCGGCTTGATCGGGCATGTTTTAAGCGCATTAGTAGCTAGTCGGCTAGTGGAGCCTGGCGCTTCCACTCCACTAGTCGTACGTACATATGTACGTACATTAAAAAAAAACAATTCAATTTATATATGTACATGTATATACATGTATGTACCAGAGAATGACATCAATCGCACTCAAGTGGCAATTTTTTTTCTTTGGAAAAATGAATATTGAGCTAGCAATACGCACTAACTAAATGAAAGTTGTTATTGCATGATTCAATTTAGCATGTCTTTTGCTGCAAAATGCTTGTAGTTGATTGCAAATTCTAAATACTCCAACCAATCACAAAAGCAGTAAGTATGTTTAAGTATTTCACTGTTTAAATGTTTACGAACAAAAGAAAAACAATAACACGATTGCAATGAAAAATAAAGCAATTTCTCGTACATCTATATCTATATATATAAAAGTGAACCTCTGTGTGTGTGTGTGTTAGCTATAGACTCTGAAACTGTAAAACCGATCGGGCTCAAACTTTGGTAAGTTGTTGTACACATACCGGGGAGTGTTTATGGATGAAAAAAAGTGGGCGGGGCCACGCCCATAAAAAATTAGTTATCAGTTTTAGCTACTTGCACTTGACCGATTTTTCTGAAACTTTGCACACATATCGAGCTGTCATGACTAAATAATTTCGTGATAAGAAAAGTGGGCGGGGCCACGCCCCTAAAAAAGTTTTAATTTTGAGGTACTTGCACTGGACCGATTTTTCTGAAACTTTGCACACATATTAAGCTGTCGCGACTTTATAATTTTGTGATTAAAAAAGTGGGCGGGGCCACGCCCATAAAAAAAGGCTATAATTTTGAAGTACTTGCACCAGACTGAATTTTCTGAAACTTTGCACACATATTGAGCTGTCATGACTAAATAATTTCGTGATTAGAAAAGTGGGCAGTGCCACGCCCATAAAAAAAAGGTATCATTTTGAAGTACTTGCACTGGTCCGATTCTTCTGAAACTTTGCACACATATTGAGCTGTTATGACTTTACAATTTCGTGACTAGAAAAGTGGGCAATGCCACGGCCATAAAAAAATTATAATTTTTAGGTTTTTTCACTTGATATTCAATTAAAATTCAGAATGCATTTCGATTCAATAAGGGGCGTAGCAACGCGCGCCGGGTTTGGCTAGTCTATATATATAAAAGTGAAACTCTGTGTGTGTGTGTGTGTTAGCTATAGACTCTGAAACTGTAAAACCGATCGGGCTCAAACTTTGGTAAGTTGTTGTACACATACCGGGGAGTGTTTATGGATGAAAAAAAGTGGGCGGGGCCACGCCCATAAAAAATTAGTTATCATTTTTAGCTACTTGCACTTGACCGATTTTTCTGAAACTTTGCACACATATCGAGCTATCATGACTAAATAATTTCGTGATAAGAAAAGTGGGCGGGGACACGCCCCTAAAAAAGTTTTAATTTTGAGGTACTTGCACTGGACCGATTTTTCTGAAACTTTGTACACATATTGAGCTGTCATGACTTTATAATTTTGTGATAAAAAAAGGGGGCAGGGCCACGTCCATAAAAAAAATGTATAATTTTGAGGTACTTGCACTGAACCGATTTTTCTGAAACTTTGCACACATATTGAGCTGTTATGACTTTACAATTTCGTGATTAGAAAGGTGGGCAGGGCCACGCCCATAAAAAAAATTACAATTTTAAGGTACTTGCACTGGACCGATTCTTCTGAAACTTTGCACACATATCGAGTTGTCATGACTTAATAATTTCGTGATTAGAAAAGTGGGCAGTGCCACGCCCATAAAAACAAAGTTATAATTTTTAGGTTTTTGCACTTGATATTCAATTAAAATTCAGAATGCATTTTGATTCAGTAAGGGGCGTAGCAACGCGCCGGGATTTTTTAGTCTATAAATATAAAAGTGAAACTCTGTGTGTGTGTGTGTGTTAGCTATAGACTCCGATACTGTAAAACCGATCGGACTCAAACTTTGGCAAGTTGTTGTACACATACCAGGGAGTGTTTATGGGTGAAAAAAAGTGGGAGGGGCTATGCCCATAAAAATTAGTTATCAGTTTTAGCTACTTGTACTTGACCGATTTTTCTGAAACTTTGCACACATGTCGAGCTGTCAGGACTTAATAATTTCGTGATAAGAAAAGTGGGCGGGGCCACGCCCCTAAAAAAGTTATAATTTTGAGGTACTTCTACTGGACCGATTTTTCTGAAACTTTGCACACATACTAAGCTGTCATAACCATATTATTTCGTGATTAGAAAAGTGGGCAGGGCCACGCCCATAAAAAAAGATTATGATTATGAGGTACTAGCACCAGACCGATTTTTCTGAAACTTTGCACACATATCGAGCTGTCATGACTAAATAATTTCGTGATTAGAAAAGTGGGCAGTGATATGCCCATAAAAAAAAGGTATCATTTTGAGGTACTTGGACTGGACCGATTATTCTGAAATTTTGCACACATATTGAGCTGTTATGACTTTACAATTTCGTGATTAGAAAAGTGGACAGGGCCACGCCCATAAAAACAATTAGAATTTTGAGGTACTTGCACTGGTCCGATTCTTCTGAAACTTTGCACACATATTGAGCTATTATGACTTTACAATTTCGTGATTAGAAAACTGGGCAATGCCACGCCCATAAAAAAAATTATAATTTTTAGTTTTTTGCACTTGATATTCAATTAAAATTCAGAATGCATTTCGATTCATTAAGGGGCGTAGCAACGCGCGCCGGGTTTGGATAGTTTTTAATAAAATATACTACTTAGAATAATTTTTGTTGTTTTTTATTTATTAGTACTAAAGCGTATGTTTGACTAGTAATAAATATTATTAATTTAAAAAAAAAAATTGTTTACTAAATATCAGCTATATGTACTTCAAAAGTTAAGAAACAAAATTATAGTAACTTTTTAAAAGTAAATTTTATATTGTTCTGGAAGCTGGCAACATGTTGGTTAAGTCCACATTACAACCATATTTTGTACCAATGCCGAGGAGAGATTGGACAATTTTTTTGAAAACCTCCACGGTCTACAATTGAAAATGGATGTCAGTCCTCCACAACCCATTGCGAACACGCTATTAAAAAACCTTCTTTATCTAGATTACTTACTTTTTTTAAAGCAACATTGCGATTTCGTACGTCATAACACTTGTGGCGGACGAGATTGGATGTTTGTCTTCCATTAAATTTTAAAATTCGATTGCATTTTTCACAAATTACCACTCCTTCAATAATGTTACCATCCTCATTTTCAATGTGGGAAAAAGTTTTTTTTTTTTTTTTTTTTTTTTAAAATACATATATAGCTGCATATTTTATTTGGACAAAATTCATTATTACAAATTTCAATTTGGCCTCAGCGCCATAAAGGCATTATTGAGGCAAGTTGGCAAAATAATTTAAAAGATAACTGTACAAATAAAATATATGTTAAATAAAAAAAAAAAAAACTTATCATATAAATAAAGGGTGTTTTTTTAAGCCCGATAGAACTTGAAATTGTAAAAAATAACACAAAAAATTAAATTGTAATCAAAATTTTTTTTTTATTTGAAAGATCAATACGTGACATTAACATTTGAAAATGATTTCGGGCATATGGGCACCGCGGCTGTTCTTGACGAAGCGCATTCTGGACGTCCGTTGTTTTATCGCAAAATTGTGTTCAGCGATGAGGCGCATTTTTGGCTTAACGGGTTTGTTAATAAGCAAAATTGCAGCATATGGAGCGAGACCAATCCACAAGAGACCCTACAGACTCCATTACATCCAGAAAAATGCACCGTTTGGTGCGGTTTGCACGCTGGTGGCATCATCGGACCTTATTTCTTCAAAAATGAGGCCGGAGCTCGCGTTACGGTCAATGGAGATCGTTACCGCACCATGATCAATGATTTTTTGTTTGAAAATATGGATGACATTGATCCGGAGGAGATGTGGTTTCAACAGGATGGCGCTACGTGCCATACGGCGAACGCAACCATCGACTTATTGAAATCAAAATTTGGCGATAAGTTGATTTTGAGAAATGGACCTGTCAATTGGCCTCCAAGGTCGTACGATTTGACACCTCTCGATTATTTCCTGTGGGGCTACGTGAAGTCACTGGTTTATGCTGATAAACCAGCAACAGTTGACGCCTTGGAGGCCAGCATTGTTCGTGTTATTCGTGACATACGGCCAGCAGTGCTCGAAAAAGTGGCCCAAAATTGGACGTCCAGAATGCGCTTCGTCAAGAACAGCCGCGGTGCCCATATGCCCGAAATCATTTTCAAATGTTAATGTCACGTATTGATCTTTCGAATAAAAAAAAATTTTTGATTACAATTTAATTTTTTGTGTTATTTTTTACAATTTCAAGTTCTATTGGGCTTAAAAAAACACCCTTTATATTACAAATTGTATAAAAGTTTAATAAAAATTACATTACATCAAATTACATTCCCAAATTTTACTCCTACTATTTCCTTTTCTTAAGTGAAAAACACCAATTTCAATATTTTTAAGAATTTCTGAATTCATGTTTTAAAAATATCTGCAGTTAATAACAAATGATAAAAAACAACTCAGCCATTCCTAAATAGCTGGTTTCATTGGTACAAAATTGTAGATGGACATAGTAGAGAAGTATTTGAAAACAGGTAGCTGCCAATAAGTATTCCGTAGAAAACTTCTATTAGCATAGGTAATTTGTTTGTCTAAAATTAAAGCACTTCGTATCTGAGATCATTGGTTAAATATTATTTCTAATTTTATGTAATTGCTTATTCATCCAAAATATTTTTGACTTTGAAAGATTTATAAAACAAACTTGCATAACAAATTGTTTCATAAGTTTTTTATGTATTAAGTAAAGATATTTTGTATGATTAAGGTAGTTACATAAGTTAACTTTAATTAAGTTGAAATGAGGAATAAAAAATATCAATTTTAGAAAAAACCAAACTTGACACTTCAGCTTCTATATTGCTTACCACATTTGGTGCATTTTTGCTTCTTTAATTTTTGCTGCTAAGCTTTGAAATGAATGGCTGTAGAATCCTGTGCCTCCTTTTGTGCTATAACTTCACCGCAAGTTTTAGAAATACTTGATGCGGCCAAATCAAGAAATTCTTCAAATTTATCATTATGTTTTTCTAAAGCAAAAATGTATTTTTAAATATTTGTATTATTTGACAAATATGTGTATATGTACGTACCTTTTTCTCTCGTGGACTTGGGGTTGACACTTAAGAATTTAAATCTAATGAACTGTCGGTAAAATCCATTTCAATTAAGTCTTGGTAGAAGTCATCACTGTAAATATTTCCAATAGTACTAAAAAGTTTAAAACAACACAATATCAAATTTTAATTTTTAACACACTGGCAGAATATTACTTACCCCCTGGAACTTGTGAATTTATCCAAAAATGACATAGCATCGAAGTATTTCCACTTTCGTTTTGGTATACTTGTGCCACTTCCAGAAGCGACTAGTTTCATCCTCTTACAACGTTTGTAAGAGTCCCGTAATCTTTTCCATTTTTTACAGAAAAAAATTATATAAAGTCTATTTCACCATTTAACTGTACAGCGGCTGCAACTTCCCTCCATTCGTATTCCTTTTTCTTCAAATTTTTGTAATCGCTGTGCCCTAGGTCATACAAACATTCGCGGCTCCGTATTTCTTCTATAAGAAATTCATCCATGTCCATATTTTTTCCTGAAATATATGAATTTATTAAAAAAATAATAATAACATGAATAATAAATACTTACCAACTATAATCAACACAAACCAAAAAATTAATGAACAATTAAAATTAAAGAACAGCTGTTTATTTAATAAATGTAAATTTCAGTGGTGCCACTTAAAGTATTTCGCTTTCTTAAAAATAAAATCGCTTGTTGTAAAAGTACGTATACCAATTACTAATTTAAAAACAAATAAATTTATGTTTTAAACCCGTGTTATTTTTAATATAAATAATTATTTAATCGATATATAACTTTTTTTCGTATTTTTATTGTAAATAAAGTTAGGTATTTTTAATCTCATATAAATTTCAAATTTTTTGCTATATTGACATCACTTAATCTGCTTATTGCCGCTTACAAAAATAGATATAAGCCTAAGTGGGCGCCACCGCAAAAATGTAGCCGTGCAGTCGTGCTGCTGTGATGGCTTCAAAATAATCGTCTCTGTATAAAAGCGTGTATTTTATTTTTGACATATTGTAGTCGGCAGCCTGCTGTCGTCTATGTGTTTATAGCATTACCATATTATCTAAGGTACAAAGGAATTGTTTACCATTCGTTTGGCGTTGCAACTCTGTTTTTAAAGAACTAATTAATTTGCTAAAAATAGTCGGTATTTGCTTCGGTGTTGTCATATATAAAAAAATACAATTTATTTTACAGGGAAGTTGTAATAACGAAAAATACTTAATGGCCAGTTTATTGCTCACGTTAATAGACGTTACCTTTTATTAACATTTACTTTGTCGGCAAGTTGTAATAATGGCTCTTTCAAAAGTTAAGTCTAATGCTGTAAGTGTATTGTATTTATCATATTCATGTTTTTTTATATTAGTAGAATAGGATTTAATGCAAATATTTAAGACAAAATAATTTATACATGGCATTGGATGATTTAATTTTTTCCGCCAGTACGTGTTTACTTTGAAACCCTTGAACAACCAATTAATTAAACACAAAAAATATTATTTAAATTTATATTTAAGTTTTAATCAGGCTTGAGTTCATATTAATATTCTTTATTTTAGCAAAGAATTTTTAATTGTGATAAATGAAAGAATAATCTGAAAAAATATATTTTTACCGATACTAGCCGAGTGGAATGCATTTTCGAAACCAGCTACGATTTCATCATCAGCACTCTCTGATCGGTGGTTACATGTTGGTTGTAAATATCATCTATTTAACTCCCGGGACTTAAGTTAATTGAAAATATATTTATTTCATATTTCCGCTTCGCTTCGCTTGATTATTGTAATAAAGGGTATCTTATGGGTTAATCTAGATTGTTGTATATTCATTTAGTTCCGTTCAGCCGTTTTTGCGTAATTGAGTACCAAACATCCAAAAGATTCACATATATTATATAAGTATGATTAATTACACTGGTCAACAGAATTCTTATTTCCTTTATTATTTTCTTATTAGGTATTTCTACGGCCAGGACAATGAAAAAATGCTGGGATATTGTTAATAGCATTCCTTTTAAATATAGTGTTATTTTTTTAAAAAATAATTCACATGTATGTTGAAAAAATGTCTATCGAACACTATCAAATGGTTTTCTTGAATTAAAATGAAATCTTTCACCCTGCTTTTCAACAAAATCATACAGGTTTGGTGTAAGTGCAGGAAGTGGATTTTTATGCTTATGTTGCATAGCGTATATCTCTGCCCATTTACTAATATTGTCGATTACAACTAAAATGTAACGGTTACTGACAGGGAAAGGACCTGCTTTATCCATTGCTATTTGCTCAAAGGGGGCCCCTGAGTTATACTGTTGCAGCTGTCCCCGATTCCTTCTTACAGGGCCTTTGCTTGCAATGCATTCAGGTACAGATTATTGGCATCCAACCCAATAGAAACGTTACTTTAATTTTTCTATGGATTTGTTACACCAAGATGACCACCGCTTGAACCATCATGAAGCTTCTTCAATGTCTCTTTGATTTTGGAGGATGACACCACAACTAGGTTTGTTGTCGATTTACCTGCAGACTACTCCACAGCACCTAGTATGACTTCATTGGTCTACCTCCGCTGATATTTTGTTACGGGAGGGCTTTTTATCTTCCTACTTTGCCGACATAATTTTTATCAGTGTGGTATCGTCTCTCTGCGCCACTGACCAGCCGTGACTTGTCTATATGTGTAAGTTGAACATCGACAACACATTCTTTTTTTTCAGTTTTTGCAAAATGATTGCATTCTAATCTGCAAGGTCTTCGGAAGAGTGCATCCGCATTTCCATGTTTAGACCTTTTTCTGCGCTTAATACTGAAATCGTGGGTCTGGTGACGTTCATTACGTTCCATTAACAACCTGTAAAAGAACACCTATCCCGTGGCCGCTCACATCGCAATCCAGCACAAATTTATTTCCTGCAATAGGACATACAAAAATTGGTGCTACACATAACAATTCCTTAAGCCTCTGGAATGCTTGTTCTTGTGCTTCACTCCACAGAAATGGTCGTGAAATCTTAGCGAAACAACAAAGGCCAAGATTCCAAGCTTCAGACCACCGAAGTTGGGGAACTGCGAAATTCCCCTGTCGGATAGGGCGAAATATCTGGGTATTATCCTGGACTCTAAATTGTCATGGAAACTGAACGTGCAGCACAGGGTAAAGAAGGCTACGGTAGCCTACTACACGTGTCGTGGGATGTTTGGTAGGAAATGTGGACTCACCCCTAACATGATTAAATGGATGTATACGGCAGTAGTACATCCAATTCTCACTTATGGATCTCTGATGTGGTGGACTGCAACGGGGCGTAAATATGTTGTGGACCAGTTGTATAGAGTACAGAGATCGGCATGCATTGGGATAACGGGAGCGAACTAGTCCTTCGGAGGCGCTGAACACTATGTTGCATCTCATTCCCATAGATATTCATATATTGGCCACATCCGCAAGTAGTGCGGTGAGGCTTAATGCGACTGGCTGTTGGAGGTCGAGGACGTATGGCCATGCGAGTATATTGGCCATGCTGCCTTCGAGTGTGAATCAACCCTCTGACTACGCTACGGGCGTTCAGGGTTCTTATTCCCTCCAGGAGAGAGTGGAATGGGGGTCACCTTATGGGGAGCTTTGACACCAGGATCTATACTGATGGTTCTAGGATGGAATGTGGTGTTGGATCTGGTGTCTTCTCCGATGGACCGGAGATTGAACTCTCCTTCCGCCTTCCGGATGATTGCAGCGTATTTCAGGCGGAAATACTCGCTGTCAGGGAAGCATGTAGGATACTGAATGACGGGAATACCCACGGGAGTATTGGTATATTTGTCGACAGTCAGGCGGCACTCTTGTCACTCAGGTCGTATATTACTACGTCTAATTTAGTTGGCCAATGTAGAAAGGAACTGTCGAGGCTTGGTCAGCGGGCTGACGTTACTCTAGTTTGGATTCCTGCGCATAACGGCCACTATGGTAATGAGCGGGCTGATGAACTAGCCAGGAGAGGATCTGCTTTGAATATCTCTAACGCAATTGCAGTTGCAATCCCGTTAGGGACTATTGAAAGCAGAATCTCCAGACACTTTCTCCGAAGGCTAATGACAGGTGGCGTGGGCTGAGCACGTGTAAGGTAGCACGGCTTACGTGGCCCTCTTTTGATGCACGACGTACATTGCAACTTACCAGTCGTGGTCGGAGGGACATATCGAGGTTGCTGGCGGTATTGACGGGTCACTGGATGTTAGGCAAACATGCAAGTCGACTCGGACTTCCATCGAACGACCATTGTCGCAGCTGTCTGGATAGAGAAAAGAAGGAATCGGTTTTCCACCTTCTCTGTACTGAATGGCCTCTCTGCGATATCTGAAGTTGGACTGAATTATCTACTGAGATACCTCACGGCCACGGGCTGGATCTAGTACCCTTACTCTTGGATTTATTCTGAGATACATTAAAAGCTGACGAGTGATGTGGTCCTGTCAAAACGGAGTCATATAGACTCTACTTGACTGTTGGCGTGCAGCGAACTACCACGATAACCAACCAACCAATCTTAGCGAGCCCATGTAGACTTGCAGTAGTAATAGTAGAAGGTTAAAAGGCCAAGAAAACTACGTAACTCATGCAGATTTTTCGGGCGAGGACAGTCTTTCAAAGCTTAAGTTTTATCTTCGTCGGTTGATGTACCATCCTCTGCGACTCGATGCCCCAAGTTTTTAACCTCTTTTTGAAACAATGCACTTTTCTTTGAGTGCAGCCAATGATATTCGTTAAGAACTTTTTCTAAATTTTTCAGGTGATCGTCAAAATTTCTGCCCATTATCAAGATACACTAGACATGTCTTTCAATGAAGTCCCCTCAATACACGTTCCATTAACCGCTTGAATGAGGCTGTAGCGTTGCATAGTCCAAATGGCATCACGTTAAATTCAAGCAAGATAATGTTCAAGCTCTGAAAGAAGACAAAATGTAGTTTTCTTGGCCGTTGTACCTACTATAGGCGGTTTGTGAAGGTATAATATGTATAACCATTTTATTAAAACTAGCGTGTCCAGTCATCTATTCTTGGTAGCAGAACTGTCCTTCTTATTGACGTAATTTATTTTTTTATAATCGACGCAAAATTTTTATTTTTAACTAAAACTGTTGGAGAGTTCCAAGGATTTTAAGAATGTTCTATTACTTTCGCTCTAGTTCTAGATTGATCTAGATTGACGCATGTTTTCGGAGTAGCTGTCTTTCTTTATATTTATCGGGAGGTGATAATCATTTAATACACTTCTCTAAATATTCTGCTTGCATCTCCTGCTTTTTGTTGGACCCAATTTCATTTCGCAATTAATTATTATCTCAGCTTTAGCACACTCATTGACCTACTGTGTTTTGCCTCGCAATACAATTTGGTAAATATCTCGTTTGTAGTCGCCGCCGTTGTAGCAGAACTATTATATCATCGTAATTTTCTTTGCAGTCAATGGGTATACTTTCTATAACTTAAGCTGCTTTGCCTATTGATGCCAAAATCAACTCTATAGCCTTTTCGTCAGTTTTCCACATATTTCTATTGGCAACTGTCTCAAACTAAAACTTGAAAACATTAAATGGCGCACTGCCGTCAAAAGTAGTCCCTCAATATATCGAAGACCATTACTTTTTGTTTCTATATTTTTAAATTTTTCGTGTTGTAAGTGCAATTTGTAATTAAAATCACTTGCTTGTGTAATTATGCTATCTAAAAGATCATCTACCAGGTCAGATAGTTTTGAATTATATCCATTTTGTAATAAAAAAAATTATTTTTTATAATAATATTTAAATATTATAAAGGCTAAGCCAAATAACCTTATTTTTTTTTTTAAATGCTATAAAAAGTGTAGATTCTGCTGTGTGGCACGTAGCGCCGTCCAAATGTTGCCAACATCCTCCTTTTCAATTTTTGTGAACAAAATCTCGTTCAACATGGCCCGATAACGATCGCCATTGACTACGGCCACTTCTTGCTCATTTTCGAAGAAAAATGGCCCAATTATGCCTCTGGACCAAAATACGCACCAAACATTGTCTCGTTTTGTGTGTATCGGCTTTTCAATGTATGCGTGCGGGTTTTCTGTGCCCCAAATACGACAATTGTGCTTGTTTACATACCCGCCAGGATCGAAATGAGTTTCATCTGAAAAGATAATTTTTTTTGGCAAAATCGGCCAAAGTAATGTCGCAATATTTCCCAGAGTTGTTCAAGCGTAGAAACAACCAAATTCGTTCAGCGGAAGGATAAAACTAAGCGTGATTTTTTAAGAGCTATAGGAAAGTTAAAAAAAACACATAAAATTCAGAAAAGTTCATGAAATCTTTATTTGAATCGACAGTACGGGCCTTATAATTTAATGTTTGAAGATTATTTCATGCAAATGTTGACCGTGACTGCGCTTCAAATGGTCCATCCGCTTAGTCCAATTTTGGCATACTCTTTCTAACATTTCGGCCCGCATCTCATGAATAAATGCTTAATGTTGTCTTCCAATGCGTCAAATGAAGCGGGCATGTGTGTATAAACATGAGCTTTAACATAGCCCCTCAAAAAATAGTCTAAAGGCCAGTTGACCGGTCCCGAACGTGAAATAAAATGTTCACCGAACTCGCCTCCCAATAAGTCCATTGTTAAGCGTGCTGTGTGGAATGTGGCACCGTCTTGTTGAAACCACATGTCATGCAAGTCAAGCTCTTGCATTTTGGGCAAAAAAAAAGTTTGATATCATCTCACGGTAGCGCTCACCATTCACAGTTACGTTACGATTCGCATCATCTTTGAAGAAGTACGGTCTAATGATGCCACCAGCTCATAAACCCCACCAAACAGTGACTGTTTCTGGATGCATTTGTAGCTCTTGCAATGCTTGTGGCTGGTCTTCACTCCAAAATCGACAATTCTGCTTATTAACGTACTCATTGAACCAAAAATGAGCTTCGTCGCTGAACACAAGAAGCGCGCGATGAACTTTCTTAACAGAGCATGCATTTTGATAATAAAATTCAATAATTTGCAAGCGTTCTTCGTTTGTAAGACGATTCATGGTTAAATTATAGACTAAACTGAAAATGTTTGACAGTGAAACAAAACACGAAACATGCGTCAGCTGTTTAAACCAGTTTTGCCAAAAAGATAATAGCTAAAAAATCACAGTTTAGTTATCTGTCAAATAAGACATGAGCTTCATAATTTTCAGGTAGAATTTTATTTTCAATACTTCATAGCCTAAAAAATTATTGTAATAAAAAATATATTGATATTAAACTCCACTTTAATTTTCCATACCTGATTTTGTCTATGTGCTTCTGTAAAAACATAACTTTACTTCTAGACGAGTCATCGATTTGTTAATACTAGAACAAAACGTCGCACAGAGGGTTGAAATGTACCAAAAGTGAGGATTAATTAAACTTTATCCTACACATTCGCGTGTGGTACTAGGTGAAATGTAATTAAATTCTACATCACTATTTGCCAAAATCTTTTGTTTTGAGTAAATTACTCTATCGACTGTGAGCTGTCAAAGTCAAATAACACTGCTCAGCAGCAAAATCCTCCATTAAATAAAACTATGTGGACTATATGGATTTTAATGCGCTGAACTCAAATCCGCTGTTGGTTTTTTTCCATCAGATCGAGATTTTTTTTATTGGCGTGGTAAATTTTTTCCCCTAAATTAGTCAGGTAGGGAGACATATTTCATCCTAACTCGAGAACTAGTCATTCGATTTTCAAAAATAGAACACCAGAAAATGTGTAACAAAATTGTATTTACTTTAGTCGAATAAAAATTTTCTCTATCTCTTATCGTTTTGGAATTATTCAGAAATTAATGGGGAACAATTTTTTTCGTGCAAAATTCGTAATATTTTTCAATTTAAAAATAGAATTAAAAAAATATAAAGCA
This sequence comes from Phyto melanocephala, assembly GCA_941918925.1. Taxonomy (NCBI): domain Eukaryota; kingdom Metazoa; phylum Arthropoda; class Insecta; order Diptera; family Rhinophoridae; genus Phyto; species Phyto melanocephala. The sequence goes on from OW799235.1 coordinate 57,028,130, forward strand.
AATATTCAACATCTTAAACTTTTTTCTGAGAGCTACTTATCTAAGAAATAAAAAAAGCCATAAACCATAAAAATCAGTTAAAAAAATGTATATTTTATTGTCAATTTACCGCAGGGACCCAATTGGCCAAATATGTATGTGTAATGCAGCAAACAACGTCAGAGTGGGCGCACTGAAGCGCCTTGTAGCAAAAATGAATGGCAACTATTTACTTCTATCTATTTTCGTACAACAAAAACAAATGCAAGCAAAAAAATGTTCCAGATTGTAATTTTGTAGCAACGCCTCGCTTAAAGCACCCACCCTATCGCCACCCGTAGATAACATCAAATTACAATAAAAAATCAAAATATTTACAGACTATTTTATTTAAAATAACACAAAATTTTTGTTAATAATTATAATAATTTGTTATAATTATTAATTTTTATTTAGGAAACATTGTTAAAAAAAAGTAGCTTAAGCTGTCCATGCTCTTTCTTCCACATTATTCGATTTCGTTCTAAAGACCTCGTCCTTCATAAGCTGTCGTATTTGTGGACCTACAAATATGCCTTCGTTTACTTTAACATCTCGGATTCCAGGAAATTTCCTCTTAATGTATAGAAAGACTTCACCGTCCTTGTACATTGCTTTGACAAAATTTTTCATTAGGCCTAGCTTTATATGAAGAGGAGGCAGAAGAGTTTATTATTTTTGATTTAAAGGCTCTTCTGCTGCATTTTTTTCTCCTGGAATAAAATTTACTCTTTTCGGCCAAATTTTATCATTGTAGTGTTTTTCTTTTGCGCGGCTATCCCATTTACATAAGAAGCAATAAAACTTAGTATATCCACTTAGCAGTCCTTTTAACATCGCTACGACTTTCAAATCTGCACATACGTTCCATGAGTAATGTGAATATTTAATTATTTGTAGTATTATCTTCATGCTACAATAGTTTTCTTTCATATTTCTTGCATACGCGAGTGGGACCGATGAAAATTTGTTGCCATTGTGAAGTAAAACGGCTTTCAAACTTGTCTTGGATGAATCAATAAAAAGCCTCCGATCCTTAGATGTATGACTGAAACACAGTTGTCGCAAAAGTCCATCAGCATTCTCACACTCAAAAAAATGTTGTTCTCTATTTCGAAAGTACGTAACGTCCTTTTGCACCAAATTCTATTCTTTTAATTGGGATGCAAGAAGCTCAGACTTGTTTTTTAAAAGCATAATTTACCAACTATGTTATTCATATCAGTTTAATTCGTAAAATAAGGTTTACTCGTTCGACTTCCAAATAAATGCGAAGAAACACTCATGCAGGCGTAAGTGGATTCACTTGCTGCAGAAAGCCCATCTTCTTCATCCTCTGTAGGAGGCAATGAAGGTAAAAACTTACTTGTAAACTGGTCGTTTGACGCATGAAGTATTTGGATATGAAATTTTATTTTTTGTTTTTTTTCGTACACCCACGTGTTTTAGTATGGCAAAAGTAGCAATCATTTTGATGATTTTGTGGTTCACTCCAAATCGCTGCCTTCATAACCGGCAAAGACTTATGACTTCCTTTTAAACAACTAAGAGAACTATCACAGCTATTACAACATATTAATGGCAGCCAATTTGTATCTATATCATCGATAGGAAACCCAAAATAACGGCGATAAGCATCTTCAACCTTGAAGATATTGTCTACCGTTGAGAACTTAAAGTTAGATCGCCACATACGTAACAAAATAAATTTGGAGATTGTTACAAATCCTTGACATTTTTAATATGAGAGCGTTTGTTGATTCTTTAAAGGCTTTATTTCTTTACACAATAACAAAGTACACTATAAGATTACAACCGCTCGATATTCAAATTAAAGTGACTCACTTATTGTCCATCAGTTTCTATACATACAATAAATACTAGAATCTACCCTAATGTTCTTAATTTGAAATCACATCTTATTGAAAAATACTGTTATAAATTTTAATTCCCAGAACTATGCAAAATACCGTTGTACTTTAGTTCCATTACCTGCTCACCTAACGAAATGTTACATATATCGTATGTGGCTGGTTGCATTACAATATTGGGTACCTGCGGTAAATTGACAATAAAATCTACATTTTTTAACCGATTTTTATGGTTTATGGCTTTTTTTATTTTTAAGATAAGTAGCTCTTAGAAAAAAGTTTAAAATGTTGAATATTTGATTTGTATTTTTTTAATTCCATTTTTAAATTAAAAAATATTATAAATTTTGGAGGAAAAAAATTTTTTTTTCTCCATTTATTTTTGAATAATTCCAAAACTATAAGAGATAGAAAAAAATTCTGTTGGACTAAAATAAATATAATTTTGTTACACATCCTCTGGTGTTTTGTTTTTGATATCCGGATGATTGGTTTTCGAGTTAGGATGAAATATGTCTCCGTACCTGACTAATTTAGGGAAAAAAATTTGCCACGCCCATAAAAAAAAAATCCAGATCTGATGGAAAAAACCGATAACAGATTTGAGTTAAGCGCATCAACATCCATATAGATGACATAGGTTTAATTAACGGGAAGACAAAAAATGATTTTTTGTAGCGCAGTGTAATTTTTCAACATTTTTCGTGCCGTGCCTAAAACTGAAAATTGAAAATTTTTATTAAAATGGAACCATCAACTTCAGGTATTTGGCTACATCATTGCATTAATGTTTTTTAGATAAATGTTTGGCAAATATTTTATATTTTTTTAAAAAGTGCTCCATATTTGGGGTATTTTCGATTATTATTCGATTATACACAGAGTTTCAACAAATTTCTTGTTGCGATCCAGCAAATTTTATTAAGTGATATTTTAATATAGTATTTTAGCTTATTCGTTCTTCTAATAATCCCGAAGATCAACTTTTCCTTCAATCAGATATTGGCAAACTGGTAAATTGGTGTGAAATCAACTTAATGGAGCTGAATATAAAAAAATGTAAGCATATGTCCTTTTTCAGAATTAAGAAATTGGATTTATTTTATTGCATAAATGAGTGTAAACTTGATAAAGTTCTGAATTTTCTTGATCTTGGTATTTTGCTTGATCACCAATTAAATTTTCGTGACCATATTTCTTTAATTGTTAACAAAGCAAATGGTGTACTTGGATTTATGAAGAGGTGGTGCAAGGAATTTCTAGATCCTTATATTACGAAACAATTATATTCATCGTTAGTTCGACCTATTCTTGAATATGGATCGATTATTTGGGATCCTTGCTATAATATTCATATTGATAGTATCGAGTCTGTACAAAAGAAGTTTTTAATATTTTGTCTTCGTGGCCTTGGATGGAATTCGTTTTTACTACCTTCATACGAAAGCAGACTCTGTCTTATAAAATTACCAACTTTAAAAAGTCGTCGTTCAATGCTGAGTTTTTCTTTTGTGCTGGGCCTGATTCAAGGCGATATCGACTCAGAATTCCTGCTAAGTAAAATATCTTTTAATGTTCCAACCAGACCAACTCGAAATTTCCGTTTTATTAACTTAAAATACTATAGAACCAACTATGCTAATAATGATCCTCTTCGTCGTATATGTGAAAGCTTTAATAATTATTATCACCTTATTGGCCTCAATGAAAGTAAAGAAATTGTTAAAAGAACTATCATTTTATATTTAAATCGTTGAATTATTATAGAATATTATTTTATATATAACCTTAATTTTGTTTTGTTATTTTACATACTTTAGTCTGTAAGGATTATTATCTATAGACAATAAATTAAATAAATAAATAAATATATTCCACACCAAAGTTATTGATATAAATGAGTTTGGTTTCTATCAGAGATGGTTGCGTGAGTTAATTTTGACTCACGCTCACTTACAAAAAATAATTTCTGTTTTATTTACACCGAATTCTAATTTTTGCATACGTTCGTGCTTTCATTAAATTTAAAATTAACTCACGAGCTTGAAATGATCACGAAAACACTTAATGTTCGAATAAAACTAAAGCTTAAATACTAATATGTATATTAAATGCTAAAAAAATCTAAAAAGTAAGCTAACGCACAAATTTGGCAATAACCTTTTCGTTTAGTAAATTATGTTGTGACCCAGAATCATTCAACATCTAAATTTGCTGGCCTCCTGTATAGCAATCTATCATTTCATTAATGTTTTCACTTAACTCGTCCGTTACACGTAAACAATTGTCTTCATTCCACTTGCTTTGCATAGATCCATTATCTGGCTTATTGTCATCAGAAATAAATTGTATATTCGAATAACTGTCTTTTCGATTCTGCATTTTCGAAAACAGTGTGTCTGCGTTTAGGACCCTTCGTTTTGCATTTACGAGCAAAATGGCCAATAAACCCACATTTGTTGCACTTCGACATTTTAGCGGGGCAACCAACGCTAGTACCGGTGTGCCCTCTTTGGCCACATCTACCACATTCGACACTTCGATTATTGCTTTCAACTCGGTTGATTTCTAGGGATGCATTCGGCGTTTTCATTGTTTCGGTTTGATTACTGCAAGTGTGTATTCTTTTTCATAATAATAATAATAATTTTTCTTACCATATACAATTCAATGCAACAATTAAATGCTTTTCCTTTACAATTTAATGTAATTTTTTTTTTCAACGTTTTTCTCAATTTAATGATTTTCGTCATATCTGCAATAAGATGCAAAGCAATTTAATGCTTTTTTTCAATTGTTTCAATTAAATGCAACACAAACTCACATTCTCTTATTAATTTTTTTGATTTCATTTCCTAAACACGATCCAGTATGTTTGATATTAGTATCAATTCGTGATCACCACTAAAACAAGACACAAAACGTATGTGTGTGTAGAAAAAAAAAATCATTCATTTATTTTTTTTTTTAATCTCATTCCTCTTTTTTTTATATTGAACATGCAAAATTTACCTCAGTCGCCATTGTAATACTCACAAACTTCTTACATCTGGTTTTCACGAGTGCCGCTCCACCACCCCTTTAGATACCAACAGTGTTGCCAGATCTCCACACTTAGTATAATAGTGTGAAGCCACGTTAAATGTTTGTAGCTTTGTGAGGTGTTCTCAATATCAGTTTGAAAGTTCATTCAATGTTGTTGTTCTATATCTATATACATAAAAGAGTAGCGTGACTGATTGATTCATCATCGCACAGCCCAAACGCAAAGAGCTAGAGACATGAAATTCGGACAATCGGTTCTTCTTACAATGTATAACTTTTTGCAAATTCATACTTTAAGGGGGTAAAAAAGGGTAAAATCGGTAATCTTATTTCGGCTAAACTAAAAATGATACAAAATAAATTGAAAAAGTATTGTAATTTGCACAAAAAATAAGCTGACAGGTGTCTGGCCTTTTTTTGAATTTTCAACCCATAAGGGGAAAAAACGGGTAAAACTATAATTTGGTACTTTTTTGGGTACCCCATGTAATTTCCAAACACATAAAGCTAGGAAAAAAATTTTAACTGTATTAGTTAATTCGTGAAAAAATATCAATAAGATTTCAACAGTTTTTTTTAAATTCGTATGAATAAGGGGTAAAAGTTTTCCCGTTTTTTTTTGGTACTTTTTTTAAAAAAAACTTTTCTAATATTATTCAGTGGGACAAAATTTAATAATTATTATTGCCTAATAGAATATGAACAATTATTTAGGTGAAGTTTTTGGAATTTTTTAGGGGGACAAAAAAAGTACCTAAAAGGGAAAAACACCGGAAATGTGTGCAATTTTTAATTACAGCGCAACTTTTCATAAAATTTGTAATAGGGATTTCACCAGACATACAAAATAAAGTAATTTAGTGTAAATTTAAACACTTTCAAAACAGGGTAGAAAGGGGAAAATTCGGGAAAACATTATTACTTATATGCAAAATAGAGTAGATTTACTCACTTTAAATCATGTCTATGAAAATATTTTTTTGTTACATAGATATCTAAACATTTTAAACTTGAAATTTATACATTGATATGGAAAACCCAGAAAAGAAACTGTTGAACTGCGTTCAACAAATTTTAATCTCTTTTTTTGTTTGGTTTGAAAGTGCTATAATTTTGCCCTCAACTGTTTTCTGTTATTCTTTGTTTTTATATATAACTAGCTGACCCGGCGAACTTCGTACCGCCCTATAATCAAGAAATATCTGTTACGTTTTTATCTGAATTAAGTTAATTTCTTTATTAAGTATTGCTGTTGGTATATTAATAAACCAAAATTATTCCAAAAACAAAGGTTTATTATTCTAATGCTTTATGATAGACAATATTCTTAGTTTTATTTTCTGGCGCGTATATAAATAGTATTGTTGGTTTTCCGACACGGGAACAGGCGACATATAACTGGCCATGTGAAAAACATTAATTTTCAAGATTAATGCCACAAACACTGAGCGACTGCCCTTGCGATTTATTTATCGACATTGCAAATGCTAGCCGCACTGGAAATTTTAACCGTTTAACAAACACTTCAGAAAAAAACACACAGTACAAATTATCCTGTAGAAACCAATGTGAAAAGTACACTAAGAAAATGAATTATGTAGGTATTTTGTTATTATAACTCCGACCGATATACATATTTGCAAAGAGCATGTAAACTACGTTTCTTTGTTTTAATGTCAACTACGTAAATATTACTGCCAGTGACACATTATTATTATTATTTTCTTACATAAGAACCTTCTCCTAATAATAACAAATACAACAAAAAAAGAATTAGTGAAATCGGTCCAACCATTCACGCGTGATGCCGTGGCCAAGGGAAAAAGGGATTCATTTTTATATATATAGATTTGTTTTATTAAGAACTTTAAATTTACCTGAATATAGCGGTTGACTTAATTTATTTTTGGTATAGAGAAAAATATAAATTTTATCAATTCAGTTATAAGTTAACAATCAATAAAGCAAGGAGCTTTGAGTTTTAGTTTAAAACGAAACTGTTTGTGTTTAATTTAAAAAATCACCCCTAACATTAGGAAGAGGAAAGGCCTCTAACCCTAACAGGAACATTTCTGTTTTTGGATACTTTTAGTATTTTTTACGTTTATGAAGGTAGAATTACGACATTAGAGACTATTGATCCATACAAATTCAAACAAGTAAGAGCTCTATATGCGGCCGTGCCGAATCTTATATACCCTTCACAACGTGTAGTCATGCAATAACAGTAGTTTGTGTCACCATTCATCCCATATGAAATACGTACATACATATAAAAACATACATATATAAAAACATCCCATTGTAAAATTATAAATTCACGTATGTAAAGGGTGTTTTTTTAAGCCCGATAGAACTTGAAATTGTAAAAAATAACACAAAAAATTAAATTGTAATCAAAATTTTTTTTTATTCGAAAGATCAATACGTGACATTAACATTTGAAAATGATTTCGGGCATATGGGCACCGCGGCTGTTCTTGACGAAGCGCATTCTGGACGTCCAATTTTGGGCCACTTTTTCGAGCACTGCTGGCCGTATGTCACGAATAACACGAACAATGCTGGCCTCCAAGGCGTCAATTGTTGCTGGTTTATCAGCATAAACCAGTGACTTCACGTAGCCCCACAGGAAATAATCGAGAGGTGTCAAATCGCACGACCTTGGAGGCCAATTGACAGGTCCATTTCTCGAAATCAACTTATCGCCAAATTTTGATTTCAATAAGTCGATGGTTGCATTCGCCGTATGGCACGTAGCGCCATCCTGTTAAAACCACATCTCCTCCGGATCAATGTCATCCATATTTTCAAACAAAAAATCATTGATCATGGTGCGGTAACGATCTCCATTGACCGTAACGCGAGCTCAGGCCTCATTTTTGAAGAAATAAGGTCCAAAGATGCCACCAGCGTGAAAACCGCACCAAACGGTGCATTTTTCTGGATGTAATGGAGTCTGTAGGGTCTCTTGTGGATTGGTTTCGCTCCATATGCGGCAATTTTGCTTATTAACAAACCCGTTAAGCCAAAAATGCGCCTCATCGCTGAACACAATTTTGCGATAAAACAACGGACGCGCTTCGTCAAGAACAGCCGCGGTGCCCATATGCCCGAAATCATTTTCAAATGTTAATGTCACGTATTGATCTTTCGAATAAAAAAAAAATTTTGATTACAATTTAATTTTTTGTGTTATTTTTTACAATTTCAAGTTCAATCGGGCTTAAAAAAACACCCTTTATATAAAAAAAACAAAAAAAAAAAAAATTTAAAAAAAAATTATTATATATATAATATATATAAAACAAAAAAAAATAAAAAAAAAATTAAAAAAAAACAAGTGACAGTGCTATATTCGGCCGTGCCGAATCTTATATACCCTTCACAACGTGTAGTCATGCAATAACAATTGTTTGTATCACCATTCATCTAATATAAAATACGTACATATGTATATACTGGTTAGACTAAATGTGGCATCGAATCCCAGCTGATTGTATCTTATTTTATTTAAGATATTATTTATATTTTATTATTTTTTTTTATATTTTTTTTTTAATTTTTTTTTTTTAATTTTTTTTGGCTGGGATTCGATGCCACGTTTTCTCTAACCAGTATACACGTTTGTATGTATGTATGTTGTTGTTGTAATGTTGTTTTTGTGAAAAAAAAATCGAGGTGGTCGTGGGTTTTTGCTCATATCTCAGATGTTTATGTACCGAAGTTTCTGATTTTCAATACCGATCTACTCCCGAATATTTCTGATATTTTAATACCTCACCAGAGTCCAAGCGATGGCGGGGGGCTTCAAAAAGTTGATTTCAACATACACACGGACAGATGGACAGACTGACAGAGCTTAATCGACTCCCCTATTCATAAGCTTTCAGAAAATATATACTTTATGGGGTCGGAAATGAAAATTGTAGAAATTTCACACGTAATGACAAACCTATATATACCCTTTTTCACTGTGTGAAGGGTATAACAAGATAACACGTGGCTCATGTTTCTTGTAATTCTGATCTCCAATGCGTGACGTAACGCTAGCAAACAAGTAATTGATACAAGTAAAAAAAAAAAAAAAATTAGTAAATTGCTAAAATAAATAACATTAATAGTAAATAAATACCTAAATAAAAAAAAACCGAAAAAAGTAAATAATTGTTTTTTTTTTTTTTGTAAAACTAACTCAAATAAATAACCATATAAGCCGTGATATGTTCAATAACATACATTTAAATAGACTATAATGCTTTAATTCTCCTATAATTTATATACATCTCATTGTTTATTTATTGATTTTATGATGTGCGAGGATGATGTGACGAACATGCACAGAACGAAAAAATTTCTTACAATTGGAATGCGTAATCTTGTTTATATCATTCTTGATATGTAACATTTCTAATTTGTTTCTCTTACTGCACCTCCGTTCAGTTTGTAATATTTGTACATTTTCAAAATCTAGTGTGTGTTAGTGTGCACAATAGGCCGTAAATGTAATCTTATGTGTCAAAATACTACTTCTACATTAATAAAATGGTTAAGTCAATCCTAATATACTTATATAATATAAAATATTACGTGCAATGAAAACACAACATGCGATAAAGCATATGTAGACACTACTAAAAAGAAGTTAAAAATTTAAAAAAAGCCGGATTAATGGTGTTTTCTTTTCTAACAAACAATGTTGCCCTTTTATTGAAAAACACTTTTTAAAGGTCACCTGTACCCTAACAAAATGCTACCTTCATAATCCGCAGAATAGAACAGAAATTTTCAGCTTTTTTACATGATAGCTATATTTTAATGTAAAACTGCATTTCTTGTTCCCATTTTAATAATGTGGGAGTAAAAATTATTTTTAACCACTAGAAAAACTTAATTATCCTTTTTAATATCAGCTGTTAAAGAGTGCAATATTCTAACCCTTTGATTTAATTTAGGGTACAACATGTAAAATTTTTAATTTTTACGGCAACATTATTACAAAAGAACTTGTCACCCGTTTATAATCAGAAAAGAAAACACCATAAGTCATTTATGATTAAATCGTTAAAGTTTTGAAAGGTTCAATTTGTAGTCTGGATCAGAATCTTATACCCCTATTATGGTTCTCCACTCAACTCAGTTTGGCTGTGTGAGAGTCAACCCAACTTATGCACAACCAAACTCATTTTAGGTATTGTGATACTCAACTGTTTTTAGTTGAGTTTCACAACGTTTCAACGTTTTTGTCGACCAAATTTTTTAAAAGTTGAAAACGGTAATGCCACGAAAAAATAGATACACAACTGAATAGTCAACTGTAAGTTGAGTTGAGAATGGCAATGTCAATTTGCCAAAGACAACCAAACTGTTACAAAAGTGGAGAACCGCAATAGGGGAATTAATTTGATATTTTGGTCGGGTTCACGTAGATTTGAATCATCAAAAGATTACATGTGAAGAGGTGTGTGTTACGTTTATTTAAATACCCGTATGTGCTCAACTTTTTTTTATGAGTCTAAGTAATATTTAATAGAGGTTTCCCAAATGTAAAATAATAAAAACTATGCCATTTTGGGCATTTCCACCGCACCGATTTCGGGGAACTGAGCACCGCTGGCCACATAAAATCTTCTCAAAATTTTTTATATATTCAATAAAATTACTATTTTAGATTATTGCCTTTATTTATTTTGTATGTATATAGAGAGTACAAACATACGTATTTTTTAAGATTTACGATTTAGGAATGAAAAGTTGCAAAACAATCAGTTAGGCATCCGACGTCGCATTTTCGACATTTTTTTGTAGTATTTTTATGGCATTGGTCACAGCGTACCCAGTTTGCACTGGAAATAATTATGTGACCTATGGAGTGAGCCAATGCATACTTTCACAGATAAATAGTAACTACAGATCTAGTAAAAGCTTGATAGTCGAGATTGGACTTCTCTTGCCCATCTGGAGATTGCTTATACAATTGGAAAGCGCTATTCATAGAAACGTTTAAGGGCCACATCAAGAGTTGCCAATACCATTTCTTTTTATTTATGCTAATGCGGTAACAGGCTATATTTTGGTCGATACCTTTACAGGTTGATGCTACAGTAACTACGTTATTGACATTGTACCGAACTAGAGTCACACCTGATGTTTCGTCAGTTATTTGATGGAAGCTCCCACGCTCTTTTTTATTTATTTCTACAAGTGAATTCAATGGTGCATGCTCTACCCGACTTGCACGTATTGTATTTACCTGTGCCTTGGTGGCCTGATTCTTTTAAAGCTGTGAGCAATTAAAAAGATGTAAAAAAATTATTCATATATACATGCACTGGGAGTCCTATGGGCAGTTTGGAAATTAAGTTGGTAACAATAGAACCTCCAACACCTAGATCTGGATTGGTGTTACCTGTGCTTGCGCCTTGATAAGGTATGGCTTGAATAATATAACCTAGGCGCGTAGCCATACACCAACATTTGAGGCCAAAACGTATTGGCTTACCATGTATGTGCTGCTTTGTACTATGATGTTCATAATACGGAATCATGGATTCATAAATGCTAACTTCATAATATTGTGGCCAGTACTGCATTCATTTTTCGTTTAATTTCTCTCATAAAGGTCGTACTGTTGTAAATTTATTGTTTACATCTAAAGTCGCGTTATCAGAAACATGCAAAAATCGAAGTATCTGTTCAAATCGTGAACGAGATATTGCGTTAGCTACGCCGGGGTGGTAGGTATCGGTTCCAGTATCCCAGTACATACGATTTCTAGCTTGAACGGTATATCCACTTAGGAAAAATATTGCAAACACTAGGCGAATTTCATTTATTGTTACTACAAATTGTTTTCCTTCAAAAATCACGTACCTTTTTAAACGTTCTACAAATAAGTCTATTATGTCATCATCGTAAAATAAATATTACTATCAAAAAACTTATAGGGACTCCATTCCCTTCTCTGGTGTGCCGGTAGATCAATTCCTTTCTATTTTGTTTTTTCTATGACCAGTTTTTTTCTTTTTTGCTTTTTAGCAGTAGAACTGGATGCGATTTGCGACAGAGGCAAGCTATCATCACCAGTGTCGTCTTGATCTACTATGTTGAAATGAATTCCAGGACCTGATCCTCGCACACATTCTAGTTCTAGCACAAGCGCATCTTCTTCGTCACTATCACCATTACTTAATGTATGATTTCTGGTTAGCCACGTAAAGACAGTACCCTCAATATTGCCATCTTCAGCCTCTAGCATATCTAAAATTTCAGCCAAAGATAACCTAAAACAACACAATAAGCATTACGTGACTATATGCAATTAAAATAAATTATAACACATATGACGTAAAGTTTGAAATCGATGTGCGCTACAAAAATGGAGCAGTTTATATCTGTGGCTTGAAGCTAAAAGGGTCTATGTCACTTTTTTGCTCTTTTGAGTTAATCATTGCATTAGATTTGTTTTCTTACTCTTTTTCATTATGGTAAAACAGCTAAAGTCATACTTAACCCAGAACAGCTTCATAAATAAAATGCTGGCTAATGTCACTATGAAAGCATCTATAAAAGTTAAAGTTCAATTCCAATTTTCTCAAAAGTAAATATTTTGACATAGGTAAAAAATTACAGTCACAACATTAAAAAATTATTTCTTATTATTTCAGTTGAAAAATATCTTAACCATTTTAAAAATGGAGCGATGAGCACATATGTATGGGTTAACCCATAAATCCAAAAAATAGAAAATGAGCGTACATACATATATAAACTAATATTTAAATTTTAATTCAGGCTTAAGTTCATATTATCTTTCTTATTGTAACAAAGAACTTTTGATTGCGATAAATGAAAGAATAGTCTAAAAAATTATATTTTTCACCGACACTAACCGAGTGGAATGCATTTTCGAAACTAGCTACGATTTCATCATCAGCACACTTTGATCGGTACTTATATGTTGGTTCTAAATATCATTTTTTTAACTCCCGGGATTTAAGTTAAGTGAATTCGGTAACTACTTAGTTTTTCCTTTTTATACCCTTCACCGTGGTGTACAAGGGTATATATAGCCTTGTCATTCCGTTTTTACTTTTTTCAATTTTCATTTCCGACCCCATAAAGTATATATTTTCTGAAAGCTTATGAAAAGAGGAGTCGATTTAGCACTGACCTTCTGTCCGTGTTTTGGTTGAAATCAACTTTTAGAAGCAACCATATATTCCTCAGGTCTGTGTATGGTATCAATATCTTGGAAATATCCGGGAATGCATCGCTATCGAAATTCATCACATTCGCCCCATAACTTTCTGAGATATAAGCAAATAAACACTGTCTCTGTTTTTTCTCATATTTTAAATACCAAAATTAAAATTTTTCAGTCATTGAATAATTTATAGGTACTTTTGCTACTATTTATAGATATAATATGCCCCTAGTGATATTCGTGAGAATTTTTGGAAACAGCGTGCTCTAATAGGTAAAGTTATTGGGAAAAATTTTTTTAAAAATATATATTCCAAAAATTTACAAACTAAAATCAAATTTTTTCAGCTTCTAGACAACCGAGAGAGATAGAATACAGATAACTACGTAAAAATTGAAAATCGATGATGACGTCGGAAATAATAAAGAAAAATGGCGTATAACATGAAAGATTGGTTAGGTAGCGATAAGAACAGATGATTGCTTTTTATTTAACAATCAATCTTTATAATCATTTGTTTTATTTTATGTTTGCACTGTTGCCAACTTTTTCCCAAAAAGTATCGCTAAAATAAGTTGAAAAATAGCCTAAAATTAAAAATTATCTAAATTTGAGCGCTAAATCGCTATTTATTTGTTTTTTTTTTTTTTTTCAAATTCTGACATAAATTTAACAAAAAATAGCCAAGGTTTCGTCGATTTTTTTATTGCGCGGAAAATTATTATTTTTCTTAAACAATGACAAAAATAAAAAGAGAAAATTACAGTAATTTTTATTACGAAGGCAGATTTTATTAATTAAATTTTTATACCCTTCACACAGTGAAAAAGGGTATATATAGGTTTGTCATTCCGTGTGAAATTTCTACAATTTTGATTTCCGACCCCATAAAGTATATATTTTCTGAAAGCTTATGAATAGGGGAGTCGATTAAGCCCTGTCAGTCTGTCCGTCTGACCGTCTGTCCGTGTGTATGTCAAATCAACTTTTTGAAGCCCCCCGTCATCGCTTGGACTCGGGTGAGGTATTAAAATATCAGAAATATTCGGGAGTAGATCGGTATTGAAAATCAGAAACATCGGTACATAAACAACTGAGATATGAGCAAAAACCCACGACCACCTCGTTTTTTTTCACAAAAACAACATTACAACAACAACATACATACATACAAACGTGTATACTGGTTTGAGAAAAAGTGGCATCGAATCCCAGCTGAGGCAAAAAAATTTTTTTTTAAATTTTTTTAAAATTTTTTTTTTTAATTTTTTTTTTATTTTTTTTTTATTTTTTATTTTGTTTTATATATATTATATATATAATAATTTTTTTTTTTAATTTTTTTTTTGAAATTTTTTTTTTAATTTTTTTTTAAATTTTTTTTTTATTTTTTTTTTTTTTTTTTTAACATACATACGTGAATTTATAATTTTACAATGGGATGTTTTTATATATGTATGTTTTTATATGTATGTACGTATTTCATATGGGATGAATGGTGACACAAACTACTGTTATTGCATGACTACACGTTGTGAAGGGTATATAAGATTCGGCACGGCCGAATATAGCGCTCTTACTTGTAATACATAATTTACATATGTATGAAGGTATGTGAAAAAAATTCTAGAAATATACGTACACATATGTACGTTATGTTCAAATTCAAAAAAAAATAACGTTTATTAAGTATTTCTAATTACGTTATATTTATAATATGCATACTAAGATCCTATTTAAAAACATTATGGGATTTATTCACTTAATTGTAAAATTGTAATCTATTCTTTTTAAAATATACCGTAATTGGCCACTTCAGCCAAGCTTAGAAATGTTAATACAATTTGTTGATTTTCGGTACTGAAAATAATTATTAAAATACCTATATAGAATAGAATATTTATTTTAGATTTATGTACCACGTAGGCTGTTAGTTTTTAAAAAACATGACTAATGACCTGATGACACCAACGTCTATTGTTTTATCTCCTAATACACTTTATCTAGAACCACACTAAAACATATTTATTTATCGTTCTACTAGCATTTAACCCGCTACTTCGTTAGCGCAGTTCTTACTATTTATTGAATACTCAAGTTCTATTTATAATTATTAAATATTTTTGGTTCAATTTCTGAAAATTTTTATCTCTGATTCAATCTACTTACAAAAATAAAAAGTAGAGTAAGGATATATCGGGCATATATTTTCTGACTAAAAGCAAGACCAATGCTACTGAGTTTCAAAAATTAAGATTCATATTTTGCAAAAATTACCCTAAAAATAATAAAAGTAACATTTTTTCCTTCACTAAAACTTCCCCTTGGTTTATTATTACCTACATTCAGAATTCTATGTATACAAAATATAAAAAAAGGGAAAAAGTAATTTTGGTTGTCCATAATATTAGGATTTAGACCTCGGATCAAAAAACACTCACTTTTAGAATCTATGTTTACAAACGTAAAAATACAAAGAGTACAATAAAAATGCGAAAAGGCCTTTTTGTGTCTCCAATATCATTTTAATTTTCAAATTGAATTAACAATCCTTTATTTCACTGTTTTAGCTTTATAAACGTAGGAAAATCAAAAAGCACCATTAAAATTCAGAAAAGTACCTTCTTGGTCGCCCATAACATATTTAGTCTTACCTTGTATCAATAGTCACTAATTTCGAAATTCTGGCTTCGCAAACGTTAAAAATATAAAAAGTACCATAACAATTCAAAAAAGTACCTTTGTGGTCGCCCAAAAATTTTTTAGTTTCACATGGAATCAAAAGTTCTTGATTGTAAGATCCTACCTTCATAAACGTAGAAAATACAAAAAGTACCATAAAAATTTAAAAAAGTACCATCTTGGTCGCCCATAACATTTTCAGTTTCACCTGGAATGAAAAGTCCTTGATTGTACAATCCCACCTTCATAAACGTAGAAAATACCAAAAGTATCATACAAATCAAAAAAGTACTTTTTTGGTTGCCCATGACATTTCTAGTCTCACCTTGTATCAATGGTCACTAATTTCAAAATTCCAAATTCGCAAATGTTGAAAATACAAAAAGTACCATTAAAATTCAAAAAAGTACCTTTTTCGTCCCCCATAACATTTTTGGTCTCACCTAGAATCAATAGTCCTTGATTGTACAATCCTACCTTCATAAACGTAGCAAATACAAATACCATAACATTTTCAGTTTCTCCTGAAATCAAAAGTCCTTGATTGTACAATCCTACCTTTTTAATCGTAGAGCATACAAAAAGTATAATAAAAATTCAAAAAAGTAACTTTTTGGTGGCCCATAACATTTTTAGTCTCACCTTTGAACCAATAGTCCTGGATTGTACAATCCTACCTTCATAAACGTAGAAAATACAAAAAGTACCATAGAAAAGCGAAAAAGTACATTTTTGGTCGCCCATAACATTTTTAGTCTCATCTGGAATCAATAGTGCTTGATTGTACAATCCTACCTTCATAAACGTAGAAAATACCAAAAGTACCACAAAAATTCAAAAAAGTACCTTTTTGGTCGACCATAAAATTTTCAGTCTCACTTTGTATCAATAGCCACTAATTTTAAAATTCTAGCTTCGCAAACGTTGAAAATACAAAAAGTACCATAACAATTCAAAAAAGTACCTTTTTTATCGCCCATAACATTTTTAATCTCACCTGGAATCAATAGTCCTTGATTGTACAGTTCTACCTTCATAAACGTAGAAAATACCAAAAGTACCTTTTTGGTCGACCATAAGATTTTCGGTCTCACCTTGTATCAATAGCCACTAATTTTAAAATTCTAGCTTCGCAAACGTTGAAAATACAAAAAGTACCATAAAAATTCAAAAAAAGTACCTTTTTGGCCGCCCATAACATTTATAGTCTCACTTGAAATCAATAGTCCTTGATTGTAGAATCCTACCTTCATAAACGTAGAAAATACCAAAAGTACCACAAAAATTCAAAAAAGTACCTTTTTGGTCGACCATAAAATTTTCAGTCTCACCTTGTATCAATAGCCACTAATTTTAAAATTCTAGCTTCGCAAACGTTGAAAATACAAAAAGTACCATAAAAATTCAAAAAAGTACCTTTTTTATCGCCCATAACATTTTTAATCTCACCTGGAATCAATAGTCCTTGATTGTACAGTCCTACCTTCATAAACGTAGAAAATACCAAAAGTACCTTTTTGGTCGACCATAAGATTTTCGGTCTCACCTTGTATCAATAGCCACTAATTTTAAAATTCTAGCTTCGCAAACGTTGAAAATACAAAAAGTACCATAAAAATTCAAAAAAGTACCTTTTTTATCGCCCATAACATTTTTAATCTCACCTGGAATCAATAGTCCTTGATTGTACAGTCCTACCTTCATAAACGTAGAAAATACCAAAAGTACCTTTTTGGTCGACCATAAGATTTTCGGTCTCACCTTGTATCAATAGCCACTAATTTTAAAATTCTAGCTTCGCAAACGTTGAAAATACAAAAAGTACCATAAAAATTCAAAAAAGTACCTTTTTGGTCGCCCATAAAATTTTTGGTCTCACCTGAAATCAATAGTCCTTAATTGTACAATCCTACCTTCATAAACGTAGAAAATACAAAAAGTACCATAGAAAAGCGAAAAAGTACCTTTTTGGTCGACCATAAGATTTTCGGTGTCACCTTCTATCAATAGCCACTAATTTTAAAATTCTAGCTTCGCAAACGTTGAAAATACAAAAAGTACCATAAAAATTCAAAAAAAGTACCTTTTTGGTCGCCCATAACATTTTTGGTCTCACCTGAAATCAATATTCCTTGACTGTACAATCCTACCTTCATAAACGCAGAAAATACAAAAAGTACCATAAAAATTCAAAAAAGTACCTTTTTGGTCGACCATAAGATTTTCGGTCTCACCTTGTATCAATAGCCACTAATTTTAAAATTCTAGCTTCGCAAACGTAGAATATATAAAAAGTACCATAAAAATTCAGAAAAGTACCTTTTTGGTCCCCCATAACATTTTTAGTCTTACCTGGAATCAATAGTCCTTTATTTTACAATCCTACCTTCATAAACGTAGAAAATACAAAAAGTACCACAAAAATTCAAAAAAGTACCTTTTTGGTCGACCATAAGATTTTCGGTCTCACCTTGTATCAATAGCCACTAATTTTAAAATTCTAGCTTCGCAAACGTAGAATATATAAAAAGTACCATAAAAATTCAAAAAAGTACCTTTTTGGTCACCCATAACATTTTTAGTCTTACCTGGAATCAATAGTCCTTTATTTTACAATTCTACCTTTATAAACGTAGAAAATACAAGAAGTACCATAGAAAAGTGAAAAAGTACATTTTTGGTCCAAGTTCCAAATTCAAAGTTTAAAATGTTCAAATATTTATGTAACAAAATATCTTAATAGACACGATTTACAGTCAGTAAATCTACTCTTTTTTGCATAAAAGTAATTATGTTCTAAAAAGTACCAAACTCTTCCCGATTTTTCCCTTTTCTACCCTGTTATGAATGTGTTTCAATTTTTACTAAATTATATAATTTTTTATGTCTAGTGAAATCCCAATCAAAAATTTTGTGAAAATTGGCGGTCTAATTAGGAATTACATACATTTTCCGGAATTTTCCCCTTTTTGGTACCTTTTTTGTCCCCAAAAAAGTTTCCAAAAATTTCACCTAAATATTTGTCAATATTCTATTAGGCAAAAATAATGATCAAATTTTGTCCCATTGAATAATATTAGAAAAGTTTCTATTAAAAAAAGTACCAAAAAAAGGGACAATTTTTACCCCTTATACGTGCGAATTTGAAAAAAGTGCCGAATTCTTATTAATATTTTTTCGCGAACTACTTAAAACAGTTCAAATTTTTTTTCCTAGCTATATGTGTTTGGAAGTTACATAGGCACCAAATTATAGTTTTTACCCGTTTTTCCCCTTAGGGGTTGAAAATTCCAAAAAACGCCATACACCTGTCAGCTTATTTTTTGTGCAAATTACAATACTTTTTCAATTTAATTTGTATCATTTTTAGTTTAGCCGATATAAGATTACCGATTTTACCCGTTTGTACCCTTTTTTACCCCCTTAAAGTTCGAATTTCCAAAAATCCCTTCTTAGTGGAGCTATACATTGAAAGAGGAACCGATTGTCCAAATTTCATGTCTCTAGCTCTCTGCGTTTGGGCTGTGCGATGATGAATCAGTCAGTCAGTCAGTCACGTTACTCTTTTATATATATAGATAAATACGGTTTTCATTCGTTCCATCGAAATCTTTTTATACCCGCCACCAAAAAAATGGTGGGGGTATATTCATTTTGTCATTCCGTTTGTAACACATCGAAATATCCATTTTAGACCCCATAAAGTATATATATTCTGAATCGGGGTTTGATTTTATGACGATCTAGCTATGTCCGTCCATCTGTCCGTCTGTTGAAAGCACGATAGAGGTCGCACCGAAAAAGCTAGGGGGCCAGAATCTTTCTTATAGACAAGGTTTGTTTGGTATTGAAAATGGGCTAAATCGGAATATTAGGAAGAGAGTTATAGCTCGAAAAGCAAGAGTAGGTCGAAAAAACCGTGTCCTTTGAACATCGAATAAAATGGAATTGTGTCCAAACGCCTTAACGTAGACTCATGAAACTTCGAATATATATTTCCTGGCTAAGGACAATATTTTCCCCCGAAAATTGTCTAAATCTATGCATTAGGAGAGGAGTTATCGATCAAAATGTACGAAAATTTATACCGCACAGTGTATTTTTCGGTATATTTAAAAACAAAAACGTCATAAAAGCAACAAAATTGGATGTACGACTCTGAAATTTTGCACACTTTGCTTTTTGGTGACACGCTTTCTTGTAACGGCAAATCAATGTGCCACACCCACTTTTACGCCCACCTCCCATATAACGTTTTAACTAAAATTCATATAATTTCTCTATTAATAAAGATTTTGGAATAATAAAGGCCTATATTGAAACACCTCAGTTGTACTCATTCGCAAAAATAACTTTGACACGCCTACTATAACGCCCACTTTTCACGTTATCGACCGTTAATGAAATTTAAAAGCTCATAAAACCGCTAAAATTAGAGGTATGATGATAAATTTTTCTACGTCTATCCCCCTAGGCAATTTCATTACTATGCCAAAAAATTAAGGTGCCACGCCCACTTTTACGCCCACCTCCCATATAACGTTTTACCTAAAATTCATATAATTTCTCTATTAATAAAGATTTTGGAATAATAAAGGACTATATTGAAACACCTAAGTTGTACTCATTAGCAAAAACAACTTTGACACGCCTACTTTAACGCCCACTTTCACTTTTGAATTGTGTCCAGACGCATAAACGTAGTCATGAAACTTCGAATTTATATTTATCGAGTCAAAAGTATATTTTTCCCTGAAAATCGCTTAAATCTATGAATCAGGAAAAAAATTATAGATAAAAATGTACGAAAATTTATATCGCACAGTGTATATTTCAAATTTAAAACGTTATAAGACTGAAAAAACTATATGTACGATTCTGAAATTTTACAAACATGGCTTTTTGGTCAAAGTCTTCGTTATAACGGAAAATAGATGTGCCACGCACACTTTTTTCCTTAAATTTTTATAAAAATATATTAGTCATATATATTAGCATTTATTCATCTTACACTGCGCCATTTATTGTACTGTAGCTAAATATAAGATAAAGATGATAAGATAGATGACTCTACTAGCAACTACTAGATGGCATGCTAACAACTTATGCTTATGTTCTCCTGAAATTATGCTATATTAAAAATGGGAATTTAGGAAAATTTTGACCTAAGTAAAAAAAAATTATCTCTAAACATTATAAACAATTTATTTTCATGTACTAATGGCTAACAAATTTTAAAATTATACAAAACTTATTTCGTTTGAAAATCTTTTAAAAGCAAAATGTCATAGAAGTTTAAAAATCAAAATCTTACTAATAAATTTTCCGTTTTAGAAAAATGCAGAGAATGTATATTTTAAATCACCCTGTGGCCCTTAAAATTTAACCCTAAATTCACTTTCTTCCTCTTAAATTCATGTAAATTCTCTATGAATAAAGATTTTGGAATATTAAAGGACTATATTGAAATATCTAAGTTATGTTTATTAGCAGAAACTTTATTGACACGCGTATTTTAACGGACACTTTCATTGAAAGACTAAATTTACGAAAACATTTTACTAGCATACCGAAGTTATAATGGGTGGTTTAACTTTAAGGGACTATGTTGATTTTGAATAAAATTATTATGAAATTATTATCATTTATTGGAACAAAATATCGGCCAAATGGCCCCCCAACCTAGGCGGCACACCACGATCCGATAGTCCAAATTTTCAATGACACTGTTGATGCTCGATTGGTGGGCACGATGATGAGTCGAGGTTGCTTGCTCTTTTGCCACGTCATCGTGAAAAACAGCAATGTTTCCCATTCAACGAACTAAGATGGCATTCACAGATGTTTTCACATTTCATACAGACCTGCTTTGCAGACATTTAAATATTTTTTACAATTCTCACGATTGTGGACGAATTCGAACGATTATGTTGACCAAAAGAATCACGAAGTGCACAAAATGCATTTTGATTTGAACGCCCATTTTTATAAATATCTTTAATATTTAAAAGCGTTGCTCGATTGCGTATCTTTCCACGGTTCAAGTTGAGTTAGTCTGAGATTGAGAAATGTCAAATGAAATACAAGAAAAAAGTTGAAGTTTAGATGTGGTTCACCTTAAACATGGGCCCTTAAAATTTAACCACCCTCTACAAAGAAAGTGATACATATTTTATTATAAAGAGATTATTCTATAGCGATTAACAAAAAAATAAATATTGTGCTTTAAATGTACACAAAATTGGTGGTGGGTATGAAAGATTCGGCACAGCCGAATATAGTGCTCTTACTTGTTTTTTTTTATATAAATCACTAAGGTGATCAATTGAATTGATTGACGTACGTTGAGATATAAATGAAGTCTTCTTTTAATTTAAATTTTCTCCAATATAACCCTCTAACCGATGCAGATGACTTCTGTTTTTAATTGTACAATTTTGCAGACAGGGAGCATCTGCATCATAATCCTTTTGTATCGTGTTTTAATCTTACATTACTCAGGACTTAAACTTTTAATGGCTTAACCATGCACATGCACAAATTTTTGATTATATTAGTTTTTTTTGCAATATTTCGAATTTCGTGCCAGAAATTTTTAAATAGTTTTTTTTTGTATAACTCACAAACTCATCTAAAGAAAGAAAGCAGCGCTTATTTAACTTCTACTTTTACAATAAAATTATTCGAGCTATAAACTTTGCAAGATTAAATTGGTTTTTGAATTTTCAGATGCTTTCAGATGCCAAAATCTGTTTAAAAATTGTATTAAAAATAGCATTCGCTTTACAAATGAATTGGTAGCTACTCCTTAAGAATGTTAACAACAAATGTATTTAAAACACGTTAAAAACTAACACCATAAAAATCGCTAGATTTCCAGCTAATACCCTGAAAAAAAATGTTTAAAAATCGCTATATTTGATGGAAAAATAGCTAAAATGGCAACAGTCTTTTCAAGTATTTAACAGAATGTTGGTTGACCAACAGTGCCTATGTAAATTGAGTTTGTATTTATTGAACTTTTCGGTTTAAACTAATATTTTAATTAATTAGTTGTATAGAGTACAGAGATCGGCGTGCATTGGGATGACGGGAGCGATGCGAACTAGTCCTTCGGAGGCGCTGAACACTATGTTGCATCTCGTTCCCATAGATATTCATATATTGGCCACATCCGCAAGTAGTGCGGTGAGGCTTAATGCGACTGGATGTTGGAGGTCGAGGACGTATGGCCATGCGAGTATATTGGCCACGCTGCCTTCGAGCGTGAATCAACCCTCTGACTACATTACGCCCTACATGGATTTTGATGGGGCGTTCAGGGTTCTTATTCCCTCCAGGAGAGAGTGGAATGGGGGTCGCCTTTTGGGGAGTTTTGACACCAGGATCTATACTGACGGTTCGAGGATGGAATGTGGTGTTGGATCTGGTGTCTTCTCTGATGGACCGGAGATTGAACTCTCCTTCCGTCTTCCGGATGATTGCAGCGTTTTTCAGGCGGAAGTACTCGCTATCAGGGAAGCATGTAGGATAATGAATGACGGGAATATCCACGGGAGCATTGGAATATTTGTCGACAGTCAGGCGGCACTCTTGTCACTCAGGTCATACATTATTACGTCTAAATTAGTTGGCCAATGTAGAAAGGAACTGTCAAGGCTTGGTCAGCGGGCTGACGTTACTCTAGTTTTGATTCCTGCGCATAAGGGCCACTATGGTAACGAGCGTGCTGCTGAGCTAGCCAGGGGAGGATCTGCTCTGGATATCTCTAATGCAATTGCAGTTGCAATCCCGTTGGGGACTATTAAGAGCAGAATCTCCAGACACTTTCTCCGGAAGGCTGATAACAGGTGGCGTGGGCTGAGCACGTGTAAGGTGGCACGGCTTACGTGGCCCTCTTTTGATGCACGACGTACATTGCAACTTACCAGTCGGAGTCGGAGGGACATATCGAGGTTGGTGGCGGTATTGACGGGTCACTGGATGTTAGGCAAACATGCAAGTCGGCTCGGACTCCCATCGAACGACCATTGTCGCAGTTGTCTGGATAGAGAGAAGGAGGAATCGGTTTTCCACTTTCTCTGCGAATGTCCTGCACTGGCGGCTAAGAGACACAGATTTCTGGGCGAACATATACTAGATGGCCTCTCTGCGATATCTGAAGTTGGACTGAATTATCTACTGAGATATCTCAGGGCCACGGGGTGGATCTAGTACCCTTACTCTTGGATTTTATTCTGAGATACACTAGGAGCTGACGAGTGATGTGGTCCTGTCAAAACGGAGTCATACATACTCTACTTGACTGTTGGCGTGCGGCGAACTACCACGATAACCAACCAACCAACCAACTAATATTTTAATTTAGGCTTGAGTTCATATTAATATTCTTATTGTAACAAAGAATTTTTAATTGTGATAAAAAAAGGAATAATCAGTAAAATTATATTTTTTACCGACACCAGCCGAGTATAATACAATTTTAACCATATACGAGAATAGCGAAACCTCGATTCGTATCTTTACAGATAGCCAATCAGTGATTAAGACATTGAGAAAGGAGAAAGTTGAATCCCGGAACGTTTTGCAATGCAAGAGTTAGATAAACTCATATGCAAATTGTGAACATCTGGAGATAAAAGGGATACCAAGTTATCACGGGCTGATCGGAAACAAGAAAGCCGACAAATTATCCAAAATGGGAGCTCTTCTGAGTACTATAACTTTGGAGAACGCCAAACCCCTTAAACGATTTAAGAATGAACTTAAACGTTGGGCGATGGAGGAACATGTCCGAAAATGGCAAAGCACTGATGTCGGTAAGGTGACAAGAACACTATGGGGTGATCCAAACCTTGGGAAATCAAGAGAGATTCAAGGAGATTCTGAGACTATGTAGACCTACACTTAGGAAACTAACCAGTGTAATTACAGGTAATACGGAGTTGAGAACTCATCAGCTTTGGTACACTACCTCTGTCATTGTCCTGCATTTGGACATATTAGGCGCGAAAATTTTACAGTGGATACTATGCCGAACTTAGAATACCTGGGGAACTTGAAGTGGAGATCCATAAGGCGTTTCATTGAGGGGACTGGGTTCTTGGACTAGTCCGTTATTTATGGGAAATTATGTTTATGGTTTTTGTTTGGGAATTCCGTTTTCCATATGGAGCGCACAACATGCCAACTGGGCATAAGTGCATACCTGTCATGGGTTTGGGCTTTTATACCCCTCCTTTTCCACCTAACCTAACCAGATAAGAGTTCATCATCAGCACAACATTCTGTTGAATACTGGCCAAACAAAAAATAAAACAAATTATTATAAATTTATTGATTCTTTTCACAACAACTTACGATACCAGTTAAGTGTGATATTTATATATACGACACAATAAAAATAAAAAATATTAAAAAAAACTTTGTAGTCGTATATACATATACTTACGTATCTATATACATATGTACATGTATTCATGTATGGATTCAGTTATGTATGAATAAATATATGTATATGGAATTTTAAAATTGACATTTTTCTTAATTTCCCTTAAAACTTTTGATCATTTAATTTTTTTACTATCCTTTACCTTCCGTATTGTAAAAAGGTCTGGAGGAACGGATTATGGAAGATGACGACAACAAATTGATTTCCGGCGAAGTACACAGTCGCAGTCTAAGTCAATCTTCGCTTAAGCAAGAAGCTAATGTAATTGTCAAGAAAATTGATTCTAGCAAAAAAAGTGCTAGTCTGGGTGCCGCAATTGACAGTAGCAATATTGGCCGTGTAGTCGGTATAGTTGAGCACACATTATCCAACGAAATTGAGAATATGCCAGAAGCTTTTAAAAAGAAAATAATGCTTCAAGAACAGTACAACAATGAAAACGAAGATACAACCTGTTGGAGTCGAGACAATAATATAACAGTTAATTCAGACGACGAAGAGGGTCAAACCAATCACTCAGTTCAAGCAGATATTGACATTATGAACACAGTATTCAAAGGAAACGACCAGGTAGGGGCTAATGATTTTAAAAACATTGTTGGAAGATGTGAAGATGGAATAATAAAATTTGAGGTATGTTTGAATTTGAATGTATACTTCTTTGTTTAAATTAGTTATTTATGTGTTTATGTGAATACAAAACAATTTTCGATACCCACCCAGCCTGCAAAATTGTCCGACATCTGTCAGATATCTGTAAGAAATGTCGACAAACAAGTAGGTTAGGTTAGGTTGAAAAGGAGGGGTATTAAAGCCCAAACCCATGACAGGTATGCACTTATGCCCAGTTGGCATGTTGTGCGCTCCATATGAAAAACGGAATTCCCAAACAAAAACCATAAACATAATTTCCCATAAATAACGGACTAGTCCAAGAACCCAGTCCCCTCAATGTAACGCCTTATGGATCTCCAGTTCGAGTTCCCCAGGTATTCCAAGTTCGGCATAGTATCCACTGTAAAATTTTCGCGCCTAATATGCCCAAGCGCAGGACAATGACAGAGGTAGTGTACCAGAGTCTCATCCTCTTCCTCGCAAGCTCTACATGTTGTCTCCTCAGATAATCTCATGCGAGCTCGATGAGTTCTCAACTCCGTATGACCTGTAATTACACCGGTTAATTTCCTAAGTGTAGGTCTATTTAGTCTCAGAATCTCCTTTGATTTCCCAAGATTTGGGTCACCCCATAGTGTTTTTGTCACCTTACCGACATCAGTGCTTTGCCACTTTCTGACATGTTCCTCCATCGCCCAACGTTTAAGTTCATCCTTAAATCGTTTAAGGGGTTTGGCGTTCTCCAAAGTTGTAGTACTCAGAAGAGCTCCCATTTTGGATAATTTGTCGGCTTTCTCGTTTCCGATCAGCCCGTGATGGCTTGGTATCCATATTATCTCCAGATGTTCACAATTTGCATATGAGTTTATCTCGCTCTTGCATTGCAAAACGTTCCGGGATTCAACTTTCTCCTTTCTCAATGTCTTAATCACTGATTGGCTATTCGTAAAGATACGAATCGGGGTTTCGCTATTCGTTTCCTTTATCCATTTAATTCCTTCCGTAATCGCCATGATCTCAGCCTGAAAAATAGTGTTGTGATCTGGTAGACGGAAGTATTTGATTCTATTTCGGCTTATGTCGTATAAGCCCATTCCAGTTTCGTCACCAATCTTTGAACCGTCTGTGTAAAGAACGATTCCGTGGGTGTTTTCCATTCTGATTATCTCATCCCATTCTCCCTCTTCCGGTATAATGGTGATGCAGTTAATATTCTCATATCTCATCGGGATTTTATCACATGTTAATTCCGTAATATTTCCCAGCGGTAAGATATCCGTTATTCTTTGGTATCTGGTCTTATGTTCTCTTTTAAGCCACTCATCTATTGCCATTAATCTTGTGGCAGCTAAGGCCGCTTCATATTTTACCTGTATCTCAATTGGCCAAATGTATAATATATTCTCAATGGCCATTGTCGATGTGGTCCTCATGGCGCCGCAAATACTAATGCAGCACTGTCTCTGAATCTTTTGAGAGGTTCTAAATATATTCACCTTCTTCGCTAAGGATGTCCACCACACTAACAAAGCATACGTAATTGTAGGCCGCAGTACACTAGTATATAGCCAATGTGTCATCCTTGGGCTTAAGCCCCATTTTGAGCCTATCACTCTTCTGCAGAGGGCCTATATTCTTTGAGCTTTTTCCACTTTACATTCAATGTGGTCCTTCCAGGATAGTCTCCAATCAAGTACTATTCCTAGGTATTTGACCTTCTTATCAATCTTAACTATCTTATTCCGAAAGATGGGATAGCTATGCTATGAATCCCTCGTTCGATAGAATCCTCAGTAGACTATGTATGGTAGTTACCCATAATAATGGAGATAAAATACCTCCCTGTGGGGTTCCTCGCCATACTTTGTCCCTTCTTCTTACTCCATTTGCCTCACAATTTATCCATCTGTTCCTTAACATATTGCTAATCCACGCAATTAAAACATGGCTTAACCCTAAGTTTTCCAAGGAACCGATAAGACTCGAGGTCATTACGTTATTGAAAGCTCCTTCTATGTCTATGAATACGCCCATGGTATACACACCCAGGTCGAAGGATCTTTCTATATGATAAACAACTTCCTAAAGAGCAGTCTCGGTAGATCTGCCCTTGATATAGGCGTGTTGTCCGAATCGCCTGGTAATCGTCTTCTGAGCATTCCATCGACGATACGCTCCATGGTTTTCAATAAGAATGATGTTAAGCTTATGGGTCTATAAGTTTTAGGATTTGCGTAATTTTCTTTCCCTGGTTTAGGTATGAAAACGACTCTCGCCTCCCTCCATTCCACAGGGGTGTACGCATATTTTAGGCAAGTAGTAAAAATGTTCGCCAGCCTTATATCGATTAGGTCAATGCTCCTTTGTAGGAGAGCCGGAAAAATACCGTCCTGCCCTGGTGCCTTATATGGCAAGAAACTATTTACCGCCTCTCTGACCATATTTGCGGTTATAATTATGTCCGTCGTGGCACTACCATCATGGGGGTGGGGAATTTCTCCTTCATCCGCCATTTCCGTTTGGAAGTTTGCCTCTCTCAGTATTCCTAGCGTCTCCTCCATCGTCTCCGACCTTTTCCCGTTCGAGTCAATGACGGTTTCCGGTTGGGTGTGGGTTTTCGATAGGAATTTCTTATTTCTAGAAACGTCATTCACGCTGTCCACCTGATTGCAAAAATGCCTCCAGGGTCTGCGTTTGGCGATTCTTATTGCTTTGTTGTATATTCTGAACTTCTCACTGTAATCGTCGCAGTATACTGATTGTTTCTTTCGATAGGCTCTGTTAAATAGCCTTCGGGTTTCTTTCCTGAGATTAATCAGTTCATCTGTCATCCAGGGCTTTTCTCTTGGGGTTCGCCTTTGTCGCAGTGGACAATGCTCCTCAAAAGTTTCCTTAAAATCGGCAGTCAGTATTCCCACCATCAAATCTGTCGTGTCCAGATTTACATCCGGTTCCGGATAAGTTTCGAGTTTATGTTGAAGAGTTAACCTAAAATTTGGCCAATCTGTTCTGGCCTTATTCCTAAAAGTCACCGGTTCCGGTAGCGGATGAGTTAAGGTCATAAAAATATAGTGACGGTCCGAATAAGAGTGCATATCAGATACGTGCCAATCGCAAATTTCTTCAATCAAATTTTCTGAACATACAGTCACATCAATTACCTCTTCCCTAATTCTGTTAATAAATGTAGGTTTATTTCCTAAGTTAAGGGTAAATAAGTTATTTGCACTTAGGAATTCCCATAGGCCGTCTCCTCTCTTGTTACTGTTCGTGCTGCCCCAAGAGAGGTGATGCGAGTTTGCATCACAGCCTATTAAAATATTCCTACCTGTTCTCCTTGTCGATGTTAATATACTTCTTAAATCCGACGTCGGTGGTAGTGTCGGAGCATCAGAAGGTTGGTACACCGATGCCAGCATTAAATTGCGTGAGCCATGTATTAAGGTAGTCGCATCCGCTGTAGATAAATCTGGGGAAAAAAGAAAATTTAATCCCTTATGACAAAGTATTTATGTTCTGGGTCGAGACCCAGTTTTAGCATAAAATAATTAGTAATCACACTCATTCAAGCCAGTGACTCTGTCTTTAACAGTCCTGGGTTCCTGTGTGAGAACTATGTGTATCTTACCTTTAGTTATATTTTCCATCAAAGCTTGTGTAGCCGTCCTGCTCCGATGGAGATTGATCTGCAAGAGCAGTGTCATTGCTGTTCGGCTAAAAGAGATTCTTCTTGGGATTGAGTGATCTTCGACTCCTCCCTCTTCATTGGCACGGTGTGGCCTTCGCCATCTTTAGCCTCCTTTGCCTCATCTTCGGGATTTTTCTTCTCCGTTGGATTATGTGTCCAACCAATGGGCGTTTTACCAACTTTTAAGAATATGGTCGTACTTGCGAAGTGCACCTTCCCTTTTTGCTCTTCGAGGTAAGACATGGAGGGTTTATCTACCCCTACTACTATCAGGGTACCATCGTCAGTTTCCTTACGATTGAAAACTTCCCATTTTTCCACTTCCAGACCTATGTTTTGCTTGCCAATGATTTTTAGCATGGCTTTACTATCTAGTTTGCTGCCCCAACCCTTAACGAAAAATGAAACCTTGTTTAGGGATGGGATATCGGCCTTTCTCACCATGGCAGGTTTGCCACCCTCCCACGTGGCTGGTATGCCTCCCACTAGGTCTTTCATAACATGTGCGCAGGTGTCTGATTCTAGTTGTAGAAAGAGTACTTCCCTGGCGAACCTACAGCTATCTATATGGATTTGTGGAGCATTATCATCTGCTTCGAGGACATACTGCACAATCCTCTCATTTATGGCATTATCTAATTCCTTCTGATGTGCCATTGGAATTTTACCCGATGCGCTATTGGAATCGATAACAGCATAGCATAGCTCCTCTGTGATCTTCCTTCTGGCCACTTTCGCATACGTGGGTTGCTCCTTAGCCGATTTTTCCTCCGGCTTTTTTTTACGTGATAGTGGGGTTTTTTTTCGGCTGTACCATCATCACATGTATTTTTAGCTACCGCTTTCGCCTGTTTGGAGGTTGAAGCTATTGGTTCATTTCTTTCTCCTTTCAGATTGGCCGGAGGGTCTTCTTTCGGGAGTTGGGAAATGTTAACCGTTTTACTTCCCTGCTGGTAACTTTTTTGCTTTTTAGTATTGCCAATGGTGTTCTGTTCCTCTGGAGATCCAACCCTCTTACCCTTTTCGGAAGAAATGGGTGTAGACGAGTCTTTCTCTTTAAGGACATCCCGCTGACCTTTTTTATTTACTCTCTGTTTCTTTTTGGCAGTCTTATTTTATCTGTGGTGAGTTTGGCAATGCTTGCCCTTACTTCCTCAACCATTTTGTCTACCTCAGAGGTATCCTTTGTGCATAACACCGTAGTGTCAGCATCTTCTATATTTGAGTCAGAGGTGTCGGAGTCCTCGCCTGTCTTGTGTGGCTGGGGATGCTTAACTCACCCTTGGATCGGATCCCTCGTTCTCTATTCTTCTTGATGCTTTATCAATAACGGAAGCCGAGTTGCCTACCTCCGAAATTATTTCCTTACAGTCATTTGATTTCGACGACTCGGGGCCTGCTTGCTCACCACCATTAGCCGCCGGTACTGAATTTATTAGGCTCTGCACCGCAACTTTTAATTCTTTCTTTTCTGGGTTCATATTTGGTTTAATTTGGGAACCGCCCTATCTCTTTTTTATTTGGTCCGCGAGGAGTTCTAGGAACCCCTAGGGTTAGAGGTAGTGTATGGGATCTGATCACTACATAATGCGACAAATCTCTACTCATTTAGATGGGTAGGTCTTTCCCACTCTATAAAGTGCTCAGGCCCCCCACACTACATCCCCCCCCCTATCTACCGCCTGGGGACGCGTCCGATGGGAGTAGAAATAAGCAAACGACTCCACACGGA
The DNA here is from genome assembly GCA_941918925.1 of Phyto melanocephala. Classification (NCBI taxonomy): domain Eukaryota; kingdom Metazoa; phylum Arthropoda; class Insecta; order Diptera; family Rhinophoridae; genus Phyto; species Phyto melanocephala. Next base: position 57,059,438 of record OW799235.1, read on the forward strand.
CGACAAACAAGCAAGAATAATATATGAATTCTGTCAGACTTCTAACCGCCTAGCATATGAAATGGTTGACACGAATTCTGACAGACATGTCGTGGGAAACTGTAAGTTTTTTACCGACGCGTCTGATAGAAAACTAACAGAAATCTGCAAGAAAAAGCAGGGGAAATTCTGATTTATTGTACGACATTCGTATGGATTTCTGACATATTTCTGAAAGTTTGTCAGATGTAATTCTATCCGATTAATCGTACAGATTTCTTAAAGAAATCTGAAATATTTAATAAAATAAAACTCAGTTTTATGTAACATTTTTTTTATTCATTTAATTTATTATTTATTAACACACATATATTTATATAAATTGTTTATATGCTAGATTTGATAGTTAAAACAATTCTTTTAAATATTTTAAGCTAACTTGAAAATCCAAATACTCCTCTTTTTTTAACATTTTTCCGAAAAGCCTGACCCGAAAGTCAAGATGACAAAATTGATAAAGGCAAAAAATTGCGTTTTAATGTGAAAAGAAAAGAAAAAAACAAGTAAGAGCACTATATTCGGCTGCGCCGAATCTTTTATACGCACCACCAGTTTTCCGCTCTTTTGTAGCTAGGGTTTTTTTCAAAAATGTTTGTTTCCCGGAAGTGCGAGATTTATTTTTTAATATTCCGGGATCCCGCAGCAAAACAAATAAAAGTAAATTTGTTTTTAATTAAAACAAAACTTTTTATTAAAAAGCATAGAATAGTTTATAATGTAAAAAAAATCAATAAAGAAACTTGAATTTAAAATATAAATTGAGTAAAAATATTTTTTATTGAAATAAATATTATTCTCTAGATACGAGATCAAATATAAGCAAAAAAAAAACAAAAATACAGGTACTTCAGCTATAAGATCAGAAATAAAATCATTAGAATTCAATTTCAATATAAACATCTGCTTTCGAATCGTAGCCACCTTTTTATTTCCCGGAATCCCGAAAAATAATTCCGGGAAATCGGAAAGATTAAATAATTCAAATTCCCGGAAAATAACCCAATTTATAGCACAAAATGTATTTGCTTATTATTAACAGTAATCGCTATGCAATAATCTCTTTATACTAAAATATGTATCACTTTCTTTGTATAACTTCGATATGCTAGTAAAATGTTTTTGTAAATTTAGTCTTTCAATGAAAGTTGGCGTTAAAGTAGGCGTGTTGAAGTTGTTTCTACTAATGAATGAAACTTAGATGTTTCACTTCAGTCCTTTATTGTTCCAAAATCTTTATTCATAGACGAATTATCTGAATTTGAGAGAAGCTGTTATATGGGAGAAGGGTTGCCATTCGTACTGTTTTAAACAGTGCATGTACTGTTTTTTGTAATATGTACTGTTATATTCACAATACCTAAAGCAGTACGAAAAAGTACTGTTTTTTATTTTGTACTGTTTTGTTTTTATTTTTTATTTTTTGTTTTATATTTATTATTTATAGATATTAATTTTTTTTTTTTAATTTTTTTTAAAATTTTTTTTTTAACACGTACGTAAATTTATAATTTTACAATGAGATGTTTTTATATATGTGTGTTTTTTATATGTTTGTACGTATTTCATATGGGATAAATGGTGATACAAACTACTGTTATTGCATGAGTACACGTTGTGAAGGGTATATAAGATTCGGCACGGCCGAATATAGCGCTCTTACTTGTTTTAAAAATTCAATTGATTTTTTTTACAAGTTTTTTTTTTTTTTTTTTTTTTTTTAAAAACTAATATTTATTGTATCTTCATATATGTTTATGAACTAACAATAAGTAATCAAATCTTAAATCTATAATTAGTAGATGAAAGTCCAGCCAATGCCAGACAAAATCTGGTTTTCGAAATTAAAATAAATTGTAGAGATTGCGATTATTTAGTTCATCTAAGAGAGATGGTGTCCCTTCTTCTCAAACGAACATGTCCGCGATATTGTAAGATGTTTCGGCCAAGTGGGTTGGGATGAGTTTCCAGCTTTTTTAAGTAGCGGCCAACGTGTCTAGTGATTTCGCTTTTTATCAACGGAACATCAAGATCTTTATGTAAATTGCTGTTTTTTATGTACCAAGGGGCAACGGTTATCATTCGTAGTATTTTATTTTGACGTCGTTGAATTTTTTCTATGTTGGAGGAGGATGCAGTTCCCCATAATTGAATACCGTAACACCAAATTGGCTTCAAAATTGAGTTGTAGAGCAAAAGTTTGCAATCGAGCCTTAATATTGAATTTCGACCTATAAGCCAATGTATTTGAGCAGTCCTTAATTTCAATTGGGTCAACTTTGCATCTATATGATTTTTCCATGTGAGACGGCGATCCAAGTGAATACCAAGGTATTTAACGTGAGAGTGTTGTGGCACCACCTGGTTATTTATAAAAATGGGGGGACAAGATTCCCGACGTAAAGTGAATGTTATATGTGAACATTTAAGTTCATTTATTTTTATTCCCCATTTTTTAGCCCACTTCTCAACATCGGTTATATGGTGCTGTAGTTGGCTTGAGGCATCTTTTGGATCTTTATGAGTGCTGAGAAAAGCCGTGTCGTCAGCGAATGTTGAAGTATGGGTTAAACTGCTTGTTGGCATGTCTGCTGAATATATTAAATATAACATTGGACCTAAAATACTCCCCTGCGGTACTCCAGCCAGGATTGGTTGGGGGCAGCTAACAACGTCTCCTTCTTTTATAAGAAACTGGCGACCGATAGTGTATGTTTGTAGAAGATTGAGAACATTAACTGGGAAGTTATGCTTCAATTTATGTAAGAGGCCTTCATGCCAAACTTTGTCGAAGGCTTGAGAAACATCAATAAATAGACCCGAACAGTACTTCTTTTCTTCAAAGGCTTTTCTTATAACTTGTACCAGTCGGTGAGTTTGTTCGATAGTACTATGTTGTTTTCTGAAGCCAAACTGGTGATCTGGAATGCAGTTGTTAACATTCAATATCGGTATCAATTTCGCTATTATCATCTTTTCGAACAATTTTGACATTGTTGGCAATAGACTAATTGGCCTATACGACTCAACTTTTGAGGGATCTTTACCCGGCTTAGGGATCATCTTGACCAATGCAACTTTCCATTCTGACTGGTAGTAATCAAGGCGAACGATAGCGTTAAAAAGAAAGAGAATAATTCTTTTTGCGGTGCGAGGCAACTGCAAAAGCATTTTATTACTGATTTTGTCAATGCCAGGAGCTTTTCTGATATTTAAGTTGTCAATAGCCTTAACAACCTCTACGTATTGAAATTTTATTTCTACAGGTGGTCTTTCAACAACAGGTGGTAGTTCACTGATGTCAGTACTTACATTGGGAGTGAATACATTCTTTAAATGACTTGCGAAAAGGTTACATTTTTCTTCGTCATTTCTCGCCCAACTGCCATTTAAATTGCGAAGTGGTGGTTTTGAGGTCACGGGTCCCCTGAGTTTAATAGCTGCGCGCCATAACGAATAATTGGACTGAGTAGTTGCATCTAGACCTTTCAGATAATTATTAAGAGAAGCTTCTCTTTGTGATTCTAGCAGTTTCCTAAGCTTTTTTGTACATTCTCTTAAAGTAATTTTAAGTTGGGGCGATCTGTGTTGCTGCCATTCTCTTCTGACTCTTCTCTTTTCAGACAAAAGTTCTTGTACATCTGAAGAATAAATACGAGTGTACCTGGGCTGACGAAAAGTATAGGAAGCATGTTCCGCGGCATTTTTCATTTGCTCTTTGAAGTTGCCAATACATGAGTCGATGTCTGCTGTAGTTCTTAGAAGCAAATTTTCTGTACAATGTGTGCTGATGTACTTTTTATATTTTAACCAATTAACTCGTGTGGAAAATAGTTTCTCCGTTAACCTTTGGTGAGGATTGCAGATAGTGACAATGGTTGGTGAGTGATCCGACGAAAGCTCCAGCGATGCTTCCGCCTCAATAAGTTCAGAGTTTATTCCTTTCATAACGCCGAAATCAATAAGGTCAGGGACTTTACGAGCATCAGTAGGCCAATAAGTAGGCTGTCCGGTTGAAATAACGTTAAGTCTCAATTCAGAAATGGAATCATATAAATTGCGGCCTCTGGGACTAATAAGTCGTGAACCCCAAAAAGTATGCTTTGCGTTGTAATCGCCAGCTGCTATGAACCGAGCACCGAGTGACTTATAAAACTCTATATATTGACTTTTCGTTATTGCTAACCTTGGAGGAGAATACACTGACGATATTATTAGATTTTGGCCAAAGTCAACTACACAGATGTTTGTTGCCTGTAGATGACTTTCAGAAAGACCAGCCAATAAATGGTGTTTTATTCTGGATTTGATCAAGATTGCTGACCCACCACAAGATCTATCTCTGGGGTCCTTGGTGTCGTAAAAAGTGTATCCATTTATTTTGAAAGTACTTCTTGATGTCATGTGAGTCTCGGAGATCAGCATTATATCAATTTTGTTGTTCACAAGGAAACACTCAATTTCGTTTTTATGTTGGCGTATGCCGTTTGCGTTCCAGAAACATATTTTTAGACAGTTCATGGCCTATTTAGTATAGCCTGCAGTAGCGTGGACTGCATTTTTTGCATCTCCTGCATCATGCTGGTCGTATTCGTCATAAAAAGATTCATTGAATTGATCAGATTCTCCAACATACCTTCTAGTCGACTAAAAATAGAACTTGATTGTTCAGTGGTCGGCATCTCTTTTTGCATTGTCGGTTGGTTAGTTTTAAGAATAGAGGCATATGACATTTGATTTGAGGCTGCGTGTGTCAAGACGGGTATATTTGTAATAGGTGGTTTTTGTGACTGTCCAGCAACAGAAACACTTTTGTTGGTCAAAGAACGTTTGACGACCTCAAAAACAGGGCATCCTCTATAGTTGGCAGTGTGATTACCACCGCAATTGCTGCATTTTTTAACCTTAGGGTCGTTCCTGGCTTTGTTGCACTTAGATGTCTCATGCAAATCTCCACACACAACACAAACAGTAGGCAATTTACAGTAAGTTTTGGTATGACCATATTCTTGGCAGTTTAAGCACTGTACCGGACCAGTTCGTTTATGTGGCTCTTCCACAGTAACTCTACGGTGCATGATGTATTTTAGTTCGTAAATGGGGTGCGTTTCACTTTTCTTTAGCTTCATGTCATTAGGCTCCAATTCCACTCGGAAAAGTGGTTGTGGGATCCTTTCCCTGTTCCTAATGTTGGATACCGCTTTGACATTAAAGCCCTTGTTGATTAAACACAGTTTTAACTCCTGAGGATCAACATCAGAATCAATACCCTTGATAACGACTTGGAGGCCTTTTGCACTTTTAAGTTGGTAAGTATAAAAGTTCTTTTTATGCCTCTCCAGCTCGGAAACTGTTTTGCGATAATCGCCTTCACAATTAACTTGAATTTTTGTCTCGCTGATGTTCCCACGTTTCAATGGCGTCACATAAAAAGAGTTTTCTCCAATCAAAGAAATTAACATCTTAACTAGATTATTTGAGTTCTTTTCTCTTAAATAAATTGGAGGCGGCTTAAAAGATTTGTGCAATGCATTTGGGGCGTCAATTTCTTCTTGGAGTATAGCAAAACGATTTTGGGATCTGGGTTTTTCACTGTCTTTTGTAATTTTTGCAGCTGATGCGATTTCCGCAGATTTTGGGCTTCTGCCTCTTTTCAAAACTGTAATGTAACGGTCCATTCCTACCTGTGTTTTGGGTTTTTCTACTGCAACTATTATGCTTTTTGGACTTGGCGTGGCTTTTGCAGCAGTTGTCACTCCTCCAGCACTGGACAGCGAACACCGGGATGAGGACAAACGTTCCGAACTTCTTAATGGTATATTCAAGTCAGATTTAGCTAAGTTTCCACCTTGCTCAATACACTTATTTAAGTTTGGCGCACTAGCACTTAATTTTATAGCTGGAGTAATTTTAGGTTTCACGGTTAAATAATTTCTATTAAATTCCGGATCTCTAATGTTTTCAAAACAGGCACTGTCGGAGCTTAATACAATATGAGCATTTCGACCGCTGTGCTCAGTTACATTTTTGGAGTTTTCACTCATTCACAAATAAAAAATTTTTTTTTTTTTTTTTTTTTTTTTTTTTTTTTTTACCTATTACAAATTTTGCAACTTATTACAAATTTCACTATGTATATCACTCGCGCAGCGAACACGTCCGTACTCTTGAAGAGTCAACGCGAGAAAAACGTTTTTTTTTTAACAATATTTAATTAATACTTTTGGATTACTATTTATAACTTAAAAAATATCAATTGTAATTGACAAATTATCAATTTTAAAGTAGACTTTACTTTATTGTTCATATAAATTGTTATTGTCTTTAAAATAAACTTCAAAAAAATTATTAAAAATAATATTATAGTCGACTTTAACTATTCTTTTTTGAAATTCAATTACCAATTTTGAAATTCTATTTACTATTTTAATTAATAACTTTTGAAATACATTAGATCATTTTCAAAATTACGTTTGAAAATATAGTGCATAGTTCTAAAATACAGTCAAAAATGTTAAAGCATTGGTAATTCGTTTATTTTTTAACTAATATCAATATTAATATCGAAAAACGACGTTGAATTTGTGTTTTTGACCACGTTAGTAACTAAAGATGATATTTGTAGTTCGACTCGATCTATATATGTATTGCATTTTGAAACAAATTTTTATTTTTTTTAATAAAAATGTGATGTATTGAAGTAAAAGTTATGTTATCAATAAAAAAAATGTACTGTTTTTTTTTTTGAAAAGTACTGTTTTCCCCCCTCAATGTACTTTTTTTTCACTTTTCAAATATGGCATCCCTAATGAGACTTTAGAAATAAAACGTAACAGAAAGAACAGAAAAAAGTGTAAAGCGAAGTGTCAAAAAAAAAATGAAAACAGAAACCATGTCCATTTTTCTTCCCCCCTTTCTTCTCTACACCGCTTGCTTCCAAACAAAAAATGACGTCCAAAATTGGACGTCATAAAATTCATCATGTAAATTGGGTGTAACTGTTACGGCATTACATGAAATTCATTAAAATAACCGTGGCGCCATCTGACGAAATTTTGTAGTATCAACTTAGAAACCTTCGTGAGCTCATGCACAGCAACTTTGCACATGATCAAATGCATAACTTACGGTTCTATAAATGACATACAGACACACACATGCACACTACAGTGTATAAAAGTATATATAGCTTTGTCATTTCGTTTGTAATTTCTACAAACTTCATTCCGACCCCATAAAGCATATATTTTCTGAAAGCTTTTGAATAGAGGAGTCGGTCCGTCTGACCGTTTTTCCGTGTGTTGGTTGAAATCAACTTTCAAAAGCAACCATACGTTCCTCAGATCTGTGTATGGTATCAATATTTTGGAAATATATGGCTACGGAAATTAATCGCTATTGAAATCCAGCATAATCACAGCACATCTTTCTGAGATGTGAGCAAATAAACGCGACTGCCTCTGTTTTTTTCCCATATTTTTACCACCAAAATTAAATATTTTCAGCCATATAATAATTTATAGGTACTTCTGTTACTATTTGTAGATATAATACACCAAAGTGACTGACAATGACTTGCTATTCCATTTTCAGTTCAGTTTTCAATTCAACATATTTAAAAATATAAATTTTTATTTAATTAGAAATCTTGTTTCACACAGTACTCAGTGTTTTGTTTGTTTAACGTTTTAGAATATTAAGGATATGTCGAGAATACAACGTCTACCCGGTGATGGAGCACAAACAGATGATGAATTCCCATCATCAGGTTGTGGTTCAGCATCAACATTGGAAACAAGTTTTCGAAAGTCTCGCATTAAGTCTGGAATTCCTCTACGAGTTCAATCGGTACGTATGATGGAAAGAAAAATACGTTACGGTCCAAAGAGAAGAACAGAAAGTTGTAATGTATTTGGCGATACTTGTCTTGGTAAGTGTACTTGCATTTTTTAAAACAGTTGGTCATTGTTGCAATAAGAAGTACCTTTAAGGTACAGTCACACTAGGAATATACTTACGTCAAATATGTCTGCCCATATTTGCAGTTATTTTCCGAAAACATATCTTCCCTCCAGTCACATTTCGCCCAACAAACAAAATTCAGAAATTTATTTGATCAGTATTTAATAATAATATAATGACAATTTTAGAACACCAAAAAAATATCATTGAAGAATTAGTTTGATTAGATTTTAATTGTATTAGTTTAATATATCTATAATTATAAATTAATATTTATTCGAACTTCACCTGTGGTGCACAAAGATATATATAGCTTTGTCATTCCATTTGTAACTTCTAAAATTTTCATTTCCGACCCCATAAAGTATGTATTTTCTACAAGCTTATGAATAGAGGAGTCGATTAAGTCATGTCCGTCTGACCGTTTGTCCGTGTGTTGGTTGAAATCAACTTTCAAAAGCAACCATACGTTCCTCAAATCTGTGTATGATATCAATATTTTGGAAATATATGGCTATGGAAATGAATCGCTATTGAAATCCAGCATAATCACAGCACATCTTTCTGAGATGTGAGCAAATAAACGCGACTGCCTCTGATTTTTTCCCATATTTTTACCACCAAAATTAAATATTTTCAGCCATATAATAATTTATAGGTACTTCTGTTACTATTTGTAGATATAATACGCCTCTAGCGATATTCGTGAAAATTTTTGGATAAAGTGGGCTCTAATCGGTAAAGTTATAGACAAACATTTTTTTTTAAATATATGTTTAAAAAAATTTCAAACGAAAATCTATTTTTTAAGCTTCTAGACAACCGAGAGAGTCAATATTGGTATCATCTGAAAGCTAAGCGCAATATAAGCACTGTAAAAAACATTAAGATTCATGATGGCCGCTTCTACAAAATGTCGGACAATAAATTAATATATATGCGCCAAATCTGGTATTTTAAAATGTAGATTCTTCAACCCCCACAATATTGGTATCGAATGAAAGGGCTTGACCAGTAGAATACAGTTAACTACGTAAAAATTCAAAATCGAGGATGGCGTCGGAAATAATAAAGAAAAATGGCGTATTACATAATTATAGGTGAAGCTACGATGTGGGATTATACCTATGTATATGATGGTGAAGGGTATTATCAGATTCGGCACAGCCGAATATAGCTTAAGTCCATTTTTCTCTTAATTAGTTAACTGCAAAACAACATTTTTTACTTTAAATTAAATTGTTGTCATATTACCATTTTTACAATTTAAATTTAGAATTAGGAAAGTTAGAGCTTATTTCTAAATTTGTCTTTTTATGAATACAATTCAATTTAAAAAATGTTTTTTGTAAGTTTAATAAAGAGATAAATGAACTTAAGCCAGAAAAAATGATTAACAGCAAATAAAAATAATTATAACAAACACACATGACACGGTGTTAACAACATTCAGGAATTGATTGCTCGGTGTCTATCACCTTGATAAATTAATAAACAAAAATACAACTTTGCGTTTTATACTACCAGCCGAAGGATGGATAAAGAAAGCATAACAAATATGTATTAAGAATATGAAAGAATTTGGACATGAAAAAAATGTCAGTCTACAAGAAAAAATAAATAAAAAATTAAAAATGAATGCTATACTTCCCTAATTCTAATTTCATTAAATTCTAACATAAATAGTAGTTTAAAATTACATATGCCTTTCGAATATGCATTAAACTCGGATAATATCGGAATAATTTTTAATATGTATTATTAAATGATTGCAATTTAATAAAAAAAATGTTTTAGGAAGTTTTAAATATAGAAAAATGAACTTAAGCCAGAATAAATGATTTATAATAGATTCAGTAGCTAAACATACACTTATTTAATTTACTGTTAACTTCCTATTTACATTTGCGTAATTTATTTAACAGTAGGATTACATGATGAATTTTATGGCGTCCAATTTTGGACGTAATTTTTTGTTTGGTAGCAAGCGGTGTAGAGAAGAAAGGGGGGTAGAAAAATAGACATGGTTTCTGTTTTCATGGTTTTTTTTTGACACTTTGCTTTACACTTTTTTCTCTTCTTTCTGTTACGTGTTATTTTTATATTCTCATCAACTGGACTGTGCTTTTTGACTGATAAAAAACAATATTAAACAGTAATAAGTTTTTTCGACATAAATAAAAAAAATAAAAAATATTAAATATATAAATTTAATAGTCTACAATATAAATTAGAAATTAGACGTCCAAAAAAACCATCGTATAAATTTGAGTAGTTTTTGGTAACAACTTCAAAAGGGAATTAAAAAAATTGGACGTCATAAAACTCATCATGTAAATTGTGTGTAAGTCTTGTTTAGATTTTATTTTACAACTTTGGCAACATTAAAATTACATATAAATAATTTGCACCTGGGCGCGTTGCAACGCCCCTTAATGAATAAAAATGCATTCTGAATTAAAATTTAATATCAAGTGCAAAAAGCTAAAAATTATAAATTTTTTTATGAGCGTGGCACTGCCTACTTTTCTAATCACGAAAACGTATAGTCATGACCAGTGCAAGTGCCTCAAAATTACAAAATTGTAAAGTCATGATAGCCCAAAATGTGTGCAAAGTTTCAGAAAAATCGGTCCAGTGCAAGTACCTCAAAATTAAAACTTTTTTATGGGCGTGGTCCCATAATAATTATAATAATTCTAAACAATATAAAACAGACCCATTATTGAGAATGTGTAATGAGTTTAACAAATTGTATAAATTTATTGATTTTGTAGTAATTAAATTAAATTTAATTACAATCGTAATTTCTCTCATATATGAAATACTAGCCGATGCACAGAGGAGTATTTGGCCTGAAAAGCTGGCCAAAATTATTAAATGTGTTTTTTAATTAAAAGTTTTAGTTTTTTTATAGTTTGAGGTGTAGTATGATATAAAAAGTCTAGTGGCAGATTTTGAAAAAAATTTCACTGCGCAACAAAAACAATTTTTGTCTACCCTAGAAACACTACCCTAGAATTTTGATGCCCTTAATTCAAATCTGTTTTCTGTTTTTCTCTAGAACGTAAGGATTTTCTTTTAAAGGCGTGGCATATTTCACCCCCTAAATCGTTGGGTTGCCTAAAATATTTTGTCATAACTTGAAAAGATGCACCGGAAAATTCTGATTAAACTTATCACATTTCTTTTCTATCTATTACTATTTCGGAGTTATTAAAAATTTAATCGCAAAAAAAAAATTTCCTGCAAAATTCGTAAAATTTTTTGTTTTCAAAATGCAATAAAAGAAATTAAAGAACCAAAAAGTTAATACTTTTAAGATTTTTCCAAAATCACATTCCTAAGGAATAAAAGACGGTATAAATAGTAAAACTCAATTAACAAATGTTGATTTTAAAGGTTTAAACTTATTCTTGACAGACTGTATGTTCATGCATACATATGATTTACGATCTAATTAAAATTTTTTTTTTTTTTTTAATTGTAAGGCTCTTATAAAACAGTATTTTTTATGAAAAAGGCTTTATTATATATATTTTATATTATTTAATACTTAGTATATGGACAAGTTAAACTAATAAAAATTCCTTAATAATTATTATGTCGTATGTATATCCTTATTAGATGCATTATCGGTGTCAGGAAGAAGAAGTGTGATGGATTCTGATGAAAAAGCTTTTTTATTAATCCGTTCTCTTTGCGTACTGCAGTTTATAAAAGGGTCACTGCTCAGAAATAACCTATTCAAGACATCTTGATTTGTATCGCTTCTGCTGAATTTCCTCGAATAATTCGTACGATATAATCGTGAGTGCTTATATCTGGCTTCGGCAGCTTCTTCTGACAATTGGATGGTAGCCTGATACCTGGGTGACCATGTATTTTTATGTACCTGTATTTATTTTTTGTAAACTTATTTTTGTGATTAATTCTTTTAATAATTATTCTTATTAGGTACGCATATTTATATTTTTAATAAATAATATTTTGTAGAGCCGGTATATAAAAATATACTTTATGGGGATGTATGGGACCATTCTCTTATAACTATTATGGATAATAAAGAATTTTTCAAATTTATAATTATAGGCAGGTATTAACATTGTGAGTGTTAAAAGTGATGTGAATAACAGTTGAAATCAATAATTCAAAATACATAAAAGTTAATGACGATATAAATGTATAAGAAAAAGTGCCTGATGAGCAAAAACAGAAGAAATGTAAAAATTTAAAAAAATCGTCGAAAAAATTGGCACAAACTTGCGCACCCTTTTTTTTGCTTCTAAAATTAGAGGTTCTAAATTTTATTGTGGTATCAGACATAATTCGTAGAGATGCTAACCTCACTTTTAAAAACCTCTTCCTTTTTCTTTTTTTGCAAAAAAAGTGTATAATTTTTTTTTTAGCTTTTGAACATGAATATTCAACATATTTAATTTTTGTTTTCTTTTTTAAATAACTTTTGATCAAACCTTTCAGCGAAAAAAAAATGATTGTTAAACCTTTATTCGTTTAGCCGCAAAAAAATATCATATATACATCAAGAAACCGAAAAAAACATTAAAATCTCATATAATTTTCTTTACTTTCCTGACCTTAGCAGGGTCTCAGAGCTACAAATCGCAACTAAATATCTTCAAAATTTACAATATAATGTAAAATATTGTTGTCTGTTGGGCTGCGTACTTAGTTTTTAAGATTTCTTAAAATTCAGTTTTGCCTTTTTGGCCAGATTTTCAGGCCAAATACTCCTCTGTGCGATGTGTTAATCCATATTATTAGCTCATCTTATTATGTGCTCCCAATTTCATTTCGCTCCGTTATAATCTTTATATCCAGACCAAATTAAAAAATTGTCGAAGTTTTTTGTGTGGTGGAGCTGTTGATACATATAATTTATGTTCCAAATATCATTGCTGATATTGTCTATTGCATATGGCACAGCAATTTGAGGAATGAAATTAACTTTTACAAAACTTGAACCTAATATTGTTGCTGTAGACAATAAAATGTTTGTCTTTTCTGAATTTTTAACAGAAGAGTGTCTTTTAATGGGTAAACTGTTTTATTAGCATCACTTATCCTTTTAATGTCAACTTTAAATGTTCCCGTAATAATAATTATACATTAAAATATCGAAATAATAATGCTAAATCAATTTTTTTGCCCAACATTACTGTACATGCAAGAACCTGAATACCTTTGTTTAAATATGTTATTATACCCTTCACAAAAGAGAGTAAAATGGTATATATAAGTTTGTTATTTATTTTGTAATTTCTATGAAATGCATTTTACACCCTGAAAAGTAAAGTTCTGAACAGTGTTGCCACGACCAAAAAAAATTTACAACCAAAATTGCTTCAAAAAGTAACCAAATAAAAAAAAAGTAACCAAAATTAAAATATATTTGATTTATTTTAAATTTGTTTTACATTTTAATATAAAAAATATTTGTACTTTACGAATGAATTATGAACTAAAAATAAACCAAAAATTCAAGTCTTACGTATCAAGTAACATAAAAAAACTTAAAGGTAATTTTATTACAAATAACGATAAATAAATAAAAAGCTTTTATTTAAAATAAAATTTTTATTTATTTTAAATTTTAATACAATATATAAATATTTGTACTTGTACTTGTTTCTTAAAACAGTCATGTATTTTTTCGTACTCCAGAGTTGATCATTTGCTAAAAGCAATAGGGTTTCAAATGCTAACAATGTTGTCTAAACATTGTCACTTAAATGAGAACATTGCAATGTTAACCGTACATATAAGAACATGATTTATAAATAAAACATATTAAATACTACTGAATTTTGGGCTTTAAAAAAGTAACCAAAAAGGAAAAAAATACACATTTACACATTGGCAAAAAAAAACAAGTAAGAGCACTATATTCGGCTGTGCCGAATCTTTTATACCCACCACCAATTTTGTGTACATTTAAAGCACAATATTTATTATTCTGTTAATCATTATGGAATAATCACTTTCTTTGTACAGGGTGGTTAAATTTTAAGGGCCCATGTTGAAGGTGAACTACACCTAGTCTTTAAATTTGTTTTCTGCACTTTCCTTGACATTTCTCAATCTCAAACTTACTCAATTTGATCCGTGGAAAGATACGCAAATGAGCAACGCTTTAAAGTTATTCATGTTTTTTATAAAAATGGGCGTTCAAATCAAAATGCATTTTGTTCACTTCGTAATTGTTTTGGTCAACATAATCGTTCAAATTCGTCCACAATCGGCAGAATTGTAAAAAATATTTAAATTTCAGCAAAACAGGTCTGTGTAAAATGCTAGAAAATCTGTGAATGCCTTCTTAGTTCGTTGATAGAGGAGTGGCGCCAAGGATGGGGTGGCCATTTGGCCGATATTTTGTTAAATACATAATTAAACCGTACAAACATTATCATATAATAATAATTTCCTAAAAAATTTGTTTTTTTTTTTAATTAAACATCGGCCCTTAAAATTTAACCACCCTTTATAACTTCGATATGCTACTAAAATGCTTTTGTAAATGTAGTCTTTCAATGAAAGTGGGCGTTAAAATAGGCGTAACAAAAAAGTTTCTGCTAATAAATACAACTTAGATATTTCAATATAGTCCTTTATTTTCCCAAAAACTTTGTCAATAGAGAAATTACATGAATTTAAGATAAACCGTTATATGGGAGGTAGGCGTTAAAGTGGGCGTGTCAAAGTTGTTTTTGCTAATGAGTACAACTTAGGTGTTTCAATATAGTCCTTTATTATTCCAAAATCTTTATTAATAGAGAAATTATATGAATTTCAGTTAAACCGTTGTATAGGAGGTGGGCGTAAAAGTGGGCGTGGCAATTTAATTTGGCACAGTAATGACACTGCCCAGAAGGATATACGTAGCAAATTTGATCATCATACCTCTAATTTTGGCGGTTTTATGAGCTTTTAAATTTCATTAACGGTCGATAACGTGAAAAGTGGGCGTTATAGTAAGCGTGTCAAAGTTGTTTCCGCGAATGAGTACATTTTAGATGTTTCAATATAGACTTTTATTATTCCAAAACCTTTTTTAATATAGAAATTATATGAATTTTAGGTAAAACGTTATATGGGAGGTGGGCGTAAAAGTGGGCGTGGCACATTGATTTTCCGTTACAAAAAAGCATCTCACCAAAAAGCAAAGTGTGCAAAATTTCAGAGTCGTACATCTAATTTTGTTGCTTTTATGACGTTTTTGTTTTTAAATATACCGAAAAATACACTGTGTGGTATAAATTTTCGTACATTTTGATCGATAACTCCTTTCGTAATTCACAGATTTTGATAATTTTCGGGGAATGATATTTTTTTTACTCAGGAAATATATATTCAAAGTTTCATGAGCCTACGTTATTGCGTTTGGACACAATTCCAATTTATTCGATGTTCGAAGGACACGGTTTTTTCGACCTACTCTTGCCTTTCGAGCTATAACTCTCTTCCTAACATTCCGATTTAGCCCATTTTCAATACCAAACAAACCTTGTCTATAAGAAAGATTCTGGCAAAATTTGAGCGCCCTAGCTTTTTCGGTGCGACCTCTATCGTGCTTTCAACAGACGGACAGACGGACGGACATAGTTACAAACGGAATGACAAAATGGATATACCCCCACCATTTTTTTGGTGGCGGGTATAAAAATTACCAATTTTGGTTATAAATAACCAAAAACGGCAACGCTGGTTCTGAATCCTTATAGATAGAGGAATTGATTTAGCCAAGTCCGTCTGTCCGTGGCTATGCTTAAATCAACTTTTTGAAGTCCCAAAGTATACTTTAGATTCTTATATCAATTTATCAGAAATGCTTTCGAGAATTTTACTATTGAAATTTAGTTATGAAGGTATATTATGATATGTTAGATATCAAGGAAAGAACACGATTGCCTTTATTTTTTTACCAAAACATGGCCAGATTTTTCAGCTCGAATAGAACTTTTTTACAACATTTATTACGTATATACGAAATATTTACCTTTGGCAACACTTAAAAAAATCTTAAACCAGTAGGACAATTGTCAAAAAAAAAATCGACAAAAAAATTAAATTTGGAAAATAAAAATATCAATTAAAAATTCATTTATTCAAATGGCCATGTGTATACATACATATGTATATAAAAGACAATACAAAATAAAATTTAAAAAATCATTTAATTAAAACGATTTTGCGATAAAACAAAGCCTAAATGATTTATTAGAAATTAATTCCACATACATATGTAAGTCTTAGTTGTTATTAGCAATATTCCGTTTTAATGCAACAATAAGTTTTAAATATATCTGTAGTTTCAAGTAAGTATATCTACTTAATTTCAAAGAAAATACTATTTCCGGTTTTTACGAGACAACGATTTTTTTATTTCATTTCCGGGAAAGCAAAAAATTCGGTCAATCAAAAACTGTACTGCTGATATATCGAGTCTTAACCGATAAAATAACGTAACACACAAAAACCAAATTTTACGAAATAAGTTTTCTTAACGTTTATTTTAATTTGTTTAGGATTTTTTAATGAAAATTTAAATGTAACCTACCAATGATCTTATACAACTTATAAATAAGTTTTACCTAGTGATGGGACAAGGGTAAGTTCCCAAATGGTAAATTGGGTATTTAAATGTAAATACCCAGGTATTAACAGCGCTGTCGCTGTCCGTATCCGACAAAAACTCATATCGAGTATATTACGTGATTCCTGTTGAAGATGAAGGGATATAGTCTTGAGTACCTTCTAGTGAAGAATTCATGGCATTTTCAAATTGAGTGGAGTGCGTGCTTTCTGCTAAGGGTGGTAAACTATTTTTAAAAAGCAAGTTCCAGTTGCTCGATATATATGTATGTTATCTTTCCTGCTCTTTGTGTTGTTAAACGATTTCTTTTTTTTTTTGAGTGAATGAAACTGTAGGTGCTAAAGGAACGTTCAGTAGCAGCTGACGTACAGGGAGCTGTTAAAATTCGAACAGCTTGTTTGCTTAACTGCTGGCTTCTACAAATTCCTTTCCACCAAGTTACTGGAGAAATTTCATATAAACAGCTCGCTGGGAACAAATATTTAAGAATGAATGAACCACATTCTTTTTATTCACCTGAGGTTCAAGCTTGGGTTTCGAAACTTTAATCTTTCTAGTTGCTTCAGCATTGTTGTTGCCATCGCTCCCACTCATAACATTGAATTCCCATAAGCACGCTGATGAGCGGTTCTTATTAAGAATTGTTGTTTTGTTTGATGCAGTCAAAACTACCTTAACTGAGCATTACGCACCAAGAAATACACTTAAAAAAATATGTTCATACAAATTTGAAAATGTTCACATTTCTGTTACTCTACGTAACAACGAGTATTTGTTATTCAAATGAGTATTTACTCGAAATTAAAAAAAAATACCCGGGTATGAAAATGGGTATAAATGGGTAAATACCCAGTGTTGGGTATATATCTAGGTCGAAACCCATCTCTAGTTTTAGCTAAATTCTTTATGTAGAAATTTTTTTTTGTCAGTTACGTTAATTTTGTCGTTTGTGCTGCATCTAAGAGTGCTTCCAGAAGACATAGTTTTTTATGCGATGTACCACTTAAATAGCGACATACAGATCTGTGCAACGTGTGGGGGCTTTTACAAGTTCATTTCCACCAACACACAGGCAGACGAAAAATAAATGTAATAGAAATTACAAACTGATTGAGAAAGCTATATACATACATATATCCTTGGCGCCACAGGTGAAGGCTATAAAAAAGCAACAATTTGGAAAATAGCAAAAAAAAAATATTTGTATTTTCGCACACTTAAATACAATCCAATGAAAATAACAAAATATTATCTTTTCTTAATGTAGATTTTGATTCAGAGGAAAATGATCACAAACTTCCTTCACCACGTCCTCTTAACAATAATACATATTCAGCTTTCAAAAGCGGAAATATTATCAAAGGCATTCTGTGTCCCTCCTTAACGAACTCCTTTAAGCAGAATTCATTGGAACGTGTCTATCTGACCTACACTCACCGACAACGACAGAAGTCGCTAATTATTGTAAATATTGTGGATTTCATACTAAAGGTGGCGCTGGCTATAATATGGTTTCTTAAAGAAACTGTCTCTAAAGTTGATGAGGTATGGAGGTTAAATGTGATGTTGCAGATCGACGACACGAAAACTTCTTTACATCACATTGGTTTAGATTTGCATTACATGGATTTTCCCTAATTACTTACTCTGTGCTCATGCTATATCATTATTGTTTCTCATTCTTTTCATTTTTAATTTTTGCTAAAATTCAATTATTACAGGAAGTCGATATTGCAACAGCTATAACGTGGTCGGTATGCTGTGCTCTTTTCAACATGGCCATATGCTTTTTAGGTTATTGGCGCTGTTTTGCCAATAACTACTTGCACTGGGCAGCTGTATGTACATGGATTCTATTTAACATACAAGGTAAAATAAAATAATAACATTGTATTTTACTTTAAATTATTGTGACTTTTGCTTAACCCTGTCAACACAAGAATGATAAAGCAAGATAACGCACTTCGCATGTTTGTTGTCATTTATAAAAACCTACACTCACATGTGTGACGTCACATTAGCAAAGGAGTGGTTGATATAAATAATATGTAAAATGTTTAATACTTAATATACTTTAATTCTAAAACTATAATGCTTTAGTTTTCCTTAATTTATCAAAATGTTTCTATTTAGCTTTGTCATTCCGTTTGTAATTTCTACAATTTTCATTTCCGACCCCATAAAGTATATATTTTCTGAAAGCTTATGAATAGAGGAGTCGATTAAGTCCTGACCATCTGTCCGTCTGTCCGTGTGTTGGTTGAAATCATCTTTTAGAACCAACTATATGTTCCTGAGATCTTTGTATAGTATCAATTTCTTGGAAATATCCAGGAATGAATCGCTATTGAAATTCAACACAATTGCCCCATAACTTTCTGAGATATGAGCAAAAAACCACGACCACCGCGTTTTTTTTTACAATTACAACAACAACATACATATATACTGGTTAGAGTAAACGTGGCATCGAATTCTAGCTTAGCCAAAAAAATTTTATTTTATTTTATTTAATATATTCTTTATATTTTATTATTTTTTTTTAATATTTCTTTTTAATTTTTTTTTGCTTCGCCACCCCCATTGTAATGAAATAAAAATTTTATAGTTCAAAAATATATTTATTTTGCAAGTGCCACGCCTACTATTAATAAATCAACCATTTCTTATTCAAATAATCATATAGACGTCAAAGCTTCTCGTGCAAAATTTGGGTAGTCTAACTATTATTGCTTCCCAGATATACGAATTTTTGTATTTAATTCATATGACAGGTGCCACGCCCACTATTACTAAAACATCCATTTCTTATCAAAATATTCATATAGATGTCAAAGGTTCTCGTGCAAAATTTGGGTACTCTAACTATAATCGCTTCCCAGATATACGATTTTTGTATTTAATTCATATGACAGGTGCCACGCCCACTATTACTAAAGCATCCATTTCTTATCAAAATAGTCATATAGATGTCAAAGGTTCTCGTACAAAATGTGGGTACTCTAACTATTATCGCTTCCCGAATATACGAATTTTAGTGTTGCTAAAATTGCTAGGAGAGCTGCCACGCCCACTATTTTATTACTACTATTTTATCCAGAAATGTTTATTTGGGTGTCAAAGTTTCTCTTGCAAAATTTTAGTACTCTAATCGATATCATTTGCCAAATATACGAAATTTAGTATTTAATTCATGTGGCCACGCCTACTATTGAAAGTTCGCCTATTTTTTACCCAAATGTTCGTGTGGATGTCAAAGTTCACCGTACTTAATTTGAAGACTTTAGCTGCATTAACTTTCGTGATATATAATATTTAATACTTATTCTTTAATAGGGTGTGGCACCCCGCCCACTTACAATTTCAAACCAAAGTATAGCCCATAGTTTCTTCCAGATATACAGAAAGATTCTGTGAAAATTTCAAGAAAATCGGTCCAGCCGTTTAACCTTCTATAAAGCACAAACATACAAACACACATTGATTTTTATTTTATATAAGATAAGATGAGTGGTGATACAAACAATTGTTATTGCATGAATACACGTTGTGAAGGGTATATAAGATTCGGCTCGGCCGAATATTGCACTGTTACTTGTTATATTTTGCTTTTGTTAAGTGCTAGGCTAAAGTGAAGTAAAAACATGCACAGAATTAAAAATTGTTCACAGTCGTACTGTGTAATCTTGAGTCAACACAATTTATTTGTATTTAAATGAGCGCGATTGTCCTATGCTAGGAGCACAATTGATACGAACAACGAATTTTTAGTACGAGAATTTTTTCCAAAAAACAAAACACATTTGAGTTTATAAAAATGCACACATTATGGCGATGGATGAAATTCGCCGCGAACTCTGCAATAGATTTATTTCTATTCCGTACATCGCACAGTGGCGCCTATAGAACAAGTAAGGTTGCAAAAATCAGGTTGCAATTAGTATATAAAAAACGGAACATTTTAAGGTAATTTGGTTCCCTTTAAGAAACAGTATCTCGAAAAGTAGATCATCGAATCGTCTTTCTTTTTGATTCTATTGATAGCTGTATTTATTAAAAACTATAAATTTCTATATTTGCATTATTTTCAAAATAAGTTCTTTGATTATACCTTAACCTAATGCAAAAATGTCCAGCTGCCCGTTCTTTCGCCACTTTTTGCCGAAGGTAAAATTTTTAAAAAAGACATGGTGCCAAACATGCGCTCTTAATTGAGGATACAGGTACACCATCTACAAATAATGATATGCACATATTGCGTACGTACAAATAGTCTCACATTTAATGCAGCTAGATACAAATATTATTCGGACACGTGCATGATATAAAAATTATATAACTTGACCTAAGCCCATATGTGTACAGGTAATAGGTAGATTAGATTATATATTTGAAAACAATCATTATCGTAGCCTAA
Source organism: Phyto melanocephala (assembly GCA_941918925.1). Taxonomy (NCBI): domain Eukaryota; kingdom Metazoa; phylum Arthropoda; class Insecta; order Diptera; family Rhinophoridae; genus Phyto; species Phyto melanocephala. The sequence goes on from OW799235.1 coordinate 57,080,467, forward strand.
TCTACGACTGAAATTTGGCTGGGCCAGTAAGTCTTGACACTATAAACATAACGTTGAACAACTTTAAATTTTTTGACCTGTTTAAGAAATCAACAACAGCAACAAATTTCGTGGAAGCTGGCTTCAAAGAACGTAATAGTTTATACAACAATATACAAGGAAGCGAAATTATAAAAAATTAACTTTTTATGATGTTAGAGATTCAACACCAAACTCCAGAACTGGCTTAATAATACTACCATCCTGGAAACATTGACAGAAGATAAACCCAGCTCATCAACCGGTCGTGTAAGAGGAACGCCAAGATAAAATATGGAGGAGTGTTCAAATTTTACAAAATGGAGGAAGCTCATTGATTCCACCAATGATTTGACCACGGAACATTTATCGGAAGCTCTGTCTATTAAATATACAAAGAATGATGAAAAAGAAAGGTCGTTAATTACAAAATCTGTTCCTAATACAAATACACTGCGACTAAAAAGCATAAAGAAATCATTCTGTAAAACAAAAACCTCAAAAAGTATGGTTTCGAAGAATCTTTGGCTATGTTTATGGATTTGGAACTTTCTTAAGAGATATATGATATACTTCGGGCATCTTTAAGGCAACATGAAGCTGACATTTCACTCGGAATAGATTCAGGGCCACTGCATACGAAGTTTACTAAAGTATCTGTGAAACCCAATATGCAGTATCTTATGTACCATACAGCAAAACGGCTGTTGGAGTCTCTTCCTGAGAAACTGGCATTGATCAATAAATTGGGCTACGAAAGATCAATAAATTGGGCTACGAAAGATCAATTTAAACAATAATACAAACGAAAAGAATCATGAATTATGGAATCTCACCAATGCGTGTAAAATGATGAGGCTGTAACTCGAATCGGTGGAAGAAACAATTAAATCGTTGAGAAATCGGGTACGATCTAAAGATTATTTTCAACTACAAGGAAAAAGTTTATTCTGAAAAATATGGAGAATATGCTTCGAAAACTGTTATCGGAATTAAATCCAAAGTTTATTAAATATTGTCGCATGGCAAAGATATTGTTACAGATTTATTTTTAAATAGCTTTATTTACATTATAATTTATTTTAGTTATAGTAGTTTAAGTTACTGTAGTTTTGTTTGTATTAGTTTATTTCGCTGGTTGTTCGAACATGATGTTAAGTTTTTATTATGTGCAGCATACTCTTAGGCACTTTTATTATTCCTGCATATTACTTAACATTACGTCTTAATTTAAATGTAATGTTTTCGAATGTACTAGTGTGTACATACGAGAACTTTGTCGAATGTTAGCAAACACCACTATGTTACTATAAATAGCCGAACAACACAGCTAACATGATCAGTATTACAGTAGAGCTTGTAAAGCGCGTATCAAAGTGAGTTTGATAATAAAAATGTATAACAATAAGTGAAATAAGTAAAGTGCTATAAAACAATATCTGAGTGTGTTAAATTAAATAAAGTGCTCTTAATTGTGTAACTAATTTCAGCTGTTTTTGATTGCAATAAAAGAACTCAAAGGTTATTTAAAGGAAATTAGCCAACGTTTATAAAAGGTATAATCGTAACAACTGGTGTCAGAAGTGAAATTGCATTATAATAAAAGGCATGAAATTTGTGGAGCTCAAAGTAGAACTCAAGAAAGAATTGAGTAAGCTGGCATTGCCGACAACAGGTAATAAAGTAGAATTTCAGAAGAGACTTCTAGATGAATTTAAGCGGCGTAGTATTGACATTGATGGTTACGAGTTTGACGAAAACGGAGAAATGGAAGTTTCCACTCGAGCAAACACAAACAACATGGATTTAAGTACAATGCTTGCAGCAATGATGGAAAAAATGGAACTTAACAGTAAAAAATCATTAGCCGAAGTTCAAGAATCTTCTAAAGCTAATAATGAAAAATGATTAGGCGAAGTTCAAGAATCTTCTAAAGCTAATAATGAAAAATTATTAGCCGAAGTTCAAGAAACTTCTAGAGCTAGTAATGAAAAATTATTAACTCAAGTTAAAGTAGAAGTTAAAGAAACTTCTAAAGCCAGTAACGAAAAATTATTAACTAATAAAAAAATAATAAATAATGAAAAATTATTAGCTGAAGTTAAAGAAGAATTGCAAAAAACAGCTAGAGCTATGAACGAAAAACTTCAGGAAATTTTTGAAGCTGTGAACAGCAGAGTAGATGGCATTGAAAAAGAAGTTAATAAAATTGATAAGAAACTAGCTAACCTGGAAGATGGCATAGTTGCACAAGCAAATGACTTCAATAGCAAATTGCAATTACAAGACGAAAAATTTAAAAATCTAGTGTAAAGGTTTTATGTTTTAAACAATAAAAAGACTTTCACCAATTTAATGTATAAAGCATAATCATTATTTTTATTTCGATTTTTGGTTCTTATATACTAACATTGAGAATTGTACTTACAGTCTAGTATTGAGTGATTTCTAAATCACTCAATATAATTCTTATCATCTATTTGATATTTACATTTCATTCTTTATTCTACACATATTATCATGACCTACATATGTTTATACAATTGTAAGTGCGGTCTTTGCAAAAGATGTCATATTACATTTGACACAATTGTATCACATATGTAGTTTTAGTCATAACGTCGGCATACATAATATTTGAGAATTTAGTACGCTACTAAATTCACGATGGTAGTAATTGTTTCTTACATTGTATTAGGTGAGCAGTGTACACTTATAAGATACACTACACCCTCACCCTTAAGAGAAAAATTACAAAAATGAGTTTTATTTTGTTTTAGAAAAATAATTTTTGGAATTTTTATACAATCTTAAATTATTTACAATTTTTGTTTTTTGTATCTTATAAATTTATGCGGTTCTAAGTTATTATTGTTTTAAATTATTGTTTTGTAAAATTTTTTTTGATAATCTTACAATGCTATATTATGTTTTATATTTTATTTTATGTCTTATATATGTATATATTTTTTTTTTATAATACATTAAATATATTTTTATAAACTTAAATTAATTACAATGTTGATGTGTTATCGATTTATAAGGTTTTAAGTTATTATTGTGGAACACTTTTTCGATTCCCTTATATTCTATGGTGGTATTTACACCATTTCTCCTAACTATTCTATATGGACCTTTATAAGGACTTTGGTGTTTCCTCCTGTTTTCTACTTTTACTAAAACTAAATCTCTTTCTTTTGCATCTAACTTATCAGTGTAATTTTCATTCATTGTTCTATTTTCTTTCGTCCTGTTTAGTAATTACCTTGCTCGATTTAACGAGTATTGTAATCTAGCTTTCAATTCTTCAGCATAATCGTCTAAGTTTATATTTTCTGTCTTGTATTCTTGAACAAAATCTGATGGTAAGCTAGGCAGTTTTCAATATATCAATTCAAATGGCGTGTAGCCAGTGTCTACGTGAGGTGCCGTGTTGTAGGCAAATGTGAAGTATGGAATCCACTTATCCCATTCGTAATCACTTGCTGTTGTTAACAGAAACTCGTTAAGAACTCTGTGGTTTCTTTCCACTGCACCTACTGTTTCTTGGTGGTAGGGTGTCGAAAACGTCTGTCTAATTTGTAGTAAGGAACATATGTTTCGCATTAGTTCGTTTGTGAACTCTGTTCCTCAATCTGACTTAAGTACCTTGAACTGTCCGTATTTCAGTATAAACTGTTCTACAAGTGTTTTCGCCGTTGTATGTGCATCTTTTGTTGACATAGGATGTGCTACAACAAATTTAGTCAGTTCACATTGCATCGTTAAGATGTATCGGTATTCGTTTGAAATTTTAAGAGGTCCTACCGTGTCAATTGAGATTATCTCAAAACTATTGTTCGGGTGTCCGTTAATGTAAGTGGTTCTTTAACCTGTTTCGTCTGCTTGTTCTTGTTACACTTGTCACAATATTGCACAAATAGCTTAACCATTTTGTTCATGTTCTTCCAAATAAATCTTTGTTTTAATTTTACTACCGTTTTTCTAATACCCAAGTGGCCTGCTTGTGTGGTATTGTGGAATTCATCTATCAATTTGTATTTAAGTATGTCGTCTGTAATTCTTATAGGGGCGTTATATTTAGTTGAGGACTTTGATTATTTATTTTTATTCTTCCATATATTATCTTAAATTCATCTTTGGTATACCATTTAAATATTTTATCATTACTCGATAGCGCTAATTCTTTTATATTCTCTTTCTTCATTTTAGATATCAGTTTCCTCAAAATCGAATCTAGTTTCGCTGAGTTATCGCTGAATCTTGCATGCATATTATTTTCATTTATTTCCATATTTGGTACGAGATTTCTTTATAATCGAATCTGGTTTTCATCCCGTCCTATGTGCACAATATTATTTTCTATATAAATATTTTCATTCTCATCATCAAACTGTAGTTTCTTTATATTCTTTATATCATTAATGGAGGTGCATTCCCATATTTGAAGTTGATCAGACTTCTGAGAATTGCAATCTTTTCTTCTTACACGTGTTTCAATTTTATCTATATATATAAAAGTGAAACTCTGTGTGTGTGTGTGTGTGTTAGCTATAGACTCTGAAACTGTAAAACCGATCGGGCTCAAACTTTTGTAAGTTGTTGTACACATACCAGGGAGTGTTTATGGGTGAAAAAAAGTGGGCGGCGCCACGCCCATAAAAAATTAGTTATCAGTTTTAGCTACTTGCACTTGACCGATTTTTCTGAAACTTTGCACACATATCGAGCTGTCATGACTTAATAATTTCGTGATAAGAAAAGTGGGCGGGGCCACGCCCCTAAAAAAGTTTTAATTTTGAGGTACTTGCACTGGACCGATTTTTCTGAAACTTTGCACACATATTAAGCTGTCGTGACTTTATAATTTCGTGATTAAAAAAGTGGGCGGGGCCACGCCCATAAAAAAGTAGTAATTAGTTTTAGCTACTTGCACTGGACCGATTTTTTTGAAACTTTGCACACATATCGAGCTGTCATGACTAAATAATTTCGTAGTTAGAAAAATAGGCAGCGCCACGCCCATAAAAAAAAGGTATCATTTTGAGGTACTTGCACTAGACCGATTATTCTGAAACTTTGCACACATATTGAGCTGTTATGACTTTATAATTTTGTGATTAGAAAAGTGGGCAGGGCCACGCCCATAAAAACAATTATAATTTTGAGGTACTTGCACTGGTCCGATTTTTTTGAAACTTTGCACACATATGAGCTGTCATGACTAAATAATTTCGTAGTTAGAAAAATAGGCAGTGCCACGCCCATAAAACAAGGTATCATTTTGAGGTACTTGCACTGGACCGATTTTTCTGAAACTTTGCACACATATTGAGCTGTCATGGCTTTATAATTTCGTGATTGAAAAAGTGGGCGGGGCCACGCCCATAAAAAATTAGTTATCAGTTTTAGCTACTTGCACTGGACGAATTTTCTAAAACTTTGCAAACATACTAAGCTGTTATGACTTTACACTTTCATCATTAGAAAAGTGGGCAGTGCCACGCCCATTAAAAAAAAGGTATCATTTTGAGGTACTTGCACTGGACCGATTTTTCTGAAACTTTGCACACATATTAAGTTGTCATGACTATACAGTTTCGTATTTAGAAAAGTGGGCAGTGCCACGTCCATAAAAAAAGGTATCATTTTGAGGTACTTACACTGGACCGATTTTTCTGAAACTTTACACACTTATTGAGCTGTCATGACTATACAGTTTTGTAATTAGAAAAGTGGGTAGTGCCACGCTCATAAAGAAAAGGTTATAGTTTTTAGCCTTGCACTTGATATTCGATTAAAATTTAGAATGCGATTAAAATTCATGAAGGGGCGTAGCAACGCGTGCCGGGATTGGCTAGTTATTAATATATTCTACTTCTTCTTTATCTTGCGCATTATTATCATTTTCAGTTGCCTCACATTTATTCCTTTATTTCTTTCATTAATTTTATTTCTCATTGCCCTTGTTGTTATTAAAATTTTTCTTTAATGTTCATCGTTTTCTAATGGTATCATTTGTTTTAGTGTTTCAGTGTCTATTTCTATTCTGGAAAGTGCATCAGCGTTTGTGTTCATCTTTCCTTTCTTGTATACAATTGTAAAGTCATAATCGCTTAAGTTCAATCTTATCCTTGTCATTATTCAGCATCTTCTGAACTTGGTCAATTATAATGCTCGTATGTGCGTGGGGTAATCTGTAATTTTTTCTATTTGTACAGATGTGTTGTCATTAGTTGCAATGCTTTGGTCATAAAGTTACTTATAAAAAATATCTTTAGTGAGGTTTAATTTTATTGCTTGCACAATTTCTGTTCTTGGTGTATGTAATGACCTTGTTTGCGTTGGGATGGTCATGGTTTTGTTTTATATCTTATAGTGAAGTTTTTAGTGTAGCGAAATATTCCGGTTTCGGATAGATTCCTATGGCTGTACGAACTTTTGATGTCAATTTTGCATGGTACACATATTGCAAGAAGTCTTGTTTTGCTGTCTCAGTCAGTGTTTTCTTAATGAGTTCTGCGGTTATTATGAAGCTTTCTAACTCCTCATGATTACCAGTAAATAAAGGTAATGCCTTGGATACCGTTTCTAAACTAAATAAAGCCATTTCTATACTCTTTACCTCTGATTGCTCTTTCTCACTATCCATTAAATATTTTCCTATAAGTCTGTATCAGCCATTGAGTTTTAATTTTAAAGCTGTTAATTCTAAATTTTCTTCCTCTAATTCTGACTATTGGAAATCGTTCCTAATTCTTTCTATTTGTTCTAACTTGGTACTTATTGCTTTAACTGTATATTTTCTTCCTGGACTTTTCTTTAGATTTTTCCATACGATTCTAAGTTTCTCTAAGTTCTCTTCCATTTAAGATTTAAAATTTATTTGACATATATTTTTTTTCTTCTTTTGTATAATTTTATTTTAAAAGTTTGCCTTTTTTACATTAGGAAAATGTACTATATTTTATTAATCTTATTTGCTAAACATCTGTTATAGCATTATTATTCTTATGTTTTAGTACGTATTTCTTAAAATAAATGTTAATCTTATAAGCTATGAATAATATAATTGCTATTATTATTATTGTTTTTAAATATTCTGGCATTATACCTCCTAAATTATTTTCCACGTTATTTGTAATATTTTCTTTTATTTCTATTTTGTCTTCTGGTTTACCCATTTTGCTGCTCCAAATGGGATCTACCATTAAAATTATTTAATATTCCTAGTCCTTTTATTAATATTATTTTTTTTTTATTCTTAACATGTATTTTACTCTATCGATTATTCTGAAAATTTTCCTAACATTCTAATAGTTTTATAGTGTATTACATCTATATAATTTTTTAAATTTTTTTTTTCTCATTACTATTTTTGTGTTTTTGTGGATGAAAACTTTTTTTATTTATTCTTAGTCATATGTTCGATATTTTTTTCTCTTATATCAATAGTAATAAATAGTTTGAAGTAATAAGTTTTATGGCATCATGTGAATTGGGTAATTGATAGAGAGATGATAAACTAGTATATTCATTAGGAAATGCCGCATCCTCTTTCTTGGCTTTGGTCCGACAGTTACCTAGGCTTCGGTCACACTGTAAGGAAAGCCATCTTTTCTCTTCTTCGTCCAGCTCGAGTTGTAGTTCTTCTGCTGACTAAAGGATAATAAAAAAAATTCAGGACAAGGGTACCAATTAAGCGTAAGCTGTTTGTATTGGTTCCTTGGAGGATCTTCGACCACCTTTCGAATTGAGCAAGGAGTTAACTAGTTGCTATTTGTATTCGAAAGTGGCAGGATCGCCATGTAAAGGTTTATGTTTTAAACAATAAAAAGACTTTCACCAATTTAATGTATAAAGCATAATCATTATTTTTATTTCGATTTTTGGTTCTTATATACTAACATTGAGAATTGTACTTACAGTCTAGTATTGAGTGATTTCTAAATCACTCAATATAATTCTTATCATCTATTTGATATTTACATTTCATTTTTTATTCTACACATACCATCGTGACCTACATATGTTTATACAATTGTAAGTGCGGTGTTTGCAAAAGATGTCAAATTACATTTGACACAATTGTATCACATATGTAGTTTTAGTCATAAGCGTCGGCATACATGATATTTGAGAATTTAGTACGCTACTAAATTCACGATGTTAGTTATTGTTTCTTACATTCTATTAGGTGAGCAGTGTACACTTATAAGATACACTACACTAGAAACAAAAATTAACGATCTTCAATGTCATGAGGGACCAGTGCGAATAATTCCAGAAATCTCGAGTAGAATAAAGGCCCCTACTTTTGACGGCAGTGCACCATTTAATGTTTTTAAATTTCAGTTTGAGAGAGTTGCCAATAGAAATATGTGGAGCAATCAAGAAAAGGCTTCAGAGTTGATTTTGGCATCAAAAGGCAATGCAGCACAAGTTCTAGAAAGTATACCCATTGGCTGCAGAGAAAACTACGATAAGATAATGGTTGCATTACAGCGTAAGTATTGAGCCGACATAAACGAGACATATACCGAATGGAATTATGAGGCAGAATTCAGAAAGTTACAAAGTCATAACAAGATTTCGCAACAGAGATCGAGCGTTTAGTGCAGCTGACATATCCAGGTGAAAATCACTAATTTTTGGATCAGTTTAAAACTGAAACGTTTAATAATGGAATACGTGTTCCAGAAATAAAGCACGCGGTGTTTGGCATACATAAATCAACGTTTGCAGATGTCGTAGCATAGGCGCTGACACAGGAGACCGCAAAATTACTCTCTAAGCCGCAAATATGTAAGGTGAGAAATCTCGAAATTACAGCAGAAAAAGACGGAGATATAGTCACCAAAATTAAAAATGCAGTTATACAGGCGTTGGAGGAGAAGCAAGGTAAAGTAAGAGCCAAATGCTATAATTGTAGAAAAAGTGGACATTTTCAACGAAATTGCAAAGTACCAAGCAAGCGGGCTAGATCTGTTTCGCCACCTGGAAACAGCAAACGGGCAAACACGAAATCATCAATTGAGTCACCGTTAAACTAAAACGAGCTAGCACTACGGGGCAAGAGCTAGCTCCCATAACCGAGGGCCCCACAATTTTCATATCAGTTATGCAGCAGAAAGCAACCTTACTGCTTATGGGTATATCAATGGTCGAAGGCATATTTTTACTATAGACACAGGAGCATCGCAGTCTATTATCAGGCCCGATTTAGTAAAGAAAACAATCGAACCGTTATGTGGCGTAAGTCTGCGAACAGCTACTGAGGAGCCTGCTACTGCCTATGGTAATATAAACGTGAAATTTACTATTGCCAACATAAGTGTTAATCATGTATTCATAGTGGACGAATCATCGGTGCAGATTTTATGATTAGTCATGGCATTAATCTGCACATGGGCCAGAAGGTTATGATTTGGCGGAATGTTGAAATACCGCTAGATGTTGGTTATAAAAATAAGGTGCCTGTAACAAAACTTATTGCTACAGAATATGAGAAAATACCACCGCAGTCAGAAAGTGTAGTATGGGCGCGTATAGAGGGAGATTGTGTGTACAACCGGTTGTGGGTGGTAGAACAAACTGATATAAAAAGTGACTTACTAACAGCAAAAGCCCTTGTCAAAACCAGCAATGACGGAAGAGTTCCTGTAAGAGTGCTTAACCTTTCCGCCTGTGAAAAAGTCGTCAAACCAAAATCCGAATTAGGTCAATGTGCTAAAGCTGAGGCAATAATTAATTGCGAAATGAAATCGGGTCCTTTCAGTATGTCAAACAAAGAGCAGGAGATGCTAGCAGAATATGTAGAGAATATGTATTTCTGAGTGCTACTCAGAAAACATGCATCCATCTTCGCTCTAAAAGGTCAACATCAATGTAGAACATCACTTGTGAAACATCAGATAAATACCGGCGATGCAAGGCCTATAAAACAAGCTCCTAGAAGTATTCCTTTAGTGAAGTGTAAAGAAGTCAAAGAACTTGTCAATGAAATGGAGCGGAATGGAGTAATAGAACTTCTTCAAGTCCTTGGAGCTCACCGGTAGTTGTGGTTAAAAAGAAAGATGGCAGCACAAGATTTTGCGTCGATTATAGAAAACTGAATGACGTCACTAAAAAGGACAGTTATCCGCTACCAAGGATAGATGACACTCTGGACACGCTAGCTGGAATAAAATGGTTCTCTACATTACACCTGCAAAGTGGTTATTGGCAAGTAGAAATACCTGATAGAGATAAGGAGAAAACAGCTTTTAGTGCAAGTGGCGGGCTATTGCAGTTTAACGTGATGCCATTTGGACTTTGCAACGCTCCAGCCACATTCGAGCGGTTAATGGAACTCGTTTTGAGGGGACTTCATTGGAAGACATGCCTGGTGTATCTGGATGACATAATTTTCATGAGTAAAAGTTTTGATGATCACCTGAAAAATCTAGAAGAAGTTCTTAAACAAATATCAGTGGCTGGACTTAAACTAAGCGCAAAAAAATGTGCATTGTTCCAGAGAGAGGTAAAGTACTTGGGGTATCGAGTCGCAGAGGATGGTATATCAACTGACGAAGATAAAGTTCAAGATGTGAAGGACTGGCCTCGCCCGAAAAATCTGCGTGGGTTACGTAGTTTTCTAGGCCTCTGTACCTATTACAGGCGATTTGTGCCGAATTTTGCCAGTGTCGCTGCCAGTCTACATGAGCTCGCCAAGAAGTCACGACCATTCCTGTGGGCTAAAGCCCAAGAACAAGCATTCCAGAAGCTCAAGGAGTTGTTATGCGTAGCACCAGTTTTGGCATTTCCTATCGCTGGAGATTAACTTGTATTGGATAGCGATGCGAGTGGCTACGGGATAGGTGATGTTCTTTCACAATTGTCAACGGAACAGAAAGAGTCATAGGCTACTACAGTCGGACACTCTCAAAGCCTGAAAGAAATTATTGTGTAACACGTGTAAAGCATTACCACAAATATCTGTATGGACAACACTTCGAACTAAGAACGGATCACTCTGCACTCAGATGGTTGCTACAATTCAAACAACTGGAAGGACAGCTAGCCCGTTGGATTGAACGTCTCCAGAGCTACGATTTCAGTATTGAGCACAGAAAGAGCACTAAACATGGAAATGCAGATGCACTCTCCCGAAGACCGTGCAGATTGGAGTGCAAACATTGTGCAAAAGCTGAAGGAAAAGAATGTGTCGTTGACGTTCGACTAACACATATAGAGACAAGTGACGACTGGTCAGCGGCGCAAAGAGACTATCCTATACTGGCAAAAATTATGTCTGCAAAGGAGAAAGACATCCCGTAACCAAATATCAGCGGAAAGTTCACTGATAAAAACATACTGGGTTATTAACGGATGCCTTTATCGCAAAAGGAAAAGTACTGATGGTAAATCGACAACAAATCTGATTGTGGTGCCATCCTCTAAAGTTAAAGTGGTATTGAAGGAGTTTCATAATGGTTCAAGCGGTGGTCATCTTGGTGAAACGAAAACCATAGAAAAGATAAAGCAACGTTTCTATTGGGTTGGATGCCAAAAATCTGTAGCTGATTGAAAAGCAAATTGCGCACAATGTATCGCAGCCAAGGGCCCAGTAAGAAAGAGTCGAGGAGCGCTGCAGCAGTACAATTCAGGTGCTCCCTTTGAGCGAATAGCGATGGATATAGCAGGCCCTTTTCCTGTCAGTGAGGCTGGAAACCATTGCGTTCTAGTTGTAATCGAATATTTCAGCAAATGGCCAGAGGTATACGCAATACCAAACCAAGAAGCTAAAGCTGTCGTAAACGCATTTTTGAAAAACTGGGGGTGCCGCTATGGAGTTCCCCTTAAGCTACAATCTGATCAGGGAAGAAATTTTTAATCTGCGATATTCCAGGAAATGTGCGAACTATACGGTATCCGAAAAACGAGGACTATCCCACTGCATCCACAATCTGATGGCATGGTCGAGAAATTTAACCGCACGTTGGAGGAACACTTGAGAGTTGTGTTCAGTGCACACCAAAGGGACTGGGATGAGCACATACCAAAATTTCTGTTGGCATACAGGTCAGCCGTTCATGACTCTACCTCCCGAACACCTGCAAAAATTATGTTTGGAACCGAGGTGAAACTGCCAGGTGATCTAGAATTCGGTATTAATCCCTCGACAATAGATGAGCACGAAGAAGACACTTCAAGGGGACAAAAAGATCTCGACGAAATTAATGAATTCGTTCGTGGCCGAACAAAAATGACCAGCGACAAGATGAAGACCAGAAATGACAGAACAGCAAATTCTGAAGGCTTTTATGAGGGTCAGCTAGTTCTACTATATAACCCACAAATGAAAAAAAGGACTGTCTCCTAAATTGCAATGAGTTTGCATGGGATGGGCCGTATAAGGTGATAAAAAGAATAAATGATGTCGTATACATGTAGAATACAGAAGTACAATAGCCCAAGATGAAAGTGGTTCATCTCGAGCGCCTCGCTAAGAACGGAAAAAGTGAATTTGTGCCTATTTGGGACGAACAGGCTTAAGCGGACGGTAGTGTTACGGATTTATTTTTAAATAGCTTAATTTACATTATAATTTATTTTAGTTGTAGTAGTTTAAGTTACTGTAGTTTTGTTTGTATTAGTTTATTTCGCTGGTTTTTCGAACATGATGATAAAATATTATGTGTAGCATACTCTTAGGCAGTTTTATTATTCCTGCATATTACATAACATTACGTGTTAATTTAAATGTAACGGTTTTCGAATGTACTAGTGTGTACATACGAGAACTTTGTCGAATGTTACCGAACACCACTATGTTACTATAAATAGCCGAACAACACAGCTAACATGATCAGTATTACAGTAGAGCTTGTAAAGCGCGTATCAAAGTGAGTTTGATAATAAAAGTGTATAAAAATAAGTGAAATAAGTAAAGTGCTATAAAACAATATCTGAGTGTGCTTAAGTAAATAAAGTGCTCTTAATTTTATATCTAATTTCAACTGTTTTTGATTGCAATGAAAGAACTCAATGTGTATTTAAATCATAGTACGCAAAAAATTATGTTTGTGAACACAATTTCATTTTTTTCGCTTGTTTTTTGGATTATGCTCTGAATTAAAAACGATAAAAGTTGTGAGTCAAATTCTATTTAGTATTTTTATTTTTTTTCATTCTTTTCGCAAATAATATAAAAATATTTTTTTTTATTGATTTCGTTTGCAATACAATTTTTATTTTTAAAATTCGTCGTGTTTCATTCTTCTCACAAATTTAATATATTTCATTCAAAGCAAAATTAATCAAAAACGAATAATTTGTTTTAAAAATTTCCTCTTTTTATTTGTTGTTGTTTGTGGTATGAAAAAAATCTTAACATTAAATAATGTACAGTAGCAATCATAATAATTTAAACAACACAATGCGTACTTAACAGATTGGATTTTGCTTATATGTATATAAATAGCTGTATCGTGTATAAATATTATATTTTATATATCCATACATACATATATAATATTTGTATCCTCATAAATTTAATTATAATTGATTTAAAGATACGGACAAGAAAAACAACTTTATAGGTCTAATAAAATAATTAGGCATTTATATAAAAAGGTAAAGTCTTAAAAGGATATGCGTATTAGCAAAACACATATATACCTGAAAATGTAAACAGAAAATTCATTACATTCCTAATTTTTTTTACTCAGTAAATTAAAAATCCTTGTTTGTCTTAAATTGTAACTCGGTATAAAAGCTACTTTATATATAAGCATATCGATGCCTTAATTCCTCAACCTCGTAACTTAAAAATACGGTTTTGAGTTTTTCATATCAAACGATTGTTTTATGCTTTAACTAAAAATGCTTAGTATATTATTACTACTAATATACATAAATACAATCAATTCCTTAATAATTGCATTTAAACTTTTTACCAAACACCGAAGTATAAAAAGATTAACCGTTTTTTTTCTCCTGAAAAATTTTATTTTTTAAGATACGAGGTTGAGGAAGTAAGGCATCGATATGTGTGTATAGGTAAAAAGTTGTGTGTCACACTGTACCCAATGCCTCTTTTAACAACAACAATACCTAAAAAACAAACGACATCAATAAAAAGGTATATGTGAAAATCATCCCTTGCAAGGAATACAACACAAATATTTTTTTCGGCGCCACATAAAAAAAATGTGTGTATAGAAAAATATGTAATACAGTCGGATTCGGTTAAGCTGCCGCCGTTTAATTGAAGAAATCACTTAACTACAATTAAATATTTTTACTATATTTTAAAGAAAATGAGTTCGCTTAAGGGAAAATCAGTTTTACAGCTTTTATGTTTTTAAAGCTACAAACTTCAATAAAGCAAACACTGCTTAGTAGAAAAAATTTCTTATTAATACACGACGAAATACAATGCTACAGCTAATTTGTTGCACTGTAGTGCAACATTTTCTCTTATTTTGTTTAAAACAATATAAAAAGTAGAAAATCTATTTAACCAAAATGGTTTCAATTTATCCAAAGTTTTTTATTAATGAAAATCTTGCATAAGCCAAAAAAATAAATCCTTCAATTATCAAGTTCCCTTACCCGAATCCGACTGTATACGTGTAATGTTTGTAAGTATGATGTTTGTGTACCGCTTAGCAGTTTAAAAAACCAACACACTATAACAAAGTATTCCGTTTATGAATGAAAGAAATACAAAACCAAAACCTACATATGAAACATTGTTTCTGCCGGCACCAAATATTAGTAAAAAAATTGTGTATGCATTTAGGTATGTATGTCGCCAAAAATTAAAAAACAAGTTGCCACAAGTATTAACCTAAGATTCTTTACAAAAATTCTCATAATAAAATTTTAACAAATTTATTGATTTGTATTAGTTTAATTTTTATTTATTCATCGGACAGTAATTCAAAAAAGATATATATATGAGTCTAAATAAAAACAAAATATATAAAAATAAATATTATATCATATGTAATTGTTCCGTGGTTTCGTTTTTTATTGTTACATATTTATTTATTTATTTATTTATTTATTTAATTACAGTTTAATTATCCCTCATAAGAACATTAAGAATGCAATTCTTTTATTGTTCAAGAGGAAACATATAACTTAAAAAAAAAGAATTAACAATTATTTATTTCTCAATTAAAGTATAAGTTACAATTACAAAAAAAAGAAAAATAATATAAAAATAATTTTAAAAATATGAAAAATTTTCTAAATAAATGAAAAAGATTTTACTTCACTATACATTTTTGGTAGCCTAGATTTGTGTAAGTTATGAAAATTTTGACAAGAAAGTTAAATATTATGAGACATATAGTCATAAAGCGCTTTTTTGAAACTGTTTTTCCTCATTATGATTTTTAAATGTGTCGGTAAAGAGTTCCATAAATTAATAGCGTTAACGAAAAATAGTCTGCTTGTATTAAGGTAGGTATGTCTGGGCAGAATTAGGGTCATGCATCTAGAAGATCTGCCAAAAACTAACTTTTCATATAGATAAAGAGGCTTCCTCTGGTAGATCAGATTGTGTAGAAACAAAATATTGCGCATGCTAAGGTAAACTGGCAAATCACAACCCAAAATCATTCCCCTCCACAATGAGACACTACTAAACCGAGACAGATTATATACGTATCGCGTAGCATTATTAAAAGAAACCTGTAACTTATGTAATGAATGTGAATCTAGTCTACTATAAACCATAGCAAAATAGTTAATCATAGGCAGTATCAACTGTATGACAAGTCTCTTTTTGACTTCAACCGGCGTGAATCTAGATGACATTCGCAAATTACGAAGCACATGGTATATGTTTCTTACAACGTTCTTTACATGATCAGAGCATGACAGTGAGGAATTTATATAAAACCCCAGGTATTTAATGCTATCAACATATATAAGAGGGGTGCTACCTAAGTGTATCGTTGGAAAATAATTGCGGTCATATTCAATTCTACTTATTGGCAGAACATACGATTTCGCAGCATTAAGCGTCAAGTTATTAACCTCTGCCCATTTAGTAATAGAGATTAAATCCTCATTCAATTTACAACAAGTGTCCTCTACTAGACCAATACGATTAGAGATGTATAGTTGAATATCATCTGCATATGCATGCATATGAGTATATTTACATACAGAAAACACATCATTAACAAACATGCTAAATAGTAGAGGACCTAGAACTGACCCTTGTGGAACACCAGAACTTATACGCCTCAATCTTGATAGCCTATTACCTACAATTACTCTCTGAGCTCGCCCAGACAAATAGTTTCTCATAAGAGACAATGCAGTGTCCGTGAATCCAAAATAGTATCCTAGCTTCCTGCAGAGTATTGCGTGATCAACTCGATCAAAAGCCTTAGAAAAGTCCAGAAAACAGATGAGAGATAGGTTTCCAATATCATATTCACGTCTTATATCATCAAGAACTTTAATCGCTGCAGTTGAACAGCTATGGGCAACTCGAAACCCCGATTGCAATGGAGATAGAAGTCCATTTTGATCCAAATATAAGGTAATTTGTTCAGCCATAAGAGACTCAAATACTTTGCTAAAAACCGGCAATATACTTATTGGCCTATAATCACCCAGCCGCACAGGAGTAGACATCTTCGCCACTGGTATTATTCTTCCAATTTTCCAGGATTCAGGGAAAAAAGAGGTAGTAACACAATGATTAAAGATATGAGTTAGTGGCCCAATAACAAACGGCAGTATCAATTTAACAAATTGTATGGCCACACCATCTTCTCCTATTGCATTAGATCGAATTTTCCAAATATGCTTAGTCACATCAGCCTCGGACACCACAGAAAATGAAAAACTATTACTGCAGAAAAGTTCTCCCCGTAAATCAAAATTACTACGATCAACTATTAGATTATCAACACAAAAGGCTTCATTAAGCTCATCCGGATCCAGTTTGCATTCAGAAGAGCTACGTGAATATATACCAAGAGATTTCATATTCTTCCATAATTGATCCGTAGGTAAATTAATGTTCAGTTTTCGTGAAAAATACAATTTTTTTGCCTGTCTAACTACAAGATTGGAATGATTTCTAGCCTTATTATACGCAGCTCTGTTTATCAACGTAGGTTTTCTTTTCCAAATATTATAGGCCAGGTTCCGCCTATGAATAGCATTTTTCACAGCAGAAGTATACCAAGGACAATAAGAATTTCTCACAAAAAAACTACGCTCAGGAACATGACGATCATAAAAATCCCGTAAAGTTGTTAGGAGTGCGTTTAGCTTTTCATCCACACTTGTCTGATACCAACATTCGTTCCAATTCAGAGCATAAATGTCCGCAATAAGGGAGGAAAAATTAATAGAGCTATACGGCCATATGTATAAAAACTTATAACAGGCTTATAAGTCGTTTTTAAGCAAAATTCACTATTGTTGCATTCATAAACCATTAATAGACTTATAAACCTTTTATAAACCATTTATAAAATCAAAAATTTTATTGTTTGATTTACCCTTCTTTAAACCAAAAATAAGGCGACATTTCATGCATAATTGGCGTTAAACAAAATTTTTAAAGAAATTTTGTAAACAAAATTTAAGAAAAAGTAATTGAAATATTAAAATTGATTAGATTAACACATTTCGACTTATAGATAAGTGCAATATATACAAAAGAAAATAATAAATTTAACATATTTGAAATTAAATAAAATTAAAAAATTATAATAGTGATGTGAGAAAAACGTAAACAAACTTTTAAGCCGAATACTTTTCTTATTTTTATTAACAAAATAGGTAAATAATTAATATTTGTATTATAATTTTTGCTCAAAAATTTTCATTTACCAAAGTTATATACTTTTGATTTTTTCGATGTTGTTTTTGTGCTTTAATTTTATAAAAAATGTTACCTTTACTTGATACCCGGATAAATCTTATAGTAATTATAAGCACCACTAACAATAAAATGACAACTAAATATAAAAAGCGTTGCCATACATACTAATAAAATCACTACAAACATTTAATAACTATAAAAGGTTTATTGTACGTTTATAAATACAAATTCTTATTAGTGGTTTATAACACAAAAAGCGTTTAATAACTATTGTACACTATAACCATAAAATAACTACTTTTTATGCATATAGCCGATAATCTCTATATGTAATAAGTCGAAGGCTATCATCTCTAGTTAAGTCAATATTGCAAGTGCAAAATAGTAAATCATGGTCAGAAATAAATGAAATTTGGTCATATAAAAGCAGTAAATTAGGATGCGAAAGCAGAAGCAAATCAAGTAAACTTGGCCTTGAGTTAGATGAAAAACGCGTAGGAACTTTGTCATTTACTACAGTCATGCCTACAGAGCTAATAATATCAAGAAGATCATTACTAATGTTGTCATTCACCATCAAGTTCACATTGAAATCACCACAAGTAATAAAAAAATCATAATCTATGACATGATTTTTAAAGTCAGTAAAAAAGGGCTCAAGACTAGATGTTCTAACCGGATTATAAATACATGATACTAAAACCTTCACTGTATTATCATATACAACAACATTAATAAATTCAACATCAGTATCATGTGAAACATTAACGATTCTTGCATTAAGGTTAGTTCTAAGATATATGGCAACACCGCCTCCCCTTTTCCCCTCTCTGTCCTTTCGAAACAGATTATATCCATAAATTTTATAAAAATCATCCGAAACATCATGATGAAACCAAGTCTCCGTTACACAAATGACATCCACTCTAGAGTTCTCAAAAATATATCTAACATTATCCAACTTAAGTCCATTCAAGCTTCTTGCATTAAAATTTACAACATTCAGCCCAGATCGCTGTTTGCACAATATATTTAATAAAGCAGAATGATTTCCGTTAACTCCATTACTAGAATCCACCAGACTCATAATAAAAACGAGATAAAACAGTTTTGTTATTTACTTTTGAAACTATTGACTTTACAAATCTAGGTAGCCTTACAACGCCATAACATATTTTACAATTACAAATAATAAAAATTAAGGAAAAAGGACATAACAAAAATAAAAAGAAGTTATTTATAGTTTCAAAAATTATTAAAAAGTAATGATAAAATAATAAAAAAGAAAAATTATTTAAAGTTTTATAACAATTGAAAAAAACTAGAAACATCAGTTGTCTTGACCTAATTACCATAGTTGACAGTTTGTTCCTCATAGACCGGAAAAAACTGGTTAAGCTCATCAATTTCATCAATTTTTAACGGCTCATCATTAATTTGCTGTCTTATATACACAAAACCAAATTCAATTAAATTCTTATTAAGTTTTACTAAAAGCAAATTGTTTATAGTATCTTTTGATAGCTTTGATCTCATTTTTGTTAATATTATTGAGAGAGCACTAAAAGCTCTTTCGACAGAAACTTGTGTTGCCGGGACAGACAACACTACATCTAACAATGAGCCTATTTCTGCATCTGCTAGTTTTGTGTTTTTCCAATACTCCAAAATATTTGTTTCAAAAGGAACTCTTTCTCCGTTGCATAAATTTTCTAATTTTTGTTTCGTTGTTCGATCCGTAGGCGGAGTTTGTTCAATAAGCAAATTCATTTCAGCTTCTAATAAAGCAAATTTTTCAGAACTTGAGGGTAGACAGTTGTTCTTAATCAAACCGTTTTGAATGTCTGTATTTTGACCTGCCAAACGTTTAATAATTTCTTGAGTTTTTAGCAGATGACTCTGAAAGAGAAACAAGAATTTAATGATGTTTTCTCGAATTTAATTATTCTATAAAACATGTTTAAGAGTAAATACCTATGTAATTTTTAATATATAACGACTTACTTACCACTGCGATTTTTTTTTGTTCTTCTGATAAAAATGGTGTAAGGGTGAAATTAAATCGGGGATCTAAATAAATTGCTGAAATAAACGCCTCATTTACTAACAGGTTTTGTTTTCTTCTGTTCATAGAATTTAATAAGTTTTTGGCGTAAATATTTTCATTCGCCATCTGTTTGAGTTGAACTTCACAACATAACCAATCTCTGAAGAAATCACCGATTATATATTGTTCGAGTTGGAATTTATTAGTGCACTCCGATAAAGGCATAAAGGCCTTTATAAACTTGTTTATAAAATTCCAATCTAATTCAAAAGTGTTTATATTATTAGTACTTTCAATATATTCTTTTAAATTCTCTAGCGATTTTATCATTTTATACGTAGAATTCCACCTCGTAGTATTATCAAGTAAAGGCATTTGTAAGTTGGCTGAATTATTATTCCGAACTATATTTCTTATTTCTTTTGATATTTTACGGCATTCATCTATTTCTGGCTGAACAGTTTTTAAAACATCATGAGCAGCTAGTTGAATCGTATGCGCAGCACATCTAACAACTGCCATAACGGAGGAAAGAGACGAATGAATTTCATCGAAGTTTTTGTCATTATCATCAAAAATATCATCATTTTCTTGCGCCAATACCTCCTCCTGTAGTTCTTGTAATAATTTTGACGTTTTAATAACATTCGCTCCATTGTCAGAAGTACAAGCGTAAATCTGAGAGATGTCAATTTTAAACTCATTTAAACAATTTATTATTTCTTGCTTTAGGAACTGAGCTGTATGTCGTTTTTTCAACTGAATCATGCCAATGGTATGAATTATAATTTTTGAGTCTTTGATATATTGTATATTAATACCCAGTATACTTTTTTCCATACGCGTAGCAACATCAATTTTTAAGCAGATTAATTTTTTGTTGATAGATTTTGAAATGTTTAGCTTTATTTCATTTGCAACACTGTTCATTATACACACAATATTTTTAGAGGATAAATTTGTTCCGTAAATATCTTCATAAGGTCGCAACATTTTTTTAAAATATTCTTTATCGTCGAATATTCTAAATGGAATATTTTTGACTGTTACTAAACCAACACAACATAATAAAAATTCATTTTTTTCTAACGAAATTTTTGCATTTTTAATTCGTTTATTTACTGATAAATCCTGTAAGCAGCTATCAGTGTGTTGTATTTTAATATTATGCATGACCTCGTAATGGCGTTTTATATTTCCAGATATCCGTCCTTTAAGCATTTTTTTACAAATAATACATTTCGATGTATTATTTTCCTTATCAAATACAACATATTTTTCTAGTTCAAATTCTCTTTTGCGACCCATTCTCTACTAAACTCATACAAACAATAAACTGAAGGAATTTTTCATGGCTGATATATTTTGAAGATACGATCAAACTACTTGTCAAGCCTTTCGTAGTATTTGTAAAAATGTGTTTGTATGTAATATACCGTCGCATTGTTGTGTCTCTTTTTATATCAATCATTATCGGTGTAACACATACAATCACATTTTTTACAAAGCCTATCACAATGCTTTCTAAGTTGCTTGAAGCATTAAATAACAGCAGGCTGGCGACTTAAATCTGTCCAAATTGAAATACATACGATGTTTGACGCCATCATAGCTGCACGGATACATTTGGCGGTGGCGCCTATATAATTTTGAATATACATGTTTTTATAACAAAAACTTTTAGGGATAAAAAAGAACGAAAATTGTATGTACATTTATTTATAAAACTAATCTACGATTCAAGTAAAAATTCCACAAATATAATAGAAAAAATCAGATAAATCAGATTCATAGTTTTTGTTTTATTATACCTAAGCCCTATTTGTATTTTTAGTTGATCACTTAATATTTTACATGCATAGATTCATACGTACATACATGCATAAAATATATTAACTAAAAATTATAATATATATTCTTTAATTCCTAAAATGGTAAAATTGTTCCCATTAACACAACAAAAATGATAAACTACAATGGCAACGCTGCTAACTTTTCTTCAAGGAAAATAAAAATTGTATTTGTGAATCGATTTTTTTTTAATTTTTCGATTATGTTCTTTGAATGAATGATTCATGTAAGGAATTTTATATTTAAATTGTGGTGAGAAATTTATTTTCAATTTTTTTAAAATATCATTTGTCTCGCAACTTTTATTTTTAAAATTCGGAAAACAAAACAAATTATTCGTCACAATGTGGAAAATTTAATTCATTCAAATTAATATCATTCATGATTAATATCTATTCGATTGATTTGCGTACTATGATTTAAATCAAATAAGCAAACGTTTATAAAAGGTATAAACGTAACAATGTAATTGAATTATTGAAAACATTGAAAATCAGAGAGCTTTTTGAAGAAGCACAGGAGTCCGTAAACAAATTTTATAACAGATATAGATTGCTGAACACTTTCAAATCATCAAGCGTGAGGCAAGGTGAGGACCTCTTCAGCATCTTCCGATACACACATTTCATCACTGCGGCATGTAAAGGCACGAAAATAGTTGGAAAATATAATACTAATTATAGGTCAGAAATTATTGGTTATTATTTATGGTAATTATTTTAGATTTACAAAAAATAAAAATTTAAATAAAAGCCTTTAAAACTAAATATATAAAAATTAAAAATTTTAAAAAATATTTTATTTTACTTTCCACAAAATTTGTTTTCTACAAATTTAAAATTTGCTAACCGGTAAGTAGGCGTAGAACCCTTTTAAATACTCATTTCATAGATTGATCGATTGTCTATCATATGCCTTTTAAATTTTATGATTTTCTCATTTGGTTCAAAAGTTATGATTTTTGCGACGAAAAAACTCAATGGCGCCACTGTGCGTCGCACAGAGGAGCATTTGGCCTGAAAATCTGACCAAAATTATTAAATGTGTTTTTTTAATTAAAAGTTTTAGTTTTTTTTATAGTTTGAGGTGTAGTATGATATAAAAAGTCCAGTAGCAGATTTTGAAAAAAATTTCACTGCGCAACAAAAACCATTTTTGTCTACCCTAGAAATAAAAGTATGTGGAGTATATGGATTTTGATGCCCTTAATTCAAATCTGTTTTCCGAAAAAAAAATTGTCCTGCAAAATTCGTCAAATTTTTTGTTTTCAAAATGCAATAAAAGAAATTAAAGAACCAAAAAGTTAATACTTTTAAGATTTTTCCAAAATCACATTCCTAAGGAATAAAAGACGGTATAAATAGTAAAACTCAATTAACAAATGTTGATTTTAAAGGTTTAAACTTATTCTTGACAGACTGTATGTACATGCATACATATGATTTACGGTCTAATTAAAAAAAAAAATTTTTTTAAATTGTAAGGCTCTTATAAAACAGTATTTTTTATAAAAAAGGCTTTATTATATATATATATTATATTATTTAATACTTAATATATGGACAAGTTAAACTAATAAAAATTCCTTAATAATTATTATGTCGTATGTATATAGTCATATGGAGCAAACTCTCCTAAAGTAAATTTATTTTATATATATTTTCGTTCAGTGTATCTTGTGGACAAATCTGCCTTATAAGCAGATTCGTCTCATCAACATACATAACTTGTAACCCGAATACTACTTAATACTGTATTTCATATTTTATTTAAACTTGTCTAAGCAAATTCACACACAGATCTTTAATTACCCTTTTTCTTTCGACTTGAATTTGCATTGTAAGCAAATTCAATCTTAGCTCTAAGTTAGTTTAATTAAGCAATCAAAAGACAACGTTGTTTCTTTGGATACAAAACTAACGACGAGGATTAAAAAAAATATAAACTTTTGTTATTTTCTAATTTAAAGATAAATATAAATAACATTACGAATAAATAATTCGGACCACATAATTGATTCGGAAAATTTTAACAAATAATTTTAAAAAAGTGAAAAAATTAATAAATAATTTTTAATTTAAAATCATAACTACTGGGACTGCAGGTAACAAATAATTTGGGAAAAGTGAAAAACTAAAATCTTGTTTAATAAAGAAAAATTATAACAAGAAAATATCAGCAATTTTAAAGAAAAACTGTACTATACATACAATAATATATAAGTGTAACCCGCTAAGACTACAAAACAAAAAAAAAAAAAAAAAACTAACACTAACACTAACACTAAAGAATACAAAATTCAAAGAAGTTTTTGAAAATAAAACAAGCAGAGCATCAACAAAAACAACAAAAGCTTGCAGTAAAAGATCAACAACAAAATTTTAAAAAACAACGGCGAGTTTCAACAAAAACAACAAAGTTTACAACATATTATTAACAACAAAGATTTACAACAGTAAGGAGGATCAATAATCCTGAAGGAGAGAAGATAGCGGACACAAGGATGTTAACAGAGTAAATAAGATTAATTTATTTTTATACATTATTAAATAAGTAGTGTGAACTTTTTTGTATTATATGTTTAAGTGATAAGAGGTTTTTAGATCAGTTTTAGTTTGGATAAATAAATGGAAAATTAATTCTTTTTTGAGAAAGGAAAGACCAATTTGCAATTTTGCTTCCGTACAAGGCGTAGTATAGTGTTTTTTGTTGAAATGGAAAATAATTTAGTGCAACAATTTAATCTGGTATTGAACTGTATCAGAGAGATCCCAACATTCGATGGGAAGGAACAAAGCCAACTGCCTGACGCATGCTGAAGAGGGTTATCTGCGGACGAAATAAATAGAATTTCATTAGTGGTTTTAAAGACCACCTACCGGAACCGACAAAAACTATTTTCGCCAGAAACCCACAGACTTTAGAGGCAGCTTTCAAAATTATTCTTGAAGCCAGGCATCAAAATTATACGGCACTTGGAAACGGACAAAGTGATGGAAACATGAAATCACCTTATAGGACAAATTTTAGTAATGATATAGGAAGAACACGTTCTATAAATAGAAGGCCTGACTACACTGCCAACCGTAATAATAATAATAATAAAAGTAATAATAGTAACAACCGATATTTTGGTAGTAATAGTACTAATACTGATAGTATCAATAGAAGTAAATATCAAAACAACAATAGATTTAATAACGCACAGAGATTCGATATGGGACGACAGTCGGACCAAACTAGGAACTCGTGTCATTCGCGTGGAAATGATGAACCGATGGACATAGGAAACTCGAATGTTTATTTATATGGGGTAGGCCAAAACAGCTTCCCTATATAACTATAGTAAACCCGATTAAGACGCTACGTTTCATTATTGAAACTGGAGCCGAATTCAGTATAATCAACGAGAATCTTTGTAATCTTAAATGGAAACGTGACGTTAATGTAACTTTAAGAGCCATGGGAAATGAATTTAAAGTTACTAAACTTTGTAAATTCCCCATATTTGATGAATTTAGTTCAGACTATTATTGTGAATTTTTGGAGTTTAATTGTAATGATAAATTTGATGGGTTAATAGGAAATAATATTTTAGCAGATCTTGATTGTGTTGTAGATTATGGAAATAGGCATATAAAAATGAAGGCAGCATGTATCTCTATCTATCTTAATGAAAGCGAAGAGGAGTATAGGATTATATGTAACAATATGAACATTGTTGCAATCCTCAATAACGAAGTAGAACGTAGTGACACAAATTCCATATCTGACTTAAACTTATCGCACTTAAATACGGTGGATAGAAGCAAGTTATTGGCGATACTCAAAACACACAATACAACGTTTTACAGGAAAAATGAAAACTTAACTTTTACAAGTAAAATAAAACACAAAATAAATACACAAAACGAAATTTCGGTGTACTCAAAATTATACAGATACCCGGAAATATATACAGATATACCGGAAAGAATGAAATTAATAGACAGATTGAAGAAATGTTAAGACAAGGAATTATAAGGGAATCTTCCAGTCCTTATAACAGCCCTGTTTGGATCGTGCCGAAAAAGACTAATGTACCAAATGTTCAAAGATGGCGTCTGGTAATTGATTACAGGAAGTTAAATAGTATAACCATTGAAGACAGATTCCCAATTCCAAATACTGACGATATATATGATAAGCTGGGAAGATGCCAATATTTTACAACTATTGATCTAACGCAGGGTTTTCACCAAATAGAGATGGATGAAAAAGACATCCACAAAACAGCTTTTTCAACCGCAAGTGGGCATTACGAATTTTTGCGAATGCCTTTTGGCTTGAGAAATGCACCCTCAACCTTTCAAAGGTTAATGAATGAGGTATTGAGAGAATATATCGGTAAAATCTGTTTGGTATACTTGGATGATATTCTGGTGTTCTCTACAAGTATAGAGGAGCATCTGGAGTCTCTAACTAAGGTATTGAGTTGTTTGCAAAAGGCAAATTTGAAGGTCCAATTAAGCAAATGCAGCTTCTTGAAACAGCAAACAGAGTTCTTAGGACATCTGGTTACTTGCGACGGCATAAAACCGAATCCAATGAAAATAGAAGCTATAGACAAAATTCCCCTACCAAAGAATCAAAAGGAAATTAAATCTTTTTTAGGAATAACAGGCTACTATAGGAGGTTTACAAAAGACTACTCAAAAGTAGCATTTCCTCTAGTAAAATGCTTAAAGAAAGGAGCCAAAATTAGTCTAAAAGATAAAGATTATAAAAAAGCGTTCGAGAAATTAAAAACTCTTATTAAGTCGGACCCTATTTTGGTACACCCTGACCTTTCAAGGAAATTTACATTGGTTACAGATGCTAGTGATTTCGTTCTGGGGTCGGCGTTGATGCAGAATGATAGAATTATCTGTTATGCTAGTCGTTCCCTCAATGGTCATGAAAAAATCTATAGCACCATAGAGAAAGAACTCTTGGCTATAGTTTGGGCAACGAAGTATTTTCGGCCCTATTTATTCGGTAGACAGTTTACGGTAAAAACAGACCATAGACCGTTAGTATGGCTTACTAATTTAAAAGAACCCAATGCAAAATTGCGGCGTTGGAAAATAAAGCTTAATGAATTTGATTTTGACATTACCTACATAAAAGGTAAAGGAAATGTGGTGGCTGATGGCCTCAGTAGAATTGTTGCGAATGATGAAATAACCTTGAATTTGAATGAATTATTTGAAGACGACATGAATACGATGCACAGTGCAGAGACTGATAGCATCGACTTCATAAAAATCACTGAGAATCCTCTGAACGTATTTAAGAATCAACTTGTTTTGAAGAGAGGAGAAAGTAAAACATTCAGCAAGGAAATTATGTATAGAGGAAAAATAAGAGAAATATGGACAGTAATATCAGCAGAAAACCTCCTTGAGACGATGAAGGAAAAACTACCACAAAGGGCGTTGTTGGTGGTGTTTTGTACTGACAACGATCTCTTTGTAAAATTTCAAGATATGTACATAAAATACTTTAGTAGAAATAGAAATTTAAAAATACAGAGGACAAACACTCTATTGGAAGATATAACCGATGAAGGTAAAATTCTCCAAATCATAGAGACATTACATTTTGAAAACAATCATAGAGGAATAAACGAAATTTTCGCAGGAGTAGGGAAAAAATTCTACTATCCAAATTTACAAAAACTTATACAAAAGTACATTAATAATTGCGAAATATGCAATAGGGCAAAGTACGATAGAAACCTTATTAGACACACGCTGAACGTAACAGAGACGCCTGATAAATATAACGCAATAATCCATGTCAATATTTGGTATCCACAGAGAGGAGTGATGCTTCTGACTGGAATCGATAAATTTACTAAGTACGCAACGGTGCATCATCTCCCAGATAGAACATGGTTATCAATTGTTGGGGCTTTGAAAATGCGTATTCAGTATTTGGGTAAACCAGAGACAATAATAACAGACAATGAACTGGACGTTGTAGCGATTAAAGAGTTTTTGAAAGATTATGGTTTTAAAGTTCACTTTACAACGACATATAATAAAACACGCAATGCAGATATCAAGAGATTACATTTGACCTTGAATGAACATATTAGACTGTTTAATGCGGAAAAAAACAATAAAGACAACTTGCAGGAAAAAGTTTCGAAAGCAATTATCGCCTATAATAATACGATTCATTCAGTAACGGAAATCAAACCCATAGATTTTATCAATAATATTATATCGGACGAAAACTTAAAATGTATTTCGGAAAGACTTAGGAAGGAAAAAACTGAGAGAATAAACACTATCAACAAGAGGAAAGGAAATATTGAATGCTCAGATTTCGTAAATAAATTTGTAAAAAATTATAGAGTTAGCAAGACACAACCTAGATATAAGAGAGTAGAAAACTATAGGATGGAAGACAACTACTTGCTGTCTAGGGACAATAAATTTAAAAAAGTCTACAAGACTCAAGTGAAACGTAAATATCTATTCCAGAAAAACAACAATGAAGATCATGATAATGATGCTACTGACAACGGTCCAGGCACTTCTAAGAGTCGAGAAGGCTGAGGAGAATTCAGGGTACGCGATGCTACAGGTAAAACAAGTAGAATTCCCTAATGCAACGAACACGATCCTACATATTATACACCCTATCGAATACTTAGGTATAATTAAACAGATAGCCAAAAATATAGAATAAATAGATATTGATAACAGGGAAATTTTAAGAAAGGAAATCAGTATTATTGGGGCGAAAATTAAAACCTTAATACCTTTTGAAGTTAGTAGAAAGAGAAGAGGACTGATTAACGGAATAGGAAATGTTTATAAATGGATGTTTGGACTGATGGACGACAATGACAGAGAGGAAATTATGGAACACCTAGAATGCGCTGGAATTAATAGTCACAATGCCATAAACGCAATAAATAAGCAGATCACAATTAATACACACTTCAATGACTCCATTGGAATCATACGAGAGGCTATAGAAACTGACAGAATTAAAATAAATAGTTCCTTTGCAGAAATTAAAAAACGCAACAGCGAAATAGTTAGAAAACTTATTTACACTGTTCAAATGCTTAAATTGAAAAACTTTGAAAACAAAATAACGCAAATTCAGGAGAATATAGCGGCAGCTAGAGGCAATATAGTACAGCCGGGTATATTGACACCCGAGGAAATTGAAAAATTTAACGTCGATTATTTTGTGACGACCAAAGTCACCTGTTCGTTTTGGGTCAACAACCTTAGTTAAAACGAATATAAAAGAAAGCTTTAATTTTTCTAACCTTGCCTGAATTTTTCACTTATGTATATGTTTTACTTTTCTTTGGTACGTTTAATAATAATAATTGATTAAAAAAGTTAATTAAAGAATTATATTAATTTTATGTTTATTTTTTATTATTTTTTCAATAATTCATTATAAAATAATTAACATGTAAGAATGAGAGAATGAATTATAATTAAATAAGTTAAGTAAATAATTATATTAATTTTATGTATATAATTCCCTTATGAATTGTTGATGCCCTGCTTGTATTTTATTGTAATTATATACATTATAATAGGAATCGAATTTATTTTACTTCAAACATAATTAAGAATTTATGTAATTTGAAATTCAAATATAACAGTCGTACATTTAAATATCCTACACTACATTTATGCACAACACTACAAGATAACCATGCATGGTGGAAATATAATAGTCACCGCATTGTGTGTGGTGAAACTAATAACATACAAGTACATGTGGTTGTGATAAGCACTATAGGCTTTTTGTGTGTTTGTGTATCAATGTGTGTGGGATACAAACAGTATAAAAAGGGCGACTGATTAATAAATTGGTTATTTACCTATTCTAAAGCCAGGGTCTGACCCTGGACAGAGTCAGGGATATAGGCCGATTTCTTTGCTATCGGCATTTGGTAAATTGTTGGAGTATTTCATACTGGCGAGGATTAATGACGGGATTCTTGACGGGAATGTATTAAGGGACTTTCAGTTTGGATTTAGGAGCGAGCTTTCTACATCGCACGCGTTGATGGTGTTTACAGACTGCGTTGCTAAGGGTCTGGGCGGAAGATGCCCGACAATTGCTGTGAGCTTGGACTTTTCTGGAGCCTTCGACACTGTTTGGCAGGACGGAATAGTATATAAACTCATGGACAAGGGATTCGGAACGGACGTTGGCCGTATGGTGGCCAGTTTTTTGCGTGACCGTACTTACGGGGTTGGGGTAGGGGACGTTTTATCGAATAGGGGAACCATTTCCGCTGGTGTTCCACAGGGCTCATTACTTGGCCCTGTGCTTTACGATATTTTTGTGGCTGATATACCACAACCACCTGATGGTGTTTTGATTTTAATTTACGCGGATGGCATTCTTATTGCCGCTTCAGGCGCTAGTGCTAGGGTTATTGACAATGGACTTAATGGGTACCTATGTACACTTTCGGACTATTTTTCTGGATGGGGACTTGATTTGGACCTACAGAGGACTGTGGCGGTGATGGTGGAAGGGAGGCGTGAATATATTTACCCTGACTGTAGGAGGTATATACCTTGTTTGATGATAGGGAACGAGATGATAGGTATCTCTGATAGGATGGAGTATTTGGGGGTTACTTTTCACGAGAATTTTGAATTCTATCGTCACATTGACAGTGGATTGGTTGGGGCGAAGAGAATTTTTTGTGCGTATCAAAGCATATTGGAGCGTAGAGGTGGTCTCGATAGGAGAATACGCCTTCTCTTGTATCGTCAGGTAATTCGACCTATCATCTCCTATGCTTTTCCATCTTGGTTTGGAATTTCTTCCTCCCAAATGGAGAGGCTTAGGGGATGGGAGAGGGGTGTTTTAGTTAGTTGTCTGGGCCTAAGATCTCGGTTGGGGGCGGATGGGACTGTACGTAGACCATCGTGTATGTCGGTTTATAGGAGTATGAGCTTTAGTAGAATAGATGTTTGCATGATTGAGATGGCAATAAAGTTTTTAGAGGGTGCACGTTCCTTGGGGAACAGTATTGTCAGGGAATGCTTTGATAGAATAGATTCTATTGAAATTGTCCAAATGAATAGATATTTGTCCCCGGTGGACCTTTTAACCCTTAGAGGAGCTGGTTTCCTTTATGAGGGTGCAGATCTCATGTTCTATCATAGGAGAATTCGCACGCTGGATATAAGTGACTCTGTGTATAACACTGCTCAGTGGACTATTGCCTTTTCCATTGTGTATATTTCCTTCTATCCTTAGCATAAGTTACCTTTAAGTAGTTTGTAAGCTTTTTAACTTAAGTTATATAAATAAGTTCTAGTTCATAAGTTTTTATAATATGAGAGAATCCCCTTTTTGATCCCTTTTTTGGGGAATTTAAAGCAAGAGCCAAGTAGATTAATGTAAGAATGACGTAGCTAAGCTATAATATATGTGTAATAGTAAAGTCCTTGAAAAATATGTTAGTATGTAAGGAAAACAGTAGAAATGTATTAGCTTTCTAGATTAAGAAACTAAATTTTATGTAATGAATTTAATGGGAATTAATAAAATATCAATCAATCAATCAAAATAAATTGGTTATTTGGCTGGCAGCTCGCGCTACGGTAAGAACAAATATTGGAGGCTGGGACACCTCTCTAATATAAGTAATTACAGTAGTAATAAGTAGCTAGATAAATACCAGAGGCTGGGACACCTCTCCGGTAACCTATCTCCTACTGAGTGCTAATATTGGAGGCTGGGATACCCCTCCAATATAAGCGCGAAGAACGACCAAGATATTCTATTGGAGGCTGGGACACCTCTCTAATAGAAAACCTTGAGAGCGAGTGGGAATTATTATTGGAGGCTGGGACACCTCTCCAAGATAAATCTCAAGAGTAGTCGGATGTGTGATTGGAGGCTGGGACACCTCTCCATGAACCAATCTTTAGCTGTTTGCTCAACAGTGTCGTAAAACACGAGAGTAAAGCTCGTGCCAACAAAAAGTAGTGTTGAACAATTAGAATTTTATCGTTTGAATACACGTAAATTTAGATTTTGTTAATAAAGTATACGGTTTATAACGTTTAACGAAAACCCACACGTGTTATTCTCTTAATCTGTAACAACCCTGGCCTCCGCTGCGTCTATCCAGGCAACCAGCGAAATAGTGTCGTTACAATTTTACATTAAAATTTTTAAGGTTAGGAGTAATGATTTATAAGAATAATTCGCTCATTATAGCAATAAAAATTCCTAAAGACTTTTTCATGACTCATTTAAAATTAATAACCCCACTACCGAACGATAGGTACCTTGAAATTGAGGAAAAGCCCGAATTGGTAATCACAGTTAGGAACACGACCTTCTCATATAAAGAAAATTTACTACCAAGCGATCTTGTGGAAAGTATAAACTGCGTTGTGGATAATCAAACAAGCATCGTCGTTATTGATGACGATCTAATTTTAATAAAAAATGCACTTAATGCCAAACTTACTCAAGATTGTGACAATAGAAATATTGTACTAAATAAAAATAATCTCATTAATTTTTGTAATTGTGAACTAAAATTATTAAACAAAACTTTTGTAAATAAAAATACTATTGTAAATGAAAAATTTATCTACCCAAATAATGATATAATAGGGGTAGTATTTGAAGAAAAACTTACCTTTGATAACACTTATTATACCCTTCACACAGTGAAAAAGGGTATATATAGGTTTGTCATTCCGTGTGAAATTTCTACAATTTTCATTTCCGACCCCATAAAATATATATTTTCTGAAAGCTTATGAATAGGGGAGTCGATTAAGGTCTGTCAGTCTGTCCGTCTGTCCGTGTGTATGTTGTAAACAACTTTTTGAAGCACCCCGATATCGCTTGGACCCGGGTGAGGTATTAAAATATCAGAAATATTCGGGAGTAGAACGGTAATGAAAATCAGAAACATAGGTACATAAACAACTGAAATATGAGCAAAAACCCACGACCACCTCGATTTTTTATTCACAAAAACAACATTACAACAACAACATACATACATACAAACGTGTATACTGGTTAGAGAAAACGTGGCATCGAATCCCAGCTGAGCCAAAAAAAAATTTTTTTTATTTTTTTTTTTAATTTTTTTTTTTTTAATATTTTATTTAATATATTATTTATATTTTTATTATTTTTTTTTAAATTTTTTTTTTATTTTTTTTCTGTTTTTTATTTATTATATATATTTAAATTATTAAAAAAAAAAAATTTTTTTTAATATTTTTTTTTTCAATTTTTTTATTTTTTTTTAAACATACATGCGTAAATCTATAATTTTGCAATGGGATGTTTTATATATGTATGTATGTTTTTTATATGTATGTACGTATTTTATATGGGATGAATGGCGATACAAACTACTGTTATTGCATGACTACACGTTGTGAAGGGTATATAAGATTCGGCATGGACGAATATAGCGCTCTTACTTGTTGTTGTAATGTATTCGGTCTACAAGAAATGTTGCAAAAAGAATCGGGAAATTGATGTTAATATCGAATTAAAACCTTCTGCCACAAATTCAACAGAAACTGTTGAATCTGGGGGTGGAGGAGTCATATGTCATATATATTTTCGCTCAGTGTATCTTGTGGACAAATCTGTCTTATAAGCAGATTCGTCTCATCAACATACATAACTTGTAACTGTGTGTGAATTTGCTTAGACAAGCAATTTACACACAGATCTTTAATTACCCTTTTTCTTTCTACTTGAATTTGCATTGTAAGCAAATTCAATCTTAGCTCTAAGTTTGTTTAAGTTTTAAAAAGAATAAAAAGAACAGTTTTAATTAAGCAATCAAAAGATAACGTTGTTTCTTTGGACACAAAACTATATCCTTATTAGATGCATTATCGGTGCCAGGAAGAAGAAGTGTGGTGGATTCTGATGAAAAAGCTTTTTTATTAATCCGTTCTCTTTGCGTACTGCTCAGAAATAACCTATTCAAGACATCTTGATTTGTATCGCTTCTGCTGAATTTCCTCGAATAATTCGTACGATATAATCGTAAGTGCTTATATCTGGCCTCGGCAGCTTCTTCTGACAATTGGATGGTAGCCTGATACCTGGGTGTCCATGTATTTTTTATGTACTGTAACGTGGTTTTGTCAAAGACTGAGGTAGTTCAGTCGTGTCCAAGGTCAACTTACGGATCCACGAACCTCAAGTATAATAAAAGACCAATTATTTACCCTTATTCGGGGTTGACAATAGAATTAACTTTATTTATACGTTTCGATTTATTTATATAACAAAAAATATTAAGTACAACGAATTACTTGTGGCAATGGTGATGTGTCGGGTGTTGCTGGGGAGCTGGATCAGCAGCGGCTAGAATCGTTCGGCAGCGGGATAAGTTATGACGAAGTATCGTGAGTCGCTCGGTGAATAAGATCGGTAACGGCTAGAATCGTTCGGTGAATTAATTGGCAACGACGAGCAGGATCGGTAACGGTTAGAATCGTTCGGTGAATAGATCGGCAACGACGAGCAGGATCGGTAACGGTGCCGATTCGTGAGTTGCCCGTTGAATAAGATCGGTAATTGTGAAGTGACGAACTCACTCGGTGAACAGGATTATGTTTAATTCTTATAATACTTATTTCTACGCTTCGTAAAATACTACAATCGCCTTATTTCTACGCTTCTTACAATACTACAATCGCCTTATCTCTACGCTTCGTAAAATACTACAATCGCCTTATTTCTACGCTTCGTAAAATACTACAATCGCCTTATTTCTACGCTTCTTACAATACTACAATCGCCTTCTTACTACTTTAACGAAACGAGAAGCCGCTGTGGCAAAACAGTCAGTCGAAACCACTGTGGCAAAACAGTCAGCCGAAGCCGCTGTGACCGAAACAGTCAGCCGAAGTCGCTGTGTGAAGTGGCACTCAAATATTAATTCGAGGTCCTGGGTTGGTATTACCCACGTAACACCAAGTGGGCTAATTCTTGTCTTGCTTGAACCGCCCCTACTACATGCTAAGTTGGTATACTTATACGTATTGATGACTAAACCTAATGAGAATTCTAAGTAAAAAGTAAACAAAAGGGTATTAGGGGTATTCAATATAACCCGTAGTAGTAAGAGCATTCATACCATTTATTGTACCCCATACGTGTTATCTTACTTATAAAAATGACTATTATACTATTACTATATTGCGATTACCAAGAGTGGTTTCTTTATTTAACATTCTGATTTATATATTTTTAACCCTACGATTCATAACCGGGTACCCGTGTACCTTTTTTGACTTTAAAGTGCTGCTGTGCCTATAATTTTTGAGATATGGACATAAAACTCCGAATCATGAGAGATTTTGGCTAAACTAAGATTTAAATACGAAAAAATTCAAAATATTTTCAATATTTTCTTTAAAAAATGATTTTAAATGTTTACCCCCATAAACACACAACCGGGTCCCCGGGTACCCTAATGCAATTCCTATGTAAATGCCTGACATGTAAATGAAAAAACGTTTTTTTTGTGTTGTTTTTATTGGAAATAAATGTCTTTTTTATTTATTTTATCATATTTTATATATATTATATTATAATTCATCCGAATCACTATCGTTGTTATTGTGGCAATTGTAGCATTTAGTAATTGTTATGGCGTGCTCATCGCATATCGGCGTGCTACATATGCTGCAATTTTTTCTAGTTTTTCTTCTGCGCTTATTTGGAAGAAGTTTGCACATGTAGCACACGCCCGTATGTACTTTTCTGCCCCTTTGTCGTGCTGACGGAGATGTTGACGGACCTGCAGCACAAAGCACACTCTCCAACGGCCTTCCGATGATGCTTTCAATTGCATTTTTTGTCGAAAATTGGCGCACGCTTTGCACATTTGAAATTCTATTTTCTATAACAGGAATGCACAGGTTTCCTGCCAGTTGACGCAGGAAATTTATAATTTCTGGTTTCCCATTCTCGTCAATTTGTGCATCATCATGCATACTAGAAAGAAGGATGACCGAGTTGGACTTCCGCTGCTTATATGAGAGCAGTGTTACGTTGTCGTAGAAGCCAAATAAACTTGAACCAACTTCTTTTTTTTTGTCTTCTTTCATCTCCGCAGGGATGTAAGCTTTGTTGCGGCGGAGTGTACCCACAATGCTGAGCTTTTCTACTTTTAGTTGCCTAGCCAACGGCAGCGTCGTAAAAAAATTATCCATTGTTATATTTCGTCCGCTACCGTAGTATGGCCCAACTAAATCTCTCACCACTCTTTCGCCAACACCAACTTCACGACCAGTTTCTTGTTTGCCAGTATATATTTGGCCATGAAGTGGATATAAGTTTTTGGCATCGCAAATCCACCATACTTTTATGCCATATTTTGCTGGCTTCGAGGGTATATATTGGGTGAATTTGGTTCTACCACGGTATGGATATAATTGTTCATCAATGGTCAAATATTCTGATGGCACATAATATCTGGAAAGATTTGCATTGAGCATTATCCAAATATCGCGAATTGGCGCCGCTTTGTCTTGACGCTGCCGCTCTACCCGTGTTCTGGGGTCGTCAAACCACATAAAACGCAGCAAATCGAAAAACCTGTTTATTCCCATGGTGGCGCGGAATATTGGGTGAGCCTGTGACGTCCACAAATCTCTTGCGTTTTCGTCATTAGAATGATTTGTGCCAGCCATCAAAATCATTCCAATGAACGCATAAATTTCGTTGATTGTCGTGTCTTTCCACTTCAACTGACGTCTATTGGGATTCGCTTCATTGTACGCATTATATGTGGCATGCGCTTTTCTATTTGTGTGGCGCACTATTATATCCACCATTTCCACTGTGAGGTATGATTTGAAACACTGCAAAGGCGTCATATTTTCAGTAATCCGTGCTGGACCACAGCGGTCTCTGAATATATTGTGGCTTCTCACTTGTTGGCAACTACGTGGTGTGACGACCAAAGTCACAAATTCGTTTTGGGCCCCACAATTAACGAAATAGCTCCCTTATTTTTTTTTTACCCTTCTGAATGAATTATTATTAGAGCTATTACCTTAATTTTATGAAGTATTAATAATACTTTAATTTATACCCAATTATAATTAGCTTATAATAATAATATGAACTGATATTGTATTTATACATTCCTATTATTACTTTTATTAAATGAACTGTTATTTACTTTGATACTACTTTAATTTATACCCAATTATAATTAACTTATATTCGAAACATTCCTATTACTTTTATTACATGAATTGTTATTTACTTTAATTTATACCCAATTATAATTAACTTGTATAAACTCTTAATGTGTACTACAACCAACTCTAATGGTAGCCTACTCTGTATTTACTTTGTACATTCTCTTTGAGAACTGTACATAACGAAGTTATTAATATTATAAGTTAATTTAAGAGAGGGAAACATTGTTGTAACCACAACATACAGCATCCAATAATAATGCGAGGTGAACTCGGCTAATCACCACGAAATGTGTGGTAAATAGACCGATCATACCTAGTGTGTGTGGTTGAACAATGTAAACACATGAGTTCGTGCGAGTGTGTATTATTGTGTGTATAACAAGAAAGGTATAAAAGGAGCGCCTGATGACTAAATTAGTTAGTTGGCCGGCAGCTCGCGCCACTGTTGGTAAAAGTGGCACAATCGTGCCATTTTTGGCACTATTAGTTGTTTAATGGCACTATGGCACGCTCAATAAAATTTTGGCACTTTTTCAAAAAATTATAAAAATATAATTTTACTTACTTTTGACGAAATATATTTTTAATTAAAAAGAAATAAATGCTTTTTCTCCCTGTTATAAATACTACTAAAAACAGCATCAATGACACAAAATCCCCTTTCTGAAAGTACTAGTTCAAAATTAATGACATCCTTAATGTTCAGAGTGGATTTAATCAGATGACTGCATAGGAAAGATAATTTTTAACTCTCTTTTTTATACCCACCACCAAAAAAATGGTGGGGGTATATTAATTTTATCATGCCGTTTGTAACACATCGAAATATCTATTTTAGACCCCATAAAGTATATAGTATATTCTAAATCGGGGTTTCATTTTATGACGATTAAGCTATGTCCGTCCGTCTGTCCGTTTGTTTCTCACTCTTAAAAAACATTACATATTAAATACATATGTATGTATATAATAAATAATAATATTTATATATAATTTATCTGTATAAATTTTTTAAATATTGAAGTCTTAAATTTTTTTTTGTATATTTATTTTAATAAAATGTATTAATAAAAAAACTGAATAAATGGATTTAGTTTTTTTTAATAGACATGTGTATATATTTGTTATGGCACTTTTTAATATATTTTGCAGCGTTGTCAACTCGGTGATTTTATCACCGTTTTTGGTGATTTTTGACATTTTGGAAGCGAAAAAATTGCGAGTTAGTGCTTGGTGATTTTTTTTAAAGTTTTTAGTGCTTTTATTTTTATTTCGGTGACACCAAATACTAAATTTGAAAATAATTTTTTTAATTGAAAACAATTTTTGTAAGGGTAAATATCTTTAATTACCCTTACGTATTTTGTATCTTAACAAAGCTAAAAAATATTTACTCATTGTAAAATGATATTATGTTGATAATACTTTCAGCTTATGATACTAAAACTAATAATTAAGAAGCTTATAAGGATTGATAGTATACAATGTTTCTGTTATTTGAGTGTTTTGCTTGTTTATTATTAATTGAAACTTATTTCCGATGCTGGTTTGTTGATATCCTGTATGGTTTATGAGACATAAACCACCTACTTCTTATAAAATGAAATTGTTACGAGAATTTATTTTGTAAGTAAAGTTTTAAGTTGATCAAACCTTGGTGAAAATAAAAAAAAGAGAAATTAATATTCAAATAATTTTCATTTTAAAATTTTTTAGAGCACATTTGGATGTTTTGGCCTAATAATATAAAGAACAGAATATCTTTAGACTTGTATTTCGATTATCGATATCAATCAAAACTACAGTCTTATTGCCATTTGTAAAATAATTTATTTTAGGGGGCAACTGGCATCTAAAAGCTTTAATTTTTTTAAGTAATGATTATATTAGCAAATGTAAAGTTAAATTTGTACACATTTTAAACTCAGTAATTTTTTATGAAAATTACGCGCTTTTTTAGGGGTTTAGGTGCTTTTTGAAATTTTAAAGTTGACAACGCTGATATTTTGGCACTTTCTAGCTAAAATTTTGGCACAAGACTGAAATTCTCATATACCATCACTGGCTCGCGCTACGGTAAGGACAAATATTAGCGGTGGGATTCACAGCTAATACGAGTACTGACCATAGCAACAAGCAGCAAGATACACATTGGAAGCGTGGTTTCATCACCAATAGTGTATCTTCTGCTGGTACTGATACTGGAGGCTGGGGATTCCGCCCCCCGTATTAGTGCTAAGAGCACATACAAGAGGTTCTGTTGGAAGCGTGGGTTCACCACCAAGAGAACATCTTGGAGCGAACGAGATCCACTATTGGCAGCGTGGTTACATCACCAATAGTGTATCTCGAAGAGTTATCTCAGGCTGCGATTGGAGGTGGGGTTACCCTTCCAAGAGTGAATAGATAACTATCGCCATGCCACACAGTGAGACAGCTCTAAAGTAACAGCGGCAAAAAATAGTTTTTGGCGTGTCGTCCAATTTGGATGAAATTTTCACAGTATATTAACAGATATAAGATTAACAATTCCCTGACATTTGAGATTCATAACTTCATTACTTTTTGGTCTAGAGCAAGTCAAAGTTGAGGTATGCTAACGCGCTTGAAATATGTTGGTTCAATATGAATAATTCAAAAGCTTATTAATAAAAAAATACATAATAAATATAACCTTAAAGTATTTTTTTAATTAATTTAGTTGTTGTAGAATGAGTAGATAAAAAAATAAATTTAAAAAAAAAAACACAAAAAAAAATTTCTTTACAACAGAATTGTGGTGTAAAAATTTAACATTTTGCATTTTCAATGGACTAGGAAATATAGAGCAGCCCCTCGCCCTAGGTGCAGACTTATATCAAATGAAAGATTGAAGTCTCAGCTTTCATTTAAAGTAGAGGACATATAGCAAAAGTTTGCAAAAGTACTTTAAACATACAAAAAACTACAAAAAATACGCAACGTGCACATTTTGTCGCTATACGTATGTACATACATATGTTAGCATGCAATAGCATGTTTACAAATTTTTAATTTTTTTTTTTTAATTGTTTGTTTGATATTTTATATTGTGCTCACAAACTTTTTAAAAACAAACTGTAAAAAAATATTACATTGTTGTTGTTTTAAATATTATTGATCAACAAACGGTAATTGCAATTATGTACTTATATGTTTAATTCACAATTACATATTTGAGAGTGCAAGTTTATACAAGTTTATATAAAGTGTTAAAAAAAGTTTACAAGGTCATGGATAATTCAATAATTTTTTATAGTGCAATTTCTGATATTTGGATCGATAGCAATAAAGATATTGAAAAAATTAGAATATCATGATGATATTAAAAAATTATTGATAGAATGAAAAAAATTGTTCTTTTTTATTGCATTTTAATGGGAAGTGGGTGTAAGAGTGGGCGTGTTATTGTAATTTTTGCATGAAACATTTTAAATTATATAAATAATAATAATATCAAATTTGAAGATTGTACCTAAAATATTTTAGAAAATATGGCACTTTTTATGTTGAGGTTGTATGGGGGGTGGGGGTAAAAGTGGGCCAAAGTCCAAAACTTTATTCCGATAATGTTTGTAACAATATAACATTCAAGTATACCAAAATTTAAAGTTATCCCTTAAGTATTACGGACAATACGGCATTTTACAAATTTCGATTGTATGGGAGGTGGGCGTAAAAGTGGGCGAATTTTCTTAATTTTTTTTTTTTAAACTGGAATTGTCTCAAAAGTAACCTGTGCAAAATTTCAGAACTCTGCAATTACTCCTTGTATTTAATGCCGGCGTTGTCTCACTGTGCGCCATTTCCGTCAGACGCCAGTTTACCCAGAGTCTCTTTATTGTGGCTGGGGTTCCGCTCCAATAAAGAGAATCCTGGAAGGCAAAAGAGACCCACTATTGGCAGCGTGGATACACCACCGATAGTGCGTCTCGAAGGGTTAGCTGAGGCTGCGATTGGAGGTGGGGATACCCCTCTGAGAGCGAATCAATACCCGACGCCTCATCTAAGCGTCTGACACGTACCAGGACAACTAGTGTTAAAGTATTTTTTTATTATTATTCTATTATTGTTGTTATTATTTGTCTGTGAATAAATACCGTACGTTTTATAACGTTTGAAAGAGAAAAAGTGTTAGTTTTCTTTTAAAAGACGCGGCCCTGGCCTCCGCTGAGTCTACCCTAGCCGCCAGCGGAATCGTGTCGTTACAGTGGTGTTCGCTGCCATTGTGTGCCGTCACGTGCA
Source organism: Phyto melanocephala (assembly GCA_941918925.1). Taxonomy (NCBI): domain Eukaryota; kingdom Metazoa; phylum Arthropoda; class Insecta; order Diptera; family Rhinophoridae; genus Phyto; species Phyto melanocephala. The sequence continues at coordinate 57,121,742 of OW799235.1, forward strand.
GTCATGTAGTCTGCTGGGTTTGTTGTTGGTGCATCTTCTGGCATATCATCATCTTTACTTTCATCATCAAAGAAAATTTCCTCTGGTGCGTCAATAGCAGCTGCAATTTCGTTTGCGTTGTCAACATTCAAATCTTCATTCTTTGATTCCGAAACTTCGCCAGTATAGGCCACATTTTCTTCATTTTGGTCTTCCACAGGGTCCACTTCAAGGTTCTCATCTTGAGTCGCTTCCTCAAATAAACGTTGAATATATGTGCTTCTTGCTTCATCACTCAAATTCCAGTATTCCCTTGTAGACAAATATCGGTCGTTGCGGCTCATTTTTCACCAACTTCACTGTTCAAATATTCAACACAGACTGGCGAAGCAAATGCAATATTTCAATTTTACGACACAAATGAACATCTGCTACCTAATTCAAAAGCAATTAAGCAAGTAGGTACCGAAAATAAGCAAAATAAGCAAATAAACAACCCTTACATAAAACCAGTTTCTGAGCTTTTCTACTTTTAGTTGCCTAGCCAACGGCAGCGTCGTAAAAAAATTATCCATTGTTATATTTCGTCCGCTACCGTAGTATGGCCCAACTAAATCTCTCACCACTCTTTCGCCAACACCAACTTCACGACCAGTTTCTTGTTTGCCAGTATATATTTGGCCATGAAGTGGATATAAGTTTTTGGCATCGCAAATCCACCATACTTTTATGCCATATTTTGCTGGCTTCGAGGGTATATATTGGGTGAATTTGGTTCTACCACGGTATGGATATAATTGTTCATCAATGGTCAAATATTCTGATGGCACATAATATCTGGAAAGATTTGCATTGAGCATTATCCAAATATCGCGAATTGGCGCCGCTTTGTCTTGACGCTGCCGCTCTACCCGTGTTCTGGGGTCGTCAAACCGCATAAAACGCAGCAAATCGAAAAACCTGTTTATTCCCATGGTGGCGCGGAATATTGGGTGAGCCTGTGACGTCCACAAATCTCTTGCGTTTTCGTCATTAGAATGATTTGTGCCAGCCATCAAAATCATTCCAATGAACGCATAAATTTCGTTGATTGTCGTGTCTTTCCACTTCAACTGACGTCTATTGGGATTCGCTTCATTGTACGCATTATATGTGGCATGCGCTTTTCTATTTGTGTGGCGCACTATTATATCCACCATTTCCACTGTGAGGTATGATTTGAAACACTGCAAAGGCGTCATATTTTCAGTAATCCGTGCTGGACCACAGCGGTCTCTGAATATATTGTGGCTTCTCACTTGTTGGCAACTACGTGGTGTGACGACCAAAGTCACAAATTCGTTTTGGGCCCCACAATTAACGAAATAGCTCCCTTATTTTTTTTTTTACCCTTCTGAATGAATTATTATTAGAGCTATTACCTTAATTTTATGAAGTATTAATAATACTTTAATTTATACCCAATTATAATTAGCTTATAATAATAATATGAACTGATATTGTATTTATACATTCCTATTATTACTTTTATTAAATGAACTGTTATTTACTTTGATACTACTTTAATTTATACCCAATTATAATTAACTTATATTCGAAACATTCCTATTACTTTTATTACATGAATTGTTATTTACTTTAATTTATACCCAATTATAATTAACTTGTATAAACTCTTAATGTGTACTACAACCAACTCTAATGGTAGCCTACTCTGTATTTACTTTGTACATTCTCTTTGAGAACTGTACATAACGAAGTTATTAATATTATAAGTTAATTTAAGAGAGGGAAACATTGTTGTAACCACAACACACAGCATCCAATAATAATGCGAGGTGAACTCGGCTAATCACCACGAAATGTGTGGTAAATAGACCGATCATACCTAGTGTGTGTGGTTGAACAATGTAAACACATGAGTTCGTGCGAGTGTGTATTATTGTGTGTATAACAAGAAAGGTATAAAAGGAGCGCCTGATGACTAAATTAGTTAGTTGGCCGGCAGCTCGCGCTACGGTAAGGACAAATATTAGCGGTGGGATTCACAGCTAATACGAGTACTGACCATAGCAACAAGCAGCAAGATACACATTGGAAGCGTGGTTTCATCACCAATAGTGTATCTTCTGCTGGTACTGATACTGGAGGCTGGGGATTCCGCCCCCCGTATTAGTGCTAAGAGCACATACAAGAGGTTCTGTTGGAAGCGTGGGTTCACCACCAAGAGAACATCTTGGAGCGAACGAGATCCACTATTGGCAGCGTGGTTACATCACCAATAGTGTATCTCGAAGAGTTATCTCAGGCTGCGATTGGAGGTGGGGTTACCCTTCCAAGAGTGAATAGATAACTATCGCCATGCCACACAGTGAGACAGCTCTAAAGTAACAGCGGCAAAAAATAGTTTTTGGCGTGTCGTCCAATTTGGATGAAATTTTCACAGTATATTAACAGATATAAGAGTAACAATTCCCTGACATTTGAGATTCATAACTTCATTACTTTTTGGTCTAGAGCAAGTCAAAGTTGAGGTATGCTAACGCGCTTGAAATATGTTGGTTCAATATGAATAATTCAAAAGCTTATTAATAAAAAAATACATAATAAATATAACCTTAAAGTATTTTTTTAATTAATTTAGTTGTTGTAGAATGAGTAGATAAAAAAATAAATTTAAAAAAAAAACACAAAAAAAAATTTCTTTACAACAGAATTGTGGTGTAAAAATTTAACATTTTGCATTTTCAATGGACTAGGAAATATAGAGCAGCCCCTCGCCCTAGGTGCAGACTTATATCAAATGAAAGATTGAAGTCTCAGCTTTCATTTAAAGTAGAGGACATATAGCAAAAGTTTGCAAAAGTACTTTAAACATACAAAAAACTACAAAAAATACGCAACGTGCACATTTTGTCGCTATACGTATGTACATACATATGTTAGCATGCAATAGCATGTTTACAAATTTTTAATTTTTTTTTTTTAATTGTTTGTTTGATATTTTATATTGTGCTCACAAACTTTTTAAAAACAAACTGTAAAAAAATATTACATTGTTGTTGTTTTAAATATTATTGATCAACAAACGGTAATTGCAATTATGTACTTATATGTTTAATTCACAATTACATATTTGAGAGTGCAAGTTTATACAAGTTTATATAAAGTGTTAAAAAAAGTTTACAAGGTCATGGATAATTCAATAATTTTTTATAGTGCAATTTCTGATATTTGGATCGATAGCAATAAAGATATTGAAAAAATTAGAATACCATGATGATATTAAAAAATTATTGATAGAATGAAAAAAATTGTTCTTTTTTATTGCATTTTAATGGGAAGTGGGTGTAAGAGTGGGCGTGTTATTGTAATTTTTGCATGAAACATTTTAAATTATATAAATAATAATAATATCAAATTTGAAGATTGTACCTAAAATATTTTAGAAAATATGGCACTTTTTATGTTGAGGTTGTATGGGGGGTGGGGGTAAAAGTGGGCCAAAGTCCAAAACTTTATTCCGATAATGTTTGTAACAATATAACATTCAAGTATACCAAAATTTAAAGTTATCCCTTAAGTATTACGGACAATACGGCATTTTACAAATTTCGATTGTATGGGAGGTGGGCGTAAAAGTGGGCGAATTTTCTTAATTTTTTTTTTTAAACTGGAATTGTCTCAAAAGTAACCTGTGCAAAATTTCAGAACTCTGCAATTACTCCTTGTATTTAATGCCGGCGTTGTCTCACTGTGCGCCATTTCCGTCAGACGCCAGTTTACCCAGAGTCTCTTTATTGTGGCTGGGGTTCCGCTCCAATAAAGAGAATCCTGGAAGGCAAAAGAGACCCACTATTGGCAGCGTGGATACACCACCGATAGTGCGTCTCGAAGGGTTAGCTGAGGCTGCGATTGGAGGTGGGGATACCCCTCTGAGAGCGAATCAATACCCGACGCCTCATCTAAGCGTCTGACACGTACCAGGACAACTAGTGTTAAAGTATTTTTTTATTATTATTCTATTATTGTTGTTATTATTTGTCTGTGAATAAATACCGTACGTTTTATAACGTTTGAAAGAGAAAAAGTGTTAGTTTTCTTTTAAAAGACGCGGCCCTGGCCTCCGCTGAGTCTACCCTAGCCGCCAGCGGAATCGTATCGTTACAGTGGTGTTCGCTGCCATTGTGTGCCGTCATGTAGTCTGCTGGGTTTGTTGTTGGTGCATCTTCTGGCATATCATCATCTTTACTTTCATCATCAAAGAAAATTTCCTCTGGTGCGTCAATAGCAGCTGCAATTTCGTTTGCGTTGTCAACATTCAAATCTTCATTCTCTGATTCCGAAACTTCGCCAGTATAGGCCACATTTTCTTCATTTTGGTCTTCCACAGGGTCCACTTCAAGGTTCTCATCTTGAGTCGCTTCCTCAAATAAACGTTGAATATATGTGCTTCTTGCTTCATCACTCAAATTCCAGTATTCCCTTGTAGACAAATATCGGTCGTTGCGGCTCATTTTTCACCAATTTCACTGTTCAAATATTCAACACAGACTGGCGAAGCAAATGCAATATTTCAATTTTACGACACAAATGAACATCTGCTACCTAATTCAAAAGCAATTAAGCAAGTAGGTACCGAAAATAAGCAAAATAAGCAAATAAACAACCCTTACATAAAACCAGTTTCTGCCTACTTGTGTCGCTTTAAGTACTTATATACGAACAGAAACCAGTTTTTTTTCCAAATATCAAATTTGTACAGTTGAGAACGCAAAATATAATCAACAACAAAAATATTTACAGGAAAATATTATTTTATTTCAATAAACGCAAAACAACCTACTTCGGGTACCCGGGTACCTGGTTATGAAATTAAAGGAGTTTTGCTGGTTATGAATCGTACGGTTAATTATTGCTTATTTTACATAAAAATCAATAAAAAATATTAATTACAAAAAATATGCTTATTTAGTACTGATTATGAAAATTATTACAAATTGCTTTATTATTGCGAAATAATAACAATATCATTTATTTCCTACTATTTTCGTTTACTTAGCATTAAATTTAAAAAGTGTTACAAATTGTTTTTATTTTTCTGTTTATAATAATATTATCATTTAGTTCCTATTCTTTTTGTTTACTTAGCATTAAATTTAAAAAGTATTACAGTATGATTTTGGTTAATGAACTTTTCAGAGTTTTTTATATAAAAGTTAAATAATGAATTGTGTTAACTCCCCCTTTCTTAAGCATCATCGTCCCGATGATATATATTTCATGGGTAATTAATTTTAATCTCAGGGAAGTTTGTCATTGGAGGGATTTCCAACGTCTGATGTTTCTTCTTACATTTAGGGTGTAATTGAGTAAATATTATTATGAGAAAAACTAAATTTTAACTTTTTAGATGTGACTTATGAATTTTCTTATTATCGCTTGTAGTTACTGTCACATTATTATTTCCTGCGATAGTCTGTTTGGTATATAAAGGTTTGTCCTTTCCCTTTATTTGTTTGTTTCTCCTAAATACTGTGTCCCCTGGTTCGTATTTTTTTGGTTTTTTGCGTTTTGTATTCTGTCTGTATAGTTGAATTCTTTGGTTTCTGGCTATTTCATTTCGTAGGTCTTTTTTAACGATTTCCCTAAAGTCTGTCAGTTTTTGGTAGTTAATTCTTTCGGTTCGTCCAAAAAATATGTCGGCAGGTTTCCTTTTCGTTACGGAACGAATTGAATTGTTATACCTGTCTACTGTTATGTTTATTAGTTCTTTAAGTGAGTACTCTGGATACTCTTCCCTAAGGCATCTTAGCATTTCGACTATTGTGGAGTGTACCCTCTCAATTGTGCCGTTTACCTCGCTTTTCTGAGGTTGCGCGAAGTAAGTTTTAATTCCTAAACCTTCTATATAATTTAGAACAATTGGGCTAATGAAACTGCCTTCGTTATCCATTACAATAACTTTCGGGGTAGAAAAGAAATGAAGCAATTTAATCATTTTGTCTCGTATGTGTAAGACCGATTTATTCTTGATGTGGAAGAATTTCGCGAATTTTGAAAACTTATCAACACACGTTTTGAATTTTTCATTTTTTATTTCCATTATATCAATGTGAAGAATTTCGGTTGGATAGGATGGAATTGGGGTAGGTTGTAATTCTGGTTTAGGTGGGTGTCTACCATATTTGTTTCTGCTGCATACTTCACATGTTCCGGTTATGTCTTTAATGAGTTTTGTCATATTTGGGAAGTAATATTTTTCCAAGATTTGCTCTTTATTTTCTTTTGCATTCCTGTGAGCTCTCTTATGTTCGTTTTTAATAATCAAAAATTGACTTTCCTTATCTATTACATCTTCGACTAATTTTTGTGTAATTCGTATTTTGAATTTTGAAAAATATTTCCTAAAGACTTGTTGTAGTAGCGTGATTTTACCCTCCGGTATTTTTATTCCATTGATTACGTTAGGGTTTAGTTTATCCCTTAATATTTAAGCTAAGGTATTCTCATTTAGTCTGCTTGTTTTTACATAATGTCGCTGAAAATTCTGATGTGGTTCTTCAAAGTAATTGGATTTTAAATCTGCTGAAAATATTATTTGGTTTCTGAAAACGTTTATTGGGGCTTCGCAATGGTGTATTAGATCTGTACTGTCTTCTTCGGCACTATGTTGAGAACAGTTTGATATGGTTAGTACGTTAACGTGAGTCGGTATTCGTGAAAGTGCGTAGGCGACGGTGTTGGTTTTGCCAGGTTTATAAACTAATTTGTAGTTGTATTCTTCTATTCTGGACTTCCAGCGTTTCAGCTTAGCATTATTGTTCGCATTGCTTAATGCGAATGTTAATGGTTGGTGATCTGTAAAAATTTTGATCTCCCTAGCGCCATATAAATAACTGCGGAGCTTATCGAGCGACCATACTATAGAAAGCATTTCCTTTTCTATAGTGGAGTAGTTTTCCTCTGTTTTATTTAGAGATCTAGATAGGTACACAATTGGACGATCCTTACCAATTTCTCCTTGTGACAGAACAACTCCTAGCGCAAAGTTAGATGCATCTGTCGTTAGGATAAACGGTTTATCGAAATCTGGAAAAGCTAGAATCTCTGATGACGTTAATAGTTCTTTTAGGTCTCTAAAAGACTTAACTGCTTTTTCGTCCAGATGTATGGTGATAGTTTTTGATCCATTTGCCTTAATTTGTGCGTTAGGGCCTCTGGTGAGGTTCGTAAGTGGTTTCGCTACGGATGCGTAATCTTTAATAAGTCTTCGATAGTACGATGCTAGCCCGAGGAAACTGTTGAATTGCGGCCACTTTACTAGGATCTGGTCTAATGCCTTCTTGGGAGACTGTATGTCCTAGAAACTCTACACTTTTTTTCAGAAACTTAGATTTTTCAAAGTTTACTTTTAGGTTAGCTTTTTTTAAAAGAAGGAAAACTTTGCGTAAGTTTTCGATATGATCAATCTTATTTTTTCCGAATACAATGATATCGTCGATATAGACGTAACATGCTTTTCCAAGCAGTGGCAAAAGGACGTCATTCATCATGCGCTGGAATATAGACGGTGCGATCTTGAGTCCAAAGGGTAATCGTAAAAACTCGAATTTCCCATTATTAGTGGAGAATGCGGTTTTCTCAATATCGCACTCCTTCATCCTAATTTGGTGGAACCCAGAGGTCAAATCGAGAGTGGTAAAGTATTCACTTTGACCCAAATTAGAAAGTGTATTGTTAATGTCTGGGATAGGGTAAGTGTCAGATATTGTGATGGCGTTAAGTCGTTTAAAATCTATCACGACCCTATATTGTTTTTCTCCATTAGGCCTGGGTTTTTTGGCAACTACCCAGAGCGGTGAGTTGTATGGGCTCTTCGAACGTCTTATTATACCATCGCTAAGCATTTGGTTTATCTGTTTTTCGACTTCCCCTCTGAGATGGCTTGGGTAAGGGTATGACTTTGTATAAAAAGGTTTTGCTGTCGTAGTCCTGATTTCTGCATGTACGTTAGTTTCGATGGTACCGCTGTTGGTAACTGGACCAAATAGTTCCTTGTACTCGTTTATGAGTGCTTGAATACAGTCATCGCTATGGGGTATAGTTTGGGAATGGTTTACTTGTACTGATTTTCTGGATTTAAGTGGAATAGTCGTGCCATTACCTAATCTGAGTGTATTATCTTTCCTATCAATTATTGCCTCCAGTTGTCTAAGGGAATCATCACCTATAATTCCGTCAAATGATTGAAGGCCTGGTAGGACAAAAAATGTAATATCTTTATTTATGCCAAGACTATTAAAAAATTTACCGACAACTTTATGAGTAATTAGAGCTTGGCCCTGTGGACTAGTCGGTAAAGGACAAGTTAGTTGTTTGGTGGTTGCGGGTTCGATTCCCGCCGGAGACTCTGGAATTGTCTGCTTCTCTTTCTCTTCTATTCTAAATATTTATATTCTTATTCTATTCTTCTCTCTATTAAGGCGTCACAATGGACCGTAATGGTCTCCGAGTGAAGGTGTAAGGGTAACTTTGCACCAGCCTTACCTACCTACCTAGAGCTTGGCCTGTTGCTGATTGTATTTTAAATCTAGACTCTACGGGGTTGGAATTGTATGCAATTTTTTCTGAGACGAAATTTTTATTTGCACCAGTATCTATTAACAATTCTAAAATTCGTCCTTCTTTAGAGGTAAGCTCTAGGTATGGAAGGCTAGATAGGCTTCCGTCATAAAATTTAGCTCGTTTCCTTCGTGTTCTTGTAATTCTTCGTCTTCCGTGTTGTCTTCGTACTGTTCGTTGTTGCTTTCATCGTAGCCTGTTGGTTCTTCTGCCTCTTCCATTGTGTTGGTGTGGAACAATCGTTGTTGTTACTTAGGGATATTGGACGAGTATGCCGAGTTGGGTAAGGGTGATTTTTCCGCCCTGTTGATGTAGTTCACACGATGTGATTTTATAGTGGTGTCAACTTTCATTGGCACGGGTGGTTTTGGTTGAGTTGGCATAGGTAGTGGCGAGGCTTGGTACGGGTTAACTTTTATTGGTGTTGGTACAGGTGTGTTAAAAATACGTATCTTTTCGTTTGCACTGAGTTTCCTTGGTGGTAATTGTGGTCTGTTTGAATTTCCTGTTCTGTACATTTGGTTCATTGGGGTAGTTATTGTGTTGGGATAGCGAGGGTGAATAGAATTGTTTCTGAAATTTAAATTCTGAAATTCGAGGCATGAAGTGTATGCTTCAGGTAGAGTTTTTGGCTTCTGGATTGCGAGCATCCTAGAAACGTCTCCATTTAATCCACGGATAAAAATATCTAAGGCCCTATTTCTATAACTAGATATTAGTACTTCAACTGTCTCGCACGTATAAGTATTTGTCTTAATTTTGTTTATTATTAGGGAAAGTTGGTGGTTTACTTTAGCGTAATATTCATCTACCGTGTTATAGCCCTGTCTCATGACGCTTAGTTGGTATTCTAGTCTTTGGACGTCTATTTTGTCCGCGTAATGCAAGAAAAGACAGTTTTTAATTTTCTCCCAATTCTCATCAAAAATGTTATAAGATATTAGTGCTGTGTCTGCAGCACCCCTAACCTTGTACGTGATATGTTGGAGTATTGCCCTGTAAATAGGTTTTGTCCTGACAATTTCATAATCCCTAAGAATGGACTCCACACTGTGGACCCATGATATGTATTGGACGGGATTGCCGTCAAATACCTGCAAGTCCCTGACACTGTCCGGGAGTTTGCTTATTGTTTTAAGATCCTCTTCAGTTCTTGGAACTGATAGTGAAACTTCCCGTTGTTGGGGGCTTCGGGAGTTTGTTTCTAAACTAGCTATTCTAGTAGCAAGAGTTTTGGTTAACTCAATCTGGGCATTAAGTGCACCAGTAATTTGAGTGATGGCGTTCTGTAATTGGTCCATCCCTGTTGTGTGTTTGTGTGTTTAAAATAGTGTTACTTTTAGAAAAATTTTTATTTAATTCGAATTTAAATCTTTTTCTTGAAATTAATTATTTTACTATTTTGTTTCAATTTTTTATTCTCAAATTAATGTTTTTATAATTGATTTGTAAATTGATTTTGATTACTTTTTATTCTAAATTATTTTTAATTTTTTATTCTTAGATTAATTATTTTTCGTTTACTTTTTTATTCCAATTTTTATTTTTCGATTACTTTTTGTTTTGAATTTCTTAAAAAAATTTTATTCTTTCCACTTAATTGAATATAACAAAATTTCTTAACTTTAATGACTTACAATATTATCAGCATTTCTTCTGGGGCAATAGTATTTTTCCTTTTCGCTCTTCTACTAGGGTACTGCTTGTCCACCGACTACTGATTCACTTTGTCTCTGTTCTCCCGGTTCGTTCAGCTTCAGAACTTCTAATCCTTTATAGATTTTATATACCTTAAAGTTTCCTTGCTTAAACTTTCACTCGGGGCTTCGCATAGATTTTTTATCTCCCTTTTTTTGTAGTTTTTTCTTTTTTTTTTTTTTATACAATTGTTTTTGTGAAAAAATTTTATGTTCTTTTCCCGCTTTTTTACACTTTTTAAGACGGTACTTTGCTATGAAAAAATTTTCCAATAAGAACTACTTTTGCTCGGGATTTACACGAATTTTTTATCCTTTTTTTTCTGGTTGTTTAAATTTTTAATGTTTTTCTGTCCTTTTCGCGCTTTTTTTATACTTCTTTTAAACGGTACTTTTGTTTTAAGAAATTAACAATTAAAACTTTTTTTTACACTACCACTTTTGCTCGGGCGCCAGTTAAACAACACGTATTAAGTGTTTGTTGCGATTACCAAGAGTGGTTTCTTTATTTAACATTCTGATTTATATATTTTTAATTATTGCTTATTTTACATAAAAATCAATAAAAAATATTAATTACAAAAAATATGCTTATTTAGTACTGATTATGAAAATTATTACAAATTGCTTTATTATTGCGAAATAATAACAATATCATTTATTTCCTACTATTTTCGTTTACTTAGCATTAAATTTAAAAAGTGTTACAAATTGTTTTTATTTTTCTGTTTATAATAATATTATCATTTCCTTCCTATTCTTTTTGTTTACTTAGCATTAAATTTAAAAAGTATTACAGTATGATTTTGGTTAATGAACTTTTCAGACTTTTTTATATAAAAGTTAAATAATGAATTGTGTTAACTTATATATATATTGGGCCAATTCAAAGTGGTTGCATATCAGTCTTATTTGTACTATTTTATATTATTTCATGCATGCATAAAATTTTTGTTAGTAATTTCCATACAAAAAAAATAATATGACTTTACACATTTGTTTCCTATGTACCTATAATAAATTGTTTATGTTAAACTTTTAACCATACTGTCTCTCAGAGAGAATTTCTTCGCTTCTCACCTCTCAGAGAGAATATTTTCTATTTTCTTCTTTCCTGTATACATACAATTCTTAACAGCGTCATCTCTTGGTCTTCTTTCTTGTATTAAGTACATAATTTGTTAACAAAAGGTGTTCAAAGTCACTAGTCATATTAATATGAATTATATGACATAGTACAATATGAGAGTCTACTTTGAATTGGCCTATTATATGTGCGTGGTTACCAAGATAACCACGTCACAGTACCTGTATTTATTTTTTGTAAACTTATTTTTGTGATTAATTCTTTTAATAATTATTCTTATTAGGTACGCATATTTATTTTTTTAATAAATAATATTTTGTAGAGCCGTTATATAAAAATATACTTTATGGGGATGTATTATGGATAATAAAGAATTTTTCAAATTTATAATCATAGGCAGGTATTAACATTGTGAGGGTTAATAGTGATGTGAATAACAGTTGTTTCTAAAATTAGAGGTTCTAAATTTTATTGTGGTATCAAACATAATTCGTAGAGATGCTAACCTCATTTTTAAAAACCTCTTCCTTTTTCCTTTTTTGCAAAAAAAGTGTATATTTTTTTTAGCTTTTGAACGAATTGCTTCAACATGAATATTCAACATATTTATTTTTTTTTTTTCTTTTTTAAATAACTTTTGATCAAACCTTTCAGCGAAAAAAAAATTATTATTAAGCCTTTATTCGTTTAGCCGCAAAAAAAATATCATATAAACATCCAGAAACCGAAAAAAACATTTTAATCGCATATAATTTTCTTCACTTTCCTGACTTTAGCAGGGTCTAATAGCTACAAATCGCAACTAACACAGTTCTTAAGATTTCTTAAAATTCAGTTTTGCCTTTTTGGCCGGCTTTTCAGGCCAAATACTCCTCTGTGCGTCGGCGAAAGGCGAACAAATAAGTAAATGTAATCATGTTAAAAAGTTACTTTTTCTTCTTCTTACTTTAATAATTGTTTTATTTTATATAATAGTAATACTTAAAAAATTTGTTTTTATTTAGTTTTTTCTGACTAGTGCGAAATAGTTATCTTAAAGTGAATTTAAAATTAGCTGAGTTGCTTATAGGGTAGCTCTAGAAATTGCCATATATACAATTTGTCATTGTATATAAAGGGTCCGCCAAAAAACCTTTTTTTTTTTAAATGATATAAAAAAAGTGTAGCTTGGGCTTTGTGGCACGCCGTCCTGTTGAAACCAAATGTTGCCAATCTCCTCCTCTTCAATTTTTGTGAACAAAAATTCGTTCAACATGGCGCGATAACGATCGCGATTGACTACGGCCACTCCTTGCTCATTTTCGAAGAAAAATTACCCAATTATGCCTCTGGACCAAAAACCGCACCAAATAGTGACTCATTTTGGGTGTATTGGCTTTTTAATGTATGCGTGCGGGTTTTCTGTGCCCCAAATGCGACAATTTTGCTTGTTTTCATACCCGCCAAGATCAAAATGAGCTTCATCTGAAAAGATGATTTATTTTTGGCAAAATCGGCCAAAGTAATGTCGCAATATTTCCCAAAGTTGTTCAAGCGCATACACAACCATATTCTTTCAGCGGAAGGATAAAACTAATTATCTGTCAAATCAGACATGAGCTAAGTGTTACCATTATCGAAATAAAACCTAGTTGAAATAAAAATGTTAGATGGCGGATCCTTTATTATTTGAAACTGTAAAAATTAGTTAAATATTTTCAAATAAAAGGAAAGATTAGAAAATAACTCCAAAGTGCTTTTGGGACTTATAGGCGATATGAAAAAAATCTGTCAGAGTGTGTTTTAAAAACGTAAAATCCGGAAAAAGGTTTTTTTTTGTTCTTAAAAGTTGCATGTGTCTTAAAATATGTCACTAAATACACTGTGCAAGAAATTTACACTTTTTTTCGTGACAAGCTGGGCACCTGGCGTTTTAGCATAATTCGGGTACGCTGAATTCAGTGGTGCCCGCGGTTTTTTAAGATTGGCTCTGTTTTTTGAGATATACCGTTATTTCGAAAATGGATGAGGTTGCACAACATATGTTCGCGTAACTCAAAAACGCTTTAGCTTATTAAAAAAACTTAAAAAACCGAAATTCCACAATGAAATTTCCTTTAAGAAAAATAAAACTTATTTCTAATATCCGCAGTCGTTTTAGAAACATAATTTTTTTTTTTTAAATTAATTTTTTATCAAAATTTCGAAATTTTTGTTTTTTAAAAATTCATAAAAAATCAAAAAAATGCAGCTAGGCTTCTAATTTTTTGCAGACATATAAAAAATGAAGCTGATAACAAAACAAGCCATAAATCTTTAAAATCTGTTAGCAACTTTTGATTCTATTCACAAAAGTCGACAAATTTTAATTAATTTAAGAATGTCATAAAACGCAATATTTGTATGGGAGCCCCCCTGAGAAGTGAAGTTACCGATTAAAAAATTCTTAGAATTAAGAAATAAAGTCATAAGTGCTTACATCTTTGTATTTTATTGTGCTTACAAAACCACACAAATCGGTCTTTTATTGTGCAGTCAAAACCACACTAATCGGTCTTGTAAAAAACTTACTTATTACTATTAATATACATAAATACAATCAATTCCTTAATAATTGCATTTAAACTTTAAACCAAACACCGAAGTATAAAAAGACGAACCGTTTTTTTTCTCTCCTGAAAAATTTTATTTTTTAAGATACGAGGTTGAGGAATTAAGGCATCGATATTCTATTGTTATACCTGGAACAGGTAGAAATATTATTCGTCCTGGTTTTTTTTACAAAACATGGCCATGAAGGTCTCGACAGGTACTTTGATTAAAACAATTACAGTATAAATAAGAGTTCCTCAACCCCTTCACTGTCATATGGAAAGTGCTTGCGAAAGTGATCAGTGAAGTTTAAAGCCTTTGACAGTCTTGTATCTAATCAGTTATATTGAAATATCTAAGATGGAGGCGTGTAAAAAGTTTAATTACTTTTGTTATGTGTGTGGGAAATATAAAAATATGTCAAGTCGCCGTAAAATCACTACTGAAACAAGTACCTTGTATGAATCATATTTTTCTTTAAGGGTTATATATGGTAACAGTTGGACACCATCAATAGTGTGTACACACTGCATTTACCATTTAAATAAGTAGGGAAAAAATGGAGACGCCATGACATTTGGTGTTCCAATGATTTCGAGAGATCCCATAGTTCATGTTGAAGATGAGTGTTATGCGTGCATAAATTATACAGCGGGTATGAACAGAAGAAAAATTACTTATATATCTTATACTGAAACAGCATATGCTCGATTTCCGCTGCCACATGTATTCCCGGAAAAATTTTGCTCTTATTCCCGGGAAAACGGGAAATAAAAAATATGTAGTTATTAGGAAATATATTTAATTTTATTTTTAATTTCTTATCTCTTTTGGTAAATTTAAAGAATATTTGAATAAATAGTAAGGTTTTTAATTTGTTAGCGTTTTTTGTTTGTTATATGTTTTGTAAAACCAGCAGTAGTTTCCGTGGTTCATTTTTATAAATATAATCGTATGTACAAATTGTTTTTAAAAGTGGTCACAGAATTTGTAAGTATATTTTTTTTATTTATGATTGAATTTTTCTAATAATACTTTTTTATAAAATTCACTCTGTTTAGAAGCAAAATGTCTGAAGTTTGGAAATATTTTCAAAAAGTAGACAACGCAGCACAATGTAATATTTTCCCAAAAAGGTTAATGTCCAAGGACGGTAGTACTAGTGGCCTCATACGGCACCTTCTTTTGGTTCATAAAATACAATTTTAAAACGATTCTTCAACACGTGCACCAAGTAAAAAAATAATTCCACCATTAAAAGTTTTTTAGTCACCCAAACATTACCAGAAATTGTTTCAAAATTGGCAGCAGTCGATGGAATATCTATTCGAACAATTACACAAAGTTCTTTTATTAGTGAAAATTTTTTCAGTAAAAATATGACATTACCAAAATTAAACTGATGTTAAAAACATTGTAATGAAATATTACAACGCCGTTAAAAATATGATGGTGAAAACAATATCGAGTCAAATTTGTGACAATTTGTGGTTTGCTCTTGTATTAGACGAGTGGAGTAGTGTTGCCCAAAAATAGTATCTGTTTACATGGCAATAATTACACTGTGCTTGTTGAAAAAACAGACAAGCCGGGCACCTAGCGTTTTAACATAATTCGGGTACGCTGAATCCAGTGGTGCCCACGGTTTTTTAAGATTGGCTCTGGTTTTCGAGATATACCGTTATTTCGAAAATGGAGGAGGTTGCACAACATATGTTCGCGTAACTCAAAAACGCTTTAGCTTATTGAAAAAACTTAAAAACCGAAATTCCGCAATAAAATTTCCTTTAAGAAAAGTAAAACTTCTTTCTAATATTCGCAGTCGTTTTAGAAAAATAATTTTTTTTTGAAAAAAAAATTAATTTGTTTATCAAAATTTCGAAATTTTTATTTTTTTAAAATTCATAAAAAATTTAAAAATTCAGCTAGGCTTCTAATTTTTTGCAGACATATAAAAAACAAAGCTGCAAACAAAACAAGCCATAAATAACACTGCTCGACAAAAAATAATTTTTTTTCTTCCCGTTAATTAAAACTATGTGGTGTATGTGGATTTTGATGCGCTGAAATCAAATCCGTAATCGGTTTTTTTCCATCAGATCGGTATTTTTTTTATGGGCGTGCCAAATTTTTTCCCCTAAATTAGGTTTCGGTTTTCAAAAGTAAAACACCAGAAGATGTGTTTTCTCTATCTCTTATCGTTTTGGAATTATTTAAAAATTAATGGAGATAAAAAAAATTTTTCGTGCCAAATTCGTAATATTTTTCAATTTAAAAATATAATTAAAAAAAATATAAAGCAAATATTCAACATTTTGCACTTTTTTCTGAGAACTACTTATCTTAAAAATAAAAAAAGCCGCAAGCCATAAAAATCGGTTAAAAAATGTAGATTTTATTGTCAATTTACCGCAGGTACCCAATATTGTAATGCAACCAGCCTTACATATGATACAGCATTTCGTTAGGTGAGCAGGTAATGGAACTGAAGTACAACCGTATTTTGTATGGTTCTTAGAATTAAAAATTATAACATAGTATTTTTCAATTACCTGTGATTTCAAATTATTGGGTACCTGCGGTAAATTGACAATAAAATCTACACCTGGAAAAGTTAGAAATATTATTCGTCCTGGGTTTTTTTTTACAAAACATGGTCATGAAGATCTCGACAGGTACTTTGATTAAAACAATTACAGTATAAATAAGAGTTCCTAAACCCCTTCACTGTCATATGGAAAGTGCTTGCGAAAGTGATTAGTGAGTTTTAAAGCCTCTGACAGTCTTGTATCTAAACAGTTATATTGAAATATCTAAGATGGAGGCGTGTAAAAAGTTTAATTACTTTTGTTATGTGTGTGGGAAATATAAAAATATGCCAAGTCGCCGTAAAATCACTACTGAAACAAGTACCTTGTATGAATCATATTTTTCTTTAAGGGTTATATATGGTAAGAGTTGGACACCATCAATAGAGTGTACACACTGCATTTACCATTTAAATAAGTAGGGAAAAAATGGAGACGCCATGACATTTGGTGTTCCAATGATTTCGAGAGATCCCATAGTTCATGTTGAAGATGAGTGTTATGCGTGCATAAATTATACAGCGGGTATAAACAGAAGAAAAATGACTTATATATCTTATACTGAAACAGCATATGCTCGATTTCCGCTGCCACATTCTGATGAAATTACTGTTCCGGGTAGCCATATACCAACAGAACATATTCCCTCAATAATTCATTCTGTTGAAGCGGATAGCCCAGCTACTTCAATGTATCAACCGTCATGCATCACGGTTCCATGCAGTCACAATGAAATCACGCAAGATCGTCTGGATATAATGGTACGGCGTCTAAAATTATCTCAAAGACAGAGCATTCTCTTGGCAAAAGAGTTAAAACGAGCTAATATTTTAGCACCAGGTGTACAAACATACGGGGCTATCAATCGCCATAGACGATTTACGACTTTTTTTAAATCTATTGAGAATAATTCTATTGCGTATTGTACTGACATCCGCGGATTGGTTTTAACAATGCAAAATTAATATAATCCTGGAGATTGGCGCTTATTCATTGATTCTTCCAAAAGTAGCTTAAAAGCAGTTTTGCTACATGTCACTAATTTAAAAAGTCCTATTCCGATAGCACTTAGCACAAATACTAAAGAGACATACGCATCAATGAAAAAAATAATACAGTTAATTAAATATGAAGACCACAAGTGGAAAATATGCGCAGATTTAAAAGTGGTAGCTCTTTTAAGAGGCATGCAATTGGGCTATACTAAAAATATGTGCTTCATGTGCTTATGGAATACGCGTTTCGATGGTGACCAGTACAATACACGGGATTGGGCTTTACGTGAGGAAAGCAGATTGCATAGAAACAATGTTATTGAATTTCCACTTGTGTCGATGGAAAAGATTTTGCTTCCTCCACTCCACATCAAACTGGGTATTGTAAAAAATTTTATAAAAGCATTGAGCCCAGATGGTGTTGCTTTTACCGAATTGCACCGAATTTTTCCACGATTAAGCGGCATGAAAGTAAAAGAAGGTATGAACTCTAACTACTTTATTAAATTAGATTTATATTTCATTTTCTAATGTTTCTATTTTACAGGAATTCTTAATGGACCGGACATTCGCCGTCTTATGAAGGACCATCAATTTGAGGTTGCATTGAATGATATCGAGCTATTGGCCTGGAATTGTGTGAAATCAGTAATAGAAAATGTATTAGGAAATCATCGGTCTGAAAACTGGCGAATTTTAATCAAAAATATGCTAACCGCATTTAAAAACTTAAACGTTAGAATGTCATTGAAAATACATTTTTTGCATTGCCATGCCGAAAAATTTAATGAACAATCACCAGCCGAGTCTGATGAACATGGCGAGAGATTTCACCAAGTAACAGCCAGGCTCGAACACTGGTATAGCGGCAAACAACTTGATTCGCTATTAGGGGATATTTGTTGGAATCTGCAGGAGGAAGAAGAACAAATTTCTAAATAAAAACTACTTAACAACAAAAAATTTTTAGTTTGGTTATATAAAAAATTCAAAAATTTCATCTTTTTTGAAAAAATCAAAAGTAGACAGACTTTAATCACAAATAGCTTATTTTGCACCTGCGCAACTTTATTTTTCATTCCCATCATTTGTTTCTAAGGCCTAGGATTCACTCCTAGGGGATAAAATGTATGACCGACCTCCAATGTTTTTTGTTCTTAACATTTTCTTAAATTATACTTTCCCTTTATCACCATCCCTTAAGGGGGCCCCAATACAAATGTTGCGTTTTATGAAATTCTTAGATTAATTAAAATTTGTCGACTTTTGTGAATAAAATCAAAAGTTGCAAACATATTTTAATTGTTTATAGCTTGTTTTGTTTGCAGCTTTGTTTTTTATATGTCTGCGAAAAATTAGAAGCCTAGCTGAATTCAATTTTTTATGAATTTTAAAAAAATAAAAATTTCGAAATTTTTATAAAAAAATTAATTTTTTTTTCAAAAAAAAATTATGTTTCTAAAACGACTGCGAATGTTAGAAAGAGGTTTTACTTTTCTTAAAGGAAATTTTATTGCGGAATTTCGGTTTTTTAAGTTTTTTCAATAAGCTAAAGCGTTTTTGAGTTACGCGAACATATGTTGTGCAACCTCCTCCATTTTCGAAATAACGGTATATCTCGAAAACCAGAGCCAATCTTAAAAAACCGTGGGCACCACTGGATTCAGCGTACCCGAATTATGTTAAAACGCTAGGTGCCCAGGTTGTCACGAAAAAAAAGTGTCAATTTCATGCACAGTGTTATTTTTATAATTTGGGTTAAGTTGATATTTCCGGAAGATGTAATGCTGACACAATAAGGACTCTAATGGAAAATAAACTACTACTAAAACAATGAGTTATTAACCAAACCGTGATGTTAAAGTTAACAAACATTATTTATTTTAAAAGAAATATTATTTTCGGGAATCCCGGGAATTCCCGGGAAGACGATTTTTTAATTCCCGTTTCCCGGGAAAGTAAAAAGACCGGGAAATCCCAAACCCTAATTGCATATAAAGAAATTTTCACAACTTTTTCAAGAAACAAATAAACACTACATTAAAAACTCCTTTTTGGCAACAAATTAAAACTTTTTATATATTCTTTATTTTTTCAAATTTCAAAGTTAAAAACTTTTTTACACTTTACATAAAAGCCTGGAATTGTTCTCTTTAATTTTTCCGTAATAACAATGCAAATTTGTTTATCAGGTCTTTGTCCTTCATCCGATTATTTTTTCATCACTTATTTTTAAAAAAATTCTTCACTCTCTTCTTTCATTTATTCAAAACGTCAAACTTTATACATATTTATGTATATGTATAAAAACGTAAACAAGAATTATGATTACCTGATAAATAAAAATAAACTCAATTTACTTGGAAGGAGTTAGTAATACCCTTCCATTGTAAGCAAATTTTTGATTTGCTTTTCATTGAAAATTACCACCAGAAAATTAAATTTGAAATTGGTTTACATTTACAAAAGTTGCTCGCATAAAGATACGCCGTTTTTAACATTTAACAAGTAAGAGCACTATATTCGGCTGTGCCGAATCTTTTATACCCACCACCAATTTTTTGTACATTTAGAGCACAATATTTATTATTTTGTTAATCGCTATGGAATAATCTCTTTTTAATAAAATATGTATCACTTTCTTTTTAGAGGGTGGTTAAATTTTAGGGGCCCATGTTGAAGGTGAACTACACCTAGCCTCTAAATTTGTTTTTTGCATTTCATTTGACATTTCTCAATCTCAAACTTACTCAATTTCATCCGTGGAAATATACGCAAATGAGCAACGCTTTAAAGTTTTTCAGGTTTTTTATAAAAATGGGCGTTCAAATCAAAATGCATTTTGTGCACTTTGTTATTCTTTTGATCAACATAATCATTCAAATTCGTCCACAATCGGGAGAATTGTACAAAATATTTAAATTTCTTCAAAACAGGTCTGTATAAAATTGCTGGTTTTCGCGATAGTGTGGCAAAATAGCAGTCAACATCGACTCATCATCATGCCCAACAATTAAGCATCAACATTGTCATTGAAAATTTGGACCATCAGATAGAGGAGTGGCGCCAAAGATGGGGGGGGGGGGGGCCATTTGGCCAATATTTTGTTAAATACATAATTGAACCATACAAATATTATCATTACAAAAACAAATAATAATTTCATAAATAATTTGTGTTTTATTTAAATTCAACATCGGCCCTTAAAATTTAACCACCCTTTATAACTTCGATATGCTACTAAAATGCTTTTGTTAATGTAGTCTTTCAACGAAAGTGGGCGTTAAAGTAGGCGTGTCAATAAAGTTTCTGCTAATAAATGCAACTTAGACATTTCAATATAGTCCTTTATTTTTCCAAAAACATTGTCAATAGAAAAATTACATGAATTTAAGATAAACCGTTATATGGGAGGTAGGCGTTAAAGTGGGCGTGTCACCTAAACTTTTTGGCACAAGAATTACATTGATTAGCAGGATATATGTAGCAAATTTCATCATCATACCTCTAATTTCATTGGTTTTATGAGCTTTAAAATTTCATTAACGGTAGATAACGTGAAAAGTGGGCGTTATAGTAGGCGTGTCAAAGTTGTTTTTCCTAATGAGAACAACTTAAATATTTCAATATAGTCCTTTAGTATTCCAAAATTTTTATTCATTGAAAAATTATATGAATTTGAGATAAAGCATTATATGAGAGGTGGGCGTAAAAGTGGGCGTGGCACCATGAATTTAAGATAAACCGTTATATGGGAGGTAAGCGTTAAAGTGGGCGTGTCACCTAAACTTTTTGGCACAAGAATTACATTGATTAGAAGGATATATGTAGCAAATTTCATCATCATACCTCTAATTTCATTGGTTTTATGAGCTTTTAAATTTCATTGACGGTACATAACGTGAAAAGTGGGCGTTATAGTAGGCGTGTCAAAGTTGTTTTTGCTAATGAGCACAACTCAGATGTTTCAATATAGTCCGTTATTATTCCAAAATCTTTATGAATAGAGAAATTATATGAATTTTAGATAAAACGTTATATGGGAGGTGGGCGTAAAAGTGGGTGTGGCACATTGATTTTCCGTTACAGGAAAGCCTCTCACCAAAAAGCAAAGTGTGCAGAATATCAGAATCGTACATCTAATTTTGTCTGTTTTATTAGGTTTTAAATTTAAAATATAATAATTATTTATTTTATTTGACCTCTTTTTTTAAATTTATATATTTAATTATCCAAGCCTAAGGTCATACAACAGTTTTTATTCTTTTTTTTTATATAAAAAGCAACACAAATTAAACAATATTTTATTTTTCAATATTTCGCTACTCCTTCGTGTAGCATCTTCAGGAAAATTAATTAACAAATTAACAAAAATTAACAAATATTACAAAATTTTTCTTTTTTTATACTAATAATAAAAATTTTTCAAACAAATTTCAGAAAATTGTACACTTAAAAACAAAAAATTTAATTACTAATCTATTACATTTCAAAAAATATTCCATTTCCGCTTTCTAAAATTTTTGAACTAAATATCTATAACTCTGAGCTATTCCCTCTGTATCTGATTTGTAGTTAATCCTCTGTGTTATTGGTGTGCTTATTATCTGTAACATTTCTAATAAATAACGACGTTTGTAACTATCTTCCGTATTTAAAACTATTGTATTTCCAAAATCCGGATCATGATTAACATTAACACAATGTGATGTTAATGCAGTTTTCTGTGAAACATTATTCCTGTATTTTTGGTCCGACTTATGTCCTGCAATCCTAGTCTTGAGTTTATTCTTAGTTGTACCTATATATACCTTATTGCATGTTTCACTACTATTACCCTTACATGGAATTTTATATACTACATTAGATCTTTCAAAATGGTCAATTTTGTCCTTTGTCTTACTAAATAATTTACCTAATGTATTGTGCGTTTTATGAGTCATTTTATATCATAAGAATAATAGAAGGAAGATCATAGATATATTGTATGATAATAATTTTCCTAGGAAAATAATTTATAGTTTAATTGGACAATATAAAGGTCAGAGAAGACTTGAGATAGCCAACACTAGTCAACCGAAGATTTATAAATCATTAATATACGTACCTATAGTGTCAGAACGATTAGAAAGATCGAGAATTTTTGAAACTGATAGATATAAAATAACTCATAAAACGTACAATACATTAGGTAAATTATTTAGTAAGACAAGGGACAAAATTGACTATTTTGAAAGATCTAATGTAGTATATAAAATTCCATGTAAGGGTAATAGTAGTGAAACATGCAATAAGGTATATATAGGTCAACTAAGAATAAACTCAAGACTAGGATTGAAGGACATAAGTCGGACCAAAAATACAGGAATAATGTTTCACAGAAAACTGCATTAACATCACATTGTGTTAATGTTAATCATGATCCGGATTTTGGAAATACAATAGTTTTAAATACGGAAGATAGTTACAAACGTCGTTATTTATTAGAAATGTTACAGATAATAAGCACACCAATAACACAGAGGATTAACTACAAAT
The DNA here is from genome assembly GCA_941918925.1 of Phyto melanocephala. Classification (NCBI taxonomy): domain Eukaryota; kingdom Metazoa; phylum Arthropoda; class Insecta; order Diptera; family Rhinophoridae; genus Phyto; species Phyto melanocephala. Next base: position 57,144,822 of record OW799235.1, read on the forward strand.
CAGATACAGAGGAAATAGCTCAGAGTTATAGATATTTAGTTCAAAAATTTTAGAAAGCGGAAATGCAATATTTTTTGAAATGTAATAGATTAGTAATTAAATTTTTTGTTTTTAAGTGTATAATTTTTTGTATGACAATTTTCTGAAATTTGTTTGAAAAATTTTTATTATTAGTATAAAAAAGAAAAATTTTGTAATATTTGTTAATTAATTTTCCTGAAGATGCTACACGAAGGAGTAGCGAAATATTGAAAAATAAAATATTGTTTAATTTGTGTTGCTTTTTATATAAAAAAAAGAATAAAACTGTTGTATGACCTTAGGCTTGGATAATTAAATATATAAATTTAAAATATACTGAAAAATACACTGTGCGGTATAAATTTTCGTACATTTTTATCTATAACTCCTTTTTATCTATAACTCGAGAAATATATATTCGAAGTTTCATGACTCTACGTTAATGCGTTTGGACACAATTCCATTTTATTCGATGTTCGAAGGACACGGTTTTTTCGACCTACTCTTGCATTACGAGCTATAATTCACTTCCTAATATTCCGATTTGGCCCATTTTCAATACCAAACAAACCTTGTCTATAAGAAAGATTCTGGCAAAATTTAAGCCCCCTAGCTTTTTCGGTGCGACCTCTATCGTGCTTTCAACAGACGGACGGACATAGCTAGATCGTCATCAAATCAAACCCTGATTCAGAATATATATACTTTATGGGGTCTAAAATGGATATTTCGATGTGTTACAAACGGAAAGACAAAAAGAATATACCCCCACCACTTTTTGGTGGCGGGTATAAAAAACGAAAGAAAACATTTTATGAACCACTCAAATGTGCATGCCACAATTATATTGTACAATAAACAAATATATTTACAAATATATTTACAAGTACATATGTATGTATATTATATCTACTCTATATCTATGTATGTATATCTATATAGCTAAATTAAAATTATTTTATTTTATAGGTTTTGTTGGCGAGGAGGTTGGTTTTGTTGATCGCGAATACTTAATATGGTACATTTTATTTGTAATATTTGTACCGTATGCCATGTTACCATTGTCATTGAAATGGTGCGTTGTGGGCGGTACGATCACAGCAAGTTGCCATTTAACCGTTATAACTATAATTAAACTGCAAAAACAGGAAGTAAGTAAAATAATGACGTGTTCGTAAAACTTAAATTACATATGGATGACATATCGTTCACCAGCGGCAAAAAATTTTTTCCTTTTAAAGAAAATGTTTGTATTTTGTGAAAGATATTGGCTCAATTCAAAAGCTGCCGTAGTACTTGTAAGCATTTTGTTGATAATTTCTATACTAATTTCTTATACAACACTTAGTGATGTTAACATTTTTATTTCGATTACGTACATTAAAAAAATTAGACTAAGTACTTAGACTAAGTACTTTAATTTACCTCAGCAATTCCAAATTCAAGTTTCCATTGCTTGTGAATTTATTAGCAATGATAAGGACGTGACGAAATTACTTATCACTTCGCAAGTATTGGAACTGCTGGGGCAATTCTAGTAAGCAATGAATTTCTAGTTTTTTATGTTTTCAACCTAGTTGACTGATCTTAATGTACAATAATATTCTTTATTTAATTTAATATTTTTAGTTTTTTTTTTTTTTGCAAAAATGAATTTTTAAAAATTTGGATAAATTTTGTCTACTTTTTTTATATGCACCCTTAATGCAAATATCGGAGTTTTTATACCCTTCACACAGTGAAAAAGGGTATATATAGGTTTGTCATTCCGTGTGAAATTTCTACAATTTTCATTTCCGACCCCATAAAGTATATATTTTCTGAAAGCTTATGAATAGAGGAGTCGACTAAGCTCTGTCAGTCTGTCTGTCTGTCTGTCCATGTGTATGTTGAAATCAACTTTTTGAAGCCCCCCGATATCGCTTGGACCCGGATGAGGTATTAAAATATCATATATTCGGGAGTAGATCGGTATTGAAAATCAGAAACATCGGTACATAAACAACTGAGATATGAGCAAAAAACCACGACCACCTCTATTTTTTTTTTCACAAAAACAACATTACAACAACAACATACATACATACAAACATGTATACTGCTAAGACTAAGCATGGCATCGAATCCCAGCTGAGCCAAAAAACTTTTTTTTAATTTATTTTTTTTTTTTATTTTTTTTTTTAATTTTTTTAATTTTTTTTTTTTTTAATTTTTTTTTTATTTTATATTTATTATTTATATTAATTATTTTTTTTTAAATATTTTTTTGTAAGTTTTTTTTTTTAACATACATACATACTTACGTAAATTTATAATTTTACAATGGGATGTTTTTATATATGTATGTACGTATTTCATATGAGATGAATGGTGATACAAACTACTGTTATTGCATGACTACACGTTGTGAAGGGTATATAAGATTCGGCATGGCCGAATATAGCGCTCTTACTTGTTTATTTTCGACTCGATTTTTTCTTTGCGACATATACATATTGATGTTTTGCTGCTTTGAATAATAGAACTTTTGTCTCTTAGAATACGATTTACGGTGTCGATTGAGCATCAATACTTTCTACAAATATCTTGTTTAGTAGAATCTTTAATTTTATTTATAATTGAAAGCTTTTGCGTTATAGACAAGCATATTCTTTTGTTAGCACTCATTTTTGATCGCATTTATTCATGATGCATATAGAAGACAATTTCTTTTGTAATTTATTAAAATTATATTAAAATTATGGTGCATAAAAGCGATATAGACGAAATATGTATGTATATCTGAAATTACAAGCTGAAATTGCACAGGCTTGGATGCATAAAAGCGAGAAATGCTTATAACCGACGTGCATATAAGCGAAAAATACTGTACTCTATATTAGTAATAATAATATAAAGTAAATTTAAATTTATACTTTCAGTAAAATCAATGTTTACATTTTTGTAATACTAAAAGCTTTGTGTTATACCATTTGGATTGGTTTTATAATTATTGCCTTCACACGACATTATAAAAGAGAATATATAGGTTTGTCATTCCTGGAGAAATTTCTACAATATTTATTTCCGACCCCATAAAGCATTTATTTTCTAAAAGCTTATGATTAGGGGAGTCAATTAAGCATGTATGTTGAAATCAACTTTTTTATGGCCTCAACATCGCTAAGATCCGTGTAAGGTATCAAAGTATCCGAAATATTTGGAAGCAGATCGATATTGGAAATATATAAATAACTTTCTTAGATATGAGCAAATAAGAACGACTGCGTCGGTTTTTTCGCTTATTTTAACAAAAAAAAAAAAAAATAAAATTTTGCAACCCCAGGATAATTTATAGACACGATTGTTACTATTTATAAAATTACTAGCTAATACCCGGTGTGCTTCGCCACTCCCATCATAATGAAATAAAAGCTTTATGGTTTAAAAATATATTTATTTTGCAAGTGCCACGCCTACTATTACTAAATCAACCATTTCTTATTCAAATAATCATATAGACGGCAAAGTGTCTCTTGCATAATTTGAGTACTCTAACTGTTATCGCTTCCCAGATATACGAATTTTTATATTTAATTCATATGACAGGTGCCACTACTACTATTACTAAAGCATCCATTTCTTGTCATATAGATGTCAAAGTTTCTCGTGCAAAATTTGGGTGCTCTAACTGTTATCGCTTCCCGAATATAGGAATTTTAGTATTCAATTGCTATAAGAGCTGCCACGCCCACTATTTCTAATGTACCCATTTTTTCTAGAACTGTTTATTTGGGTGTCAAAGTTGCTCTTGCAAACATTTTAGTACTCTAATCGATATCGTTTTCCAAATATACGAAATTTAGTATTTAATTCATGTGGCCACGCGTAATATTGAAAGCCCGCCCATTTTTTACCCTAATGTTCGTGGGGATGCTAAAGTTTACCGTACCTAATTTGAAGACTCTAGCTGCATTAACTTATAATATTTAATACTTATTCTTTAAAAGTATAGCCTATAGTTCCTTAAAAAATATATATGTATTTTTAATATATCAAAACTCAATGGGTTTTGAACACGCTTAAGATTCCAAATTATAAACTGTAATCTCAGAAATTGGTTTGACACCAACTGAGATATAAGCGCCAAAGTATAACTGCTTTACAAACGGAAATCGATATTTTTTTTAGCTTCTATACAACCAAGAGAGTAAATATGGGAATAAAATGAAAAGGATTCAGTATTAAAATATAGTTAGCTATGAAAAGAAAAAATAAATCAAGATGGCGTCGTAGATTAAATGGCGAATATATGAGTTAAATATAGGAGTTATGGTTTTGTCCCCTTTAACCACCATAATATTGGTATCAAATAAAAGGGCTTAACCAGTACAATGCAATGTGGTAAAATATTAAAAAAAATGTAAAATCTAAGCTGGCGTATGTAATTTGTTTAACCACAACAATATGGGTATCAAATGAAAGGGCATGACTAGTAGAATATATTTAACTTTGTAAAAATTCAAAATCATAGAATGTCGTATTACATAAAATCTAAAATCTAGGCTTAGCTATAATGTGATATTTATACCTATGTACATGACGGTGAAGGTTATTATCAGATTCGGCACGACTGAATAAAGCGCTCTTACATGTAACCTAAATTACGATCTGTAAAAAACAAAAATTTGTTATAAAACTTTTTTAAAATTTTCTTTTGAAATTGAATACGTGTCCACACGGCTAACGAAACTTTGTTTATATACATATACCTTTATATAGCAAACTTCTTTTCGAATGAAAAGAATCGCAAGTACATAAAACATTGTATCCTTTCAGTTGTTACGTTTATACCTTTTATAAACGTTGGATTATTTCCTTTAAATATACTTTGAGTTCTTTTATTGCAGTCAAAAACAGTTGAAGTTAGTTAAAAAATTAAGAGCACTTTATTTATTAAAATACACTTAGATATTGTTTTTATATCACTTTAATTATTACACTTATGGTTACACACTTTAATTATCAAACTAACTTTGATACACACTTTACAAGCTCTATTGTAATACTGATTATGTTAGCTGTGTTGTTCGGCTATTTATAGTAGCATAGTGGTGATCGGTAACATTCGACAAAGTTCTCGTATGTACATTCTAGTACATTCGAAAACCGTTACATTTAAATTAAGACGTTAAGTAATAGGCAGGAATAATAGAAGTGCCTAAAAGTATGCTACACATAATAACAAACATCATGTTCGAACAACCAGCGAAATAAACTAATACAAATAAAACTACAGTAACTTAAACTACTACAACTATAATAAATTAAAATGTAAATTAAGCTATTTAAAAAAATCTGTAACAATATAATAAAATATTCATGTACATACATGTATACATAAACATATGTGTTCATAAGCAAAACTGGTTGTTTACAAACTTTACACACAAATGTGAACGAATACTCAACGAATGCTGCGAATGTTTTCAGTTGATTCCATTATTGTAAAATGGATTCTCTCCATGATGAGGATTAGAGCTCTGAATCTCAGGAGCGGCTGCGTCAGTATTCGGGGTGAGGTGGTCAGGGGTTGTCTATTCATAACGTCTAATGACATCGGATTTGACTTAATCCATCCAAAATTTATTAAAATTCTTCTACCTAAGTTAATATCTTACATTACTAATATCTTCAACACCATAATCACCACCAGTAATTTTCCAAGTTGCTGGAAGTTTTCAAAAGTTATTCCTATACCCAAAACTGCATTTTTACCTTATTTATGCAAAGTGTTTGAACTGATACTACACAAACAAATGAATAAATACTTAAATGATCACAAGCTCTTAGTTAGAAAGCAATCTAGATTTAGAGAAAGACACAGCTGTATTACATCTCTGTTGCGGGTGATGTTTGCCACATACAGAAAGTTTTTGGCAGGTTAAATATTTTTTGATGTTGTGCTGTTTTTGTCATATACAGCACCGGAGCGTAGTTTATTTTATGTATACTTACTTCTTTTGTTGCCTTATTTGTTGTCCGAACTGTCCATTTACCTGTAATAAAAATAATTGGGTGATTCACAAGGTGTCTTATCATGTCATATTGTCCTAAAATTTTACAATGGTTTAAAAATGTTGCTGTTGCTTTTCAAACAAAAAGTGTCTTATAATAATAGAACTTTGTACGCTATGTTTATTGTGCTATCGTATTTAATAAGCAGAGACCTGTGCTAAACGGCTAAGCCAAGCCGCAACAGTTTTTGTAAGCTGTCGCCGTTCATTGTATAATTTTATCGGGCCGACATCCAAGTTTAAGCGCAGTTGCTAATTTTTGATAACAAATCACTGGTGGCGTCAAATAAGATCGGCTAAGGACTCTGCTGTTTTTGTTTATCAAACAAAATTTAATTCATTTGTAATTTATTTACTTGAGTTTGCCATTACAACATCTAAAATGTACTTTTCGCACAAACTGGCTATTATTTTGTTTTTATTTATACCCTTCACACAGTGAAAAAGGGTATATATAGGTTTGTCATTCCGTGTGAAATTTCTACAATTTCTACATACATACATACAAACGTGTATACTGGTTAGAGTAACCGTGGCATTGAATTCCAGCTGAGCCAAAAAAAAAGTTTCTTATATTTTTTTTAAATTTTTGTTTTAATTTTTTTTTTTTTTAATTTTTTTTTTTTTACATACATAGGTAAATTTATAATTTTACAATGGGATGTTTTTATATATGTGTGTTTTTTATATGTTTGTACATACATACGTATTTCATATGGGATGAATGGTGATACAAACTAGTGTTATTGCATGACTACACGTTGTGAAGGGTATATAAGATTCGGCACGGCCGAATATAGCGCTCTTACTTGTTTTTGGCATTATTCAAGAAAATATTTATTTTTATAATTGTTTTACATCAGCTGATTTAAATTCAAAATAGCACACTTAATTATGATGTGAATCCCCCAAATATTTATGAATATCTTGTTTGTTTACAATGTCAAATTATACGTATGTGTATGAATGTGTGTGTTTTGTACAAAATGTACAAAAAAGTATGCTGTGTTTAGTTCGTATGTCAGTGTTGTATTTTCAATCTAAAATACTACAGTGGGTACTAAAGCAATAAAAATTATATATATGAATGAATGTTAATACGCTTTAAAATGTACGAAACGGAAAAGTGGCAACAGTTAATTTTCCAATATATAGCGATAGGACATCTTTATTTGTTACCTGGACAAAACGGTATGAAAAGAAAACGAAAATTTGAATAGAGAAAAATTAAACGGGAAGATAGAACAGTGCAATTAAGTTCCGTGCGGTTAAAAGTAAAATTTCTAATAATTTGGTTAAAATTATGTGTTGATTTTTTATAATATTTGAGAAATTAAATTAAGTGAATTTTTATTACTTAAGTATATACCAGCAGCTTATTATGTTGTAATTATAGTGATAATTTGTGCGTTATCGTTTAAATTATAGCTGGCTATATCTCGCGTTAGGAAAGGGGGATCCTGAGACTGACTGTACACCGCACGGACGAGATAAGCCAGGTAATATTTATATATTGAAAATATTATTTTATGATATATGCCAAGTTGCGGCCCTACTCAGAGTGAAGGAAAAAATTTATATGTGGACAGAAGTTTTTTTTTTTGGCTAGCGAGAATGTGTGAAGAGAAGAAAAAAATAGAATTTGAAATGGGAAGAAAAGGAGCGTGTGACAGAGAAAAATATATTTGGATAAATTGTTGATTACCTTTATTTTTATAAGGAAAAATTGTTAGTTATTTTTAAATTAATGTGAAAGTGAACTTTGTTTTTCTTTATGAAACAAATTAGTGTTAAGTGTAGTTTGTGCTCTGAGGAAAAAAGAAATTATAAGTGCAATCCCAACATACCAAATAGAAATAAAACTGCAATACCACTTGTGAATAATATTATGACAATAGTGGATTCACAACTGTTTCTGATCAGTTCGTATGTATGCACACAAAAACTATGCTTCTTAAGTACATACATATGTACGGGAAATTTGTCAACAAGTGCAGTTTTATTTGTTGACAAATTTCTTTTGTGTTTTGCATTTAGTGTTCAAATTTCAAAGTGAATAAAAGTTATAATTGTGTTGTGCGAAAAAATTAATGGTTTGTAATATTATTTATAATAAAATAATTAGAAATGCCTTACAAATATAAAAAAAGGGTTAGAACAGAAACAAAAGAAGTAATTGAACTTCTTTTTAATAACAAAAAACCAAAAAATAATTACAAGGATAATCTTAAAACAATATTATTTTCGTAAGCTTATTCTACTATTACAAGCAATAGCTTATTGTAATCGTGTACATTTAAGCTTATGAATAAGGGTTCCGTTTCGATTATTCTATAATTGTTACACAAACATTTTACAATCGATTCACAACTCTTTTACAAGCTTGCGGCTTGTGTTGGTAAGCTTATTATAATATTATTCACAAGTCATTTGGCATGTTGGGATGTTTAATGTTAGTGTTTGTGTGTGTGTTCCGTAGTTTTGCTTTGTTTATTCACACTTGTCCCTCGATTGCCGGTAAATTTTAAAATAGAAGAAAAATTTTTAAAGGAAAAAGATAAAAATAATGGAAATTTTAAACTCATCTAGGGCACAAGTTTACGCGTTAAAGTAAATGTCTGATAGGTCTGCGAATTGACAGAAATAAAAAAATATAGAATTTAGGGAGCTCTTTAAATTGTAGGAAACATTCGTTATTAAAAGATAGAAAATATGCGAAATAGAAACTTATGCGCTAGAGAGGATTAGAATGAATAAAATAAATGAAACGGCTATTAGAGATTTAAATTGAGGGAATTGAATTATTATTTTGTTGTGAATTATTGTATATATGTGTTGTCTGTATATAATTTGTAAATATTATTATAATTATTATTAATTTAATCATTATTATTATCGTTATTATTTTAAATTCATTTTTTTTTTATTTATATTATTGTTTTTATTTTTAATTATTATTTTCATTATTTATTATTAAATGTTTTCTTTTATTTATAATAAACTAGCCAATCCCGGCGCGCGTTGCTACGCCCCTTCATGAATTTTAATCGCATTCTAAATTTTAATCGAATATCAAGTGCAAGGCTAAAAACTATAACTTTTTCTATATGAGCGTGGCACTGCCCACTTTTGTAATTACGAAACTGTATAGTCATGACAGCTCAATAAGTGTGCAAAGTTTCAGAAAAATCGGTCCAGTGTAAGTACCTCAAAATGATACCTTCTTTTATGGGCGTGGCACTGCCCACTTTTCTAAATACGAAACTGTATAGTCATGACAACTCAATACGTGTGCAAAGTTTCAGAAAAGCCGGTCCAGTGCAAGTACCTCAAAATGTTACCTTTTTTTTTATCGGCGTGGCACTGCCCACTTTTCTAATGATGAAAGTGTAAAGTCATGACAGCTCAGTATGTTTGCAAAGTTTCAAAAAATTCGGTCCAGTGCAAGAAGCTAAAACTGATAACTAATTTTTTATGGGCGCGGCCCCGCCCACTTTTTCAATCACGGAATTATAAAGTCATGACAGCTCAGTATGTTTGCAAAGTTTCAAAAAATTCGGTCCAGTGCAAGAAGCTAAAACTGATAACTAATTTTTTATGGGCGCGGCCCCGCTCACTTTTTTTATCACGAAATTATTTAGTCATGACAGCTCGATATGTGTGCAAAGTTTCAGAAAAATCGGTCAAGTGCAAGTAGCTAAAACTGATAACTAATTTTTTATGGGCGTGGCCCCGCCCACTTTTTTTCACCCATAAACACTCCCTGGTATGTGTACAACAACTTACCAAAGTTTGAGCCCGATCGGTTTTACAGTTTCGGAGTCTATAGCTAACACACACACACACACAGAGTTTCACTTTTATATATATAGATTTTGTATTGTGATATATAACATATAATTTTTTTTTGTTGAACTGTGGAATGATGGATGGTCAGGATAAGGTCATGTAAATTATTGGATCGCAGAGGAATTCTACAGCGGATGCTGCTGCGACATGGTTGGGTGGGCAAAACGGGAGTAAACACCTGACTCTAAATTCTTCGTGTGGTGGAGTTTGTCGTAGTTTTTGATGTAGTAGTTTTTGTTTTGTTTTCAGTTTGTTTTATGAGTGGATGCGTAGCCAGTGAGAGGGTTGGAACCTGCCTGAGCTATCGCCATGAACAAGCTAGCCGGAAACCTCACTGGGCCAAAACGGTTCGTAACATCTCTGATCAGCGTATCTGAAGATATCAGATGCAGTATTGATGATGGTGGTGTTACGTTTCTTGTACTTTTGGATCATTCTAAAGCATTCGATTCTGTCAACCACGAAATTCTATATGATATATAATCAATTTGATTTCTCATCGATCTAAGGACTTATCTAGCTGATCGTTACCAATTAGTATCCATCGGTAACTCAATATCGAAGGGAGTACCGCAGGGTTCTATTCTCGGACCATTACTGTTCTCACTATATATCAATGACTTACCTAGTCGTCTGATGCACAGCAGTATTCATATAAGTACATATATGCTGATGATTTACAAATATATATAAGTTGCGAAAAAAAACTTTATACATGAGTGTATAGAAAAGCTTAATGTGGACCTTAATAGAATATTTATATGGGCATCATCGAATGACGTTTGCCTGAATCCAAAAAAATCAAAGTGCCGCATAATATCTCAAAGGAATCAAAACATCATTTTTGATATTCCGGTCTTATTAGGTAATCAAACTATTGCGGTTGTTAAATCAGCAAAGAACCTTGGTATTATTTTCAATAAATCACTAAAATGAAATACTCATAGAAACTCTGTTTCTGGAAAAATATTTACAATGCTTAGAACACTCTACCCATCACAGCATCTTACACCTATAAATATTCGTATGATTCTCGCAAAAAGTTTTTTAATGCCCAAGCTGCTGTACGGATGTGAAATTTTTGCTTATTGTGATTCTTGCAGTAGGAGCCGTTTAGAGGTAGCGTATAATGCTATTTCGCGATATGTCTACGGCATAAAAAGATATGAAGGAACTTCTAAATATTCTAAATCATTATACAGAGTTGAACTAATGCAATTGCTTAAAATTAGGTCATTATTATTGTTACACAAAATTATCAACACACAAGAACCAATTTATTTATTCAATCGCCTACAATTTGCTCGATCTAATAGAAAAAATATTATTCAAATTAGATATCAAACTCTTATTATTGAGTGGCAGTTATTTACGAACACCATACGACTGTGGAACTCACTACCATAGTACGCAAATTATTAAAACGCACACGCGATGCTTGCAATTCAAGTAACTTTATTGAATTAAACGTTAAGAATAGAATTAAGAAAAAGGAATGTAAAAAAGTACAATGCAAATACAAAATGATGATTGACATTTCAAGTGTGATTAATATCGTATGTAAATTAAGGGTTGTAGTTGATCTGCTTCGTTGCTCCAACACCTCCCCTCGAAGTAGAGATACTACAAGCTTTTGTACTGATACTGTAAGAAACCAGACCTAAGTTTGTTGAAAAGGTGTGGTGTTTTATTCTACTTAGTGGCTTTGTTAATACGTCAGCTGGCATTTTCTCCGTTGATAAGTACTCGAGAGAAATGTTATTTGCACGAATACAATCACGCACGAAATGGTGACGGATGTCGATATGCTTCGTCCGTGAATTATAGCCAAAACCTTTTATTAATTTTTGTGCACTTTGACTATCGTTGAATAAAATTACGCTCTCGTAGTTTATGCCAATGTCGCTCAGAATTCCTCTGATGTATAGAGCTTTTTTCGTTGCTTTAGCTATAGCTATATATTCCGCTTCGGTGCTAGATAAAGAAACTGTTCGCTGCTTATGGCAGCGCCACCTAACAGAAATGCGAAGCCAGAATACGATCGGTGATCTCCGACATTTGCTCCCCAGTCAGCGTCGACTACGCCATATAATTCTAAATTGGTTTTTTTATACATTAGTCCGTAATCAAGTGTTCCTTGTATGTATTGAAGAATTCTGTTTGATGTTTTCCAGTGCTCCTCATTGTAATTGGATTTGAACTGACTCATAAAATTGACTGAATAAGAAATATCTGGCCGCGTTGTTACCGCCATATACATTAGTGCTCCTATCAATTGTTGATATGGAAATTTAGCCATTTCCTCCTCGTCTTTTACTAACGGCCGACTTAATTTACAATTTATCTCCAAAGGAGTAGATGCTGGCTTAAACTCTGCCATATTAAAACGTTCTAAAATAATTTCTGCATAATTACGCTGGGATAAGAAAACTTGATCTGATGCTAGATTCTGATAAAAGTCAATGCCCAAACAACGCCTTACTGGACCGATATCCATGGATCGATCCATTTGGAATCGTTTGATGCTAATAACAAATCATCTACGTAAATTAAAATTAGTAAAATACGGTCACATTTTTTCCTCGAAAATAAGCATGGGTCTTTTTTAGTTGGTTTTAATCCCATTTCAAATAATTTCGTCGTCAATTTATAATACCACATCAGGCCAGATTGACGTAGGCCATACAGGGACTTCTTTAACAGACATACTGGGTTTGTGATACTATATATTGCATGTAACCATATAGCAGCTGTTTTTTCGATGTCATGGTTATGCTTTTTCATATTATTAGAACCAATGGGCTTACCTGATTTTATTTTGTTCAATATTGGCTCTAGTTGATCTGGAATTTTCATGTAAATGTTTTCTTGAGGTTTGCAGTAATGACGTCCATTTGATGTATATCCAGATGCATTTCTGCTGCCAATGCTGCTAGAAGTCTAATTGATGAAGAACGGGCCACAGGGGAATAAGTTTCAGTAAAGTTTTCACCTGGACGTTTGGCATAGCCTTTTGCTACTAGTCGAACCTTTTTTCTTCCATCATCTTTTGTGCGAAACACTAATCGGCTATAAATAACTTTTCTTAGATCAGGTCGTTCGACTATTTCCCAGGTATTATTACGTATTTGGGCCAAGTATTCATCTTCTATTGCCATTTAACGTTACGGGATCAGTTACCATCGTCAAATATCCTCAGACTGAGTCATGGCTTCACAATCGTCGTCGTTTGAATCACCTTCGGTCTGATTTGCTTTTTGAAATAATTTCTTAGGCCGTCCACGTACACGTAATCTTTGCAATTTTGGACGTCCTCTGCCACGTTTTTCACTTTTGTCGACCTGGTTATCGACCAACGTTTCTACTGCATCGGTTTGCTGAGAATTATTTTGATATTCGATTTCGATGACATTATCATTCTCAATATCACAAAAGGGTTCATACGCGTTATTAAAACCGTTTTCATTTAAAAATTTAACATCGCGACTTATTATTACGTCTCTTTTTCTTTGAGACCACATACGATATGCTTTCGATTCTGACGAATACCCGACGAAGACACACAATTCCGAACGAGTATCAAATTTACCCTTAGTAGGATTTTTGTTTAATACGTAGCCTTTGCAACCAAAAATTTGCATATGCATTACTGTGGGCTTTTTATTTGTCCAAAGTTTGTATGGTATTTCACCATTTGCCTTAGTTATACACCTGTTGCGAATATAACATGCGGTATTGACAGCTTCTGCCCAAAACGAAGGCGGCGACCGTGACTTTTCAACGAGTGTCCTGTTTTTACGTTCTGCCGTACCGTTTTATTGGGGCGTATGAGGTGTTGTTAAACGACGTTTTATACCGTGTTCTTCTAGATATAAATCGAACTCACGATTACAGAATTCGCGACCGTTGTCTGTCTGAAGTGCTTTAATTTTTCTACCCGTAAAAGTCTCTGCCATAGCTTTGAATTTTCGAAAGGCAGTAAACACCTCTGACTTTTGTTTTAAAAAATACACTTCACACCAACGAGACATGTCGGCAATAAATGAAACGAAATATTTTGCACCTGAGTTGCACGCAAAGAAAAAATATGGTTGTGGTAACCATAATCGAAGAGCAACATACTATGATTGAATTGTATGATTATGTTTAAAATAATAATGGTTACCAGTTATCATTATTATGTTTAATTAAAATATCATTCAATAATCATATACATATATGAATACAATTGCAATCAACAATCTTTGCTTTTTTACGGAAAATTATTGTCTTTTGCTGTGACATACACATATTGATTGTACTTACCAATTTAATTGCAATTTTTTTCCAATATTTTTTTACACTTTCTCGTTTATTTTTAAATTTTCTTAAATTTTTCAAAATTTTTGTTCCTTTTTTTGACATTTCAAACTTTTAAAATAATAAAAATTTATTCAGCAAGAAGAAGAACAATTGAAATCAAATTATTATTAAAAAAAAATCATAGCTTGATAAATTTGTAATCATACTGTTGTCTCACTTATTATTTAATGATTATTTTTAATTTTTAATGATTTTGAATATAATGTTATTTTTGTCAAATTAATTTTTTTAAATCATACTATTTTTAAATGATAACCATTTTGAAATTTTTACAAAAAGTAATCATTAAATGATACAATTCAAACAAATGCTTGATTATCGTGACAAAATATATGATGAAATGAAACAAAAATAACTATTACTTGTTTTCGACAACCAAATATTGTTTTAGATAAAATAATATGACCGTCGTGATCATGTTGTAACCATGGTTTTTCTTTACGTGTGGATGGACACCTCATCGGACCACACACGTCACTATGGACAATTTCGAGTATCACTTTAGATCTTACGTTTTTGTTTTTCGGAAAAATTTAACGCGTTTGTTTTTGACTTATGCACACTTCACATGCTGATAATTTAAGTTCTTTTTTAAAATTTAGTTCATAAATATCACTGTTTTTTGCCATGTCTTTAAAGTCTTTTTCATTAACCCCCATACCTAAACAAGAGCGTTGAGCGTTAAGCGTTGGAGTTTTACATGTGTTTTGTTTTTGTTACAATAACAAAATACATGCAAAATTGCAACGCTTGACGCTCAACGCTCTTGTTTAGGTATGGGCCTAAGATGGCTTATTTTGTAATGCCATGAATCGAGTTCATTTTTAGCTTCAATAACATTCGCGGCGTTTTCGTCATTTTTCATATAATATAAATTGCCTAATCTTTCCGCACGAAGGCACACTTTCTCATTTTTATCAATAACTATTGCGTCGTTTTTACGAAAAGTTACTTCATAACCACTGTCTGTAATTTTTGATACTGATAACAAATTTGTACGTAAATCGGTTACATAAAGAACGTCCTTTAATTTTAAATCTGTATTATGACCACTATCGTTCACTGAAATTTCAATATTTCCGATACCACTTATTTTTGTATTGTTGTTCTTTGCTAAATTAAGTGTTTGATCAACTGTTGAAACTTCTTTAAAATTTTTAACATTTGCACTCATATGCGAAGTACAACCACTGTCTAAACACCACTTTAAATTACCGGCCGGACACAAAACACTGATGCTGTTGTTGTAAAGCAAACGTTATGTTTTTTATTGTTTTGTTCAATTTTCTGCGCACTCTGTATGTTTCTTATTTTTGATTTGCAATTTCTGGCAAAATGTCCGAGTTTGCCGCATTTGAAACATGCACCGTTTTGTTTCAATTTCACTGTTTTTGATTTTTGTTGTTCTCTTTTGATGAACAATGCGTTTGATTCGTTTTTATCTTTTTTAGATTTTCTCGATTCGTATTCTTCTAGAATTTTAACACGAAGCATCTCCGGCTTCGGCAATTCATCACGTGTTTCTAGTGCGCACCGAAAATTCTCGAACGAGTCGGGAGGACTATACAAAAGCAAAATTGCTAAAAGTTCATCACCGATTGAAACACCAATTTCTTTTAATTTTGCAACTGCATCAAAAAATTCGCGCACTTTGCCATTTTCACGCATTCGCGATAACGCAACTTTCTTTAACAATGTAGCCTTACGCGCAGGCCCTTTCGATTGACATTTCAAGTGTGATTAATATCGTATGTAAATTAAGGGTTGTAGTTGATCTGCTTCGTTGCTCCAACACAAATCATTCGAATAGATATTTATAGTGAATGATTTTAATTCGAATGAATTATATTTTCCACATTGTGACGAATAATTCTTTTTGTTTTCTGAATTTTAAAAATAAAATTTGCGAGACAAAAGAAATTTAAAAAAAAATGAAAATAAATTTCTCTCCACAATTTAAATTTAAAATCCCTTACAAGAATGATTCATTCAAAGAACATAATCGAAAAATTAAAAAAAAAATCGATTCACAAATAGAATTTTTATTTTCCTTGAAGAAAAGTTAGCAGCGTTGCCATTGAAGTTTATTATTTTTGTTGTGTTAATGGGGACAATTTCACCATTTTAGGAATCAAAGAAAATATTATAAAGACTTTAATTTTTAGTTTTTCCAACTTTTTGTTTCTCCCCAAATTTTTGTTACTCATATTAAATACATACGTTAAAGGCAATTTAATTTAGTTTTGAACACCAGGCAATATGAAATTTTAAAGAATTATTGTATGTATGTCGAGTGCTATATTCGGCCGTGCTGAATCTTATATACCCTTCACAACGTGTAGTCACGTAATAACAGTAGTTTGTGTCATCATTCATCTCATATGAAATACGTACATACATATATCAAAACATCCCATTGTAAAATTAAAAATTTACGTATGTATGTTAAAAAAAATTAAAAAAATATTTAAAATATAAAACAAAAAAAAATTGAAAAAAAAACTAAATAAAATAATAATAAAAATATAAGTAATATATAAAATAAAAACAAAAAAAAAATTTGTTTGGCTCAGCTGGGATTCGATGCCACGTTTACTCTAACCGGTATACATACACGTTTGTATGTATGTTGTTTTTGTTAAAAAAAAATCGAGGTGGTCGTGGGTTTTTGCTCATATCTCAATTGTTTATGTACCGATGTTTCTGATTTTCAATACCGATCTACTCCCGAATATATCTGATGTCGATGTCGGGGGGCTTCAAAAAGTTGATTTCAACATACACACGGACAGACTGACAGAGCTATATAATATACATATATACTTTACGGGGTCGGAAATGAAAATTGTAGAAATTTCACACGGAATGACAAACCTATATATACCCTTTTTCACTGTGTAAAGGGTATCAAAATTAGGAATATAATGAATTTTCTGTTTACATTTTCAGGTATATATGTGTTTATATACAGTCGTGTCTGGTTATAGTGAACACCTCCATATAGTGAACACCAAAATGTTTGCATGGAGTACTCTAAATAGTGAAAAACTCTAATAGTGAACAAAATTTTGAAAACAACTTCAACAACAATTCTTTTATTAAACTTAAATACATACATATGTACATATATTTCCTTTTTTGTACAAATTTTTTCCAATCAGCTATTGCATTTACATGTACATATGTATTTTTGGTAAATAAAACGAGTTTTTATACACAAATTTCAACCTTAATATAGAGAACAACCTGGATACTATGAACAAGCCTTGCAAAAATTAGTTCACTATATCCAGACACGACTGTATGTATTTTGCTAATACGCATATCCTTTT
This sequence comes from Phyto melanocephala, assembly GCA_941918925.1. Lineage (NCBI taxonomy): Eukaryota > Metazoa > Arthropoda > Insecta > Diptera > Rhinophoridae > Phyto > Phyto melanocephala. Next base: position 57,162,442 of record OW799235.1, read on the forward strand.
AATACTTTACCTTTTTATATAAATGCCTAATTATTTTATTAGACCTATAAAGTTGTTTTTCTTGTCCGCATCTTTAAATCAATTATAACTAAATTTGTGAGCATAAAAATATATATGTATATAAATATAATATTTATATACGATACAGCTACTTATATTAATATCAAGGCATATTTATTCATCAGGTACTCTTGATTCGCCAGCTGATTATTTTTTTCAACACTTATTTTTAATTTCAGCTGTCAAAATGCATAAATAAAAAACAATTTTCTCTCTTTTCTAATTTATTTCAAATGTCAAACTTCATATATAAAAAATATAAACAAAAAAATTCTCTCCAAACTGCAATTACCTGATGAATAAATATGCCTTGTATTCATATAAGCAAAATCCAATCTGTTAAGAACGCATTGTGTGTTGTTTAAATTATTATGTCTGCTACTGTACATTATTTAATGTTAAGATTTTTTTCATACCACAAACAACTACAAATAAAAAGACGAAATTTTTGAAAAGAATTATTCGTTTTTGATTCTATTTTGATAAGAATGAAATATATTTAATTTGTGAGAGAAATGAAAAACGTCGAATTTTAAAAATAGAATTTTTATTGCATGCGAATTAAATAAAAAAAATTTAATTTATTTGCAAAAAGAGTGAAAAAACACAAAAATCCTAAATAGAATTTTTTCTCAACTTTTATCTTTTTTAATTCAGAGCATAATTCAAAAAAGAGAGAAACAAATAAAATTGAATTCGCAAACAATATTTTGCATACTATGCTCACTACCCATCAAAATGCAAACTATAGGCAATTTAAAAATAAATTATTCTTGAGTTTTTATACCCGCCACCAAAAAAAAATGGTGGGGGTATATTCATTTTGTTATTCCGTTTGTAACACATCGAAATATCCATTTAAGACCCCATAAAGTATATATATTCTGAATCGGGGTTTGATTTTATGACGATCTAGCTATGTCCGTCCGTCTGTCTGTTGAAAGCACGATAGGGGTCGCACCGAAAAAGCTAGGGTGCTCAAATCTTTCTTATAGACAAGGTTTGTTTGGTATTGAAAATGGGCTAAATCGGAATATTAGGAAGAGAGTTATAGCTCGTAAGGCAAGAGTAGGTCGAAAAAATCGTGTCCCTCGAACATCGAATAAAATGGAATTGTGTCGAAACGCATTAACGTAGAGTGAAACTTCGAATATATATTTCCTGAGTAAAAACAATACTTTTCCCCGAAAATCACCTAAATCTACGCATTAGGAAAGGAGTTATCGATTAAAATGTACGAAAATGTATACCGCACAGTGTATTTTTCGGTATATTTAAAAACAAAAACGTCAAAAAAGCAACAAAATTGGATGGACGACTCTGAAATTTTCCACACATGGCTTTTTGGTCAAATGCTTTGTCAAATCAGAAATACGAAAATCCAGTTGCAATTAGTTAGAAAGACTTAGTAACCACACGAATATATTGGCAATCACACTATTAGATGAGACTGATGAAGTCAGAAGACCTAAACGAAGTCATATTCTAGATCTGCCTTTTATTTAATGAAATTTTATAATATATAATGTAATGAATTCTTATTATATGTTGAACCTATTACATACTCAATTCATGCTTATAAAACTTATTATTATTAAATACTAGCTAATACCCGGTGTGCTTTGCCACCCCAAATTTTAGTATTTAATTCATATGGCAGGTGCCACGCCCACTATTGTTAATGCAACCATTTTTTCCATAAATGTTTATTTGAATATCAAAGTTTCTTTTGCAAAATTTTAGTACTAATCGATATCGTTTTCCAGATATACGAATTTTAGTATTTAATTCTTATGGTAGGTGCCACGCCCACTATTGTTAATTCACCCATTTTTCCATAAATGTTTATTTGAATATCAAAGTTGCTTTTGCAAAATTTTACTACTCTAATGGATATCATTTTCCAAATATACGAATTTTAGTATTTAATTCATATGGTGGGTGCCACGCCCACTATTGTTAATTCACCCATTTTTCCCATAAATGTTTATTTGAATATCAAAGTTGCTTTTGCAAAATTTTACTACTCTAATCGATATCGTTTTCCAAATATACGAATTTTAGTATTTAATTCATGTGGCCACGCCTACTATTGCAAGTCCGCCCATTTTTTACCCAAATGTTCGTGTGGATGTCAAAGTTTACCGTACATAATTTGAAGACTCTAGCTGCATTAACTTTCGTGATATATAATATTTAATACTTATTCTTTAATAGGGCGTGGCACCCCGCCCACTTACAATTTCAAATCAAGGTATAGCCTATAGTTCCTTCCAGACATACAGGACGATTCTGTGAAAATTTCAAGGAAATCGGTCCAGCCGTTTAACCGTCTTTAAAGCACAAACAAACATACAAACATATAAACATACAAACATACAAACACACATTGATTTTTATATATATAGATTCATATGTTGGTGCCACGCCCATTACTGATAATGCACCCATTTCTTGCCTAAATGTTCATTTGGGTGTCAAATTTGCTCTTGTAGAATTTTAGTACTCTTATCGATTTCGTTTTCCAGATATACAAATTTTAGTATTTAATTCATATGGCAGGTGCCACGCCCACTATTGCTAATGTACCCATTTTTTACAAAAATGTTTGTTTGTATGTCAAAGTTGCCCTTGCACAATTTTAGTACTCTAATCGATATCGTTTTCCAGATATACAAATTTTAGTATTTAATTCATATGTTGGTGCCACGCCCACTATTGGTAATATACCCATTTTTTCCAAAAATGTTTATTTGGATGTCAAAGTTGCCCTTGCAAAATTTTAGTACTCTAATCGATATCGTTTTCCAGATATACGAATTTTAGTATTTAATTCATATGGTGGGTGCCACGCCCACTACTGATAATGCACCCATTTTTTCCAAAAATGTTTATTTGGATGTCAAAATTGCTTTTGCAAAATTTTAGTACTCTAATCGATATCGTTTTCCAGATATAAAAATTTTAGTATTTAATTCATATGGTGGGTGCCACGCCCACTACTGATAATGCACCCATTTTTTCCAAAAAAGTTTATTTGGATGTCAAAATTGCTTTTGCAAAATTTTAGTACTCTAATCGATATCGTTTTCCAGATATAAAAATTTTAGTATTTAATTCATATGGCAGGTGCCACGCCCACTATATCTAATGTACCCTTTTTTTCCAAAAATGTTCATTTGGGTGTCAAAGTTGCTCTTGTAGAATATTGGTACTCTAATCGATATCGTTTTCCAGATATAAAAATTTTAGTATTTAATTCATATGGCAGGTGCCACGCCCACTATTGCCAATGTACCCATTTTTTCCAGAAATGTTTATTTGGATGTCAAAGTTCCTCTTGCAAAATTTTAGTACTCTAATCGATATCGTTTTCCAGATATACAAATTTTAGTATTTAATTCATATGGCAGGTGCCACGCCCACTATTGCCAATGTACCCATTTTTTCCAGAAATGTTTATTTGGATGTCAAAGTTGCTCTTGCGAAATTTTACTACTCTAATCGATTTCGTTTTCCAAATATACGAATTTTAGTATTCAATTCATGTGGCCACGCCTACTATTCCAAGTCCGCCCATTTTTTACCCAAATGTTCGTGTGGATGTCAAAGCTTACCGTACTTAATTTGAAGACTCTACCTGTATTAACTTTCGTGATATATAATATTTAATACTTATTCTTTAATAGGGCGTGGCACCCCGCCCACTTACAATTTCAAACGAAAGTATAGCCTATAGTTCCTTCCAGACATACAGAAAGATTCTGTGAAAATTTCAAGGAAATCGGTCCAGCCGTTTAGCCGTCTATAAAGCACAAACAAACATACAAACATACAAACACACATTGATTTTTATATATATAGATAGATATATGTATGCAATTACATACATATACAATTTAAATTATTGTTTCCAATGGTATTCAAAAAGACGTGTTACTTTTAAAATTTATCAAATTTGCTTATTATTGTCAAATAGATTGCAAATAAAATAGATATAAAAAAAAATGTAGTGCTAATGAAATTTAAAAGCTCATAAAACCGACAAAATTGGAGGTATGATGATGAAAGTTGCCACATATTCCTTTCTAGTAAATGTTATTGTTATGCCAGAAAATTTAGGTGACACGCCCACTTTAACGCCTACCTGCCATATAACGTTTTATCTCAAATTCATATAATTCGTCTATGAATAAAGATTTTGGAATAATAAAGGACTGTAGTGAAACATCTAAGTTGCATTCATTAGTAGAAACTACTTCGACACGCCTACGTTAACTCCCACTTTCATTGAAAGACTAAATTTACGAAAACATTTTACTAGCATATCGAAGTTATACAAAGAAAGTGATACATATTTAAGTATAAAGATATTATTCCATAGCGATTACTGTTAATAACAAACAAATACATTTTGTGCTATAAATTGGGTTACTTCCCGAAAATTTGAGTTATTTAATCTTCCTGATTTCCCGGGATTATTTTTCGAGATCCCGGGAAATAAAAAAGGTGGCTACGATTCAAAAGCATATGTTTATATTGAAATTGAATTCTAATGATTTTATTTTTGATCTCATAGCTGAAGTACCTGTATTTTTTTTGTGCTCATATTTGATCTCGTATCTATAGAATAATATTTTTTTCAATAAAAAATATTTTTGCTCAATTTATATTTTAAATTCATGTTTCTTTATAAATTTTTATAGTTTTGAAGTGTTTCTTTTTCATTATTAACTATTTTATGATTTTTAATAAAAAGTTTTTTTTAATTAAAAACAAATTTTTATTTGTTTTGCTGCGGGATCCCGGGATATTAAAAAATAAATCTCGCATTTCCGGGAAACAAAAAATTTCGGGAAAAAAACCCTAGCTACAAAAGAACGGAAAACTGGTGGTGGGTATAAAAGATTAGTGCTGTTACTTGTTAATATATATTTTTTTTTTTTTGTATTTTATGTGTATGTTGTTATTATTTCTAATATAGCTGTAACAAGTATGTATTTAATAGCACTATAAGATCACATACTGTAATTAAAAAGATTCATGTCTTGTTGTATTTGATTATTAGCTGAAGTAAAATAATGGAGTTGAGATTTCAAGAATGTTCTAGAGTTACGAACGAGAAACTTCAGGAAATTTCTGAAGCTGTGAACAGCGGAGTAGATGGCATTGAAAAAGAAGTTAATAAAATTTATCAGAAACTAGCTAACCTGGAAGATGGTATAGTTGCACAAGCAAATGAGTTTAATAGCAAATTTCAATTACAAGGCGAAAATTTTAAAAATCTAGAAACAAAAATAAACGATCTTCAATGTCATGAGGGACCAGTGCGAATAATTCCAGAAATTTCGAGTAGAATAAAGGCCCCTACTTTTGACGGCAGTGCACCATTTAATGTTTTTAAATTTCAATTTGAGACAGTTGCCAATAGAAATATGTGGATCAATGAAGAAAAGGCTATAGAGTTGATTTTGGCGTTAAAAGGCAACGCAGCACAAGTATATACTGAAGCACGAGATATATACTGAATAGAATTACGAGTCAGAACACAGAAAGCTAACGAGTCATTACAAGATTTCGCAATGGAGATCGAGAGTTTGGTGCAGCTGACATTTCCAGGTGAAAACCACCCATTTTTGGATCAGTTTAAAATTGAAACGTTTGTAAATGGAATACGTGATCCAGAAATAAAGCACGCGGTGTTTAGCACGCATAAATCGACGTTTGCAGAAACAGTTTCATATGCACTAACACAGGAAACTGCATAATTGCTTTCTAAGCCGCAGATATACAAGGTGCGAAATCTCGAAATTTTCAACAGAAATGGAAAGAGATGAAGTAAGCGATTTAAGGCTCGTATACAGGCGTTAGAGGGGAAGCTAGGCAAAGTAAAAGCCAAATGCTATAACTGCAGTAAGAATGGACATTATCAGCGAAATTGTAAAGCACCAAGAAAGCGGGCTAGATTTGTATCGCCACCTAAGTACAGTAAGCTGGAAAACACGCAGTTACCGTTAAAACAAGTTAACACTTATAGGCATGACCAAGATCCCATTACCGAGGGCCCCACAATCTCCATAACAGTTTTGCAGCAGAAAAAAAACAACCTTACTGCTTGTGGGTATATCAATGGTCGAAGGCATTTTTGTACAAAAGATACAGGAGCATCACAATCAATTATCAGACCTGATATAGTCAAGAAGAAAATCGAACCACTATATGGTGTAAGTCTACGGACAGCTTCTGGGGAGTTTGATAATGTTTATGGAAAATAAAGGTGAAATTAACTATTGCAAATATAAGTGTTAATCATGTATTTGTTGTTGCTGACATTGTGGATGAAGTAATCTTGGGCGCTTATTTTATGATAAGTCATAACATTAATCTGCATATGGGACGAAAAGTTATGATTTGGCGCAACATTGAGATTCCGTTGGATTACTGGACTAAACGACTTCAGGGAAATAACTCCTGTATTGAGCACAGAAAAGGGGTCAAACATGGCAATGCGGATGCACGTTCCCGAAAAATTTGCAGCTGAAAGAGCAAATATTGTACAAACCCTCAGGAAGAAGAGTGCGTAATAGATGTTCGACTAACGAATCCTATACTGGCAAAGATTTTATCAGCAAAGGAAAAAGCTAAAAGGCACATTTGAAACCAAATATCAGCGGGAAGTCCACTGATGAAATCCTATTGGACGCTGTGGAATAGCCTAAAGGTGGTTAATGGATGTCTATACCGAATATGGGAAAGTGATAATGGAAAATTGATAGCAAATCTAATTGTAGTGCCGTCCTCTAAAATTGTCGAAGTTTTAAGGGAGTTTCAGGAAGGTTTCAGTGGAGGTCTCTTTGGCATGACAAAAACCCTTAAAAAGTTAAAGCAAGGGTTTTATTTGGTTGGCTGTCAGCAATCGGTAGCTGGTTGGATAGAAAATTGCGCCCAATGTATCGCAGCGAAAAGCCAAGCAAGAAAAAGTCGTGAGCCATTGCAAAAGTATAACTTGGGCGCCCCCTTTGAGCAAACAAACATGACCAGCAACAAGATGATCGTATCTGGCGACCGAGCAGCAGAATCTGAAGACTTTAATGAGGGTCAGAGAGATCTACTATTTAACCCACAACGCAATAAAGGACTGCAAAATCATTGGGATGGACCGTATAAGGTAATAAAGAGAATAAATGATGTGGTGTATAGAATCCAGAAATACAAGAGCCCAAGGTCAAAAATGAAAGTGGTTCATCTCGAGCGCCTCGCTAAGTACGGAAAAATTTAATTTGTGCCTATTCGGGACGAACAGGCTTAAGCGGGCGGTAGTGTTACAGATTTATTTTTAAATAGCTTAATTTACATTATAATTTATTTTAGTTGTAGTAGTTTTAGTTACTGTAGTTTTGTTTGTATTAGTTTATTTCGCTGGTTATTCGAACATGATGTTAAGTTGTTATTATGTGCAGCATACTCTTATAGCTGTAAAAATCAAAAATAATGCCTTCTCTTCAGTGTTTTTCCTATTGATAAAATATATATATATATATATATATATATATATATATATATATATATATATATATATATACCTATATGTATGTATTTGAATTTTTTTTAAACATTTTTTTTAAATTTTCATCAAAAATTTTTAATTTTATTAATTTTTGTTTTTTGTATATTTATTTGTTTGACATTAGAAATGCCACCTATAGAATTTTCTTCTCACTGAACATACTTCTCAAGAGTTGTATTTCGAGTTTAAGACAATAAGTGAAACAATTAAGTATATATTGCTCAATTTTAAAACAATTTTTAGTATGGTAAATTGAGCTAAATAAGTCCTTTAAATGCGATAATATTATAAATTGACAATTAAGTAGAGCTGCAAAACTATCGATGGTGCTATCGATAGTTTAATTTTTAGTGTACTATCGATTGTTTTTTTTTCGATAGCGATACTATCGATAAATTTTTAAAGTAAACGTTGAATCAATGAATTGCCATACGTTAACTTTTATAAAAATGTAAAGTTTAACGTACAATTTCATTGATTTAAAGTATTATTTCATTAATTTAATGAGAACGTACATTGACCAATTTTTTGCATTTAAAGTCTATTTAAGTTTTAAAATAGCAACTCTGCAATTTTAACAACTTTACAAACAAAACATTTTAAAACCATTCTATTTTTTATTCGATACTATCGACAGTATCGATAGTTTTATGACAAAATATCGAAACTATTGAATGGGAATACTTTCGACTATCGAAACTATCAAGTGGGGTGACTATCGATAGTTTTGCAGCTCTACAATTAAGTCGCGTGTGTGAACATAGTATTAGTCACTTTTATTATTCCTGCTTATTACTTAACATTAACATTACGTCTTAATTTAAATGTAACGGTTTTCGAATGAACTATTGTGTACATACGAGAACTTTGTCGAATGTTACCGAACACCACTATGTTACTATAAATAGCCGAACAACATAGCTAACATGATCAGTACTACAGCAGAGCTTGTAAAGTGCGTATCAAAGTAAGTTTGACAATAAAGGTGTACAACAATAAGTAAAGTGATATAAAAACAATATCTGTGGTTTTCATGGGCAACCACGTATGTCTAAAAATCAAATTTTTCAGAAGAGCTACAAAATCGTGTTAGTGCTGAACGAATTTGAATATATATAGAAGTTACGTTGTTATTCCATTAATATAATCTGAATGGGTCCATCTTATTTGAGAAATTTTTAAAACCAAGTAAAGGACATCTAAAACCAAGCAATATGGCATTGTTAACTCAAAATCGTATAAAATGAACATACGCCGTTGCCCATGAAAACCACAGATATCTGAGTGTATTTAAATAAATAAAGTGCTCTTAATTTTATAACGAATTTCAACTGTTTTTGATTGCAATTTCTAAAGATCCTAATTTAGTTTTGGACACGGTAAAAACACCAAAATAGTAATCTTGAAAATTATTTATGAAAAAACTAGCAAAATAGCTTGAAACTAATTGAGATATATACAAAATGGTGTACAATAAAGTTATATATGTATGTATGTATGTAATGTTGACATTAGAAATTTGACCAGTAAAATATAGTCAATTATAAAAGAGGTAAAATCCCATATGGCTTGACTCGGATACAGCTAACTGTGTAAAAATTTCAAATCAAAGATGGCGTCAGAAATAATAAAGCAAAAGGCGTAGAACTATACCTATTTACATAATAGTTAGGAATTTTATCAGATTCGGTGCGGTCGAATATAGATCTCCTACTTTTTGTTTTTAATTTAAACTTTGAAAGTATCTTGGAACATACATACATACGTACATACATACATACATACATATATACATGCATACATACATATGTACATACATACATGTTGCATTATTCCCCCTTTTTTTATTTTCACAGAAATCAAATTGTGTGGCTTTTCAAATATTTGCTAATTTCATTCTTTACACTGCTATGAATATAGCCGGCATGTATACAAAGTATTTAACAGATAGAGGTCAACGTCTCGCATTTATTGAAACCCATAAAGCCATGGAACACAAAAAGGAATCGGAAAAGGAACTACAAAAGACACAAAAGTTACTAGATTCAAGTAAGTTTATTTTTAAAAATATTAGCTAAATAAATGTACTTTCTAAGATACACAGGAATTAACAAAAAAAAATTTACCTGCTTAACAAGTTGTGTTACTTTTTATAAAAAAACTTTTTTTTTCAATTGTTTAATAGTTAATTTCACTTACTTTAAAATAAAGTCGTTATAAATCTTTAGATTTATTTTTATTTAAACTTTTTATACCGTTCACCTGTGGTGCACAAGGGTAAATATAGCTTTGTCATTTCGTTTGTAACATCTACAATTCATTTCCGACCCTATAAAGTATATATTTTCTGAAAGCTTGTGAATAGAGGAGTCCCGTGTGTTGGTTAGAATCAACTTTTAGAAGCAACTATATGTTCCTGAGATCTGTGTATGGTATCAATCTTTTGAAAATATCCGGGAATAAATCGCTATTAAAATTCAGCACAATCACCCCCATAAATTTCTGAGATATGAGGAAATAAATACGACTTTCTCTGCTTTTTCCCATATTTTTACCACCAAAATTAAAATTTTTCAGCCATTGAATAATTTAATTTATACGTACCTTTGCTACTATTTGTAGATATAGTATGCCTCTAGAGATATTCGTAAAAAAGTTTGGATAAAGCGTGCTCTAATCGGTAAAGTAATAGGCAAAATTATTTTTTAAAAATATATATTCCAAAAATTTTGCAAACGAAAATCAATTTTTTCAGCTTCTAGACAACCGAGAGAGTCAATATTGGTATCATCTGAAAGGACTTGACTAGCGCAATATAAACACAATAAAAAAATTAAAATTCATGTTGGCCGCCACTACAAATTGTCGGACAATAAATTTATATATGGGCCTAATCTGGTGTTTTGAAATGTAACTCCTTCAACCCTAACAATATTGGTAGAATAATAAGGAAAAATATCGTATAACAGGAAATCTAGGTTAAGCTACGATGTGGGATTATACCTTTGTACATGATGGTGAAGGGTTTTTTCAGATTCGGCACGGCCGAATATAGTAAGAATGCTTGTTTAAGTTTCTATTTATTTTATTGTTAAACTCCATGGTGAATTTTGGCTGAATAGTTTAAGGAAGTATTGAAAATTTAGATAGAATAAAAATGTACATTAGGCGCTACAAATTCATTACATTTTTAATAAATAAAAATACGAATTGAACACGAGAAGCTTTGAAAAACAATTCTGTGCCAAACCATTACTTTCTATGAAAAGTGCAAGTAAGTCCATAACAATTACGCAATTACAATTAGAATCAGATTGTATACAGAAAAAAGTAAATACAAATATTATATTGAAAGGAATGACCTAAATACCCTACAAGAACAGCGACGGTCATTTGACCGGTTATATGACTAGTATTAGTGACTGATATATCGGTTAAAGTTTCTATTAGTTTCTTAAGGGCAATGTGAAAAAAATGACTGAAACTTTTGTGTACACGTGATTTTGCGTCTTTCTTTTACTTATTAGTTCTGTGGACTGCAAAACTCGTACAATAAAACAAAATTTATTATCTTTTATATTATTTATTATTATTATATATTTATTTATTATTATATATTTACTTTCTATTACCATTAATACGTTAATTTCACTGCTTCCTGGATGGGCTCCATTTAATCCTTTTCCATGGTATTAGCGTCATTGGTATTATGGCTGGAATTGCTAAAAGTAAAGCTGGAGTTACATACCATGCGTTCTATCCGTTGTTCCGTTTTATGCATCTGTCAAAAAGTAGAATCAGTGTAATTGTATGTGACAAGTTATACGGCAAAACGCAAAGAATGCATAAACGTATCAACACAGCAAAGTAGGTTTACTTTCTACTTTTGTATCCGTCGCAGAAAAGGTGAAAAAATGTCAGCTGTTGTTGATAGCCATGGATGACAAATAATATTTTTTTGTCGATGTTATCGATAAATTTGATTGTGTGGTGGATTTATTTTTTCCATTTTTTTGTATTAAAAAATGTTTTTAATAAAAGAAAAAGCATTCGAAATAAAGTTTACAATTACTTTTTAGAAAAGCATACATAAAAACTAATTTTAAACACAATTTTTTCATTACCAAGATTTTTATTTTACTTATCGATAACTATTATGTGCTGAGTGTCATCTCTGTTTATTTATTATTCAAAGAAAACAAGTGCAATGGAGGAGATGCTTATTGATGCTTGTGTTATTTTTGAACTTTTTGTAGTACAAAATATCATGTACATAAACTAAATTAATTCCATAAATTCCCTTAAATTGTCAATTTTACTTTCTATTTTGGCAAAATTGTTTTTAGTTAATAAAAATATAAACACAACAGCTGATTTAAACATAAGAGTTGATGCATAAAACGCATTGTATGTAACTTCAGTTTAGAAACGTATAAAAAGGTGAAAAAGTATCAAACGCAACAACGCATGAACGGATGTATGTACCTTAAAAATTATGAGAATATGCAAAGGCATATAAATATTTATGTTTGGCTGTTACCTTTCGTACTTACCTTATATTTCTTGAGTATTTTATAAAACAACCTCGTCGAAAGAACTGCAAATTATTTAATAAAAATTACTTTTTGTTACACTGAATTAAAAATTTTACATAATAATTTTCCAAATTTTTTTTTAAACATCAAGAAATCAACATACATTATTTGTCTTTCAGTCATTCATTTCTTGTAGGATATCATTTACAATTATGATTAAGTTTAAATATATAAATAGAAAAGTTGTATGTATACCATGATGGGTTCTGGCAACGATTTTGATTCAAATAGTTAATATTACAATAAATCTCGATACAATATTTAGTTTTAATCCTAGCCATATAATAAATGTGAATGCTTAGATGTTTGGATATTTGTTACTCAATCAAACAGAATTGGCCAAACGGAACTAAAACAAGTAAGAGCACTATATTCGGCCTGTGCCGAATCTTTTATACCCACCACCAATTTTGTGTACATTTAAAGCACAATATTTATTATTTTGTTAATCATTATGGAATAATCTCTTTATAATTAAATATGTATCACTTTCTTTGTAAAGGGTGGTTAAATTTTAAGGGCCCATGTTGAAGGTGAACTACACCTAGTATTTAAATTTGTTTTCTGCATTTCACTTGACATTTCTCAATCTCAAACTTACTCAATTTGATCCGTGGAAAGATACGCAAATGAGCAACGCTTTAAAGTTTTTCAGGTTTTTTATAAAAATGGGCGTTCAAATCAAAATGCATTTTGTGCACTTTGTAATTCTTTTGATCAACATAATCATTCAAATTCGTTCACAATCGGAAGAATTGTAAAAAATATTTAAATTTCTGCAAAACAGGTCTGTATAAAATGTTAGAAAATCTGTGAATGCCTTCTTAGTTCGTTGAATGGGACCCACTCCTGGTTTTTGCGATAGTGTGGCAAAAGCGCAGTCAACCTCGCCTCATCATCATGCCCAATAATTGAGCATCAACATTGTCATTTCAAATTTGGACCATCAGATAGAGGAGTGGCGCCAAGGATGGGGGGGGGGGCATTTGACCGATATTTTGTTAAATACATAATTGAACCATACAAATATTATAATTACAAAAAGAAATAATAATAATATCCTAAATAATTTGTGTTTTATTTAAATTTAACATCGGTCCTTAAAATTTAACCACCCTTTATAACTTCGATATGCTACTAAAATGCTTTTGTAAATGTAGTCTTTCAATAAAAGTGGGCGTTAAAGTAGGCGTGTCAATAAAGTTTCTGTTAATAAATACAACTTAGATATTTCAATATAGTCCTTTATTTTCCCAAAAACTTTGTCAATAGAGAAATTACATGAATTTAAGATAAACCGTTATATGGGAGGTAGGCATTAAAGTATGCGTGTCATCTAAGTTTTTTGGCACAACAATTACATTGATTGGAAGGATATACGTAGCAAATTTGATCATCATACCTCAAATTTTGGCGGTTTTATGAGCTTTTAAATTTCATTAACGGTAGATTACGTGAAAAGTGGGCATTATAGTAGGCGTGTCAAAGTTATTTTTGCGAATGAGTACAACTTAGGTGTTTCAATATAGCCCTTTATTATTCCAAAATCATTATTAGTAGAGAAATTTTAGAAATTTTAGAAGTTAATTATTTACTAAGGGTGTTATCGAAGGATATATAAATAGAAAATACGTGTATACACATGTGCGAGTTTTCTCGAGCTTTGGCATAGAAATTTTAGGTAAAACGTTATATGGGAGGTGGGCGTAAAAGTGGGCGTGGCACCTTAATTTTCTGGCGCAGTAATGACATTGCCTAGGAGAATATACGTAGCAAATTTGATCATCGTACCTCTAATTTTGGCGGTTTTATGAGCTTTTAACTTTCATTAACGGTAGATAACGTGAAAAGTGGGCGTTATAGTAGGCGTGTTAAAGTTGTTTTTGCGAATGTGTACAACCTAGGTGTTTCAATATAGCCCTTTGTTATTCCAAAATCTTTATTAATAGAGAAATTATATGAATTTTGAGTAAATGGTTATATGGGAGGTGGGCGTAAAAGTGGGCGTGGCACATTGATTTTCCGTTACAAAAAAGCATTTCACCAAAAAACAAAGTGTGCAAAATTTCAGAGTCGTACATCCAATTTTGTTGCTTTTATGACGTTTTTGTTTTTAAATATACCGAAAAATACACTGTGCGGTATAAATTTTCGTACATTTTGATCGATAACTCCTCTCCTAATGCATAGATTTAGATAATTTTGGGGGAAAATATTGTTTTTACTCAGGAAATATATATTCCAAGTTTCATGAGTCTACGTTAATGCGTTTGGACACAATTCCATTTTATTCGATGTTCGAGGGACACGTTTTTTTCGACCTACTCTTGCTTTTCGAGCTATAACTCTCTTCCTAATATTTCGATTTAGCCCATTTCCAATACCAAACAAACATTGTCTATAAGAAAGATTCTGGAAAAATTTGAGCCCCCTAGCTTTTTCGGTGCGACCTCTATTGTGCTTTCAACAGACGGAAAGACGGACGGACATAGCTAGATCATCATCAAATCAAACCCTGATTCAGAATATATATACTTTATGGGGTCTAAAATGGATATTTCGATGTGTTACAAACGGAATGACAAAATGAATATACCCCCACCATTTTTTTGGTGGCGGGTATAAAAATTTGGCACAGGAAATATGAAACATAAATACATATTTATATATGGATTTCGAATATTTAAAACTTACACGTACTGGCGAAAAAATTAAATCATGCAACGTCATCTATAGAAGTATTCTGCCTTAAATATTTGCATTAAATAAATGTGTGTTTGAATATTTTGATATTTTTACTCAATCACGCAAAAAATTACAGTCGCAAACCTGTTCAAGCAACTATTCATTATTATTATTATTAAATTTTTATGTGAACCATTTTTATACCCTTCACACAGTGAAAAAGGGTATATATAGGTTTGTCATTCCGTGTGAAATTTCTACAATTTTCATTTCCGACCCCATAAAGTATATATTTTCTGAAAGCTTATGAATAGGGAAGTCGATTAAGCTCTGTCAGTCTGTCCGTCTGACCGTCTGTCCGTGTGTATGTTGAAATCAACTTTTTGAAGCACCCCGACATAGGTTGGACCCGGGTAAGGTATTAAAATATCAGAAATATTCGGGAGTAGATCGGTATTGAAAATCAGAAACATCGGTACATAAACAACTGAGATATGAGCAAAAACCCACGACCACCTCGATTTTTTTTCACAAAAACAACATTACAACAACAACATACATACATACAAACGTGTATACTGGTTAGAGAAAACGTGGCATCGAATCCCAGCTGAGCCAAAAAAATTTTTTTTTAATATTTTTTTTAAATTTTTTTTTATTTTTTATTTAATATATTATTATATTTTTATTATTTTTTATTTTTTTTTTTTTTTAAATTTTTTTTTTATTTTTTTTTGTTTTATATATATTATATACATAATAATCTTTTTTTTAATTTTTTTTTTAAATTTTTTTTAAAATTTTTTTTTTTAATTTTTAAAAAATTTTTTTTTTTTTTTTTAACATACATAGTGAATTTTTAATTTTACAATGGGACGTTTTTATATATGTATGTTTTTATATGTATGTACGTATATCATATGGGATGAATGGTGACACAAACCACTGTTATTGCACGACTACACGTTGTGAAGGGTATATAAGATTCGGCACGGCCGAATATAGCGCTCTTACTTGTTTTATTTTGGCTTAACTTTATTTGTTATTTTTATTTAATTTTAGATTTCAAATTAAATTAAATTGTAACCATTTTTAGGAATATTCTTTCTAAAATTATTTCCGATATTAGCCGAGTGGAATGCATTTTCGAAATCAGCTACGATTTCATCATCAGCACTCTTTATCGGTATTACCATGTAATTTAAAATTCCTATTTATGTTACAATTCAATGAAATTTGAATTAGTGAATCTTAGTATTAATTTTCATATTTTGTTGAATATTTAATTTCACCTATCAAATGACAATTCATAATTCAACATGTTCATATTCTATATTCGTAATACATTTTCGTTATGCTTTCATAATAATGGTTCACATTAAAATTTAATATATATAGAAAAAAGTTCGAATAAAATATAAATATATTATTATTATTATTATTATTATAAAAGTTTTGAAATATATAAATCAAAGTAGGAACTGAACAAACGTGATTTAATAATTACTGGTTTTTACAATAACTAAACGGATTTAAATGAAATTTGACGCACAGATATGTAGATAACAGCTTGAATTATTTCATAAAAAGGCTTCGTTTCATCCAAATCACTACGCAGGCGAAGTTGTGGGCACGAGCTAGTTTTATAATATTAAAAATAAACAAAAGTAATCAGTTTAGATCAAAAATAAAGTTGTCATCCTGAAATATAAATACGTAAAAATAATTTAAACTCAATCACCATAATGTTTCCAACACTCAAAGTCCTTTTAATTTCTATGCAGTTTGTTATAAATTAAATTAAGTAGCATGAGCATAAAAATACGATATTTAAATGGTGAAATGTATATTTATCAATGAAAGCGATCGTTATAAAAAATATTACATTCTTTATTTTAAATACATAAATTGCAATATGATATGATATAAAACTCTTCATATACAAAAGTAAAAAGATAAACATTTTTTTAAATCGTATTTCTTTGTATCAGTTTTACCCAACATTGTAAATAATCAAATTCGCAGTGAAATGTACAAGGGCACGGATCTCAATGCTGAAACGCAATTTAATAAATTATACGTTTATCCCATGGATAATGTGAGCATATTATTTGCTGACATAAAAGTAAGTATTTACGTGGTTTGACGTCTATACAACTTAAGTTCTTTTTAAAAATCATTACATTTAATGTAATATAAAGAATAAAACAAGCATAATAACAAATATATTTTCAATACTTTTTAACAGGGTTTCACAGAACTCGCCAGTAAAACATCTGCTCAGCAACTTGTGAAAATACTCAATGACCTTTTTGCACGTTTCGACAGAATAGCGGAGGTAAGTTTAAACAGTAACAACAACAAGTACAACATGAGAATAACCAAAAAAAAACAAGTAAGAGCACTATATTCGGCTGTGCCGAATCTTTTATACCCACCACCAATTTTCTGTACATTTAAAGCCTAATATTTATTATTTTGTTAATCGCTATAGAATAATCTCTTTATAATAAAATATGTATCACTTTCTTTGTAGAGGGTGGTTAAATTTTAAGGGCCCATGTTGAAGGTGAACCACACCTAAACTTCAACTTTTTTCTTGTATTTCATTTGACATTTCTCAATCTCAGACTAACACAATTTGAACCGTGGAAAGATACGCAATCGAGCAACGCTTTTAAATATTAAAGATTTTTATAAAAATGGGCGTTCAAATCAAAATGCATTTTGTGCACTTCGTGATTCTTTTGGTCAACATAATCGTTCGAATTCGTCCACAATCGTGAGAATTGTAAAAAATATTTAAATGTCTGCAAAGCAGGTCTGTATGAAATGTGAAAACATCTGTGAATGCCATCTTAGTTCGTTGAATGGGAAACATTGCTGTTTTTCACAATAACGTGGAAAAAAAGAGCAAGCAACCTCGACTCATCATCGTGCCCAACAATCGAGCAGCAACACTGTCATTGAAAATTTGAACTATCGGATCGTGGTGTGCCGCCTAGGTTGGGGGGCCATTTGGCCGATATTTTGTTCCATACATAATTGAAGCATACAAATATTATCATTATAAAAATAAATGATAATAATTTCATAATAATTTTATTCAAAATCAACATAGTCCCTTAAAATTAAACCACTTATTATAACTTCGGTATGCTAGTAAAATGTTTTCGTAAATTTAGTCTTTCAATGAAAGTGGCCGTTAAAATACGCGTGTCAATAAAGTTTCTGCTAATAAATATAACTTAGATATTTCAATATAGTCCTTTAGTATTCCAAAATCTTTATTCATAGAGAATTTACATGAATTTAAGAGGAAGAAGGTTAAATTTTAAGGGCCACAGGGTGATTTAAAATATACATTCTCTCATTTTTCTAAAACGGGAAATTTATTAGTAAGATTTTGATTTTTAAACTTCTATAACATTTTGCTTTTAAAAGATTTTCAAACGAAATAAGTTTTGTATAATTTTAAAATTTGTTAGCCATTAGTACATGAAAATAAATTGTTTATAATGTTTAGAGATAATTTTTTTTTACTTAGGTCAAAATTTTCCTAAATTCCCATTTTTAATAGAGCATAACTTCAGGAGAACATAAGCATAAGTTGTTAGCGTGCCATCTAGTAGTTGCTAGTAGAGTCATCTATCTTATCATCTTTATCTTATATTTAGCTACAGTACAATAAATGGCGCAGTGTAAGATGAATAAATGCTAATATATATGACTAATATATTTTTATAAAAATTTAAAGAAAAAAGTGTGCGTGGCACATCTATTTTCCGTTATAACGAAGACTTTGACCAAAAAGCCATGTTTGCAAAATTTCAGGATCGTACATATAGTTTTGTCAGTTTTATTACGTTTTAAATTTGAAATATACACTGTGCGGTATAAATTTTCGTACATTTTTATCTATAATTATTTTCCTAATTCATAGATTTAAGCGATTTTCAGGGAAAAATATTCCTTTGACTCGATAAATATATATTCGAAGTTTTATGACTCTACGTTTATGCGTCTGGACACAATTCAAAAGTGAAAGTGGGCGTTATAGTAGGCGTGTCAAAGTTGTTTTTGCTGATGAGTACAACTTAGGTGTTTCAAGATAGGCCTTTATTATTCCAAAATCTTTATTAATAGAGAAATTATATGAATTTTAGTTAAAACGTTATATGGGAGGTGGGCGTAAAAGTGGGCGTGGCACATTGATTTGCCGTTACAAGAAAGCGTGTCACCAAAAAACAAAGTGTGCAAAATTTCAGAGTCGTACATCCAATTTTGTTGCTTTTATGACGTTTTTGTTTTTAAATATACCGAAAAATACACTGTGCGGTATAAATTTTCGTACATTTTGATCGATAACTCCTCTCCTAATGCATAGATTTAGACAATTTTCGGGGAAAAATATTGTCTTTACCCAGGAAATATATATTCGAAGTTTCATGAGTCTACGTTAAGGCGTTTGGACACAATTCCATTTTATTCGATGTTCGAAGGACACGGTTTTTTCGACCTACTCTTGCTTTTCGAGCTATAACTCTCTTCTTAATATTCCGATTTAGCCCATTTTCAATACCAAACAAACCTTGTCTATAAGAAAGATTCTGGCAAAATTTGAGCCCCCTAGCTTTTTCGGTGCGACCTCTATCGTGCTTTCAACAGACGGACAGACGGACGGACATAGCTAGATCGTCATAAAATCAAACCCCGATTCAAAATATATATACTTTATGGGGTCTAAAATGGATATTTCGATGTGTTACAAACGGAATGACAAAATGAATATACCCCCACCATTTTTTTGGTGGCGGGTATAAAAAGGAAACACTTTACACAAATCTCTGACAGCAAATGATAGTTTTCTATTAGCAAATAAATATTCACTCTGAGAATTCACATACATACATCCATACATACATACATATGTAGCTATTTTTGAACCCTTTACGGTGAGTGAAAGGGTATATATAGGTTTATCATTCCTCGTGAAACTTATCAAATATTTATTTCCGACCCCATAAAGGGGTCAATTAAGCATTATCCGTCCGTCTGTCCGTTTGCCCAACTGTATGCTTAAATCAACTTTGTGAAGCTCCCCGACATCGCCAACACCCGTGTAAGGTATCAAAATATAAAAATATTCGGGAGCAGATCCGTATTGGACAAATTGGTCGCTTATCGGCAAATTAAAAGCAAAAATTATTTTAAAAAAATAAGTTAAATATAGTACTTAAGGTTTTGTCCCCTTTAACCCTCACAATATAGGTGTCAAATAAAAGGGCTTGACCAGTACAATGTAGTAAAATATTAAAAAAGTGTAATATCCAAGATGGCGTCTGAAACAAAATAGCGGAACATTTTTTTAACCCCATCAAATGGGTATCAAATGAAAAGCCTTGACTAGTCTATTCGACAGTTAACTTTGTAAAAATTCAAAATCATAGATGGCGTCGAAAAAAAAAATAATAAAATGGCGTATTGCATGGAGTCTAAAATCTAGGCTTGGCTGCGATGTAGTATTTATACCTATGTTCATGACGGTGAACCGTATTTTCAGATTCACCACGGCCGAATATAGCATTCTTCGTGTACTTGTTATCTGTGAAAAAATTCTTTTAAATTAAAAATTTAGCACGTAGACCACTATATTTTTGAAATACACATTCAATTTTATGCAGTGCTTGATTTTTTTATTAACAGTAATAATTACACAGGTCAACAGCAAAAAAAGGCTTTGATAACCACTATATAGATTTGATGCGTCATGTTTACCTAAGTACAAAATTGGTTAAATTTTTCAATTCTATGGATAATTTTTTTTTGAGAAATTTTTAAGTAAAACTCAAGATTTTTTGACGCTTCATTGTTATTCCCACGAATCATAAAAAAATATTAAGGAATTTTATGCAAAAAATCATCCGTTACAGGTAGCCAATGGAAAAAGGAGCAATTCAGAGTGCACGCACATTTATGAGCGTTTATAACTTTGCTACCACAATCGCAAAAATTAAACAACCTTTTGTTTATTACTTTTTTTAATTCTGAGAATCAAAAACATGTCAAAAGGTTTTTTTACCAAACAATTGTACTAGGACAAGAACATTAACTGCTCAGTTTTATGTATATCAAACAAAAAAACTAAAATTTTGTGAAAATGAGCGAGATCACTTAATTGTGAATAAATTCCAAAGGAATCAATAGATTTTTATGATCGATATCTTGTTGTGTTGCTATTACATGTGGCTTTGCGATAATGTAATAAATTTGTAAAACTTTTGCCGTTTCCGATTTTGCATGATTTTCTGAAAATATAAAAAATGCTGTTTTCACGTAAAAAAAATATTTTTTGCTTTAATTTTTTATTATAACTCCGAAATTATTGAACCGGATTAAGGGCTATGTAAATCTAATTTTTTCTAAGTTTATTTTAATAATATCGGACTAACCGTTTTTGAGTTATCATTGATTATGTGTAGAAGCGTCTAAAAAAATCTTGAATTTTACTTAAAATTTAAAAAAAAACCTCTCCATAGAACTTAAAATTTAGACGATAATTGAACTTCTGGAAACAATACATAATTGCACAGTGGTTTTTAAAGCCTTTAAAAATTTTTAAATATTGTTGCCTTGTGTTATTAATACTAAAATATGTATTGCTTTTTTGTGTAACCTCGATTTGCTAATAATGTATTTTTTTTATTAATTTTAATAAAGAGTGCTTTATTTTTTTTAATCGTTGACCATAGGTAAAATATATGAATTTAGAAGAAATCGTTATATGGGAGTTGGGCGTTAAAGTATGCATGTCACCTTCGTTGTCTGGCATTATAAAAACTTTAACCGGAAACCTATATACTTATGTCGCTTTTATGAGCTTTTTAATTTCATCAATAGTAATTTAAGTGAAAAGCGTTAAAGTAGGCGTTTCTAAGTAATTTCTGCTAATGAATTTAATTTAGATATTTCAATATAGGGTATTTTGTTCTACAAAAACTTTGTCCATTGTGTAGATATATTGTTACGTTTATACCTTTTATAAACGTTGGCTTATTTCCTTTAAATACTCTTTGAGTTATTTTTGTATTGCAAATAAAAACAATTGAAATTAGTTATAATATTAAGAGCACTTTATTTATTTAGCCCTAGAATATCATACTTATTTTTATGGCGTAAACGTCATACTTCGTCGAATCGACGATGGGGATATTCAAAGGGATAGAAAAGGTATCCTACGCTAAAAAAAAGATTTACATTGCTTTTTTTCTACTACTTGTAAAGTTTATTAATAAAAAAATAAATAAATATTATATTTTTAATATATTTTATTCATAAAAAATATATTTCACAGCCTCACTTCATTTGGCTTACTTTAAAAAACATAACAAAAAATATAGTAAAAAAAGTAAGTTAAAAACATGTAGCTTAAAAAAATTTGTTTTTATCTTTAAATTAACTTATTAAATAAGAAAATGAACATGGTTTTACTTGTTTCAGTTTTCACTTTTTGCAAGAGGCACAAAGTTCTATTTTTTACATTTTGAGCAAATTGATTTGGTCATTCGCCGCTTTAACGAAGGACAAAATGCGAATATTTTTCGTTTTTTGTTCTGTGCTTCCTGGGGCACATCGTCAGGGCTTTAGAGTTATGCGGCAATATGGTAGCGATATTATCTCGCACTGATGTTCTCAAAGTTGGTATCTCAATCCTATCTGTTATATGCATTTGTATGAGTGCAACATGTAACTTTTTCATGAACTTAGCACGGTTGAGAGGCTTTTTTTTTGCTTCATACATATTGTGCGCATAAATAATATAACTGTTTATAAATGCCATATTCAATATACCATAAAGTTGACACATTGGCCATCGATTAGTTTTTCTGGAGCAGCTCGTTGTGCTGCACATTTGGTCGAACGTATCCACACCACCCTTTGTTTTGTTGTAAAACTCTATCATATACGGTTTATTAGAAGCTTCGCTGACTGATGATAGTAAATAAACCATTTTATTTGGTTTTGGCTTATATGAAAGAAGCTCTCTTTGTCATAACAAAACATGGATGTGCCGCACTTGCGGCCCTTAGTGTTTTTTAATTCTTTAGGAATTTGTTTTTTATTTGAGCGAAGCGTTCCTACTAATGTCAACTTATATGGCTCACATAGAAGGGATTTCGTAAGGGGAATCGATGTGAACCAGTTGTGCATTGTAATATTCCTATTGGAGCCGAAAACACTTTTTGCTAATTCCTTAAGTAGTATTCACCAAGTGGCATTTCAGTCTGATTCGATCCTTTTCCTAAGTACGGTGAAGCGTCAATCGTATTTTGTGCCACTCTCATACATCATTACCATTTTTAATCCGTATTTTGCGAGTTTATTAGGAATATACATTCGAAAGCGGCATTTACCTCTGAACGCCAAAAGTTGCCCGTCAATTGTTAGATATGGTCCGGGAATATAATTTTCTCGACATTTCTGAATAAACATCTCCCACACTTTTCTAACTGGAGCAAATTTATCGTGAATTAGTTGAATACGCACAGCTTTATCATAATAAATCATGCACTCAAATATGCGGTAAAAATTCCTAAAAATTGCACAGACTTCATACTTCGTCGAATCGACGACGCATATACAAAAAAAAAACAAACTTACCCAGTACTTAAAGAGCTATACATGCGCACACATCAAGAGCTTAGCAACGACTGGCGCTGTACGAAAAATAAGCCACAAACAAATGTAAACACAGAAAAAACCATGCAAAATGAGAATAAGCGTCGTCGATTCGACGAAGTATGATGTTCTAGGGTTAAATACACTAAGATATTGTTTTTATATCACTCTACTTATTGTAATACACCTCTATTGTCAAACTCACTTTGACACACACTTAACAAGCTTTACGATTTTATGACGTTTGAAAATTTAAATAGACCAAAAAAACATTGTGCGGTATAAATTGTCGTAAATTTTGATCTATAACTTTTTCGTAATGTATTGATTTAAGCAATTTTCAGAGAAACATACACACATACTTTTTTTACTTAAGAAATATACTTGCGAAATTTTATTACTCTACGTTCTTTCGTATGCGATGGGTCTCTACGTAGCAATTTTCATTGCTAAGCAAAAGCAAAAACATCGGCAAAATAACGGCACTTTATTGCTAAAAAGTGTTTATTTTCATTGGGTGGATATGACAACACAAATAATTTATTTATAATGTTTAATATTTTTGTTTTCACTTTTATGGGTTTTTATTGAAATACCTCAATCAAGATTAAAAATCAAAATCAAAAAAAGATTATTACCAGGTGATATTAATTTAATTTTCCTTTGTTTCTGCAAAGAAAAACAAAATAATTCAAAAAAAATAAAACTGTTTTGACAGCTTATTGCGGCAATTGCTCCAGCGATCACTAATGATTGCGCAATAAATTGCTACATATAGCAATTTGCGGTCTACACGTAGCAATCTCTATAGACTCAATCAAATTTGAAAATTGCTATAATAATAAATACTGCTACGTGGTGACCCGGGTTGGGCATGCTATGAGGGGGGAGTTTGATCTTGACCGTCACTTATTGTGATGACCAGAAAAATTTCTAGTTCATTTAAGATCTTTTTTTTTACTTGAGCGTAAAACGTACGTTGTTGTAATAGCATCGATTTTTTTTGTTTTTATTTAAGAGAGAGACTCTAAAATAAATATTAAAAAAAAACAATCCGTTACAAGTTATGAGCGAGCCTGAGGCTCCAAACTCAAGTTTAGAAAATGTTAAAAATACTAACAATCTTCTATATATATAAAGGGTGTTTTTTTAAGCCCGATAGAACTTGAAATTGTAAAAAATAACACAAAAAATTAAATTGTAATCAAAATTTTTTTTTTATTCGAAAGATCAATACGTGACATTAACATTTGAAAATGATTTCGGGCATATGGGCACCGCGGCTGTTCTTGACGAAGCGCATTCTGGACGTCCAATGTTATCGCAAAATTGTGTTCAGCGATGAGGCGCATTTTTGGCTTAACGGGTTTGTTAATAAGCAAAATTGCCGCATATGGAGCGAGACCAATCCACAAGAGACCCTACAGACTCCATTACATCCAGAAAAATGCACCGTTTGGTGCGGTTTTCACGCTGGTGGCATCATCGGACCTTATTTCTTCAAAAATGAGGCCGGAGCTCGCGTTGCGGTCAATGGAGATCGTTACCGCACTATGATCAATGATTTTTTGTTTGAAAATATGGATGACATTGATCCGGAGGAGATGTGGTTTCAACAGGATGGCGCTACGTGCCATACGGCGAACGCAACCATCGACTTATTGAAATCAAAATTTGGCGATAAGTTGATTTCGAGAAATGGACCTGTCAATTGGCCTCCAAGGTCGTGCGATTTGACACCTCTCGATTATTTCCTGTGGGGCTACGTGAAGTCACTGGTTTATGCTGATAAACCAGCAACAATTGACGCCTTGGAGGCCAGCATTGTTCGTGTAATTCGTGACATACGGCCA
Source organism: Phyto melanocephala (assembly GCA_941918925.1). Classification (NCBI taxonomy): domain Eukaryota; kingdom Metazoa; phylum Arthropoda; class Insecta; order Diptera; family Rhinophoridae; genus Phyto; species Phyto melanocephala. The sequence continues at coordinate 57,187,881 of OW799235.1, forward strand.
GCAGTGCTCGAAAAAGTGGCCCAAAATTGGACGTCCAGAATGCGCTTCGTCAAGAACAGCCGCGGTGCCCATATGCCCGAAATCATTTTCAAATGTTAATGTCACGTATTGATCTTTCGAATAAAAAAAAAATTTTGATTACAATTTAATTTTTTGTGTTATTTTTTACAATTTCAAGTTCTATCGGGCTTAAAAAAACACCCTTTATAAGTAAAACTCTGTGTGTGTGTGTGCTATAGACTCCGAAACTGTAAAGCCGAGCGGACTCAAACTTTGGTAAGTTGTTGTACACATTCCATGGAGTGGGTGGCAAAAAGTAGACGGGGCTACGCCCATAAAAAATAAGTTATCAATTTTAGCCTTGCACTTGACCGATTTTTCTAAAACATTTCACACATATTGAGCTGTTGTGATTATACAATTTTGTGATTAGAAAAGGGGACAGTGCCACGCCCACAAAAATAAGTTATCATTATTAGCTACTTGCACTAGGTCGATTTTTCTGAAGCTTTGCACACATATTAAGCTGTCATAAATATACATACAATTTCGTAATTAGAAAAGTGGGCAGTGTCACGCGCATATAAAAAAGTTATCATTTTCAGCTACTTGAACTTCACCAATTTTTCTGAAACTTTGCACACATATTGAGCTGTCATGACTATACTGTTTCGTGATTAAAAAAGTGGGCAGTGCCACGCCCATTAACAAAAATTATAATATTTAGCTTCTTGCACTTGATATCGAATTAAAATTCAGAATGAATTTTTATTCATTAAGGGGCGTAGCAACGCTCGCCGGCCTTGGCTAGTAACTTAATAAATCAAAACAATGAAATATAAACAAATAACAATATGCAGTGTAAAACAATATCAAAACACCTGAAAAATAATTATTTTGCCATTTTGGACAATGATGATAGAGAATATGTGGATAAATTCGAAAAACATGTACAAAGTGAAACACCGACAACATCTCGTAGTTCAACAAAATACAATCCAAAAACAATTATAGATGATAATGTAATAAACAAAAATAAAAAAAAAATACCACCTTTAAAGTTTTCTGATATACATTCTTAGATCCAAATGAATTGATTTAATTCCTAAAAGATGTTTTAAAAATAAAAGATTTTGTTAAATGAGTATTGTTGACCTTTTCTGTTGTTTATATATTTTGTTGTAGATTTTTGTTTGGCTTTAGGTCATAAAAATTCAATTTTGTTGTTTTATTTTAAAATAAAAGGTTTTAAATTTCTTTATTTATTTTATTCCAATATTTCGACCTACTTCGTAGATCATCATCAGGGATATTTAAAAAATATTTTAGATATAATTCTATATCGAGTTGAACAACAATCTTATTTATTTATAAGCTAATTAACAACAAACAAATAAAAGATTTTAAATTAATAGAGTTTAGTAATAAAAAATTGCATTATTTCTACCTTATTTACAAAAAACGAAAGTTAAATTTTTTACATTCACTCCAAAAGAGGTTAAAACTAAAACTTATGAGCTAAAAGGCCTAAGTGCTAACACAGATGTAAATACTGTTTATGATGAACTTTGTAAGTACCAAAATGAAAATCTAAAATTTGTGAAAGTCAGTCAAATGACAACAAAAATGTCAATAGAAAATATGTTAGAATTACCCATATTTCTGGTACCAATAACAAACGAGAGTAAAATTCAAGAACTTAAAAAAATCATAGGTATTCTGTACCGCTGCGTGCGATGGGAACCGTAGAAAAAAAACCCAAATTCCTTAACATAGGAATTGTCAGAACTTTTTCCATAGTGCATCGAATTGCTATTTGCCGCCAAGATGCGTAAAACGTAACGTAATACATGAACCCGGAAAGTGTTCTATTAACCAGATGCCGATAAACGAAAGAGAAAAACTTGTTTGTGTTCTTTGTAATAAATACGGGCATCCAGCCTCATTCAAAGGCTGCGAAAAATATAAAATACTGCAACAGAATCTTAGAGATAGAAAACAAAACTTTAGCCAAAGAAGAACAAATGATTTATTTATCAATAATAATACAAATAGTAGCTTCGTTGATGTTTTGAAAACACAGCGGCAGCAACTCCAACAAAAACCCTTTTCAACAAGCATTAGAAGAGTTTAATATGTCTATGCAAAATTTATCTTATCAGATTACTAATTTACAAAAACACCTTCATATCCAGGCAGCTAGAATTGATTCAATTTTACTATGTTAGAAAAGTAATTATTAAAAATGGCAGACAGAAAAAAAAGAACTTATGCTAAAAGAGGAGGTGGAACCGCAATTTTAATTAAAAATGGTATGAAATACAATAATTACTGTAACCAAATAATCGATTCGTTTAAATGTCTAGAAGCTACTATTATTAAAATCCCTTTCGCAACGAATACATTTTTGTTTGTAATTCCAGCCTATATGTATACTGGAAAAGATTCAAAAACACAACAATAAACAAACTTAATGAAAATGGCTCCATTCCCAATTGTAGAAACCTAACAAACTTAGAAATAGATTTTTATCTTTAAAAATTTAATGAAATTATTATCGGTACTATTGAAGAAACCGTTCCAAATTATAAAAAACCAAACTCATTTGAATTGTTCTGTAATAATATCATTACAAACTTGAACACGAAAAAAGCTAAATTTTAACATTTATTAAAAAATATAATAGGATTGAAATCATTATTACGCCATCCGAACTTAACTTTTTAAAAACCAAACTAAAATTTGTTAAAAAATTGATTAATGATAACTTTGTTGTAAGCGTAAATCAACATTTTCAAGAAAAACTTAAAAATTTCAGTACAGCGATTCCACTAATATGTTTAGTGAGGTTCAACGCCAATTTAAAACATCAAAAAACTTAAATATCGATTATTTAAAAGTTCCTAAGGCTGATGAAGTCCTAATTAGGAATGCAGGTGTTAATCCTGACGTGTTAGACGAAGACAATAACTTCTATGTGCTAAGAAATTATGATCAAATACTTAATGTTATTGGTACTTTTCTTGAAAGAGTTCATGCTTTCACAGAAACTGACTACAATAATAGCGTACAAAAGAGAAGACTGATTTTGAAACATTAAGCCCGTCGCCAACAGTGATGTTAACTTTTTTATTTCGATTTCCGTACTGCCCTAAAAAAATTACCATTTTTAAGGTAAAATTACCGTACACAAAGCCTTGTACAAAAATAATATTGTTAAACGAGGTTATATTCGTAATTCAATATATTTATTTAAGAAACAACAAAACCTAAAAAAAAATAATTATTAATAATAAAATAAATTAAAATTTGTACTTTCAGTAAAATCACTGCTTACATTTTTGTAACATTTAAAGCTTAGTGTTATACATTTGGATTGGGTTTGTTTTGCTTGCGATTGTCTAATTTAAAGCTTAATTCCATTGCAATAATTGTTTGTGATCATATGCATTTTGATCAAAATATAGAAAATGTTTGTTATTGGATTTAATATCTAAACCGTCGCTAGAATTAGGAAATGTTTTTGCGTGTAGAATCCCTTCAAGTGTATCAGTATTTAACCTGTTTCTTATTTTGGTTTTGTTTTAGATATATGTATTATTGAAAAAATTCGTTCCACAGTAGCCGAAATATGTAACAAGGAAAATGAATACACCAACAATTTTTGTAAAACAGGAAACATTATGGAATCTTCACCTTTCTTTATATTGAAGGCGTTTTTGTAAAATTGAATGTCAGTTTTATCAACATCTTTAATGAATTCGCCTTGCATTTATGGCAAAAACGTAAAGAATTTAACTTTAATAATTTGCATAGTTGTAATGAAACCGTACTTTTTAATATATGTTTATATTAGAAATATGTATGTCATGTATAGAATGATTGGAAAAACACTTTTGGGATCTAAAGGTGAATTCACCCATTTGTTCTGAACAAAATTTTTTCCGGAGAATAACATTTTTTACTGAGAGTTTTCTGCATAACGATTCACCCATTTAAGAAAATTTGTCCGAAAAAACAAAGCTGCCATATAATATAAAATGCAAACAGTTGTACAAAGTGGAAGCACCGCTAGCAAACTATGTAAATAAATACAAACGTAAATTATTTCATTAAAATATATGTAAAGAAAATGTCGGATAGAAGAAAACTAAAATTATTATTTTTAATTGAAGTGCATAAAGTCAATTTGTTTGCAAAAGAAATTTATAAAAAAAAATCGAAAATAAAAAGAGTCGCTTCTATTTTATTCCATAAACCCTGTTTTAAATAATTATTTTTGTATGCACTATTGCTCATGTCATACAAACATTTTCTTCCTGGTTTTTTAATTCTTCTATTAATATTTGAGCAATATTTTCATTAAATTCCATTTTAATTGTTAATTTTCGGCAAAAACAATTTTTGTATAATAAATGTACTGACACTGTGTGATGTGGCAACCAAATTCAATTTTCATGTAAATATTGAAAAATAGTGGCATCCCAATTCAGTTTCTTCTGAACAAGAATTAAAATTAAACCAATTCAAGAAAAATCTTTCTGAACAAAATAATCTCTCTCTCTCTCTCAAAAGTAAAACATCAAACTCAATACAAAAAAAATTTGTTCTGAACTAAAATTTTATGGGTGAATCCAGCTTAACACTTAAAAATAAAAACTTTTTAAAATTACCGTACAAATATTTGAGACTCTTAATTACCGTACAATACGGTAATTACTGTACGGTTAACAACACTGGTCGCCAATAACATTTTGTGCTCACAAAAAGGCAAATCAATTAACTGATTCCTCTGCTAAAGACTAATTCATGACAAACGACACTCTTTTTTATATTTTTAATAACCTAAGAAACAAGCTTTCGTCGGGTATAGACAATAGCCCAATATCATTTAGAACAGCTGGTACTAGAATACTACACTCTTTTTAACAACATGTTAAACAACTCTTACTTTCCTCACGCTTGGAAAACGGCCCAAGTAATAGTCTTGCCCAAGAAAAATAAAGACCCTAGTGACCCAAAAATATTTACGCCCAATAAGCTTACTCCCAAATATAAGCAACATTTTTTAAGTTGGTATAAATAAATAAAGTTTTAGTTTTATTGGTTGTTGGGTTTAAGCTGGTCTATATGCATTTCACTGGTGCTTATGCCAGATCATCAGTATTATTAAAAAGTTTAAAATTATTACAAGTTTTATTTAAAATTTTTCATAAACAATATGAGAATTTTAAATAATTCAAGAAACAAAGATAAAAACTTCTTCATAAACCAAACCAACAATTTTATTCAATTTTCATTATTTTATTATTTTAATCCCTTATATATTTGGCTAACACATTGGTTAACACAAAATATACATTAAGGGCAACCGAATAATAAAATTTCTTTTATTTACATAAAAAATTTACTAATTCTTTAGGATATTCTCCCAATAATTTTCAAAGTTCAAAAATAATGCAAATTGAATAAAATTGTTGGTTGGGTTTATTAGGAAGTTTTTATTTTTGTTCCTTGCTTTATTTAAAATTCTCATATTGTTTATGAAAAATTTTAAATAAAACTTGTAATAATTTTAAACTTTTTTATAAATTTTATGGTTTAAAGGTCTACTGATGATCTGGCATAAGCACCAGTGAAATGCATATGGACCAGCTTAAACCCAACAACCAATAAAACTAAAACTTTGAAAATTATTGGGAGAATATCCTAAATAATAAGTAAATTTTTTATGTAAATAAATAAATAAATAAATATAACAAAACTATGTTAAAAATTATCACTTGCAATTATAACCAATTTGGGTTTAAACACAAACATTTATCTATCCATGCAATACACTTGCTTACATCAACTATTTGCTGGGATTGGCATAAGGTCGTTTTGTACAGGTGCTTGCCTAATAGATTTCGAATATTTCTGATACATAATATGTTGAGCAACAAATGCTTTGTTGTATCTAACAACAATAGAATCAGTACGAACAATTTTTAATAGTTGATGGACTACAGCAAAGCACGGTTAAAGCTCCAATCCTCTTTAACTTGTATATACATGATCTCCTATACAAAATACAGAACAGCAGAGGATTGCCTGACGATATAATATGTTTTTATTCTGATGATAAAATTGTCACGATAAACCAAGGAGTTCAAAATAACTTAGAATTATGCTATTGATTGGTATATGAAAACCAATAATAGTAAATGCGGGGCCCTACTACTTCGACCCTCAGTGGGCAAGTGTTATAATGACGTCAAAAGAAATTGGAAACCTTTCAAAATTAAATGCAAAGACAATTCAATTATTCCTAATAAAGAAATGGTAAAATACCTAGGTATTCACCTAAAAAGTTTCTATATTTTAACACATACGGTAACTTACAAATAATTAAGGCAAGAAATGCATTTTATAGTACAAAAAAAAATTTTTTTTCTAAATATTGTTACAGATTTATTTTAAATAGCTTAATTTACATTATAATTTTCATTTAGTTAAAGATATTTGCAGTAGTTTAAGTTACATTAGTTTTGTTTGTATTAGTTTATGTACATTTAACATTTCGTTTGGTTCGCTGGTTGTTTGAACATGATGTTAAGTTATATGCAGCCGAGGTGAGTTATTATGTGCAGCATACTCTTAGGCACTTTTATTATTCCTGCATATTACTTAACTTATTACTTAATTACGTCTTAATTTAAATGTAACGGCTTCCGAGTAATTTACAGAATGAACTAGTGTGTACGTACGAGAACTATGTCGAATGTTACAGAACACCACTATCAGTATTACAGTAGAGCTTGCACAGTGCGTATCAAAAGGAGTTTGATAATAAAAGTGTATAACCATAAGTAAAATAAGTAAAGTGACGTAGAAGCAATATCTGAACGTGCTTAAATAAATAAAGTGTTCTTAATTTTATAACTAACTAGAAAAGCCCGGCGCGCGTTGCTACGCCCCTTAATGAATAAAAATTCATTCTGAATTTTTATTGAATATCAAGTTCAAAAAGCTAAAAATTAAAAAAAAAAATTTAATGGGCCTGGCACTGCCCACTTTTCTAATCAAGAAATTGTATAGTTATGACAACTCAATATGTGTACAGTTTCACAAAAATCGGTCCAGAGAAAGTACCTCAAAATTATAACTTTTTTTATGGGCGTGGCCCTGCCCACTTTTCTAATCACAAAATTGTATAATCATGAGACCTCAATATGTGTGTGAAAAATTTTAGAAAAATCGGTGAAGCTTAATTAGCTGAAAAGGATAACTTTTTTTATGGGCGTGACACTGCCCACTTATCTAATCACGAAATTGTAAAGTCATGACAGCTCAATATGTGTCCAAAGTTTCAGAAAAATCTGTTCAGTGCAAGTACCTCAAATTATAACTTTTTTTATTGGCGTGGCCCTGGCCACTTTTCTAATCACTAAATTATAAAGTCATGACAGCTCAATATGTGTGCAAAGTTTCAGAACAATCATTCCAGAGCAAGTACCTCAAAATTATAACTGTTTTTATGGGCGTGTCCCTGCCCACTGTTTTTATCGCGAAATTATTAAATCATGACAGCTCAAAATGTGTGCAAAGTTTCAGAAAAATCGGTCAAGTGCAAGTTGCTAAAAATGATAACTAATTTTTTATGGGCGTGGCACAGTCCACTTTTCTTATCACGAAATTGAATAATCATGGGAGCTCAATATGAGTGTGCAAAGTTTCAGAAAAATCAGTATAGTTCAAGTAGCTGAAAATTATAACTTTTTTTTATGGGCGTGGCCCTGCCCACTTTTTTTATCACGAAATTATTTAGTCATGACAGCTCAATATGTGTGCAAAGTTTTAGAAAAATCGGTCCAGTGCAAGAACCTCAAAATTATAACTTTTTTTATGGGCGTGGCACTGCCCACTTTTTTAGTCACGAAATTATAAAGTCATGACAGCTCAATATGTGTGAAAAGTACCTCAAAATTAAAACTTTTTTAAGGGCGTGGCCCCGCCCACTTTTCTTACCACGAGATTATTTAGTCATGACAGCTCGATATGTGTGCAAAGTTTAAGAAAAATCGGTCAAGTGCAAGTAGCTAAAACTGATAACTAATTTTGTATGGGCGTGGCCCGCCCACTCTTTGCCACCCGAAAACACTCCCTGGACTGTTTACAACAACTTGCCAAAGTTTGAGTCCGATCGGCTTTACAGTTTCGGATTCTATAGCTAACACACACACACACACAGAGTTTCACTTTTATATATATAGATTTCAACTGTTCTTATTTGCAATACGAAAAGAACTAAATGTCTATTTAAAGAATGTAAGCCAACGTTTACAAAAGGTATAAATGTAACGATATCTTTAATCAAATATAAAAATCATTTTATATCAATCTTTAATAAGATCTACATTAACATATGGATGCCAAACATGGTTCAATATATCACCGGCATATATGGAAAAATTAAGAGTCTTTGAGAGAAAATGCTTGAAATGCATGTATTTTATTGTTTTTTAAATGTATTTCATATGCATAAATAAAACCTAACGTACATAATACATATTTTTTTAATTTATAAGTCAAATTCTATGAAGTGCCAAGTTCTAAAGGGAGAAATAGAAGGCAATAGCGAATTCCTTGAAATAGTTTCTAACTATGAATGCTATATATGGATGCTGTAAAAGACATCCAATTTTTTCCAATTGACATAGAAGAGGATGATAATGCAGAAGAGCAATCAACCAATATTTTGACAATGAAAGTGGCTTTATCCGCCTTAGATGTGCTGCGAAAGTATTGCTTGCTTAATAACATTGATAGAACTTTAAATGAAATTGAGAATTCAATTCTCAAGCAATCACTACGTTCCTTAAAGCAGACGACTATAACTAAAAATTTTTAAAATACTTTAAAATTAAAAGTTTTGCTTAATATATAAATTTAAACAACTTGATTTACATGATTAAATTTAAATTAGTTTAATATACAGTAGTTTAAGTTACAGTAGTTTTCTTTAAAGTAGTTTATGTACATTTAACATTTTCTTTGGTTGGCTAGTTGTTCGAATATCATGTTAACCAATATACAGCCAAGATATGTTATTATGTGCATCATACTTTTAGGCACATCTAATATTCTTGCAACTTACTCAACATTTACATTACGTTTTAATCTATGTAACGGCCTACTAGCAATTTACAAGAATGTACTAGTATGTGCACGTGAGAACTCTGCGAAATGTTACAGACCACTCTACTGTTTTAATATACATAAATAGTCGAACAATACAGCTAACTTCATTAGTTTAACAGTAAAGCTTGTTAAGTGGTTGTCAAAGTGAGTTGGATAATAAAGGCGTATAACAATTGTTGAAATAAATAACGTACTGTGAAAACAATATCCGTGTGATCTTACTTTTTTACTTACTTTTATAAAAGACTAGCCAATCCCGGCGCGCGTTGCTACGCCCCTTAATGAATTAAAAAGTCTTCTGAATTTTAATTGAATATATTAAAAATAATATTTTATTGATTTTTATTGTAATGCAAGTGGGTATACAATATTTTTGGTTTTTCCATTTGCTGTAAAAATGAACAAATTTTTTGGTGTTCCCACTCTGGAGGATGCGACGTACAGCTGGCCATTTAAAACGCATGGATTTTCCAACTACATATTTTATTAAAACACAATTTTAGTTTTTTAAATTAATTATTATATTTTATATTTCATATTTATATTATTTTATCGTCGATGATTCCAGGCGTCTCATTTAAATTCTTGTGCATGGTAAAAACGTCCTTTGCATTACGGCTTCACACACAGTGAAAAAGGGTATATATAGGTTTGTCATTCCGTGTGAAATTTCTACAATTTTCATTTCCGACCCCATAAGGTATATATTTTCTGAAAGCTTATGAATAAGGGAGTCGATTAAGCTCTGTCAGTCAACTTTTTGAAGCCCCCCGATATCGCCTGGACCCGGGTGAGGTATTAAAATATCAGAAATATTCGGGAGTAGATCGGTATTGAAAATCAGAAACATCGGTATATAAACAACTGAGATATGAGCAAAAACCCACACATTACACAACATTACAACAACAACATACATACAAACAAACGTGTATACTGGTTAGAGAAAACGTGGCATCGAATCCCAGCTGAGCCAAACAAATTTTATTTTATTTTATATTTTTATTATTTTTTTTTTTATTTTTTTTTTATATTTTTTTAAATTTTTTTTTGGTTTTATATTTATTAATATATTTTAATTATTTTTTAAAAAGTTTTTTTTTAATTTTTTTTTAAATGTCAAAAAGCAAATGTGTGTGTGTGTTGTTTTGGTAGTAGCCCTGAAGGAAACATGGGGGCAAGTGTCTCCAAGTCACCAGTTTTGACGACTATTGTGGTGACTTCTCGGCGACATTGTCAATAAAGTGTCTACATTTTTTTTTCATTTTCTTTGATAAAAAAAATGTATACACAATAAATAAGAGTTCTTATTAAATGAAATGTACCTAATTTACTTTTAATATTTGATATTTAATGAATTCCTTAATTTTTTTTATTAAAACATCATATTTTAACATAAGTTTCATGAACGACGTCTATTTCAGAAAAGTATCAAAAGTGTAGACTAGAATTACTCAAATGCACTATTGAATCTCTGGTGACAATGTCTACATATGGTCATTAAAGAACTACTTACTCAGTAGTACCAGTGTCAGTAGTAGATTTCCAATGACACGCACATGGTAAATGTCTATAGTAAAAAAACATTGTCGGGGGTATAATAAGTCAGTAGTACTGGTGACAGTGTCAATAGTGAATCAGTACTGATTCACTAGTGACATTTCCTACAGGGAGAATATCTATATACACAAAATATACACATACATAAACAAAATTTGACATTTTAGTTGAGCCTTAAGGTACAGAAAAAAATCGGCTGTTTTTGTAAGGCTACCTGATGATTGTACCATTGAAATACTTTTGAAGTTTTTATGACTTTTTCAATTTTACATTGTACAGTAAAATTTACCCAAATGATGTCATGTTTTTCTTTACTATCATCATCTGATGAAGATGCTTAATTTTCACTTGTATTACAACTAAAAGCTTCGTAAAACACATCAAGGATTGCCAGATGAATTATATGTGCAAAAGATAGTTGTTGCTTGGGTGCAATAATTTTTCCGATTTTCATTATTGTACTAGCTCCGTGTGTTGTAAAGCCCACCATTTAACTAGACAGTTATACACCAAAGTCTCCCGACCGTTTCTCTAAAAGTTGAATGAAAATCACTGCCAGAATAATAAATATATATAATCCATATTTAGAAAAATCAGAATTTGTGGATTGGGATTGGCATATGCTATATCTCTGTTCTTTAGAACCGATTTATCCCATTTTCTTCGAGCTCTATTATGCTTTCAACAGCCGAATAGACGGACGTCCTAAAATGTAAAATTAATATTTCGTTTATTTGCAAACGGAATGAAAAAATGCTTTTAACTTTGCCGATTAGAACTCTAGACGCATATGAAATCTGTACAAAGTAACAAACGTGTCAATAGACTACCTTTAGGCCATTGATTTAAATGTTGATTTTTATGATAAAGGTAGAGCAGTCGTATTTATTTGCTCATATCTTAGAAAGCTATGGTGCAACACTGCTGGATTTTAAAAGCAATTTATACACGACTATTGCAGAAAGATTGATACCATATATACATATGTACATATAGACCTGTGCGAGTGGGTTCTTCTTATGCCGGCATCCCACTAACCGCGCAAATAGCACAATGTGTACCGATTTTTGTTGTGCTTAATCGGTACACATTCAAAAAAATTGAACGATGTATTTTTGAGCGGTCCCATTATCGTCGCATATTGTGACAATCTTTTTCGGCTCATATCGGTCAAAACGCAATTGCAAACAGTAATTAATAAAATATGGTCACACTATCGTGCCTTATTCGCAAAATGAAGTCAATTGTTTTTGCTTATTTGCTTTTGAATACTCAAAAAACTGAGTATGTATTTGAGGAAGAGAGTGATTATAAAAGAGAAATTAATGTGGTGCGTATGAGAGAATTTTGCGCGAATTTAGTGAAGTTGATAACACTGCTCTGCAAAAAATTATTTTTTGTCTTCCCATTTAATAAAACTATGTGGACTATATGGATTTTGACGCGGTGAACTCAAATCCGTTGTCGGTTTTTTTCCATCAGATCGGGATTTTTTTTTATGGGCGTGGCAAATTTTCCCACCTAAATTAGTCAGGTACGGAGACTTATTTCCTCCTAACTCGAGAACCAGTTATCCCATTTTCAAAAATAAAACACCAAAAAATGTGTAACAAAATTGTATTTATTTTAGCGGAATACAATTTTTCTCTATCTCTTATCGTTTTGGAGTTATTTAGATATTAATGGAGAAAAAAAATTGTTTCGTGCAAAATTCGTAATATTTTTCAATTTAAAAATGGAATTAACAAAAGTATAAGACAAATATTCAACATTTTAAACTTTTTTCTGAGAGCTACTTGTCTTGGAAATAAAAAAAGCCATAAAAATGGGTTAAAAAATGTGGATTTTATTGTAAATTTACCGCAGGTACCCAATTTTTGCCAAATATGTGTAATGCAGCAAACAACGTCAGAGTGGGCGCACTAAAGCGCCTTGTAGCATCAATGAATGGCAACTTTGTACTTCTATCTATTTTCGTACAACAAAAACAAATACAAGCAAAAAAATTTGCCAGATTGTACTTTTGTAGCAACGCCTCGCTTAAAGCACCCACCCTGTCGTCACCCGTAGATAACTTCAAATTACAATAAAAATCAAAATATCTACAGACTATTTTATTTAAAATAACACAAAAATTTTGTTAATAATTATTAATTTTTATTTAGGAAACATTGTTAAAATAAAAAAGTAGCCTAAGCTGCCCATGCCCTTCTGTCCACATAATTCAATTTTGTTCTGAAGACCTCGTCCTTCATAAGCTGTCGTATTTGTGGACCTACAAATATGCCTTCTTTTACTTTAGCATCTCTGATTCTAGGAAATTTGCTCTTAATGTACAGATAGCCTTCACCATCCTTGTTCATTGCTTTGACAAAATTTTTCATTAGGCCTAGCTTTATATGAAGAGGAGGCAGAAGAATTTGTTCTATTTGAATTAAAGCCTCTTGTGCTACATTTTTTCTCCTGAAAAAAAAAATTACTCCTTTTGGCCAAATTTTAACATTGTAGTGTTTTTCTTTCGCGCGGCTATCCCATTCACATAAGAGAAGCAATAAAACTTAGTATATCCACTTTGCAATCCATTTAACATTCTACGACTTTTAAATCTGCACATACGTTCCATGAGTAATGTGAATATTTAATTATTTGTAGTATTATCTTCATGCTACAATAGTTTTCTTTCATATTTCTTGCATACGCGAGTGGGACCAATGGAAATTTGTTGCCATTGTAAAGTAAAACGGCTTTCAAACTTGTCTTGGATGAATCAATAACAAGCCGCCAATCCTGAGATTTATGACTGCAACACAGTTGTCGCAAAAGTCCATCAGCATTATCGCAAAATATCAAACCTTCCTCTTTGCTGAAATATATTAAAAAAGGTTTTTCTTTATTTCAAAAGTAAGAGACGTTAACGTCCGTTTGCACCAAACTCCATTATTTTCGTTGGGATGCAAGAAGCTCAGATTTGGTTTTTTTAAAGCCTTGATATACAAACTAAGTTATTCATCAGTTTAATTCGGAAAATAAAGTGTACTCGTTGGACTCCCAAATGAATGCGAAGAAACACCCATGCTGGCGTAAGTGGATTCAGTTGCTGCAGAAAGCCCATCTTTTTCATCGTCTGTAGGAGGCAATGGAGGTAAAAATTTACTTGTAAACTGGTTAAATGGTCGTTTGACTCATTAAGTAGTTGGATATATAACTTTATTTTTGGTTTTTTTCGTAGACCCACATGTTTTAGTATGGCAAACGTAGCAATTATTTTTTTGATTTTGTGGTTCACTCCAAATCGCTGGCTTCATAAAGACTTATGACTTCCTTTTAACCAACCTCTTAAAGACTTACCACAGCTACTACAACATATTTTCGGCAGCCAATATTTATCTCTATCATAGATAGGAAACCCAAAATAACGGCAATAAGCATCTTTAAGCTTGGAAGATATTGTCTCCCGTTGAGAACTTAAAGTTAGATCGCCACATACGTCACAAAATAAATTTAGAGATTTGTTACAAATCCTTGACATTTTGTAATATGAAAGCGTTTGTGGGTTCTTTAATTGCCTTATTTCATTACACAATAACAAAGTACACTATAAGATCTATTTACTGTTGCCGATTTTAACCGCACGATATTCAAATTAAAAGTGACTTACTTATTGCCCATTTGCTTCTATATATACAATAAATACCAGAATCTACCCTAATGTTCTTAAATTAAAATCACAGGTAATCGAAAAATACTGCTATAAATATTAATTCCAAGAACTATGTAAAATACCGTTGTACTTTAGTTCCATTACCTGCTCACCTAACGAAATGTTGCATATATCATATGCAAGGCTGGTTGCATTACAATATTGGGTACCTGCGGTAAATTGACAATAAAATCTACATTTTTTAACTGATTTTTTATTTCCAAGATAAGTAGCTCTCAGAAAAAAGTTTAAAATGTTGAATATTTGCGTTATATTTTTTTTAATTCCATTTTTAATTTGAAAAATATTACGAATTTTGCACGAAAAAATTGTTTTTTCTCCATTAATTTCTAAATAACTCCAAAACGATAAGAGATAGAGAAAAATTTTATTCCATTAAAATAAATACAATTTTGTTACACATTTTTTGGTGTTTTATTTTTGAAAATCGGATAACTGGTTCTCGAGTTAGGAGGAAATATGTGTCCGTACCTGACTAATTTAGGGGGAAAAATTTGCCACGCCCATAAAAAAAAATCCCGATCTGATGGAAAAAAACCGACAACGGATTTGAGTTCAGCGCGTCAAAATCCATATAGTCCATATAGTTTTATTAAATGGAGGATTTTGCTGCAGAGCAATGTAATTAAAGTTTTATTTTCAAAAATTATGTGAGAATGAAAAATACAAATTTAAATGATCATTAAAATATCAATGTATTTTTAAACATCAATTTATATATTAATTTTCTTATTTTATTGTTGAACTTTTTAACAAAGACTTTATTATTTATTATTTCCGATCAAAGAGTGCTGATGATGAAACCGTAGCTGGTTGCGAAAATGCATTCCACTCGGCTGGTGTCGGGATTAAAACTTTTCCAATATATTCTTTCATTATCACAAATAAAAATTGATTTCTTCATTTAATGATTAGAAATTTAATAATAAAATGAACTAGAGCCAAACTAAAAATTAATAAAGTCAATCAATTTATATATATAAAATTACTTACTGAGTAAACTATTTTTTTTCTTCTTGTTTTGTGAACAAATGTTTGCCAGCAGAATGGTTGCTACAAGTTAATTTCTCTCTAAAAATGTATGTTAAAAATCGCCAAAACTACCAATATTTTTTTAAGTTGATAACAATTATAGGTATATTTTTTTGAGTAAAACAAGCTTATAAGGAATAAAAAAATTGTTGCAATATGTATATGTAACTTCCTAGGTATTTTCTCAAAAATTACAAACAAAAATCGAATTTTTTAGCTAAGATAGACTTATTATTTATTTAAAATTCGAATTCAAGATGGGGTACGAAATTAAATATGGGTCATAAATAGTAATTACAAATGTATCCCCTTGACCATAACATTGGTATCAAATGAAATGAAAGCTCGGCAGATAACATATCATCAATGTGGGTATAAAATATATTAAAGGGCTTGACTAGTAATCATGAACCTTTTTAGAAATTAAAAAACACATATCGCACTTGATTAACAAGAGGATATTTTCTCGAAATTATAAAATTTACACAGCCGGATGAAGCCCTCCTTAGAAATTCGATCTTGTATTTATAAAAGTAATGTTTGACGTATTTTATTAGGACTACACTTTTGAAATTACATGTACATGTTGTAATAGCATTGACATTTTGTGTGGGATTTTAAGCAAAAATTGTTTTTTTATTTAAATATTTTTCTTTTGCAGGATAATCACTGTTTACGTGTCAAGCTACTTGGTGATTGCTACTATTGTGTATCACAATTCGAAAGTGATAACTGGAAAACACGTCCCGACCATGCTGTATGCAGTGTTGAAACAGGACTGCACATGATAAAAGCCATCAAGGATGTTCAATTGCACACTCATGTAAGTTGAATAATTTTAAAACTGACTTTTTGAAATTTTAATATTGACTAAGAAGATAGAAGAACAACAACTATGTACATACATATATACAAACTTACGTATGTATGTATGCGCCAGAGCTGTAAAGGAATGATTCAAATTTATTTTTTTAATCAGCAACAACATTTTAATGCATTTGTTTGGCATAAAATAAGAATTGAATTAAAATATAAATGAATTCATTATAAATTTGGATCTATTTAATGGAATCATTTCATCCAATTGAATAAAATTTTGAAATAATTCTTTGAGAACATGACATGATTTTGAATAATAACATAGCTAAATACTTTCGCTCAATCTCATTTGTAAGCGAAGGTCGTTATTCAGTTAAAAAAAAAGGGTTAAAAAAATTTTAACCGACCACTTGGACCTCACCCCTTCCGATTTTGATCAAATTTTGTATTAACCATGCCTGTGAGAAAGTAAGTTTTAGTGCGAAATTTTGACATATGGGCATTTCCATTATTTTAAGAGCAATAAGAGTTTAATCTGATTATCTCTTTGAATTATTTTAAAGAATTGCAATCAACTATTTTCTCTTTTTTAGCGAATAAATTCAGGTAATAGCAACATGGTAAATATACATTGAAATTATAGTTACAACAAGAATTAACAGGATCCATCAGAAAAGAGAAAATATAGAGTCCAATTAGCGGCATTTTTTTTTTTTTTTTGAATTTCCCTTGGATATTATTTTGATGTCATTTGAGTGCCTCTGTGGACCAGTCAGTAAAAGACAAGTCAGTTGTTTAGGTGTTGCGGGTTCGATTCCCGCCGGAGACTCTGGAATTGTCTGCTTCTCTTTCTCTTCTATCCTAAATATTTCTATTCTTATTCTATTCTTCTCTCTATTAAGGCGTCACAATGGACCGTAATGGTCTCCGAGTGAAAGTGTGAGGGTAACTTTGCACCAGCCTTACCTACCTACCTACCTATTTTAATGTCACGTACGCATTACAAAACATTATTTGTTTCCGTCATTCGTATTTAAAAATCGCAAGAGTCCCAAAATAAAAGTTCAAAACTAGATATCGATTTCTTTTCAATTTGGTATAAACAATATTTTTTATTTTGTTACGTGCAATACTGTAAGTACTATAAATACATCAGAGTTCACTTGATACTTATAAGATTTTTATTTAGATGGCTTAAAAAAGCTATGAGAGTACAGAGAAATGGAGAGAGGAGTTAAAAAAGACGAAGAAAAAATAAGGAAAAAAGAGGTCGAAAGACAGCGAGTCTATCGAAAAAAGATGAAACAAAGACAAAAAGCAAGCAAAGGAAAAATAATTAAAGATCTCATTCGACAACAAAGACGAAAAGAACAAATATGTAAAATCGTATGTAACGTTATCCCCGAAACTTCTTATTATTCTAGGCCTAATTTTGCAAAACTTATTCCACTTTATAGGAGTACAATTGTTACGTACGATGACATGTAAATGCCCATATTATCATGACTCACTTACTAGATACAGCGACTTGACAATCTGAAAATTAAACAAAAATATATCATTATGGACTAGAAATTTATTTTTGTTTTAGGAACTAATTAAGCACTATTCTTTGTTGTAGGATCAAAATAAAGGAGAGAAACTATGCTTTAAGGTTTAATTTATAGATTTAATATTCATAGGTCAAATTTTGATCTTAAGCGGTTATTTTTCGCAAAAAAACGATATTTTTAAAATTCTTAAAAAACTATTGCATATGTTGAAGAACAACGTCTTGTCTACAATTCCTGTAATTTTCATTTCGGGACACATTATGGTTTATGAGTTATTAAAAAAAATCATAGAAGTTAAAAAAAATACTTTTTTATACCCTTCACACGACAGTGTAAAAGGGAATATATAGGTTTGTCATTCTGTGTGAAATTTCTACTATATTCAGTTCCGACCCTAGACAGTATATTTTTTTTTTACGTTTTTGAGAAGGGGAGTCGATTATGCATTATCCGTCGGTTCGTTTGACAGTATGTCCGTGTGTATGTTAAAATCAATTTCTTAAAGCGCTTCGATATCGCCAAGAAACGTGTAAGGTATCAAAATATCAGAAATATTCGGTAGTAGATTGATATTAGCAATCAGCATAATCGCCCCACACAAAAATAAAAATTGTTCAGCTTAACAAGAATTTATAGAAACGGTATTCCTATTTTTAGATTTGGTATGCCTCTAGAGTTACTTATGAAAAATTTTGCACAAATTGGTCACTAATCGGCAAAGTTAAAAGCAAAAAAATACTTGAAAAAATATATATTTTTTTCTCAAGTATTTTTAAACTCTTTAATAACTTTTGAGCACGCTTAAGATTTTATATTATAAGCCGTAATCTCGAAAATAATTTCAAAGAAACCAACTGAGATATAAGCAACAAAGTACAACAGCTTCGTTGTTATTCCTAAAATTTACAAATGAAAATAGATATTATTTTAGTTTCCATGCAACCAAGAGAGCCAATATAGCGATCAAATGAAAGAGCTGGGTATTAAAACATTGCTAGTTATGAAAAAAATATAAAATGGCAAATATGTGTACATTGGTCATTTCGCCTCAAGTATACCAATTTTTAAAACCGATGTCTTCTGATCGGAATGGAATTTGTACCAAAGCTAGTCCTATTGAATAGTAGCTCAGACAAAAATTTTTAACAATATCGGTCAAGAACTCTCTGAGATATTTGACATTTTGGCCAAGTAGGTGTTTCTTCTAATCACTGTAACTTATTACCTATTGGTCTCAGAAAAATTTGTCCCAAATAGTTTAGATAGCTATTTCTTCAATCTTTCAAAAAAAGAAAATTAAAAAACAAATTTTTAATTAATTTTTTTTTTTTAATTTTTTTCTAAAATGGGCCCTTTCTGGTTTTTTTATTGCTTAAAAGAAAGCTTAGGGCTTTTCCTTTAAGAGCTTTAAGGTCGATTGGTGGGATTCGATTGGGATATATATAAAAAAATGTTGTGTCACTCGTAGATTTTTATATGCACTATTTTCAATTATTTCCTATTTGTGTGCAAGTGCTTCCAAAACTTTAAAAATGAAACAAATACTAAGAAACTAGACAATTGAGCCTTTCCAACGGTATGTAACAAGCCCAATTAAGATTCCATACTCTCGATACTCTATTATCAGGAAAAAAAATATTTTTGTTGCTATACAAATTTTGAAAATTTTATTTTTTTTTATTTATTTGTAATGATAATTAAACTAATATGTATATAATAAAAATATAAATAACTTAACCGATTTTAATCTTAATCACATTAGATCAATTTATATCATTACTATTTCTACACTTAATTTATTTTAGTGTTTAAGTTTTGTAATTAAATTAAATTAAATTAATTAAGTAATTTTTTTTTTTGTCTACCTGGTAAACATTTCAGTTGCATTCTATCTCATTTTTCAGTACGGAATATGATATTTTAAACTGTTCTTATTTTGAAAGAAAAAGGTAAAAAAAATGCCCTTATCTGATGTGCCTCTAAAATTATTATTTCGCTTTCCAGAAATTTTTAAAATAAAATATTTGGTCACTTGTTACATGGGGGAAAACGTTTTTATCTGTAAAAGTATGTAAACTCTATTGTATTAAATAGCATTCATAAAAAAACCCCAAAAAATAAAGTTTTATCAGCGAGATGATATGAGTCGCCTAATGCCAGGGATGAAAGACTGGGTATCGATGGCAAGAAGGTTCAAATTGAGAACCCATGAGTTTTTAGTTAAAGAGCAATGGTCATTCTTCAAGGATTTAAAGATGCCTTTAAAGTCTGGTGAATTCGTTATTTCTTTTGATTTTGCAGAAAACTATAAATATGTTGTTCAGGGTGCCATGCAACAACAACTACCAAGCAAATATATTTAGAAAAAGGACGAAAATCTGGAACATAAAAGTATGGCAATCAAATCCTACGATTTAAAACATAATATCGTTGCAGTGTATGAGTTCCAGAAGAAAATACTAAATTATTTAATATCTAAATTTACAGTAGAGAAGGTATACTACGTTTCAGACGAAGCTCGTCAACATTTTAAAAACAAAAGTAGCTTTACAAATCCTATAGCTCATGAAAAATATTTTGGAATGCCAGCTAAGTGGCATTTTCATCCTACTGCTCATGGTAAAGAAGCATACGATGGTATTGGAGGAAACCTAAAAAGAAATGCGGAGAAGTATAGCCTCCAGTGTTCTCATCAAGATCGCCTCTTAGATTCAACTGCTTTATTCTATTGGGCAAAGAATTATTGTAAAGAAACACAAATAGTTTTTAGTAGCAAAGAGGACTCAGCAGTAACAATCGATGACACCGATCAGTTTTTCAACCTGTACTCAATGCAATTTCTTTCCAAACCTAAAAATTAAACCAACCGGCAAAAACAACAGCTGAACCTAGTAAAGCCAAGAAAAGATTGAGAAAAAACAAGTAACAGTGCTATATTCGGCCGTGCCGAATCTTATATACCCTTCACAACGTGTAGTCATGCAATAACAATTGTTTGTATCACCATTCATCCCATATAAAATACGTGCATACGTACACGTTAGAATAAATGTGGCATCGAATCCCTGCTGAGCCAAAAAAATTTTATTTTATTTTATTTAATATATTATTTATATTTTATTATTTTTTTTATATTTCTTTTAAATTTTTTTAAAAAATTTTTTTAGAAAAATTTTTAAAAAATTTTTTTTATTTTTTTTTTAAATTTTTTTTTTGTAGTTTTCTTTTATTATTTTTTTCTTATTTTTAATATTTTTTTTTTTTGTAATTTTTTTTGTTTGGTATGTTTTTTACATGTATCTATGTATGTATGTTGTTGTTGTAATTGTGAAAAAAACGAGGTGGTCGTGGTTTTTGCTCATATCTCAGAAAGTTATGGGGCGATTGTGCTGAATTTCAATAGCGATTCATTCCTGGATATTTCCAAGAGATTGATACCATATACAGATCTGAGGAACATATAGTTGCTTCTAAAAGTTGATTTCAACCAACACACGGACAGACGGGCAGACGGGCAGACGGACAGACGGTCAGGGCTTAATCGACTCCTCGATTCATAAGCTTTCAGAAAATATATACTTTATGGGGTCGTAAATGAAAATTGTAGAAATTACAAACGGAATGACAAAGCTATATATACCCATGTGCACCACAGGTGAAGGGTATAAAAAGCAGCAACTTAAAGCGATAAATAAGGGGAATGAAAGACTGGGTAGGTGTAAAAATAGTAATAATATAAATGGACCTAATGTGATTAAGATTAAAATCGATTAAGTTATTTATATTTTTATTATATATTAGTTTAATTACACTCCTCAGCAGCAAAATCCTCCATTAAATAAAACTATGTGGACTATATGGATTTTGATGCGCTGAACTCAAATCCGTTGTCGGTTTTTTTCCATCAGATCGGGATTTTTTTTATGGGCGTGGCAAATTTTTTCCCCTAAATTAGTCAGGTATGGAAACATATTTCATCCTAACTCGAGAACTACTCATTCGATTTTCAAGAATGGAACACCAGAAAATGTGTTACAAAATTGTATTTATTTTAGTTGAATAAAAATTTTCTCTATCTCTTATCGTTTTGAAATTATTCAGAAATTAATGGGGAAAAAATTTTCGTGCAAAATTCGTAATATTTTTCAATTTAAAAATGTAATTAAAAAAAATATAAAGCAAATACTCAACATTTTAAACTCGTTTCTGAGAGCTACTTATATACCCAGCAAAAATTACTGCATACCCGGAAGCAGGTTTGTAAGGGAGAGACAAATGTACTCTCCATTCCCAACCTGCTTCAGGAGACATGATTTTTTTATGAGATGTCCCACTTGGTAGGGCTCTTTGATGCTCTAATTATTGGCTTTTTTCACACATGGTTAATGCAGTAATATCATGTCTCTTTTATGTATTTACTAGCGAAACCCGTCGCGCGTGGCTACGCCCCTTAATGAATCGAAAAGTTTCAGAAGAATCGGACCAGTGCAAGTACCTCCAAATTATAATTGTTTTTATGGGCATGGCCCTGCCTACTTTTCTAATCACGAATGTGTAAAGTCATAACAGCTCAATATGTGTGCAAAGTTTCAGTATAATCGGTCCAGTGCAAGTACCTCAAACTGATACCTTTTTTTATGGGCGTGGGCACTGCCCATTTTTCTAAATACGAAACTGTATAGTCATGACAACTCAATATGTGTGAAAAGTTTCAGAAAAATCGGTCCAGTGCAAGTACCTGAAAATGATACCTTTTTTTTAATGGGCGTGGCACTGCCCACTTTTCTAATGACGAAAGTGTAAAGTCATGACAGCTCAGTATGTTTGCAAAGTTCCCAAAAATTCGGTCTAGTGCAAGTAGCTAAAACTGATAACTAATTGTTTATGGGCGCGGCCACGCCCACTTTTTTAATCACGAAATTATAAGGTCATGACATCTCAATATCTGTGCAAAGCTTCAGAAAAATCGGTCCAGTGCAAGTACCTCAAAATTAAAACTTTTTTAGAATGATAACTAATTTTTTATGGGCGTGGCCCCGCCCACTTTTTTCACCCATAAACATTTCCTGGTACGTGTACAACAACTTACCAAAGTTTCAGCCCGATCGGTTTTACAGTTTCGGAGTCTATAGCTAACACACACAGAGTTTCACTTTTATATATATAGATTTAGGCATCCAAAACGCGCTGAAATCATGTGTATTTTTTGCACATTTGCAATCATAATATATGCGCTTAAATCACGTATCTATTCTGCTCCTTTTTTTGCGTCAAAGATGCACTGAACGACTGTTTCTTTTTTGCGCTGATTAAAGGCATCCTAAATGCAGTAAAATCATGCCTATTTTATGTGCTACTTTCGTAGCATTAAAATATGTTGTTTTTGTTTTTTTTAGTTAAAATTTATTTTAAAACAAGTAAGAGCGCTTTATTCGGTCATGCCGAATCTTATATACCCTTCACAACGTGTAGTCATTCAGTAACAGTAGTCTGTATCACCATTCCCCATATGAAATACGTACATACATATAAACAAGTAAGAGCGCTATATTCGGCCGTGCCGAATCTTATATACCCTTCACAACGTGTAGTCATTCAGTAACAGTAGTCTGTATCACCATTCCCCATATGAAATACTTACATACATATAAACAAGTAAGAGCGCTATATTCGGCCGTGCCGAATCTTATATACCCTTCACAACGTGTAGTCATGCAATAACAGTAGTTTGTGTCACCTTTCATCCCATATGAAATACGTACAACAATATAAAAAACATACATATATAAAAACATCCCATTGTAAAATTATAAATTCACGTATGTATGTTAAAAAAAAAAAAAAATTAAAAAAAAAATTAAAAAAAAAAATTATTATAAAGGGTGTTTTTTTAAGCCCGATAGAACTTGAAATTGTAAAAAATAACACAAAAAATTAAATTGTAATCAAAATTTTTTTTTTATTCGAAAGATCAATACGTGACATTAACATTTGAAAATGATTTCGGGCATATGGGCACCGCGGCTGTTCTTGACGAAGCGCATTCTGGACGTCCAATTTTATCGCAAAAAAGTGTTCAGCGATGAGGCGCATTTTTGGCTTAACGGGTTTGTTAATAAGCAAAATTGCCGCACATGGAGCGAGACCAATCCACAAGAGACCCTACAGACTCCATTACATCCAGAAAAATGCACCTTTTGGTGCGGTTTTCACGCTGGTGGCATCATCGGACCTTATTTCTTCAAAAATGAGGCCGGAGCTCGCGTTACGGTCAATGGAGATCGTTACCGCACCATGATCAATGATTTTTTGTTTGAAAATATGGACGACATTGATCCGGAGGAGATGTGGTTTCAACAGGATGGCGCTACGTGCCATACGGCGAACGCAACCATCGACTTATTGAAATGAAAATTTGGCGATAAGTTGATTTCGAGAAATGACCCTGTCAATTGGCCTCCAAGGTCGTGCGATTTGACACCTCTCGATTATTTCCTGTGGGGCTACGTGAAGTCACTGGTTTATGCTGATAAACCAGCAACAATTGACGCCTTGGAGGCCAGCATTGTTCGTGTAATTCGTGACATACGGCCAGCAGTGCACGAAAAAGTGGCCCAAAATTGGACGTCCAGAATGCGCTTCGTCAAGAACAGCCGCGGTGCCTATATGCCCGAAATCATTTTCAAATGTTAATGTCACGTATTGATCTTTCGAATAAAAAAAAAATTTTGATTACAATTTAATTTTTTGTGTTATTTTTTACAATTTCAAGTTCTATCGGGCTTAAAAAAACACCCTTTATATATAATATATATAAAACGAAAAAAAAAATAAAAAAAAATTAAAAAAAAATAATAAAAATATATATAATATATTAAATAAAAAATAAAGAAAAAAAATTAAAAAAAAAATTTTTTTTGGCTCAGCTGGGATTCGATGCCACGTTTTCCCTAACCAGTATACACGTTTGTATGTATGTATGTTGTTGTTGTAATCTTGTTTTTGTGAAAAAAAAATCGAGGTGGTCGTGGGTTTTTGCTCATATCTCAGTTGTTTATATACCGCTGTTTCTGATTTTCAATACCGATCTACTCCCGAATATTTCTGATATTTTAATACCTTACCCGGGCCCAACCTATGTCGGAGGGCTTCAAAAAGTTGATTTCAACATACACACGGACAGACGGTCAGACTGACAGGGCTTAATCGACTCCCCTATTCATAAGCTTTCAGAAAATATATACTTTATGGGGTCGGAAATGAAAATTGTAGAAATTTCACACGGAATGACAAACCTATATATACCCTTTTTCACTGTGTGAAGGGTATAAAAACATACATATGGGCTAATCCTGCGTTACGGACGTTACATTCGCACGCAAATTTGCTTCTTAAGATTAGCACAGCTGGCGTTCACATTGAAATATTTTCATGCAATTTTTTGCAAAATGCAGTTCTTTGGGAGTACTTGTTTTAAACTTAAAGGTTAACTGTTTTTGAAAAAAAGTTATGCTAGCTTAAAGTTCCGTTACGGACGTTACAAAAAATGGAAGCCGATTTTGAAGTTTATGTGCATGTGCACATTTTTTAGCTAATTTTGCATAATGAACAAAAAAATTTAAAATACAAAAAATTAATTGGAATATATTACGATATCAGTCCTGCATAGAAAAGAAGTCTAAGTAGTCCCGTTAAACAAAAATCTTAATTTTTGTCTGTTACGGACGTTACACTTTTTTCATTAAACCAAATTATGTATATAAAAAACATTCATGTATTTAAAAATCTTTTTAACCTTGTAATTATTAATTTATTAGTTACAAAAAAATTATAGAATATTTCATTACTCTTCTATTAGCTTATATTCATTTACTTATTTATTTCTTTATTTAACTGTTTAAAATTGTATCTTATGCTTAATAGACCCAGCTGTTCGAGCTACTTTTATAGTATTGTCATTGGAAAATTCCGAAAAATAATGACATGATTTGAGAGCTGTAATATTTTATACAATTACCCATGTTTTTGATATTTCGTCCGATATAGTTTTGACATAATTTTTACTAATGAAAATTAGGAAAACGCTATTTATATTTTTTGTGCTAATTTGTAAAAATCTCGAGCATTTTTTAAGATGAGATTTTGGGCTTTTACTAGTTGTCAAACTTTTCGCTTAACAACAGCGCCAACACCGTCCACCGCTCCTTTTCCATGTGAATTAGCAAAAAAAAAAATTCCTAATTTCTAACGGAAAATCCAGTGTGTAAACATTGCATGCATGGGCGTATCGCCAAATATTTGAAGGGGGACATCGGGGTTGCGGTTTACAACATGGTTATTAATTACTAATTATTGATTTTTACGAATTATTTTAGGTTTCAGAAGAATTTGAAGTTCATCTAAATTGAGGTTGCAGATTGGGTGATCGCATGTTATTTAAACACACTTTTTCTTACTTTAAGGTGAAGCTTTTCGGGTTCTCGGCAACCTAGAGCAATTTTAAGCCCAGATTAAGATTCAGCAGGTGAAAATCCATTATAAACACTTACTTCCACCTCATAGTATTAAAATAAAATTTTTGGGTATTTTCATGCCGTTACGGACGTTACACACTTTGTCATTTATATTTAAAAAAAAAAGTGTAATAAAGGTATTTCTTTTTTTCCATCAGATTAAAGTGCATAAAAAACTCTGTTTATAAAGCTAGTTTGGAAAACGAAATTATTAAAATTCATTCTGTTAAACTTAAAAAACGTTTTTTTCCGTTACGGACGTTACACACAGTGTACCCATTTTTAGTTCCGATTGGTAATATATGTTAGATAACTAACAAATATGATTTTTATCTTAAATAAAAGAAAATTAAACAAATTAAAGTTTTGCTAAACGTTAAATACTGAAACGACTGTTTTGCCCACTTTTTTTACCATGAGAAATACCCTTTTTTTACAAAAATAAATGAAAGCAAGAGGTACGTTTAGGTTAGCCTCTGCCAAAGACAAACAAACCACCGTAAACCCTTATTGCTTATATATTTTGAAGCTTGAATATGTATCCTATAATTCCATTAACAAACATTTGGATTTTGCGAAACTTTTAATTTCTGCCTCTGGTTTAAAAATTTTCGGATTAGCCCATATATAAAAACATCCCATTGTAAAATTATAAATTTACGTATGTATGTTGAAAAAAAATAAAAAAAAAATAAAAAAATTCAAAAAAAAAATTTTAAAAAAATTAAAAAAAAAAATAATAAAAATATAAATAATATATTAAATAAAAAATAAAAATAAAAAATTAAAAAAAAAACAAGTAAGAGCGCTATATTCGGCCATGCCGAATCTTATATACCCTTCACAACATGTAGTCATGCAATAACAGTAGTTTGTATCGCCATTCCCAATATGAAATACGTAAATACATATAAAAAACATACATATATAAAAACATCCCATTGTAAAAAAATAAATTTACGTATAGTTTAATTTAAAAAAAGAAAAAGTATAGAGTAATAGAGCATACATTATTGAAATTTAAAATATATAATATATATTAATCTATACTAGGTACTCAATGGGAAAAATACATAAAAATAGATATGTATTTAGTTTAGTTTTTTTTTTCATAGTGCATCGTATTTTGCTAGTCATAATATTTCATATACTACTCATATTGACCATTGAAATGTAAAAAAAAAAATTAAGTAAGCACTTTAATGGTATCGAACTGCGTACCACCAGCTTCATAGTTCAGTGGTGTACCCACCGCACTACCATCGAATGTATATTTTTACAACTTAAATATACAAAAGTACTTGCAACCAATATGAAGTACATAAAAAATAAAAAACATATACATACATACATACTATTTAAGTATTACCAATATGTATGAATGAATATTCGTATGTAGGTTTTTTACACACACACACACTACGTTGAATCAAAGTTATAGCTGTTGTTACGATGTTATCTCTAGCAGCGAAAACCGCGGTGACATTTTGTTTTCTTTAAATAAATGCGTAGATACATACATACTATATGTTTCATTATTATACCCTTCACACAGTGAACAAGTAAGAGCGCTATATTCGGCCGTGCCGAATCTTATATACCCTTCACAACGTGTAGTCATGCAATAACAGTAGTTTGTATCACCATTCATCTCATATGAAATACGTACATACATATAAAAAATATACATATATAAAAAACATCCCATTGTAAAATTATAAATTTACGTATGTATGTTAAAAAAAAAATAAAAAAAAAATTTAAAAAAAAAAATTTTAAAAAAAAATTAAAAAAAAATTAAAAAAAAATTAAAAAAAAAAAATTTAAAAAAAAAATTAAAAAAAAAAAAAATTTAAAAAAAAAAGTTTTAAAAAAGTAATTAAAATAGATATAATTAATATAAAACAAAAAAAAATAAAAAAAAAAATTAAAAAAAAAAGAATAAAAATATAAATAATATATTAAATAAAAAATAAAAAAAAAAATAAAAAAAAAATTAAAAAAAAAAATTTTTAAAATATAAAAAAATTTTTTTTTTGGCTCAGCTGGGATTCGATCCCACGTTTACTTTAGCCAATATACAAGTTTGTATGTATGTATGTTGTTGTTGTAATGTTGTTTTTGTGAAAAAAAAATCGAGGTGGTCGTAGGTTTTTGCTCATATCTCAGTTGTTTATGTACCGATGTTTCTGATTTTCAATAGCGATATACTCCCGAATATTTCTGATATTTGAATACCTCACCCGGGTCCAAGTGATGTCGGGGGGCTTCAAAAAGTTGATTTCAACATACACACGGACAGACGGTCAGACGGACAGACGGACAGACTGACAGAGCTTAATCGACTTCCCTATTCATAAGCTTTCAGAAAATATATACTTTATGGGGTCAGAAATGAAAATTGTAGAAATTTCACACGGAATGACAAACCTATATATACCCTTTTTCACTGTGTGAAGGGTATAAAAAGGGTATATATAGGTTTGTCATTCCGTGTGAAATTTCTACAATTTTGATTTCCGACCCCATAAAGTATATATTTTCTGAAAGCTTATGAATAGGGGAGTCGATTAAGCCCTGTCAGTCTGTCCGTCTGACCGTCTGTCCGTGTGTATGTTGAAATCAACTTTTTGAAGCCCCCCGACATAGGTTGGACCCGGGTAAGGTATTAAAATATCAGAAATATTCGGAAGTAGATCGGTATTGAAAATCAGAAACATCGGTACATAAACAACTGAGATATGAGCAAAAACCCACGACCACCTCGATTTTTTTTTTCACAAAAACAACATTACAACAACAACATACATACATACAAACGTGTATACTGGTTAGAGAAAACGTGGCATCGAATCCCAGCTGAGCCAAAAAAAAATTTTTTTTAATTTTTTTAAAAATTTTTTTTAAATTTTTTTTTTATTTTTTATTTAATATATTATTTTTATACCCTTCACCTGTGGTGCACAAGGGTATATATAGCTTTGTCATTCCGTTTGTAATTTCTACAATTTTCATTTCCGACCCCATAAAGTATATATTTTCTGAAAGCTTATGAATAGAGGAGTCGATTAAGCCCTGACCGTCTGTCCGTCTGCCCGTCTGCCCGTCTGTCCGTGTGTTGGTTGAAATCAACTTTTAGAAGCAACTATACGTTCCTCAGATCTGTATATGGTATCAATCTCTTGGAAATATCCAGGAATGAATCGCTATTGAAATTCAGCACAATCGCCCCATAACTTTCTGAGATATGAGCAAAAAACCACGACCACCTCGTTTTTTTCACAATTACAACAACAACATACATACATACATACATGTAAAAACATACCAAACAAAAAAAATTACAAAAAAAAAAAATATTAAAAATAAGAAAAAAATAATAAAAAAAACTAAAAAAAAATTTTTTTTAAAAATTTAAAAAAAAATTTAAAAAAATTTTTTAAAAATTTTTCTAAAAAAATTTTTTCAAAAAATTTAAAAAAAATATAAAAAAAATAATAAGATATAAATAATATATTAAATAAAATAAAATAAAATTTTTTTGGCTCAGCTGGGATTCGATGCCACATTTATTCTAACGTGTACGTATGCACGTATTTTATATGGGATGAATGGTGATACAAACAATTGTTATTGCATGACTACACGTTGTGAAGGGTATATAAGATTCGGCACGGCCGAATATAGCACTGTTACTTGTTATTATTATTTTTTTTTTAATTTTTTTTTTATTTTTTTTGTTTTATATATAATAATTATAATTATATATAATAATTTTTTTTTTAAATTTTTTTTTTAAATTTTTTTTTTTATTTTTTTTTAAATATTTTTTTTTTAATTTTTTTTTTTTGGTTTTTTTAACATACATACGTGAATTTATAATTTTACAATGGGTTGTTTTTATATATGTATGTACGTATTTCATATGGGATGAATGGTGACACAAACTACTGTTATTTCATGACTACATGTTGTGAAGGGTATATAAGATACGGCACGGCCGAATATAGCGCTCTTACTTGTTCTTTATAATGATTTTATCCGCTCAAAAACGTACCATTGTAAAATTATAAATTGAGTTTATGTATGTATGTATTAAAAAATAAAAAGGAAATAAGAAAAACTTTTTTTTTTGTCTCAACTGGGATTCGAACCTACGTTCATCCAGTGTGTGTTGTTGTAAAAAAAAAACGAGGTGGTCGTGGTTTTTTGCTCATATCTCGGTTGTTTATGTACAGATTTTTCTGATTTTTAATACCGATCTGCTCCCGAATATTTCTGATATTTTAATACCTCACGCGGGTCTTGGTGGTGTCGGGGGCCTCCAAAAAGTTCATTTCAACATACACACGGACAGACTGACAGAGCTTAATCGACTCACCTATTCACAAGCTTTTAGAAAATATATACTTTATGGGGTCGAAAACGAAAATTGTAGAATTTTCACACGGAATGACAAACCTATATATACCCTTTTTCACTGTCTGTAGCAAAAACATTTACACATCTTAAACTTTTTAAACACAAAGAGTCGCTTTTACAAAATTTTACACGCGCACTTGTTGTTATTTAAAGCACAAAATATCAACTGATACTCCAAAATAATAATACCCAATTAGGATGATATAACAGTCTTCAATAATTTTTTTAAGAACTACAGTAAAGGGAGGTAATCGTTCGCTTACATTCCTGCACCCTCGTAAGCGATGAAATGAAATATATTTAAAAGAAATTCCTGACTTCCATTTATAGCACCCTCGAATGCGCTCTAATATTGCGCTATAAGTAGGCATGATTTTTTTACTGCTTACCGGTACAAAATAAATTTTTGCTGAGATAAGAAATAATATAAAAGTGAAACTCTGTGCGTGGTGTTAGCTATAGGCTCCGAAACTGTAAAACCGATCGGGGTAAAACTTTGGTAAGTTGTTGTACACATACCAGGAAGTGTTTATGGGTGGAATAAAGTGAGCGGGGCCACGCCCATAAAAAATTAGTTAACATTTTAAGCAACTTGCACATGACCGATTTTTCTGAAACTTTGCACACATATCGAGCTCTCATGACTTTATAATTTCGTGATTAGAAAAGTGGGCGGGGCCACGCCCATAAAAAAGTTTTAATTTTGAGGTACTTGCACTGGACTGATTTTTCTAAAACTTTGCACACATATTGAGCTGTCATGACTTTATAATTTTGTGATTAGAAAAGTGGGCAGGGCCACGCGCAAAAAAAAAAATTTAAATATGAGGTACTTTCACTGGACCGATTTTTCTGAAACTGCGCACACATATTGAGTTGCCATGACTATACAGTTTTGTGCTTAGAAAAGTGGGCAGGGAAACGCCCATTAAAAAAAGTTATAATTATTAGTTTTTTGCACTTGATATTCAATTTAAATTCAGAATGCATTTTTA
The DNA here is from genome assembly GCA_941918925.1 of Phyto melanocephala. Taxonomy (NCBI): domain Eukaryota; kingdom Metazoa; phylum Arthropoda; class Insecta; order Diptera; family Rhinophoridae; genus Phyto; species Phyto melanocephala. The sequence continues at coordinate 57,219,679 of OW799235.1, forward strand.
TTCATAAAGGGGCGTAGCAACGCGCGCCGGGCTTTTCTAGTCTATAAAGATAAAAGTGAAACTCTGTTTGTGTGTGTGTTAGCTATAGACTCCGAAACTGTAAAACCGATCGGGCTCAAACTTTGGTAAGTTGTTGTACACATACCAGGGAGTGTTTATGGGTGGACAAAAGTGGGCGGGGCTACGCTCATAAAAAATTAGTTATCATTTTAAGCTACTTGCACATGACCAATTTCTCTGAAACTTTACACACATATCGAGCTCTCATGACTAAATAATTTCGTGATTGGAAAAGTGGGCGGGGCCACGCCCATAAAAAAGTTTTAATTTTAAGGTACTTGCACTGGACTGATTTTTCTGAAACTTTGCACACATATTGAGCTGTCACGACTTTATAATTTCGTGATCAGAAAAGTGGGCAGGGCCACGCCCATAAAAAAAAGTTATCATATAGAGGTACTTGCACTAAACCGATTTTTCTGAAACTTTGCACTCATATTGAGCTGTCACGAATTTACAATTTCGTGATAAGAAAAGTGGGCAATGCTACGCCCATAAAAAAAAGTTATAAGTATGAGATACTTGCTCTGGACCGATTTTTTTGAAACTTTGCACACATATTGAGCTGTCATGACTATATTATTTCGTGATTAGAAAATAGGCAGTGCCACGCCCATTAAAAAAGTTATAATTTTTAGCTTTTGGCACTTGATATTCCATTTAAATTTATAAAACAATTTTATTCATTAAGGGGCGTAGCAACGCGCGCCGGTCTTTTCTAGTAAGAAATAAAAAAAGCCATAAACCATAAAAATAAGTTAAAAAATTTATATTTTATTGTCAATTTACCGTAGGTACCCAATATTTGCCAAATATGTGTAATGCAGCAAACAACGTCAGAGTGGGCGCACTAAAGCGCCTTGTAGCAACAATGGATGGCAACTATTTACTTCTATATATTTTCGTAGAACAAAAACAAATGCAAGCAACAAAATTTTCCAGATTGTAATTTTGTAGCAACGCCTCGCTTAAAGCACCCACCCTGTCGCCACTTCAAATTACAATTAAAAAATTAAAATATTTACAGCCTCTATATATTTATATTTTAAATAACACAAAATTTTTGTTAATAATTATTAATTTTTATTTAGGAAACATTGTTAAAAAAGGGAGCTTAAGCTGTCCATGCTCTTTCTTCCACATCATTCAATTTTGTTCTAAAGACCTCGTCCTTCATAAGCTGTCGTATTTGTGGACCTACAAATATGCCTTCTTTTACTTTAACATCTCTGATTCTAAGAAATTTCCTCTTAATGTATAGAAAGGCTTCACCGTCCTTGCTCATTGCTTTGACAAAATTGTTCATTAGGCCTAGCTTTATATGAAGAGGAGGCAAAAGAGTTTGTTCTTTTTGATTTAATGGCTCTTCTGCAACATTTTTTTCTCCTGGAATAAAATATACTCTTTTCGGCCAAATTTTAACATTGTAGTGTTTTTCTTTCGCGCGGCTTTCCCGTTCACATAAGAAGTAATAAAACTTAGTATATCCACTTTGCAATCCATTTAACATTGCTACGACTTTCAAATCTGCAGATTCCATGAGTAATGTGAATCATCTTCATGCTACAATAGGTTTCTTTCATATTTCTTGCATACGCGAGTGGGACCGATGGAAATTTGTTGCCATTTTGAAGTAAAACGGCATGCAAACTTGTCTTGGATAAATCAATAAAGAGCCGCCAATCCTCAGATTTATGACTGAAATACAGTTGTCGCAAAAGTCTATCAGCATTATCACAAAATATCAAATCTTCCTCTCTGCTGAAATAACTCAAAAAAGGTTGTTCTCTATTTCGAAAGTACGAGACGTTAACGTTCTTTTGCACCAAATTCTATTCTTTTAATTGGGATGCAAGAAGCTCAGACTTGTTTTTTTTTAAAGCCATATTTTACGAACTATGTTATTTATATCAGTTTAATTCGAAAAATAAGGTTTACTCGTTCGACTTCCAAATAAATGCGAAGAAACACTCATTTAGGCGTTAGTGGATTCAGTTGCTGCAGAAAGACCATCTCCTTCATCGTCTGAAGGAGGCAATGGAGGTAAAAATTTACTTGTAAACTGGTTAAATGGTCGTTTGACTCATTAAGTAGTTGGATATATAACTTTATTTTTGGTTTTTTTCGTAGACCCACATGTTTTAGTATGGCAAAAGTAGCAATAATTTTGATGATTTTGTGGTTCACTCCAAATTAATGGCTTCATAAAGACTTATGACTTCCTTTTGCACAATCTGTTAAAGAACTTGCACAGCTACTACAACACATTTATGGCAGCCAATTTTTATCTCTATCATCTAAGGGAAACTCAAAATAACCGCGATAAGCATTTTTAATCCTGGAAGATATTGTCTCCCGTCGAGAACTTAAAGTTAGATTGCCACATACGTACCAAAATAAATTTGGAGATTTGTTACAAATCCTTGACATTTTGTAATATGAAAACGTTTGTGGGTTCTTTAATTGCCTTATTTGTTTACACAATAACAAAGTACACTATAAGATTTATTTACTGTTGCCGATTTTAACCGCACGATATTCAAATTAAAGTGACTCACTTATTGTCCATCAGTTTTTATACATACAATAAATAGTGTTCTTTATTTGAAATCACAGCTAATTGAAAAATACTGTTATAAATTTTAATTCCAAGAACTATGCAAAATACCGTTGTTCTTTAGTTCCATTACCTGCTTAGCTAACGAAATGTTACATATGTATATCACATGAACGGCTGGTTGCATTACAATATTGGGACCTGCGGTAAATTGACAATAAAATATAAATTTTTTATCCGATTTTTATGGTTTACGGCTTTTTTTATTCTTAATATAATAAGCTCTAAGAAAAAAAGTGCAAAATGTTGAATATTTGTTTTATATTTTTTTTAATTCCATTTTTAAATTGAAAAATATTACAAATTTTGGAGGAAAAAAAATTTTGTTCTCCATTAATTTTTGAATAATTCCAAAACTGTAAGAGATAGAGAAAAATTCTTTTCGACTAAAATAAATACAGTATTTTTCGGTTAATTGACCATACGGTTAATTTGTTTCCACGCTTAATTGAACCACATGATCGGGCAAAAATATTGCATACGAAAATCATGTAAATTTCCTCGGATAATTGAACCCGGTTAATTGATTTTCCCGCTTAATTGGTTCATAATTCATATCATCAAAAATAAATTTCCTTTAACTCTTACCCGGTTAATTGCATTATTATTGAAAAATAATCTGGCATTTTTGCACAGACATATTTGACATCATTTGTGAAAAACACTGGGTGGCATCTCTACTATGTACAGGTATGTAATTGAAAACATAAATATCATGGTACAATTATCAGGTAGCCTCACTAAAACAGCTGATTGTTTTTTTCTCTACCTTAAGGTTTAAATAAGATGTCAAATTTTGTTTATGTATATGTTTATATTGTGTACGTATATATTCTACCGCCAAAAAAACACGCACACACATTTGCTTTTTGACATTTATGCTATAAACACAATCAAGTCCACCGACCATCAACTACGAGATGTCAAAAATAGAATACATGCGTGCTTATGAAAATAACGGCTACTTTTGTAGCCCGTAGCCAACTTAGGCTAATTTCTATTTTTCTTGGCTACAAAAAACCGATTAGTGCTACCAATACAATAAATGCATGAAATTGTGGTTTTAAAAACGCAATACTATAAATATCGCTATTAAAAACTATTGTAGTGGCACCATTGGTTAACTTTAATACATATGTCAAAACAGATGTTTATTTTTCGTAGTTAGTGGTCGGTAGTCGTTAAAAGAATTAAGTAGATGGCGACTTGGCTATTTTTGTAGTCGGTAGTCGATGGTCGGTAGCCTTTGATTGTGTTTATAGCTTTAAGTCGTCGTATTCCAGCAACAAAATACATTAAGGATTTTGTTGTTGCAGAACTGAGGCTACCTGATGATTGTACCATGATACATATGTTTACTGCTAAGAGCTAGTTTACCAGTCGTGATTCAGCTCTGGTCGGGTCAAGAACTCGCGCGTTTTTGCCATTGTCGTTTAATGGCAATCAGGTTGTCCCTTTTTATCTGACTTCGAGAGTTTTGCGTTTCACTCTCGCGTGGTTAACTGTGTGGCGCCGCGTAACTGTGCTTTGGATACAGTTACCAGACTATTCTACAGTTAACCGCGTGTTTTCGTCTTAATTGAAGGAGTACCAAATAAACTCATTTTACTTGTGACTGGAGGAGTACCATATAAACTCAATTTACATGAGACTGAAGGAGTTCCATAAAACTCAGCAGTAATTATTGTTCAGACGTCTCCGACTTCCTATACAATGGTATAGGTCGACCTGCGGTACCTGAACCAAAGTTTTGTAACTGGAGGAGAACCATTAAACTCAATTTTTATTTATTGTTCGAGTGTCTCCGACTTCCTATACAGAGGTATAGGTCGACTTGCGGTGCCTGAATCAACGTTTTTAACTGGAGGAGAACCATTAAACTCAATTTTATTTATTGTTTCAATGTCTCCGACTTCCTATACAGAGGTATAGGTCGTTCCACGAAGAGTGAACTTAGTGAATACATGGCTTTTTGGTTAGGTACCTCTGCCATCAAAATTATAAAAACCAAAAAAAAAGAACTAGTTTACACGAAGGGACATGTCCCTGCGACTCTGCTTGCGTTGGCTTGAATTTTCTTTTGGTGTCCCTTCTAAAATCTTCTTGCGTTTACATGAAGGGATTTTGTTGCAGGGACAAAGCGACTTTTTGACGTTAAATTAACTAATTCTTTTTATCCCTTCAATCGTAAGAAGGGCTGCCATACATATACAATTAATAATTGGTCAACAGTAGCAAAGGCAATACAAGTATTTAAAAAAGCAAAATTAAATAAATTTCAAGAAACATAATGGCTGATATTTCAAAAAAAGAAATTATTGAAGAAATTTGAAATTATTTTATTTATTATAAATACTAATATCTTTTCGTCTTGATAATTTTACACAAACTGACAAACATAGAAAAAATATTGAACATATAAAAAATAGCTACTATGAATAAGAATTTATATTGAAACTATAAAAACGTTCAAGTAATTCTAACAAAATTGTTGACCTAACTGAACTGGCTGTTGAAGCGTTAGATCTAGATGATGCTGAAAATATATAAATAATTTTTAATTTGCTAAAATGCTATAAAAACGCAAATAGTTTACCGAATAAAAGAAGAAGAAAGGTGTGGGTAAAACCATGGAGGTTAGAGCAAGAGATAAGCGGTTTATGTTATTTTTAATAAATGATCTATCATTTGATATTTCATATTTTTTTTTTTTGCAAATTCCATAAAATATCAGTCTGGCAACACCGGTCACACATAACATGACAAGAATGCAAGAGAACGAAAGATATAAAAGAGAAATGTCAAATTTGTCCCCTCAAATTCACAAAACGTGCGACAATTGCTACCCCGTACTCCACGCCGCACCCCTCACCCCAAACTCGTGTCGCAGGGGACATGTCCCTTCATGTAAACACGCTCTAAGGAAAAACCATGAATTGATTTTAGTTTATAAATTTTATTTTTTTGGAAAACTATTGTGCACATAAATAGTGCATTTAATAGTACATACCTACAATAATAAATACCTGCGTATACACATACATATATGTACATTTTTTTCGTTTAAGGTAAAAACAAATTATTTTGAAAAACTTAAAGTGCACATATGCGATTTCTTTTAATTCATTAGTAGTTCCAATTATGCGTGATTTCTGTAATTGAACAAACTGTTCAATTAAACGTGATTCTTGTAATTGAACGAATTGTTCAATTAAGCGGGTATCGGCTAATTGGTTCCCCGGTTAATTGAACAAAAAGTTGTGCAAATTTTGATGTGCAATTAACCGAAAAAAACTGTACAATTTTGTTAGACATCTTCTGGTGTTTTATTTTTGAAAACCGGATGACTGGTTCTCGAGTAAGGATGAAATATGTCTCCATACCTGACTAATTTAGGGGAAAAAATTTGCCACGCCCATAAAAAAAATCCCGATTTGATGGAGAAAAACCGACAACGGATTTGAGTTCAGCGCATCATATAGTTGACATAGTTTTAATTAACGGGAAGACAAAAAATGATTTTTGTAGAGCAGTGTTATCATTACAAATAAATAAAAAAAATTAAATTTTCAAAATTTGTATAGCAACAAAATTATTTTTTTCCTGAGGCTAACATATTGTTGGATATAGAGTATCGAGGGTATGGAATCTTAATTTGGCATGTTACATACCGTTGGGAAGGCTAATTTGTCTTGTTTCTTATTATATGTTCCGTTTTTAAGGTTTTATAAATACTTGCACACAAATAGGAAATAATTGAAAATAGTGCATATAAAAATCTATGTACTGAGTGACACAACTTTTGTTTTATTTATATTCCTATCGGATCCCACTAAGCGACCTTAAAGCTCTTAAAAGAAAAGCCCTAAGCTTTCTTTTAAGCAATAAAAAAAGGGCACATTTTAGAAAAAAAAATTGTTTTACAAAAAAATTAATTAAAAAATTTTTTTTTTAAATTTTTTTTGGAAAGATTGAAGAAATAGCTATCTAAACTATGTATTTGGGACAAATTTTGCTGAGACCAATAGGTAATAAGTTACAGGGATGAAAAGAAATACCTACTTGGCCAAAATGTCAAATTTGGACCACCTATGTATCAGAGAGTTCTTGACCGATATTGCTAAAAATTTGTGTCTGAGCTACTATTCAATAGAACTAGCTTTGGTGCAAACTCATCCCGATCAGAAGACATCGGTTTCAAAAGTTGGTACTCTTGAGGCGAAATGACCCATATATATGTATATATGTCAAATATAGTAGTTACGGCTTTGCCCTCTCTAACCTCTTTAAAAAAGTAAAAAATCCAAGACGGCTCCTGAATAAAAATGACGCAACAATTTTTTTTCCCCAACAATACCCATATTAGGTATTTTAGAATACAGTTAAAATGTAAAAATTCAAAATCAATGATCTAAAGTCTAAATCTAGGTTTAACTACGGCGTTTATACCTATGTAAAAGGTTTTCCAATAAGATTGATATGATTTCTTTAAAGAAACATAAACTTATTGTTAAGGAAATTCAAAAATTTTTTAATCAATTTTTATTTTTTTTTTATTCGCTTGATATAATGTTAGTTGTGGCTTGGAATCTATCACTTAAAATGTAGTGGACTGAAAGCGCGAGATGCAGATGCGCTTGCTGATCCCACTAAATCCCTCCAATGGAATTGTCCTCATTGTTAATAAAATTTGTTGTAGATAAACTTAAGTCAGCTGATTTTTTGATGATTTTTGGGGATTTTAATATTCCGACTGCATTCTGGACTACATCAGATGATACAGATTTCTTTGTACCGATTACGTCACATGATTGGAGTCAAGTGTCTTTCAAATAAATAAAATTTTTAAAAACAACAACCGCTTATTGGATCTCGTATTTGTAAATAATACCTCTCTATTCGACGTATCTAGGACTAACCCCTTATTTATTCCTGAGGATCGACACCATCCTACATTGTTAATTTCTACACCATTGCCTCAAAAGGAAACTGTTCACACTGTATCTGAGTCGCTCTGTTTTAAACGTACGAACTACCATATGTTAAATAACTTGTTATATAATATTAACTAATTTGAAATTCTTGATTTTTCTTATTATGGTAGTAATTTTGATCAAATCGTGCAGAAATTTTACTCTATTCTCTTCAGTTGTTTATCAGCAAGCACTCCATTATTAAAAATGATTACATCAAATCGTCCTCCATGGTATTCCCGTACTTTAACTTGGTTAAAAAATCGGAAAAACCGTTTATATAAAAAGTTCATGAAGAGCATCGTAGCTATTATCTAATAGCTCAAAGCCGTTATATTTTTGAGAACAAAAAATGTTATGCATCGTATATAAACAAAATGAAATTTTACTTTAAAAAGAATCCGAAAATGTTTTATAATTTTGTCAATTCCAAACGTAGAGTTTCAATGTATCCAACTACTATGAAAATGAATAATTTTGCTTATTCCAATAATGTAGATATTGCCAGTTATTTTTCTGATTTCTTCGCCTCTACTTTTTCTGCAAAAACGTTCCATAGTTCAATATATCCTTATGATATTACTTCGTCTTCATCAATTAATATATCGTCTTTAGATGTCGATACTGTCTTAAAAAGTCTAAGAAGTTTAAAAAATTCTTATAATCCTGTCCTGCATATTAAAAAATTGTGCCGGCGCACAGTGGCACCTTTTGACTTTTTTCGTTGCAAAAATCATAAGTCTTTAAATAATTAATGTATTTTAAAGATTTAAAAAGATGTTGACAGAAGACACTTTAAGCTTCAAAATAATGTTTACAAAATACTGCTTGAAGTACAGGGTGCTCCAAAAATTGCAGTTAAAATAGGATATTTTTTACAGTTAAATATTAACATGTTTTTTTAAATATAAGTTTTTTATTTGTATCGTAAATACACATTTTTATAAACTATTAATATATAAATCTAAGTAAATTTATAATAAGTAACTAGTTTAATCCGGTGCGCTTTGCAATACACATTGTTCAAATCCGAAAGTTTAGAAAAAAAACACTCTAATATAACATGTTAAACCAATATTAAATTTTTTTTATTTCTATTACAGAAACACATTTTTAAATTAATTTTAATATTAATATATTTATTTATGCTATAGATATAATGTTTTCTAGTATATATTTTATTTAGCTAGAATAATTGGTTTTTATTAGTTAGTTCTCTTTGAAATAGTCATTAACATTGGGAGCGTTATATAATAGACTTAACATATCGGAGATATAATAATGTTCTTTCAAATACTTTCGAGATCCTTCATGTCTTCGTGATGAAATTAGTCTGAAGAGGCCGCCAACATATTGAAAAGGTCCGCAATCTGTCTAATCCGTGAAATTTTGCAAGTATTCAAGTATCTAAATTTTTTGTAGTCTTTGTTTTTGCATTCCAGGGCTTCTTCTGACAACTCTCAAATCGGTAAGCGTTGATATTCAATTAAACTTTTACCATGAGCCAAAATCTTATGAACCGTAGGAGTTAGTTTTTTCACTGTACATTTGAGCTAAAAGTTGGGCAGTGTTTGATGCATAATTATCAAACTTTGAGGCATTTACCATTTTCTAGAGTTTATAACATTTAGGATAACTGCCAACCTTTTTATAATATTATTGTCGACCCCAGTAATTCGGGCTGTTACCTTATCAATTTCAAAAAATTGCTCTTGACATATTACCATCGCTAGTTTTTCCATCCCCCTGCATTGGGCAGTCTACTTTCAGACCAAGTTTCTTAAGAAATTCATTTTGTATAATTTTGTTTCTTTTTGTGTTGCGTTCATATCAAAACATTCACCTTCACGCGAAATTGTATACGCTAGTTTTAAAATAAACTCCATGCACCTAATTCTGGCATATAATAGAGAAATTACATATTCATAATTTTGCTCATTACTTGAGTTGATGAGGTATCTGTTATTACATTTAAGACTTTGCCATCAATCATTGTAAGAAAAAAATCATAATCAATCGAAACACTTTTTCCATTTTTTATTTAATAACAGAAGAATTTAGTTCTGAAATTTGCTTTTTATATCGTTCACTGTAGATTTGATTATTTCTGAACACCCCTTTGCATATTGAAAAAATATCGGACGGCAAAAATTAACTGATGATGGGCGAGGATTGTATCTGTAATAGTTGTGTCATTTGTCGATATTGATAGCACTTTGACCGGATGATCCATCACATCCCCACTTATTTATCAATGTAAGCTTATCTGGAAGTGATACTGCTTCCTCTTCAAGCAAACTTTGAATAAAGCGTTTGGCTGTATGATCCATTAAGTCTTGCAGTTTTACCTCTACCGATACTTCAGTAACCTTTACATTAGGTGGCACTGCTTTTTTTTGGCAGATGTAATCTCTTTGAATCCAGGAAGAATATTCACATTATGGTTTTTTAAAGAGCTTCGTAAAATAAAATATTTTTCCTTTGACAATCCCAATTCCATAAACAAAGCTAAGGCTTCTTCTGTATTATACTTTGTGGGTAAAGCATTTAGTGGAGTAGAAATACTCCCTTTGATTCTCTGCAGTCGAACTGGCCTTGCAAGCACCACAGCTTTTGTAATAACGAACCTTAATTTGTCTTTATCTTTTACAAACTTAAGACATAATGCTCCTGAAAGATGCGATTTAGATATATCTTTTGTGGCATTTTCAAGTTTACGTTTTCTTGTGTACTCAGAACACTCGTTTATAGTTTTTGCAGGTTTTCCTTTTTTTGTCAGAAAATGTATGCGGTTCTGCGATGTTGGGTTGCTTCTCATAAATGCTTTATTCGTACGGTGTGAGGCAAGCCATTTTTCTTTATTGTTAGGAAAACAAAGTGAATTTTGGTATGAACATCCATTTTTTTGATAAATCGTGTAGTTTTTCCACAATAGCCAATTTAAATGCATTTTCATTATCTGAGTTTCTGAATAACTCCAACAATTCTAAATTGGTAAATGTCATTATCGCACTTTAAAATAAAATTGTATAAGTTCTGTTACTGGCCACTAGTTTTAGAAAGTAAAAACCTAACTGGCTGCATTATACATTTGCGGTTTAATTTGTACCCTAAAATTAAAAAAAGGGTTTCAACTACCTAACTTGAGCAAAAAACAAGTAAGAGCGCTATATTCGGCCGTGCCGAATCTTATATACCCTTCACACCGTGTAGTCATGCAATAACAGTAGTTTGTATCACAATTCCATATGATATACGTACATACATATAAAAACAATACATATATAAAAACATCCACATTGTAAAATTATAAATTTACGTATGTAAAAAAAATAAAAAAAAAATTAAAAAAAAAAAAATTTAAAAAAAAAATTTTAAAAAAAATTAAAAAAAAAAATTAAAAAAAAAAAAATTTTAAAAAATAATTAAAATATATATAATAAATACGAAACAAAAAAAATATTTAAAAAAAAATTAAAAAAAAATAATAAAAATATAAATAATATATTAAAAAAAAAAAATTAAAAAAAAATTAAAAAAAAATTAAAAAAAAAATTTAAAAAAAATTTTTTTTGGCTCAGCTGGGATTCAATGCCACGTTTTCTCTAACCAGTATACACGTTTGTATGTATGTATGTTGTTGTTGTAATGTTGTTTTTGTGAAAAAAAAATCGAGGTGGTCGTGGGTTTTTGCTCATATCTCAGTTGTTTATGTACCGATGTTTCTGATTTTCAATACCGATCTACTCCCGAATATTTCCGATATTTTAATACCTCACCCGAGTCCAAGCGATGTCGGGGCGCTTCAAAAAGTTGATTTCAACATACACACGGACAGACGGACAGACTGACAGGGCTTAATCGACTCCCCTATTCATAAGCTTTCAGAAAATATATACTTTATGGGGTCGGAAATCAAAATTGTAGAAATTTCACACGGAATGACAAACCTATATATACCCTTCTTCACTGTGTGAAGGGTATAAAAAACTAACTGGAATAAATACCTGCAGTTTATAGTTTATTCAGTATAAAAAAGTTTTAAAAATACCTGCCTACTTTTATAACAGTGTTTTTAAATTGAAATAAATATAAAAAAATCCAATAGTTATGCCTACCTGATTGGCAGATCAAAATATTGTTCATTATTTAACAAGAAGCAATAAAAATATGCAACAAGTAACTTTATTTTACACTGAAATTGCTGCAGTGAAAAAAAATTTATAAACCCTTTTTTATTTCTTTTCACATTTTGCACACATCTTTGTTACATACTTAAAAAATGAAAAAATTTTCTCGTTTTCGCTATGAGGTTGTAACATTGTTCTTCTTATTTCACCTACAGCGGCAACCTACGGCAACAAAAGTAAGTTAAATTATTTAAAGTATTATGTAGCAAATATGCTCAGAAAATATGGGCGAGACCATTTTCGACCATTTTTAGAAATGCTCTTCTATTTTATTTGTAAATATGACCTAAATATAGGGTGTCTGAAAAGCGGCTACTGCCGAAAAAGTAGGACATCTGCTAAACATTTTACTACTTATTTTAATTAAAAACAAACATACCTTAAAAAAAAAAATAAAAAATAGTAATCAAACGGCAATTATTTTGACACTTTAATTCTAAAGTGCATTTATTTTTTCAAGATCGCCCTTTTTTTTCCTTTCTGAAAAATTGTCGACTTTGAGCAGGTCTACAAACTATAATTTGTATGCAATTAAGGAAAACGTTTTTGAATTGTGATCAGTAAGTAGTTCTTTATACCATGTTTTCATTCATTTCACAAAATTTAGTCATGAAATTTTGTATTTTTGCCACGGGTTTTAGGAAAAGGCGCCACTGTGCGGCGTTTTGGCTAATCCTATCAGTCATTTATTTAACAGTTTTTTGAAATTTGGTATATTTCCTAAATGCTGGAAAGATTCATTTATCATCCCGCTTCATAAATCTGGTGCCGTAGTGATATTACTAATTATAGAGCAATAGCTTAACTTAAATCCATTCCTAAACTGTTTGAGAAAATATTAACGGACATCCTAACTACCCAAATATCAACAATTCTTTCTCCAGCACAAAATGGTTTTTGTAAAGGTTGATCTACATCCACAAACCTAATGGAAGTAACGTCCTTCATCAATTTTGTAATGCTAACCAAACTGATGTAGTCTACACTGACTTTAGTAAAGCTTTCGATAAGGTTAACCATGATTTATTGTTAGTGAAGCTCAAAAATTTAGGGTTTCCGGTTAACCTTTTAAAATGGATTAGTTCTTATTTACAGGATCGGAGACAATGATTGTATATCAAAGCATATTGAAGTAACTTCCGGAGATCCTCACGGAAGTCATCTCAGCCCCATCTTATTTTTATTGCTTATAAATGATCTTCCAAAGGCTATTCAATACATGCTGATGATGTAAAACTTTATTCATGTATAAGAACTTATGACGACAGTTTTTATCTCCAAACTGATTTGAATAATTTTTTTTAATTGGTGTACGGTAAATGTTATGGAATTGAATTTAACAAATTGCAAATCTATGACTTTTTGCAGATATTCACCGATTTCAAATGTTTACTCTCTAAATGGCTCTTGATTCGTTTTTAGATCTTGGAATTCTCTTTGATCTAAAAATTAATTTCAACTCACATGTAATAATGACAGTAAATAAAGCTAATGGGGTATTAAGTTTCATAAAGCGTTGGGCTAAACAAAATTTATTCACGTCATTGGTAAGACCTTTACTGGAATATGGATTAGTAATTTGGGATCCCCAATATGATGTGTATATTCACAAACTTGAATCAGTCCCAAAACAATTTTTGCTGTTCAGCCTTTGTAACCTTCGTTGGAATCCTAATACAAACTTACCGTCATATCGAAGTCGTTTACTTCTCATTGCACTCCCAACGTTACAAAGCCGAAGAATTGTTTCCAATATTGCATTTTTCATGAATCTTGTTCAAGGTAAAATTGATTCTACATATCTTCAACGTAAAATATGCATCAATGTTCCTAATAGGCTGCTCAGATCTTATGAAACGTTATATGTAAGTATGTATATACCATTTCATAGATCAAACTACATTAACTTTGATCCAATTAGAAGAATTTGTGCTGAGGTAAATAGTTCTATGTTCACACTGACTTTTCTGATAATGTTGCTGTAACAAGTGGAAAGCTGATAAGGTTTCTAAACTCAAATGCATTCGTTTAATGTTGTTTTTATCTTTCTTTGTTTTTGTAATTATTATTTTCTTTGGAAAAATATTGCTCAACTGTAAATTTTATTATGTTGATTAAATAAAAAAAATTTTAAGTGCAATCGATACAACTAAGTTCTAAATAAATGTCATTCAAGTGGCCTCCACGACTTCTTCTGCTGGAACGAATGCGATGAACCCAATTTTCAAGCACTTTTTCCACTAAATCGAGTCGTATGTCACGAATGGCACATTCAATATTGACTTGTAAAGCTTAAAGAGAGTCTGGTTTTTTTTCGAAAGGCCAATGACTTCAAATAACCCCAAAAAAAAATAGTCAAATGGTGTTAAATCAAAACTTCTTGGAGGCCATTCACAATTTCTTAAAATTATCGAATCTCCAAACTTTTCTCGCAAAAATTCAATTGTTGCATTTGCTGAGTGGCACGTAGCCCCGTTTTGTTGGAACCAATTAAGACAATACATTTTTTAGATACTGTTCGCAGTTTGTGAAATCTTAAGTTTAATAATTCTTTTTATTATACCCTTCACACAAAAGTCAAAAAGGGTATATATAGGTTTGTCATTCCGTTTGTAATTTCTACAATTTGCATTTCCGACCCCATACAGTATATTCTGAAAGCAGGCTCGGATCTAGCTTAAGCTTTCTTTTGAAGCATAAGTGAAAAAAAAATTTTAATAGTTCATTCAATCAAAATAAATATTTATTACACAACGAAAAAAAAATTAAATAAAAAATTTTCTGACATAAAGTTTAACAAAAACTTATTTAGCACAACTGCTGGATCAACTTCGATTTGGTTGTGAATATGTAACATGGCTAGCCCGTTTAGCCCGTCCTCTGTCATGAATGATCTCAGCCACGTTTTAATGCGACGAAGGGTAGAAAATGATCTTTCGACCGTAGAAAGTGAAAATTTTAATTCGTCGAAATTATTCGTCGCACTGTTTGTGTGCATTTTCATATACACAAATATGTTTTATTTTCTAAGACGAATAATCGCAACGAGCTTAAAAATCTAAACACAAAGAAATATAGTTACTCCATCAGCTGCAACATGTAAACAATAAATGCAGAATTAGTTTGTACGTTCTGTGCTGTTATGAATCTGCTGTTTTGCTTCTGTTCAATTGAATATCTGTATCAGAGACCTGCGCCGAGCACTGGCGGCGGTGGCTAACTGGAAAATAATTTGCTGTAGTTAAATATTTTTGTGGTAAAACACACGAAATTTTCCATCTTTTTAATATATTGAAAACAAAAACGAAAATTTTATTTTGTTTTTAATACAATTATAAGAAATAAAATGTCGTTCACATTTGAATAAACAGGCAAGAAAAGTATAATAAAGCGATCGGCGGCTAAGTTTAAGCCGAATTATAGCCGAAAAAACTTCGGCGGCGGCGGCTACCTGGAATGGTCGGCGGCTCGGCTTAGTCGGCTATTAGCCGTTCGGCGCAGGTCTCTGATTTGTATGTGTGGTTTGTTGTTACTTTTTCGTTATGTTCTGTTGCGGACAAATCTGTAGAAAATATTTAGAATTAAACATTAAGTGACGGCCACTGAAAGAGAAACAGCTGTTATTAACGTGCCTTTATTTTAAAGGTGACTACAGAGAGACTCTCTTTGCTTGTATATGAAATCTGACACTACAAATTTCTTTTTTATGTACGGATTTTAATGACAAAAATATACAGAAAATATAATAAGCTTGTTCTTGTAAGGTTATCTTTTAAAGTAATTAGTTTTTACAGAAGAAGTAACTACAAAAATTAAACAGCAAAAAGGGAACGTCACAGAACGACAGCAAAAAGTAAAGACTAATGAGGCCTTAATTAAATACATTTGAAACAAATAAAATTATCAATGCAAATTTATGCAAAATTTTTTAAAATAAAATGGAATAAATAAATGTTTGTATAATCTTGAATCCAAACATTTCAATGTGCGGAAAAAAACCAAAATTTGGGAAAGAGTAGGTAGTTTGTTTAATTTATCCGTTAAGTTGAAATTTAAGTTATCTTGAAGCACTTTTAAACTTTTTATATGCACATAAACTGAAATTTCTAGGTGATTCATGGCAAAAACGTTGGCGAGGACTTCGTGACACTTATAAAAGAGCTGATAAACTTTCCTCCGGTAGCGGTGCACCAAGTTCGGCGAAAAAAATTTAAGTACATGGAGTCGATGCATTTTTTAAATAAATATAAGGATTCCCGACCGTATGTCTATACTTAAAACTAAATTTTTATACCCTTCACCGTGGGCGATATCATTTCACTTGTAATTTCTACAATATGTATTTGCGACTCCATAAAAAAGATATTGTTGGAAATCTTTGTATGGAAGTGGATTGAGCGATGTCTGTCTATCCATGTGTTAATGGAAATCACTTTTCTGAAACTCACGTATATCGCTCATACCTGTATGTGGTATGTAATAAAAAATAAATATTTTATGGTGGCGTTTAAAACATAATGACGGATCAAAGAGTTCAGACAGGAAATACATACGGCACTTACTTGTTATTACTTGTTCTATTTCTCTTTTTATGTCAATTCTGATACAAAATATTTTTTGTTATAGAACTATTGGAAATGTTGTAGACGATCAAATTGATTTTGATTAACCTTTCGATTGCCCGTCATCTACAGTTTTGACTGCTAACGTAAGCACAGATGAAAGTAATGACGTGAGTGAAACTTATTCAAAAAAATATAGAAATGTAAACCTAAGTTTATATTAAACTAGAAAAGCCCGGTGCGCGTTGCTACGCCCCTTAATGAATAAAAATTCATTCTGAATTTTAATTGAATATCAAGTGCAAAAAGCTAAAAATTATAACTTTTTTTAATGGGCGTGGCACTGCCCACTTTTCTAATCAAGAAATTGTATAGTCATTACAGCTCAATATGTGTGTGCAAAGTTTTAGAAAAATCGATCTAGTGCAAGTAGCTAAAAATTATTTCTTATGGGCGTGGCACTGCCCACTTTTCTAATCACGAAATCGTATAATCATGAGAGCTGATTATGTGTGTGCAAAGTTTCAGAAAAATCGGTCCAGTGCAAGTTCCTCAAAATTATAATTTTTTTTATGGGCGTGGCCCCGCCCACTTTTCTAATCACGAAATTATATAGTCATGACAGCTTAATATGTGTGCAAAGTTTCAGAAAAATCGGTTTAGTGCAAGTAGCTAAAAATGATAACTACTTTTTATGGGCGTGGCCCCGCCCACTTTTTTCCACCCATAAACACTCCCTGGTATGTGTACAACAACTTACCAAAGTTTGATCCCGATCGGTTTTACAGTTTCTGAGTCTATAGCTAACACACACACAGAGTTTCACTTTTATATATATAGTTATAGAGATTGTAAACCTCAGAATTGCAATTATTTATATTCGCGTACCTAATCATGCCTGTTCTGTGTTCCGAGTTGAATTACGTTGTTCGTTATTTTTTTTTTTTTTATGAATATCATAGCAAATAAATAATATTGTATTTTTAATATACGAAGAGCAAGAGTTCTGCCAAATCATCTCATCAGCCGATGAACGGTTGGCGTGAGAAATGCGAGAAGATAACATGTGTTCAGATGAATCTCTCCACGTTTCTGGGATAAAAATTTTATTTTCTTCATGGTCGGCCATATTTTCTTCAAAGTATCCACTGCTTTTTTCTATCATTACATAATTATGAAGAACTACCGTAGCTAACACTATTTTGTCAACGTGTTTCGGTGAAGCGAAAGTGTTTTCAATGTGTACAAGAGCAGCAGATAATTTTTTGTTGAAATTTTGTACCACAACTGGCAAGTTTCGTCCAGGATTAGGCTACGTTTTAATGGGAAAGCGTTATCTCCCACAAAGAAATAAGGGAAGGATTTATCTATGTATGCCTAATTACAACATAGCACAATTAAATTATTTGGGTGATTCACAAGGTGTCTTATCATGTCATATTGTCCTAAAATTTTACAATGGTTTAAAAATGTTGTTGTTGCTTTTCAAACAAAAAGTGTCTTATAATAATAGAACTTTGTACGCTATTGGGTGATTCACAAGGTGTCTTATCATGTCATATTGTCCTAAAATTTTACAATGGTTTAAAAATGTTGTTGTTGCTTTTCAAACAAAAAGTGTCTTATAATAATAGAACTTTGTACCAGAGTCTGACTTCGGTTATCCGAAAAAAAAATAACTCGAATATTTACTTATCTTTTTCGGTTATAAGTATAACCATGCATTTATCACAGAAAATAGCTACTCGTACATGCATGAATTGCTACGGTTACGAGTATATTTATTACTTATTTTCAAGTAAAAAACAATTAAAAGTGATTTATTCTGCTCTTTCATTTTTTATCAAACAAAAAGAAAATTGGTCAGGGCTGGAACTATTTGTATAGTAAATATATATAACATAATTTATATTGCTTTTTAACTTAAATAAGCAACGAGCTAACACATAATAATATGTTTTCTTTAAATAAAAATAAATCTACTTATATTTATTATTTATTTTTAGTATTAAGAAACGCAACTGTTATACCTGAAATTTGTATGGCTTATCAACTTAAAAAAATTATTTTGATATAAAAGCAGAAAAAGATAAGTAAAAATTAAAGAAAATAAAAGTGAAAATTTAGTTGAATTGATACTGACAAGAGATATTTAACAATGTATTTTTTATTTTGATTTACTATTTATATAATTACGTATGTACTTACATTGCTTTTTGTTAGGAAAAAATCTGTAAGAATTTTGACCTTAATTATTGAAAAAAAAAAAAAAACACAAATTTCCAAGGAAAACCCATCATTAAGAAGGGTGCTCTTATACAGGTAGTGATGACAGCCTATCTGACCCAAATAAATTAATGCCAGAAAAAACCTGTAAATGTTTTTATGTTCTGGACCACATAATGGAACATTCATTGAAACATTTTTAAAACTTTATTTTGAAATCGAATTTGTGTTCACACAGTGAGATTTGAGAGTATGAATAGTTATTACCATAAATTGTATTCAAAGTCAGATATTAACCTTTCCATCCCTGCTTTTTATGTATAAAAATCTACTTCTCATCGTAAAATGAGAGGTTCTATTACATCACAAGTGTTGTCAACTTTAAGATTCAAAAAACATCAAAACAGGAAAAAACGTTTGATTTTTAAGAAGATGCGTAAAGTTTAAAATTTTGAATTTTCGATTTTATTTATTTTATAAAATTATAAATTTCGTTATTAGAACCTTTAGGCCTAAAATAAGTTTCCATATAATATCATTAATAATAATAATAATAAATTTTAAGTTAAAGTTGTAACTTTAACTTCACAGTTGGTCATATAATCGCTACTTTAAAAATAATTACAGTTTTTATGCATATCATTATTCTTTTCTTTACTTTTATAAAAAGTTATGTTTGTTTAACGATAGAAGATATCAGAAACATATATATTTAAATTATAACTAATAATAATATATAATATATAATCTATTTATAAGCTAAGGATCTTTATAACAAAAGCATTGTCTATTATTAATTCTTATCATTTTTGTTGCGTTGTTTCGTAAGAAATTTACCTTGCAAAAATTGTTCTTTATTTGAATTTAGTATTTTTACTTCGATAAGAAAAAGAATGCACTAAAGAATTTGAGAAATCACATCGAGCAATGACTCAAATTTTTTGCGCGACAAAAATTTTAAAAAGCACAAATAATATTGCATAAAGCCAAAGTTGACAACGCTGGATAGAAACACAACAAAGAGAGTGTAATTATTTCTGTAAAATACCTGATACCCAGCAAACAAGAACACAAATATTAAAGTATTATGCCGTGTTATACATTCTAAGCTAATATTTTAAGCTGTATAACGAGACAAATCAATTTTAAAAGGTTTTAATCAACCACTAAATAGTTATTTATAAGTAAATAAACATAATGCTATTATCTGATTATTATTTTCCCGCAGAAAAAAACGATATTCTGTTTTTGTTTTTTTGGAAAATTAATAAAGAAAAACAAACAAAAACCATATAATTTTTTCTTGACGGACTTAAAATATCTAAAAAAAGTTAATAAGAAAAACAATAAACAACAAATATATCTGTTAAAACTAATAAATATATCTTAATATAAGATTTTTTTCTTTTTTATAAATTTAAAATAAATCCCACATGCTCGCTGGGCATTGCTAAAAAAATAACGCATGTCGTTGTTTCATCAACCCCTAAATTAAAAATCATAAAAAAATGTCTCTGTCCATAATTCATCTAGCAACCAGGGATGCCAGTTTAATTAAACTGGATATTTTTATGATATACATTTTTTTAATTTTGTGAATTTGTTTGCTTTGTTATATTTAAGTTTTTGTAGAACAATATTTTTAGTGGTAAAACACAAAGATCAAATAATTCGCCAATAAACATTTTAATTAAAAATCACATGTTAAATAGTTTATCATATAAACTTGAAACATGAATTTATAGTAGATAACTTTTAATGTCAATGAAAATATTTTACAAAATAAAGAAAAACGCAGTAAGGAAATATGTAGAAATGCCTTAAATTTTGATATCTTAAGCCATATATTCTAAATAAAAGTTAAGTCAGGACATATATTCCAATTATATCAATACTTATATAGGAAATTAATTATGATTCGAATAAATTACCAAAGTAGTGGCATATACTTTTGCTTAGTAACACTTTTCTTTAAATATTGATGTAAACAAAACTGTATTTTGGATATTTTCAAATACTAATTAAATAGTATATATAAATTATTAATATATTAATTGGTAAATCATATTCATTTACTACCATTTGATTATTGTTTTTATTTTTTAAATATAAATGTTAGTATTTAGAAAAATTATGTGCAAAAATTGAAGTTTTTGGTAGATTTTAGTGCATTTTTTGACAAATTTGTTAGGAATAATATTTTTTGTGGCATCCCTGCTAGCAACTACGGCTGCTAAGCCGTATGCACACAAACGATCATAAAAAAACAACTAATAAATGTATAACCATTTCTACTTGATGCTCTCGCTTGAATTGTAAAAACGGTTACTCATTTTACTCGCTTTTTTTTACGGATAATCGATAACACTTAAGTACTTAAGTCCAATTTGTTGTACTGTGTACAATATAGAGTATTTATGCGAAAAATACTTAGATTTCGGTTACTTGTATATACTTATGCCGAACATCAAACGAGTATGTACGGATAGAGTAATTTTTTTAGCTGTAACCGTACGCACTTATACATGTTTTGCTAATAATACTCAATGTATATCCGAAGTTGTAATCGTTGTCATTCCCTGCTTTGTACGCTATGTTTATTGTGCTGTCGTATTTAATAAGCAGAGACCTGTGCTAAACGGCTAAGCCGTCTAAGCCAAGCCGCAACAGTTTTTGTAAGCCGTCGCCGTTCATTGTATAATTTTATCGGGCTGACATCCAAACTTGAGCGCAGTTGCTAATTTTTGATAACAAATCACTGGTGGCGTCAAATAAGATCGGCTAAGGACTCTGCTGTTTTTGTTTATCAAACAAAATTTAATTTATTTGTAATTTATTTACTTGAGTCTGCCATTACAACATCTAAAATGTACTTTTCGCACAAACTGGCTATTATTTTGTTTTTTTTTTACTTGTTTTTGGCATTATGAAGGAAAATATATATTTTTATAATTGTTTTACATCAGCTGATTTAAATTCAAAATAGCACACTTAATTATGAGGGGTTGTTCACTATAGTCTTAATTTGTCATGCTATTTTTATAGGACATATGACTTTATGACACTACTGTGAATCCCCTGATTCCCTGATCAGCAACAAGTATTTTGTTGTTGAATAATGTCAGACATTGTCGTACTTTTGCGCAGGCTGGGTTGTTGCTGGAAAACGACGACTTAAATGTCAAAAAGCATATGTGTGTGCGTGTTTTTTTGGCGGTAGAATATATACCCAGCCTGCACAAAAGTACGACAATGTCTGAATCAGACAAGTCTTACAAATATCTGACTTTTTTTGCGGACATTTCGTACAGATTTCTGTCAGACATGTCTGGGAAATTTAATGTACGACACGTCTGATAGATTTCTGACTGATTTCGTACCGATATGTCGTAAGGATTTTATTCTTTTTTGTTTACCGACATGTCTGATAGATATCTGACTGATTTCGTACAGAAATGTCTAAGTTGTTTTCATTCCTTTTGTTAAGAATTTTTTGTTTTTTTCTTTACTTTACTTTCTTTTCTTTCTTTGCCTTTACCAATTTTGTAATCTTGATTTTGTTTGTTTTACAAATTGTTTATTTAAGTCATAAAGTGCAACAAAATAGGTGATATTAAAAAATTTAATTTACTGGTGTGTTAAAAAAGTTTAAAAGTAATATAGAAAGTGATTGTTTTGTGATTAATAAACAATATATATAAAAAGAGTGTCACATCAGGCTTTTCGGAAAAATGTTCAAAAAGATGCGTATTTGGTTTTTCAAGTTAGCTTAAAATATTTAAAAGAATCGTTTTAACTATTATATGTGGCATATAAACAATTGGGTGATTCACAAGGTATCTTATCATGTCATATTGTCCTATTGTCCTAAAATTTTACAATGGTTTAAAAATGTTGTTGTTGCTTTTCAAACAAAAAGTGTCTTATAAAAATAGAACTTTGTACGCTATGTTTATTGTGCTGTCGTATTTAATAAGCAGAGACCTGTGCTAAACGGCTAAGCCGTCTAAGCCAAGCCGCAACAGTTTTTGTGAGCCGTCGCCGTTCATTGTATAATTTTATCGGGCCGACATCCAAACTTGAGCGCAGTTGCTAATTTTTGATAACAAATCACTGGTGGCGTCAAATAAGATCGGCTAAGGACTCTGCTGTTTTTGTTTATCAAACAAAATTAAATTTATTTACTTGAGTCTGCCATTACAACATCTAAAATGTACTTTTCGCACAAACTAGCTATTATTTTGTTTATTTTTACTTGTTTTTGGCATTATGAAGGAAAATATTTATTTTTATAATTGTTTTACATCAGCTGATTTAAATTCAAAATAGCACACTTAATTATGAGGGGTTGTTCACAATAGTCTTAATTTTTCATGCTATTTTTATAGGACATATGACTTTATGACACTACTGTGAATCCCCCAAATGTGTATTAAGTAATTAAGTAATAAATTAAATTAATAAAAAAATATAACATACAACTGAGTTTTATTTTATTAAATATTTCAGACAAACTTCCGAAAAACTTTCAGAAATCTATCAGAAATTCATACGAATTTCGTATAATAAATCAGAATTTCCCTGCTTTTCCTTTCAGACACGTCGGTAAAAAACTCAGAATTTCCCACGACATGTCTGTCAGAATTCGTGTCAACCACTTCATATGTTTGGCGGTCAGAAGTCTGACAGAATTCGTATAGAATTCTTATTTGTTTGTCGACATTTCTTACAGACATCTGACAGATGTCGGACAATTTTGCAGGCTGGGTACGTACACAATATATACACATACATAAACAAAATTTGACATTTTAGTTAAACCTTAAGGTAGAGAAAAAAAAATCAGCTGTTTTAGTAAGGCTACCTGATAATTGTACCATGCAAAGTATGTTTTTACAGGAAATTGGAGCCTCTTAAGAGGTATAGGCAAGTCTGTAGGAATCATATGTATCCTCGGTATTGACAGTTTCAATCATTTACGATACTATTGCTCTTAAACACAACCAATGAAAAACTCTTTTTAGTAAATTTCGCGGTCTGGATAGACTGCATCTATAATATGTTGCAGACTGTGGACGGCTCGAGTTTCGTTTAATATTAATTAAGCATAGTAAGTGCCAAAATTTGAAAAATATAAAATCCTTCTCCAATCTGAAGTTGTTGTGGGAAATCATTATGCATATCTCCACCGAGATGAGCTCTTATATTTTTATATATAAGATACAAATAAATATATAACGTTGCCAGCTGACAACTACAACCTTACAGTTCGGTTGTTGTCGACCAGCGACCCAATAATATCGAAGAAATCATTTTTTGACAGAAGTTTTGTTTCTCAGCAACTAAAAAGATTTGAATTTGAATCATTTTAATTAGGGTTAGGAATGTAACATTCAACGATTTACTATTTTGTTATAAATAGATTGATCTTAATATGCGCATTGGGATTCATAGCGGCTCCGTAATGTGTGGTGTTCTGGGCAACAAAAAATGGCATTTTGATGTTTGGTCAAATGATGTTATAATTGCAAATCATATGGAATCTGGAGGAGTTCCCGGGTAAGTGGTATTTTGATTAATGATTAAACTCTTGTAGAGTATATCGAAATTTATTATGTAAGTATATTTTAGAAGGGTTCACATATCTCAAGCAACTCTCAAGTGCCTGAATGACGCCTACGAAGTTGAGCCGGGTGATGGCGGCAGTCGTGACAATCATCTTAAAATGCTCAGTATTAGAACTTTTCTAATAAAACGCACAGAACCATTAAGGTTTGTACATACTTATCAAGGTAATCTTAACCAATTGCATGTGATCCAATTGTAGAATGTTCTCTAATATGTCTTTAAAACTTTTTTTTTTCTCATTTTGTTAAGAATTTGCGTTATTGGAATGTTATATTTTTTAATATATGAAAGCAGTTGTTTTGCAATAAAATTATTGTGAATTAATACATTTATGTGATTCCAAAGCGAATTTGTAACTAAGTAACAAAGCGAATTAATATAGATGAATACAAGTTGAATTGTATTAAAGTAAGAGTCAAGGCGAATTCATACAGGTGAAATTATCAGCCCAGCTGATGGGGAGACTATGTCAAAATTGGTTGAATTTGCCTTATTAATGCAGGAATGGGAAATGTGATTTTAAATTCTGTATTAAACAATTAACTTACGTGTACTTTTTTGATAATAAATGTAATAAATTTATGTGTATAGGTTGCTTTTGCGTCATTAATAATGTGTTTCAAACAATTATATCCTTTTTTTAATGAAATTTTATTATATTTAATATGTAAAAACAACATTTCCATCCCTGATATACGAATTGGCCTTGACATAAAACATCTCAGGAAAAGTTGCTTTGTTGTAACAATTCGCCGTTGCATATACCTTATGGATATGCCTTGGTAAGAGTCGAAATTAAGGCGAAATCAAAAGCAATTACTAAAATTTTATTTTAACAAAAAAACATTTATTACTTATTTATGTACATATTTTAAAAAAGGAGCCAACATTTTTCCCTAAGTGCGTCCTTTACTTTATACTTTTTTTATTTCTACACTTTTAGTTTATTTTTATTTAACCCATCACCAAAAAAAAAACGTTGTGGGTGTATATTTATTTTTCCATTCCGTTTGTAACACAATGAAATATCGATTTAAGACCCAATAACATATATTTTTTCTGAGTCCTGGTTTTATTTTAGGACGATCTAGCTACATATATCCGTCCATCTGTCCGTTTGTTGAAAGCACTCTAGAGCTCGAACCAAAAAAGTTAGGGGCTCAAATTTTGACAGATTATATCTCATACACAAGGTTTGTTAGGTATTAAAAATGGGCTAAATCCGTATATTAGGAAGAGACTTATAGCTCGTAATGCAAGAGTAGGTCAAAAAAGCCATGTCCTTCCAACATCGAATAAAATGGAATTGTGTCAACGCATTGAGCTATGAAATTTCGAGTCTTATTTCCTGAGTAATACAATATTTTTTCTTGAAAATTGTTTTAATCTATGCATTAGCAAAGGAGCTATGGAGCAAAATACACGAAAATGTATACAAAATTGGTGATTTATGTTTTATTTAATATATTAAAATTAAAAGTTTAATGATATTTACATCTAACATTACAATTACCGATGAAAAAGTGCTTATGATGAAACCCTATGATAAAAATATATAAAAAAGAAACTTGATCGGGGTTAAATCAAAAAACATTTTTTTGTCAAAATATATATGTACATGCAAACATATGTACATACATACATACATATATACATATATATATATATATACATACATACATACATTCATTCATTCTTACACAATTGTAAATATGGATGTGTGAAATGTTATACATACATAGATTTAAAAATCTAAAATTTTTTGTGTATATGTGTTTGTATCAATTTCTTTTAAGACCGAAGAGACGGTTTGGCACACACAGAACTCAGCATCTTGCCAACAACAGTGGCAGTAATTTAACAACTTCACAGCCAATTATTAGTAAAAGAATCGTACCTGAGTCCGATTCTACAACGGGTATTCATTTTGAACAACCCCCACATTCAACACCACCAACTTCATCATTGGCAACGAATCCAACATCACACATACCAGTTGCAGCACTTAAAAGGAAAAACATATTAAAAGGTTCATTATCCAATGTTGCGAAAGGTGTCACTGTTGCCCCAGCCAGCCTTTCTACAGCTACTTTGCCAATCGCACCCACTATAATAAGGGCCAATAATGGAACTGTTCACAGCATACTAGAAGCAATTGAGCCAAAATCATTAATAACAGAAGATGAACCGACCACAGAGTGGACACCAGAAATACCATTTAAGAATGTAAGTTATTTATGTACTTTGTTCAAAGTTATTTTAAGTTCATCAGTATACACGGTAAATAAAATTTAAACGCACATTTGAAATATAAAACGCATGTAAGATTACTTTCAAGTTGTAGTTAATTGCAAATAAAATTATACTAAAATCATATAATTTTTTACTACAAAAATGCCAAAAAGAACATTTTTTACCATATTAAAATATTGTCTTACTCCCGTGAAATAAATGAGAGAAGAGGTAAAATTATTTTGTATCTATGTATGGACTTTGACGACTAAAATTTGAATTGAGTGAAAAAAAAATCAGTTGACGATTAACGACTACGACTAAAAAAAGTAAGTGGTATATTCGGGCGTGCCGAATCTTATATACCCTTCACAACCAACGGCATTAGATTTGACCTTCAGAACGCTTTCAAGAACATCACATTGATCGACGCATTTAAAAGAGAAGCAGCTTTCAATTAGAGCAGTATATATGTTATCGTATATGTTAAAAGAGGGTGGAGGTAGATCGATTTCAACGAAGCGTCGTATTTCCCACCATTTCGATTTGCTATCCATAGCCAATGTTGAAAATAAAACAAACTAATTTTTATCCAGCAGTTTGTCGCTTTAAAATTCTAAAGCGAGAATTTTTTATTATTTATTTTTAACAATATTTTTGAAATATTTTACCTTAGTTTTTAGGTTTATTTTCCTCTTACTTCTTCGTAGTGGCAAGTTATTTAGTATGTATAACAATTTTTCTTTTAATTTAATTATATACAGTGTTGAAAAATTATAATAAATTAATAAGGTTGTAACTAAGGGTAGTAGGGTCAAATTGTCGGTAATAATTCTCCCTCCAGTGAGATGAGTCTTTGGTAAGTCTTACTCCAGTCTATTGCCGACGTCAAAACCTGCCAGAATGGCTACGTTTCGCTCCATAAGCCCACTCATTGTTTTTAATTTACATAGCTCTTTGCACTAGACCATCCTTTGCCCTTGTTACTTTTACAACTTTTCCTCATTGCCAGGTATTGCTATCGGCATTTTTATCGGCTACAAGCACAATATCGCCTCCTACAACATTGGTAACATCTTCTTTAAAAAACGTCGACAAAACATATTGGCAAACATTAAGTTTATCAGAGGCAACATCTTTATCTCTTTGTATTTCAGAACATTCATCCGCAAAACTTGTCATCTTTAATATATCCTTTTTTGTCTTAATCACATCCAGTGAATGTGGTCTTTCAACTAATTCTTGTTGCTTAAATTTTCTCTTAATGTACAATACCCAATTTGCCACAGTTCGTTTAGGTCGGTACCAGCTAGAAAAGTATCTATAATTAATTGAAATCATAACTGACTTCCAAAGGTATATATTCAGATAACGAGGGCAAATTTCGGTCATCTCGACATTAGGTTCAACAGTAGCGGGATTGTTTGGCCAAAGACTTTTAGACAGTTTCAGCCATGATGGACCTTCAAACCACTCCTTGTAGTTATTAGTAGCTGGTCTAAACTTTGTTGAGAAATCTGCTGCATTCATTTTACTTGGAACCCATCGCCTTTCGGAAACATTTATAAGTTTAAAAATTTCAGCAACCCGAAACATTAAAAACTGCTTGTATTTTCTAGGGTCTCCAGTTAGCCATGTCAAAACAGTTCTTGAATCGATCCACAATATATTTCGCTGCAATTTTATATCGTGCAAAGTAATTGTCTTCATTAGCCTGGCTGCCTGTAATTCGAGCCGTGGTATTGAAAGGGGTCAAGTGGGGCTACCCTTGATTTTGCAATCGAAAATATGAAATGGCTGCATAAGCGTCCTCACTTGCTATGACAAAAGTATGTAATTCAGCAGAATATTCATTTTGTTGTAGTGCGAGTGAATAACAGCGCTGTATGGATATTTTGGTTATTGTTGGCAGAAATGTGAGCCAATATTTCTACTTATTAAAAACGTCATCATTAAGAGGCTGGTCCCAGTGTATACCGCTTCGACAAATTTCTTGCAAAATTGATTTTAAATATGACATAAAACACGCAACAAACCCTAAAGGGTCGAAAACGTTGATGTCAGTTTGATGTCGACTTGTAAAACCTCTCGCTTTGTAGGTACTAAGTCCTCAGATAGATAGTAAAGCCCAAGAATTTTTTCATATTGAATAATTTTTTTGCTATTTTCAAAGGCCTTTGGATCTGGGTCTTTTGTTTCCCCTAGCACTTTCAGAACTTTTATGGAGTTTGATGACCTATTACGCATAATAAAACCTTCTTTAGCATGGACGTCTCGTACATTTATTGATAGCTTATTTGCTTCATCGATGGTTGTTGTAGAGTCAATAAAATCATCAACGTAATTTTG
This sequence comes from Phyto melanocephala, assembly GCA_941918925.1. Lineage (NCBI taxonomy): Eukaryota > Metazoa > Arthropoda > Insecta > Diptera > Rhinophoridae > Phyto > Phyto melanocephala. The sequence goes on from OW799235.1 coordinate 57,248,516, forward strand.
TTTTGTAATTGCCTCAATTGCCCTTTCATTACCAAATTGTCTAGCGTTTTTGTTGCGAACAAAATGTGCAATGAAAAATGAACATGATGCTCCAAAGGTAAGTACATTAAGTTGATATACTAGAAGGGAATTGTTTTCATCCCACCACAAAAAACGCTGCGCACTTGCATCTTCTTTTCGAACACATATGCGGTGAAACGTTTTGGCTATATCTCCGCATACAGCTATAGCTCCCATCCTAAATTTAAATAAAAAATTAATAAGGGGCATCAGCAAGTCAGGGCCCTTCAATAAAAAGTCATTGAGAGCAAAACCCTCAGATTTAGCTCAGCATCCCACACGAGTCGTATTTTATTTGGTTTATGTGGGTTTTTTACTATAAAGGTAAATACTATGCTTTAGTGTTGTTTTGCTGTAGTTCTTCTAGTGGTAATCTTTCAGCTAACCTTTTTCTTTTAAATTAGCAATTTGTTGTTTTAAAATTTCGGCTAGATAAGGGTCCTTCTCAGCTTTGTGTTTAATACACTTTAAACGTATCATGCCAGTTGGCAAACTATCTGGCAGGTTGTTTTTTCATAAAAGTCCAACCTCGTATCTGCCGGCTTTAAGTTCACAGGTGTCATTTAAAATTTGTATAGCCTGCTCATCGTCCTTCGACATAGGCGCTGACTTCACCTCTGTTATACCAACACTTTCATCAGCAAAAATTTGTTTTACAAGGTCATGAAATTCATCGCAGTTGCATTTGTAAAAATTAAGTTTTCCAACAGGTTTAGAGTCACCACCAAAAAGAGTCCATCCCAATTTTGTTTTTGATGCCACAGGTTGATGCCATCCGCCTTCACGCACTTTAATAGATGCAATTAAATTGGGATTATTTACACCAATTACACTGTGCATGAAATTGACACTTTTTTTTCGTGACAACCTGGCGTTTTAACATAATTCGGGTACGCTGAATCCAGTGGTGCCCGCAGTTTTTTAAGATTGGCTCTCGTTTTCGAGATATACCGTTATTTCGAAAATGGAGGAGGTTGCACAACATATGTTAGCGTAACTCAAAAACGCTTTAGCATATTGAAAAACCGAAATTCCGCAATAAAATTTCCTTTAGGAAAAATAAAACTTTCTAATATCCCAAGTCGTTTTAGAAACATAATTTTTTTTTTTTGAAAAAAAAATTAATTTTTTTATCGAAATTTTGAAATTTTTATTTTTTAAAAATTCATAAAAAATTAAAAAATGCAGGTAGACTTCCAATTTTTTGCAGACATATAAAAAATGAATCTGGTAACAAAACAAGCCATAAATGTTTAAAATCTTTTGGCAACTTTTGATTTTATTCACAAAAGTCGACAAATTTTAATTAATTTAAGAATGTCATAAAACGCAATATTTGTATGGGAGCCCCCCTAAGAGGTGGAGTTACCGATTAAAAAATTCTTAGAATTAAGAAATAAAGTCATAAATGCTTTCATCTTTGTATTTTATTGTGCTTACAAAACCACACAAATCGGTCTTTTATTGTGCAGTCAAAACCGCACTAATCGGTCTTGTAAAAAACTTAAATAACTTATTCTATTGTTATACCTGGAACAGGTAAAAATATTATTCGTTCTGGTTTTTTTTACAAAACATGGTCATGAAGATCTCGACAGGTACTTTGATTAAAACAATTACAGTATAAATAAGAGTTCCTAAACCCCTTCACTTTCATATGGAAAGTGCTTGCGAAAGTGATTAGTGAAGTTTAAAGCCTTTGACAGTCTCGCATCCAATAAGTTATATTGAAATATCTAAGATGGAGGCGTGTAAAAAGTTTAATTACTTTTGTTATGTGTGTGGGAAATATAAAAATATGTCAAGTCGCCGTAAAATCACTACTGAAACAAGTACCTTGTATGAATCATATTTTTCTTTAAGGGTTATATATGGTAAGAGTTGGACACCATCAATAGTGTGTACACACTGCATTTACCATTTAAATAAGTGGGGAAAAACTGGAGACACCATGCCATTTGGTGTTCCAATAATTTGGAGAGATCCCATAGTTGATGTTGAAGATGAGTGTTATGCATGCATAAATTATACAGTCACAATGAAATCACGCAAGATCGTCTGGATATAATGGTACGGCGTTTAAAATTATCTCAAAGACAGAGCATTCTCTTGACAAAAGAGTTAAAACGAGCTAATACTTTAGCACCAGGTGTACAAATATACGGGGCTATCAATCGCCATAGACGATTTACGACTTTTTTTAAATCTATTGAGAATAATTCTATTGCGTATTGTACTGACATCCGCGGATTGGTTTTAACAATGCAAAATGAATATAATCCTGGAGATTGGCGCTTATTCATTGATTCTTCCAAAAGTAGCTTAAAAGCAGTTTTGCTACATGTCACTAATTTAAAAAGTCCTATTCCGATAGCACTTAGCACAAATACTAAAGAGACATACGCATCAATGAAAAAAATAATACAGTTAATTAAATATGAAGACCACAAGTGGAAAATATGCGCAGATTTAAAAGTGGTTGCTCTTTTAAGAGGCATGCAATTGGGCTATACTAAAAATATGTTCTTCATGTGCTTATGGAATACGCGTTTCGATGGCGGCCAGTAAAATAAACGGGATTGGGCTTTACGTGACGAAAGCAGATTGCATAGAAACAATGTTATTGAATTACCACTTGTGGCGATGGAAAAGATTTTGCTTTGAAAAAGCATTGAGCCCAGAAGGTGTTGCTTTTACTGAATTGCACCCAATTTTTCCACGATTAAGCGGCATGAAAGTAAAAGAAGGTATGAACTCTAACTACTTTATTCATAATGTTTTTATTTTATAGGAACTCTCAATTGACCGGACATTCGTCTTATGAAGGACCATGAATTTGAGGTTGCATTGAATGATATCGAGCTATTGGCCTGGAATTGTGTGAAATCAGTAATAGAAAATGTATTAGGAAATCACCGGACTGAAAAGTGACGAATTTTAATCAAAAATATGCTAACCGCACTTAAAAACTTAAACGTTAGAATGTCATTGAAAATACATTTTTTGAATTACCATGCCAAAAAATTTAATGAACAACCACCAACCGAATCTGATGAACATGGCGAGAGATTACACCAAGTAACAGCCAGGCTCGAACACTGGTATAGCGGCAAACAACTTGATTCGCTATTAGGAGATATTTGTTGGAATCTGCAGGAGGAAGAAGAATAAATTTCTAAATAAAAATTTTAACTTTAATTACTTAACAAAAAAATTTTTAGTTTGGTTAAAAAATTAAAAAATTTCATCTTTTCTGAAAAAATCAAAAGTTGTAGACAGACTTTAATCACTAATAGCTTTTTTTGTTTGGAACTTTGTTTTTTATACGCGTAGAAACCTAGCCTTAAATTTTGCACCTGCAGTGCCTGAGATACCCCTAGACGGGTCAAATGTATGACCAGCGCAACTTTATTTTTCATTTCCATCATTTGTTTCTGAGGCCTAGGATTCACTCCTAGGGGGATAAAATGTATGACCGACCTCCAATGTTTTTTGTTCTTAACATTTTCTCAAATTATACTTTTCCTTAGGGGGTTTGCGTTTTATGACATTCTTAAATTAATTAAAATTTGTCGACTTTTGTAAATAAAATCAAAAGTTGCCAACAGATTTTAAAGATTTATGGCTTGTTTTGTTATCAGCTTTGTTTTTTCTAGGTCTGCAAAATATTAGAAGCCTACCTGAATTTTTTATGAATTTTTAAAAAACAAAAATTTCGAAATTTCGATAAAAAAATTAATTTTTTTTCAAAAAAAAGATTATGTTTCTAAAACGACTGGGGATATTAGAAAGAAATTTTATTTTTCCTAAAGGAAATTTTATTGCGGAATTTCGGTTTTTTTTCAATAAGCTAAAGCGTTTTGGAGTTACGCTAACATATGTTGTGCAACCTCCTCCATTTTCGAAATAACGGTATAACTCGAAAACCAGAGTAAATCTTAAAAAACCGCGGGCACCACTGAATTCAGCGTACCCGAATTATGTTAAAACGCCAGGTGCCCGGCTTGTCTCTTTTTATACCCACCACCAAAAAAATGGTGGGTGTATATTCATTTTGTCATTCCGTTTGTAACACATCGAAATATCATTTTAGACCCCATAAAGTATATATATTCTGAATCGGGGTTTGATTTTATGACGATCTAGCTATGTCCGTCCGTCTGTCCGTCTGTTGAAAGCACGATAGAGGTCGCACCGAAAGCTAGGGGGCTCAAATTTTGCCAGAATCTTTCTTATAGACAAGGTTTGTTTGGTATTGAAAATGGGCTAAATCGGAATATTAGGAAGAGAGTTATAGCTCGAAAAGCAAGAGTAGGTCGAAAAAACCGTGTCCTTCGAACATCGAATAAAATGGAATTGTGTCCAAACGCCTTAACGTAGACTCATGAAACTTCGAATATATATTTCCTGGGTAAAGACAATATCTTTCCCCGAAATTGTCTAAATCTATGCATTAGGAGAGGAGTTATCGATCAAAATGTACGAAAATTTATACCGCACAGTGTATTTTTCGGTATATTTAAAAACAAAAACGTCATAAAAGCAACAAAATTGGATGTACGACTCTGAAATTTTGCACACTTTGTTTTTTGGTGACACGCTTTCTTGTAACGGCAAATCAATGTGCCACGCCCACTTTTACGCCCACCTCCCATATAACGTTTTAACTAAAATTCATATAATTTCTCTATTAATAAAGATTTTGGAATAATAAAGGCCTATCTTGAAACACCTAAGTTGTACTCATTAGCAAAAACAACTTTGACACGCCTACTATAACGCCCACTTTCACTTTTGAATTGTGTCCAGACGCATAAACGTAGTCATGAAACTTCGAATATATATTTATCGAGTCAAAAAAATATTTTTCCCTGAAAATCGCTTAAATTTATGAATTAGGAAAAGAGTTATAGATAAAAATGTACGAAAATTTATACCTCACAGTGTATATTTGAAATTTAAAACGTAATAAAACTGACATAACTATATGTACGATTCTGAAATTTTGCAAACATGGTTTTTTGGTCAAAGACTTCGTTATAACGGAAAATAGATGTGCCACGCACACTTTTTTCCTTAAATTTTTATAAAAATATATTAGTCATATATATTAGCATTTATTCATCTTACACTGCGCCATTTATTGTACTGTAGCTAAATATAAGATAAAGATGATAAAATAGATGACTCTACTAGCAACTACTAGATGGCATGCTAACAACTATGCTTATGTTCTCCTTAAGTTATATATGGGAATTTATGAAAATTTGACCTAAGTAAAAAAAAATTATCTCTAAACATTATAAACAATTTATTTTCATGTACTAATGGCTAACAAATTTTAAAATTATACAAAACTTATTTCGTTTGAAAATCTTTTAAAAGCAAAATGTTATAGAAGTTTAAAAATCAAAATCTTACTAATAAATTTCCCGTTTTAGAAAAATGCAGAGAATGTATATTTTAAATCACCCTGTGGCCCTTAAAATTTAACCTTAAATTCACTTTCTTCCTCTTAAATTCATGTAAATTCTCTATGAATAAAGATTTTGGAATACAAAAGGACTATATTGAAATATCTAAGTTATGTTTATTAGCAGAAACTTTATTGACACGCGTATTTTAACGGCCACTTTCATGGAAAGACTAAATTTCCGAAAACATTTTACTAGCATACCGAAGTTATAATGGGTGGTTTAATTTTAAGGGACTATGCTGATTTTGAATAAAATTATTATGAAATTATTATCATTTATTTTTATAATGATAATATTTGTATGCTTCAATTATGTATGGAACAAAATATCGGCCAAATGGCCCCCCCAACCTAGGCGGCACACCACGATCCGATAGTTCAAATTTTCAATGACACTGTTGCTGCTCGATTGTTGGGCACGATGATGAGTCGAGGTTGCTTGCTCTTTTGCCACGTTATCGTGAAAAACAGCAATGTTTCCCATTCAACGAACTAAGATGGCATTCACAGACAGACCTGCTTTGCAGACATTTAAATATTTTTTACAATTCTCACAATTGTGGACGAATTCGAACGATTATGTTGACCAAAAGAATCACGAAGTGCACAAAATGCATTTTGATTTGAACGCCCATTTTTATAAAAATCTTTAATATTTAAAAGCGTTGCTCGATTGCGTATCTTTCCACGGTTCAAATTGAGTTAGTCTGAGATTGAGAAATGCAAATGAAATACAAGAAAAAAGTTGAAGTTTAGGTGTGGTTCACCTTAAACATGGGCCCTTAAAATTTAACCACCCTCTACAAAGAAAGTGATACATATTTTATTATAAAGAGATTATTCTATAGCGATTAACAAAATAATAAATATTGTGCTTTAAATGTACACAAAATTGGTGGTGGGTATAAAAGATTCGGCACAGCCGAATATAGTGCTCTTATTTGTTTCAACTAGCATAGTGTTATCATTGATGGTACTACGTTCATATAACCGTCAAGGGGTATATCTTTTAGGTAAGTGTATTTGGCTTTGATGTCTTCACCGTTCATTGTTTCTTTTGACAAGTTTAATTTTTTAACGGTGTACACGTTGTTGATTGGAAAAATATTAGAGTTGGGTTTGGCTGAAGATATTTTTAAATTTAGTTTTTTTGAATTATTTTCATATCGGGTGACTTCACCAGTCCATCGGATGCAAATAGGGTCGTTAATGACTTTAACACCTAATAAATTAGCTACCTCTTCTTCTAAAGGCGTTAACGTCGAACCATCGTCCATAATAGCATATATTTGAACGGACTTGTCACCACCATAAAGAGTGACTGGTAATACTCGAAAAAAGGGCTCATCTTCAATTGAAGAACTATGATTATTTACTTTGCCACCTGATGGCTACTCTTCATTATGCAATAATCGGTTGTAAAATACAGAACATCCATCAACCCCACATTGTTTTTGAAACCAACATCTACGCCTGTGTTTTCCAAAACAAACACGGCATAAATTGTTTGCCTTGACAATGTCCCACCGTTCAATAACAGATAGCTCCTTAAATTTTTCGCACTGTGTCAATTTAGGTGGGTCTTTACAAATTATACACTGCTGCTGTACCTTTGTGGCTTATGTGTGTTAAAACGTGCCTCTTTTTTTGTTGGCCTTTTGTTATTATTGGTGTCGAATACAGGAGCAGCCTCTGCAATCATATACAACCAGTCTGAAAAATGCAATAAATTTGGACGGTGAATATCTTTAGAATGTAAAGCCCATTGCAATACTGTGTCTACCGGCTACTTGTCTACAAGTTCCTGCAAAAGAGTAGGATTAATTAAATATTCCTCTAAATGAGATACACGAATAATGGCACAAAGATTTTTCACTGCAAACGAAAATTCTATTAGGGTCTCTAGTTTGCCCCGCTGTATTGTATACATACGCACTTCCTCAACCAAGTTTTTTATTATGCACTCGGGTCTGCCGTAGTACATTTTTAAGGTTCTAATAATGTCTGGAACCATATCCGGGAGCATCAAACAATTTCTTATCGCATCCCGGGCTTTACCACGTAAGCTGTTTTGTAGTCTGATGAGGTTCTCTTCATTTGTATAGCCGGCAGCTTGAGTACTGTGTTCATAGGCGCTTATAAATATTGGCCACTCTTTTGGGTCTCCATTAAAGGATGGCAAATCTTTGCCTTGCCATTAATTGGGTCGCCGTTGTATTAAAAAAATTACCTTCACAATTATTTCTATTACTTGAATTATTTTCATTGTGAGGGTTGTTTTGTGTGTTGTTTACGTTTGAGTTAAACATATGTTGACAGCCTGTAACATTTCTGTTTTGAGTGATGTCATTTATATTTCTATAATTTGTTGTTGAGCTGGCAACAATTGTGCTGTATGGTAATATGGTTTGTGGCTGTGCTACATTGTGATCATTGTTCGCTACTCGCCGGATGACGGTGTTGTTTATATTTAAGGAAGTATTTATCTCGGGTCTGATGTTTCCATTTTGTTGACAATTTTGTACACACGGTGGGTCATCAATTGTAGCATTTTTGTTGCTATTACCCACTGGCCGCACAGTGTCAATTTCTTGGCATTCATCAGCCTCTTGGCGTAGTAATTGGTACTTACGTCGTAAAAACTCCTGTTTTAGCAACATCTCCTCCTCTAGCTGCTTTTTAGCACTAATATTATTCGGAGATCGACTGGCTGATGACTCATTAACCTCAACAGGGGAATCGTTTATAACTCCTTGTGCTTTGAGGTTATGTTGGTGTTTTTGTGTGGTAGCATGACAATCTTGACATCTCCACGTAAATAAGTCACTATCGTCGTCAATATCACAACAGCTATTATGGAAACAATGAAGACATCTGGAACAGGTTATCATGTTTCCATTATCCGGGTCGTTGCATAAGATGCAGTTGGCAGCAAGTGTTAGATTTTCTTCCGTCATATTCTTAGCCATTACTTATTTAGAATTTTAAAGATTTGTTGAAAATAAAACAAACTAATTTTTATCCAGCAGTTTGTCGCTTTAAAATTCTAAAGCGAGAATTTTTTATTATTTATTTTTAACAATATACAGGGTGGACCAAAAGTCGCGCATGCGTGTAAAAATTGAATAACTTTTTTGTTTATTATTATTTTTTATTAATTTTTTTTTTAATTATAATATTATCTTTGTATGACCTAAATTTTAATTATGAAAAATAATGTCAGAGAGATGACCACCATTTTCATCGATGCACAATTGGGCTCTTAAACAGGCGTTTTGCATAACTGCACGCAAGGTTTCAGGCTCTATTGCCCTGATCTCAGCTTCAATGTTGTTCTTTAGCTGCTCTATAGTTTGAGGCTTGTTTACATACACTCGTTCTTTGAGATAACTCCATAGAAAATAATCAGGGGCAGTTAAATCCGGTGAACGTGCTGCCCAATTAAATTCTGAATTTTTCGAGATAATTCGGTGGTCAAAAATTTCATTTAAAAGCGTCATTGTGGCACGGGCCGTGTGTGCTGTTGCTCCATCCTGCTGAAACCACTTGTTGGCTGCCTCAGGGCGTACAAAATTATTAAGCATAGCGCGATATCTGTCCCCATTCACCGTTACTGTATTACCAACTTCATCCTCGAAGAAGTAGGGCCCTATAACTCTTTCTGATGTCACTCCACACCATATGTTCACTTGATTCTGTATTATTCTTGGTCTTCCTGATCGTGGCACCTTGTTGTCGGAACCGTGCAATTAAACGATTAATTGTGGTTTGGTTAGGTGCATTGCTGGTGTTGAAATAATTTCGATTTGCTCGTTGCGTCAGTAAAATTGAGCGCCCATTGGAAAAGTAAAATTCTACCACTTTCGTTCGTTGCTCAGTCGTTAAATTTTGCATGGTGGTGTAACACAAAAATAAAAAAAAATAATAAACAAAAAAGTTATTAAATTTTTACACGCAGGCGTGACTTTTGGTCCACTCTGTATTTGAAATATTATACCTTAGTTTTTATACCCGCCACCAAAAAAATGGTGGGGGTATATTCATTTTGTCATTCCGTTTGTAACACATCGAAATATCCATTTTAGACCCCATAAAGTATATATATTCTGAATCAGGGTTTGATTTGATTACGATCTAGCTATGTCCGTCCGTCTGTCCGTCTGTTTAAAGCACGATAGAGGTCGCATCGAAAAAGCTAGGGGGCTCAAGTTTTGCCAGAATCTTTCTTATAGACAAGGGTTGTTTGGTATTGAAAATGGGTTAAATCGGAATATTAAGAACAGAGTTATAGCTCGAAAAGCAAGAGTAGGTCGAAAAAACCGTGTCCTTCGAACATCGAATAAAATGGAATTATGTCCAAACGCATTAACGTAGACTCATCAAACTTCGAATATATATTTCCTGAGTTAAAACAATATCTTTCCCAGAAAATTATCTAAATCTATGCATTAGGAGAGGAGTTATCGATCAAAATGTACGAAAATTTATACCGCACAGTGTATTTTTCGGTATATTTTAAAACAAAAACGTCATAAAAGCAACAAAATTGGATGTACGACTCTGAAATTTTGCACACTTTGCTTTTTGGCGGGAGGCTTTTTTGTAACGGAAAACCAATGTACCACGCCCACCTCCCATATAACGTTTTACCTAAAATTCATATAATTTCTCTATTAACAAAGATTTTGGAATAATAAGGGGCTATATTGAAACACATAAGTTGTACTCATTCGCAAAAATAACTTTGACACGCCTACTATAACGCCCACTTTTCACGTTATCTACCGTTAATGAAATTTAAAAGCTCATAAAACCGCCACAATTAGAGGTATGATGATAAAATTTGCTACGTATATCCCACTAGGCAATGTCATTAATGTGCTAGAAAATTAAGGTGCCACGCCCACTTTTACGCCCACCTCCCGTATAACGTTTTACCTAAAATTCATATAATTTCTCTATTAATAAAGATTTTTGAGTTTTTGTTTTACCATTCAAAGTAAAGTTGTTCGAAAATTAATTTTTATTAGTAGCAGCAGTTTAAATTAGTGCAATTTACTATTGATTATTGTTTAAATTATATACGCAAACTTCTATCTGTGCATTTTTTACTTGTGCTTTAATTTTTTTTTTATCTCAATGGCACCAAATTTCGAAAATTGTGAAAAATAATGGTCTAGCATTTGACCATTTTTAAACAGTAAAGTTTTATAAAGTTTGAAGGAAGAGTAAAAAAGCTGATGTTCATTACTTTGACATGGATTTTCCTATAAATCATTTTTATCGCTTCTAAACCAATAAAGATATCGTTAACCGTCCTATTGGCATCACTGTACTGTTTGGACGTGTTTTGTTCGCTGCTCCATTTGGATTTATATTTTTAGTGGATTTAACCTGGTCATAATACGTTTACCCGCTTTGATTGTCTACGAATTACTGCGGCACTATTTTTAAAGGCTTGTGCTGATTGTAAATGGTAAAGTTTTATATTTTATCAGTATTGTTTATAAAGTGATATAATACAACAACTATTCGGTACATCTGTTTGTAATATATTGGCGCCATCTACTGTTTAGTAGTTGATTTTTGCTACTTAGTTACCCAAATAACCAAAACGTTAAAATTTTATTAGATAAATTACATTTTAAAAAATTACATTTCATCATTAAATTATAGATTGCCAGAACAAAAATTGTAACATTTCGGGTAATGACCGCTTGATATCATGTTGGTTGTGTCTTGGAACCTATCACTTAAAATGTAGTGGACTGAAAGCGCGTGATGCAGATGCGCTTGCTGAACCTACTAAATCCCTAAAATAAATTGTCCTCATTGTAAAAATATAAATGTTGAATTTTACAAATTCTTCAAAAGTTATAAAGAGCAGTTCGATCAACTAAATAAGGACTTCTTATCTGTTCAATCTAAATTTTTAAAATTTGGTAAACTTTTCACAAATTTTCCGAATTTAGATAAATTTGCTGACGTTCAACAAAATTCTTCACCTAAGAAGAAAAAATCTGCAAGAAATCCAATCCCTTCAATAACAATATCAAAAGCGGCTTACCATAATTCAGTAGAATACGATGATTTGTCTCCTTCACCTTGCATGGAGCAAAACAACTTGATTGTATCTGAAGTTATCACTCCGTTAAATACTATACCCCTTGAATTAAATAGTAATTCACCTACTACATCTTTTTCATCAGCTGCATCTTTAATTTCTGATAATACTGTACCAACTAAAGCCGTCAGAGAACTTCGTACAATTCCGCCAAGAAAAACTATATTTGCTACTCGTTTTCTTCTTGAAACAACTGTTGATGATGTTAAAAACTACCTATTATCTAAATTTAACAATAATCTACCTGCTAACATAAATATTTTTAAAATTAATTCAAGAAATAGAGCCTCGTTCAAAATAATTGTCCCACTCGAATATTTTGAACAAATCGTAAATGTAAATTTTTGGTCAAACCATACTCTAGTACGTCAATTTATTTATCGTTATGAAAACTTAGCTCGTATTCCAACATCTAATCAAACTTCAAAAAACTAATGCAAAATTCTACCCTTAACATTATTTATCAAAATGCAAATGGAATGAATACTAAGCTTACTGATATGTTCCTTAACAGCTTTGACTGCGAATTTCATGTTGCTGCATTTACTGAAACCTGGCTTACGAATAATACTAATAACTCCGAAATTTTTTGTAGTAAATATCAAGTTTTTAGACGTGATAGAATTGGCAAACGTGGTGGTGGTGTTTTAATTGCTGTTTCCTGTTTGTATCCTGCTGAACAGTTATTATTTGTAAATTCATCTGACATTGAATTTATCGCTGTTGTAATACAAATTCAAAATATATCGCTCTTTATTACCTGCTCATATATACCTCCAAACTCTGATCCACAACTTTATGGTGAACATGTTTTGTTAATAAAATCCGTTGCAAATAAACTAAAGTCAGCTGATTTTTTTATGATTTTTGGTGATTTTAATATTCCGACTGCATCCTGGATTACATCAGATGATACAGATTTCTTTGTACCGATTACATCACATGATTGGAGTCAAGATTTTTTCAATAGTCTGACTAATTTAAATGTCTTTCAAATAAATAAAATTTTTAATAACAACAACCGCTTATTGGATCTCGTATTTGTAAATAATCCCTCTCTATTCGACGTATCTAGGACTAACCCCTTATTTATTCCTGAGGACCGACACCATCCTACATTGTTAATTTCTACACCATTGCCTCAAAAGGAAACTGTTCACATTGTATCTGAGTCGCTCTGTTTTAAACGTACAAACTACCATATGTTAAATAATTTGTTACATAATATTAACTGGTTTAAAATTCTTGCTTTTTCTTATAATGGTAGTAATTTTGATCAAATAGTGTTGAAATTTTACTCAGTTCTCTTCAGTTGTTTATCAGCAAGCACTCCATTGTTAAAAAAGGTAACATCAAATCGTCCTTTATGGTATTCCCGTACTTTAACCTGGTTAAAAAATCGTTAAAACCGTTTATATAAAAAGTTCATGAAGAGCAAAACCCTTATTGATCGTAGCTATTATCTAATAGCTCAAAGCCGTTATATTTTTGAGAACAAAAAATGTTATGCATCTTATATAAAAAAAAAATTAAATTTTACTTTAAAAAGAATCCGAAAATGTTTTATAATTTTGTCAACTCCAAACGTAAAGTTTCAACGTATCCAACTAGTATGAGAATGAATAATGTTGTTTATTCTAATAATGCAGATATTGCCAATTCTTTTGCTGATTTCTTCGCCTCTACTTTTTCTGCAAAAACGTTCCATAGTTCAATTTATCCTTATGATATTACTTCGTCTTCATTAATTAATATATCATCTTTAGATGTCGACACTGTCTTAAAAAGCCTGAGAAGTATAAAAAATTGTTATAAACCTGGTCCTGATGGTATTCCTAGCTGCATATTAAAAAATTGTGCCGACGTTTTGGCTATTCCTATCACTCATCTATTTAACAGTTCTTTGAAATTTGGTATATTTCCTAAATGTTGGAAAGATTCATTTATCATCCCGCTTCATAAATCTGGTAGCCGTAGTGATGTTACTAATTATAGAGCAATAGCTAAACTTAACTCCATTCCTAAACTGTTTGAGAAAATATTAACGGACATCCTAACTGCCCAAATATCAACAATTCTTTCTCCAGCACAACATGGTTTTTGTAAAGGCAGATCTACATCCACAAACCTAATGGAACTGACGTCCTTCATCAATACAGGATTTTGTAATGGTAACCAAACTGATGTAGTCTATACTGATTTCAGTAAAGCCTTCGATAAGGTTAACCATGATTTATTGTTAGTGAAGCTCAAAAAAATTAGGGTTTCCGGTTAACCTTTTAAAATGGATTAGTTCTTATTTAAAGGATCGGAGACAATGTGTTTTTTATAATGATTGTATATCAAAACATATTGAAGTAACTTCCGGAGTTCCTCAGGGAAGTCACCTTGGCCCCATCTTATTTTTATTGCTTATAAATGATCTTCCAAAGGCTATTCAATACAGCAATATTTTAATATTTGCTGATGATGTTAAACTTTATTCATGGATTAGAACTGTTGACGACAGTTTTTATCTCTAAGCTGATAATTTTTTTTAATTGGTGTACGGTAAATCTTATGGAATTGAATTTAACAAAATGCAAATCTATGACTTTCTGCAGATATTCACCGATTTCGAATGTTTACTCTCTAAATGGCTCTAATTTGAATTTTGTTGACTCGTTTTTGGATCTTGGAATTCTCTTTGATGTAAAAATTAATTTCAACTCACATGTAATAATGACAGTAAATAAAGCTTATGGGGTATTAAGTTTCATAAAGCGTTGGGCTAAGGAATTTAATGATCTTTATGTAACAAAAAATTTATTCACGTCATTGGTAAGACCTTTACTGGAATATGGATCAGTAATTTGGGATCCCCAATATGATGTGTATATTCATAAACTTGAATCAGTCCCAAAACAATTTTTGGTGTTCAGCCTTCGTAACCTTCGTTGGAATCCTAATACAAACTTACCGTCATACCGTAGTCGTTTACTACTCATTGCGCTCCCAACGTTACAAAGCCGAAAAATTGTTTCCAATATTGCATTTGTCATAAATCTAATTCAAGGCAAAATTGATTCTACATATCTTCGACATAAAATATGAATCAATGTTTCTAATAGGCAGCTTAGATTTTATGAACCGTTATATGTACGATTTCATAGATCAAACTACATTAACTTTGATCCAATTAGAAGAATTTGTGCTGAGGTAAATAATTTCTATGTTCACATTGACTTTTCTGATAATGTTGCTGTAACAAGTGGAAAGCTGATAAGATTTCTAAACTCAAATGCATACGTTTAATGTTGTTTTTATTTTTCTTTATTTTTGTAATTAAATTAAAAGTGTTGCTCAACTGTAAATATTATTATGTTGATTGAATTAAATAAATAAATAAATAAAATAAAGGGCTATATTTAAACACCTAAGTTGTACTCATTCGCAAAAACAACTTTGACACGCCTACTATAACGCCCACTTTTCACGTTATCTACCGCTAATGAAATTTAAAAGCTCATAAAACCGCTAAAATTAGAGGTGTGATGATAAAATTTGCTACGTCTATCCCCCTAGGCAATGTCATTACTGTGCCAGAAAATTAAGGTGCCACGCCCACTTTTACGCCCACCTCCCATATAACGTTTTATCTAAAATTCATATAATTTCTCTATTAATAAAGATTTTGGAATAATAAAGGGCTATATTGAAACACCTAAGTTGTGCTCATTCGTAAAAACAACTTTGACACGCCTGCCATAACGCCCACTTTTCACGTTATCTACCGTTAATGAAATTTAAAAGCTCATAAAACCGCCAAAATTAGAGGTATGATGATCAAATTTGCTACGTATATCCAATGTAATTGTTGTGCCAAAAAGTTACATGACACGCCGACTTTAACGCCTACCTCCCATATAACGGTTTATCTTAAATTCATGTAATTTCTCTATTAATAAAGTTTTTGGGAAAATAAAGGACTATATTGAAATATCTAAGTTGTATTTATTAGCAGAAACTTTATTGACTTTAACTTTACTTTAACGCCCACTTTCATTGAAAGACTACACTTACAAAAGCATTTTAGTAGCATATCGAAGTTATAAAGGGTGGTTAAATTTTATGTTGAATTTAAATAAAACACAAATTATTTAGGATATTATTATTATTTCTTTTTGTAATTATAATATTTGTATGGTTCAATTATGTATTTAACAAAATATCGGTCAAATGGCCCCCCCATCCTTGGCGCCACTCCTCTATCTGATGGTCCAAATTTTCAATGACAATGTTGATGCTCAATTGTTGGGCATGATGATGAGTCGAGGTTGACCTGTTTTTTGCCACACTATCGCAAAAAACAGCAATGGTTCCCATTCAACGCACTAAGAAGGCATTCACAGATTTTCTAACATTTTATACAGACCTGTTTTGCAGAAATTTAATTATTTTTTACAATTCTCCCTATTGTGGACGAATTTGAACGATTATGTTGATCAAAAGAATTACGAAGTGCACAAAATGCATTTTGATTTGAACGCCCATTTTTATAAAAAACCTGAATAACTTTAAAGCGTTGCTCATTGGCGTATCTTTCCACGGATCAAATTGAGTAAGTTTGAGATTGAGAAATGTCAAGTGAAATGCAGAAAACAAATTTAAAGACTAGGTGTAGTTCACCTTCAGCATGGGCCCTTAAAATTTAACCACCCTCTACTAAGAAAGTGATACATATTTTATTATAAAGAGATTATTCCATAGCGATTAACAAAATAATAAATATTGCGCTTTAAATGTACACAAAATTGGTCGTGGGTATAAAAGATTCGGCACTGCCGAATATAGTGCTCTTACTTGTTAGGTTTATTTTCCTCTTACTTCTTCGTAGTGGCAAGTTATTTAGTATGTATAACAATTTTTCTTTCAATTTAATTATATACAGTGTTGAAAAATTATAATAAATTAATAAGGTTGTAACTAAGGGTAGTAGGGTCAAATTGTCGGTAACAGCCAATATAAACTTGTGCTTGTAATATAACATTTTAGAGAGCTTTATATTTTTCACGACTTCTCTACGGGCTGACTTAAAAACTTCAAGTAGGGTAGAAGTTTTGTACCTTTTCCATTTTTATTATTGTGTTGAACCAAGGTTACTGATTAATTTTGTTTTAAGAGGTACACATATGTTAAAGATTTCATTTACGTGGTGTTGAAGAAATGCTAATTGATCGTTGACATTTTCAAGTGAATAAACAGTATTCCACCTAAAATTCGCAACATATTGGTATCATACAATCAATACTCCGAAAGTCACAGTATGTAATGTATTTATTTTCCTTGTTCACTGAAAAGTTGTAGGTCACAAAAAGAATGTCATGCTTAAAAAAACAAGAGGCGGAAATTTGATCATGAAGAAGAACGTTGTGTCTGTGATTAACAAAAAGGATATCAATGAGGCTATTCTGTGCAGAAGAAGGATAGTGAGTTGGTATAGTGGTATTTACTGGAAATAAACCTAAGGTTTCCATTGCTGTGGTTAATGAACAGTCAACCAGAATGTTGTTATTAAAATCACCAGTAATAATTATATAATTGTAACGAAGTGATAGATCCTCTATAGTGTTAATCAACTGTGTGAAATCTATATACCGATTTCGTCTATAAATACACCCAATAAGTAGTTTTTCTTTTTCCTTGGTTATAACCTCGATAACTCGATTATCTTCACCATGATATTTATCCAGTTTTGAAGTTGTTCTGATAGACCAAGTAATATAATTTCTAACATAAATAGCTACACCTCCAGCATGTGTTAAACGATCGTCACGATAAAGTTTAAAGCCAGTTAAGTTGTAGATACCATTGCTAACGTCAGGAAGAAACCACGTCATAGAAACACATATGATGTCAATTCCAGATGATGCAAAAATATATCTAAATTCGTCAATTTTGTTATTTAGACTTTGAGCATTTAAATGTACGATACTGAGACCTTGTTTTTGATTATTTGGAATTGTATGAGTAATTGAAGATCATGTGGAAGAGAAAAGCAATGCATAGAAATGATGTTTATATTTAAAAAGGAGTTGTACATGAATGTAAGAGAAATTTTTGGGGAAAAAAAAGTATAAGATACATATATAAATATAGTTGAATTTAGAGAAATAATTATAAAAAACATTATAAAATTTGAAAATGTAGATGAAATTGTACAATTATTCATAATTACTTTTAAAAATATTAGTCTGATTATTTTGTGAACGAAATTAACTACGGATATCATTTAGGCTTTTGATTTGAAGTGGTTTATCATCTTGCTTAACTTTAACGTACACAATACCACGCATAGAAAAAACGGATGAGAGTTTTTTATCTTTCCAAAGTTTTAATGCTTCAACGTAGTTTTTAAAATTCCGAGGGGTGAGATTTCTCTTAACAGTAACAGTCACTTAAAGGCAAGGGACCTTTACGCATGCGTGTTAAGCTCGAGATAGATTTCAAAAAACAGTTTCGTTCATATGGCGTCCCAAGTCTAACAATAATTGCTGGACCCGCATTATTAATACTAGATTTAGTTTTCTTTAATCTGAATATAGATTTAACCTCAGGACGATTTATGTTGAAAGATGCGCTTAAATTGTTGAAAAAAGCATTTACGTCATTGTCTTCATACAGCGCTACACTATTGATACGTATATCACATGCGACTGCAGCATTTTCGTGTTTCTCCAATTCGCCCGCCTGTCCGTGTGTTGGTTGAAATCAACTTTTAGAAGCAACTATATGTTCCTCAGATCTGTGTATGGTATCAACCTTTTAGAAATATCCAGGAATGAATCGCTATTGAAATTCAGTACAATCGCCCCATAAATTTCTGAGATATAAGCAAAAACCACGACCACCTCGTTTTTTTCACAATTACAGCAACAACATAAATATACTGGTTAGAGTAAACGTGGCATCGAATCCCAGCTCAACCAAACAATTTTTGTTTTTATTTTATTTATTATTTATATATTTATTATTTTTATACCCTTCACACAGTGAAAAAAGGCATATATAGGTTTGTCATTCCGTGTGAAATTTCTACAATTTTCATTTCCGACCCCATAAAGTATATATTTTCTGAAAGCTTATGAATAGGGGAGCCCTGTCAGTCTGTCCGTGTGTATGTTGAAATCAACTTTTTGAAGCCCCCCGACATATGTTGGACCCGGGTAAAGTATTAAAATATCAGAAATATTCGGCAGTAGATCGGTATTGAAAATCAGAAACATCTGTACATAAACAACTGAGATATGAGCAAAAATCCACGACCACCTCGATTTTTTTTTTTACAAAAACAACATTACAACAACAACATACATACATACAAACGTGTATACTGGTTAGGGAAAACGTGGCATCGAATCCCAGCTGAGCCAAAAAAAAATTTTTTAAAAATTTTTTTTTTTTGTTTTTTTAACATACATACGTGAATTTATAATTTTACAATACGATGTTTTTATATGTATGTACGTATTTCATATGGGATGAATGGTGACACAAACTACTGTTATTGCATGACTACACGTTGTGAAGGGGATATAAGATTCGGCACGGCCGAATATAGCGCTCTTACTTGTTTTATATATTTTTTTTTTAAATTTTTCTAAAAAATTTTTAAAATTTTTTTACTGTTTTTTTATTTTTAATATATTTTTTTGTAATTTTTTTTTTAGAAACACACATGCGTAAACTCAATTTATAATTTTACAATGGGATGTTTTTATATATGTATGTTTTTTACATGTATGTACGTATTTTATATGAGATGAATGGTGATACAAACAATTGTTATTGCATGTCTACACGTTGTGAAGGGTATATAAGATTCAGCACGGCCGAATATAGCACTGTTACTTGTTCAATTGTTGTAAATGTTTTAAATAAAGAATGTATATCAGTAAGACGAGGTGCCATTGCCATACTTTCAACAATAGAGTTTTGAACAGTATCTCTGAGACGTTTGTTCGTTGAAGTGCTACTTTGGGTATCGATAATATCATTTTTTGATGAGGTGTTAATTTTTTAATTTTAATGGTACCTTTTGCATTTTCTATGTGTATGAATCTATCGTTTCGAAATTATTGGCTACTTATACTAGGTGGGTGCGAATAAAAATGTTATGGGCGACCAAGAGGGTACTTTTTGTAATTTGTACATTTTTGAGGCTAGAATTGTTAAATTGATTCCGGGTGAGACAGAAAATATTATGGGTGACGAAAAAGTTTATATAAATAAATGTACATAGAGTGTTAATGTAAAAGAATAAAAAAGTTTAAAGAAATGTTTTTTAATAATTCTAAAAAAATTGATTCGAACAACTACATATGTACATCTATACATATCCCTGCAGGTAATGTGAGTAGTAAAACTGTAGTGTTGTACTAGTGACATTGTCACCAGTACTACTGACCAGCTATGCCCCAGCCAATGTAATCTACTATTGACATCTAACACAGGCTTGTCATTGAAAATCCACCAGTAGACCTTATCACTACTGACGTGGTAGTTCTTTTAGGACCACATGGAGACATTTGAACCACAGGTTCACTAGTGCATTTTAGTAACTCTGATCTACATAATAGGCGATTCTGGAGCTAGATTTTTACAGAGGTTAAGGCGATACACTTAAACACATATATTTTTTGTCTGAAGGAAATTTTTTATTAAGAAAAGCTAAAATTACATAGTTTTTAAATAGAACCTTATACAACTAAAAATTATTTAAATCAGTCTGTTTTTAATATTTTATAGCTCATTTTCTTTAATAAAATGGCAAAAGGGTGAAGACAAACAAGAACAATTTTATTGTTCTTCGACAGAAGAGATGCTTTCGTTTTCTTTATTTTCATTTTTCGCCTTATTATTGGAATTGTTGCGATTTTTTTGCTCAAAATATTTCTTCTTTTGTCGTTGAAAAGCTTCTCTTAAAGTCTTGTCGGCAGAGTTGTTGAATGATGATATTACATCTATGAATTGGAAAAAAGTACACTCTAATTAAACGAGTATATAAAATTTTGAAAATTAAATTTTAACAAAGTCCAATTGTATACTATATAAATTGTGTTAATTTTAACTATAGTAACTTCAATAAGAATTACACTATATGTTGTAGAATTTACACAACTTATAAAAGAATCCGTTGCTATTATTTAAATAAAAGTGTATATTACACCAACTATTTTGTTTGTTTGACAAGCTTTTTACCTATTATAGCTGCAAAAACATTGTGGAAATCCTTAAGTCGCCTTTTAACGAAATTTTCGTCCACATTAAAATTCATTATTATCCCTTGACCAAATACTTGATGTAAATTGCGCTCGACATTACCACCGATAAGAGTTTTTATATGCCTTTTCTAAAAAATAAGTTGAATTGATTAATTAAATTTGTTTCCTTTTTGTGTGGAAAGGTAAAATGCTTACATATGGGTCTGATTGTGTAGCTAAAAGAGTGTCAAATTCTTTAAGCTTCTCCTCTGTATTTATTGGAAAAATTCCCATGATGTTTTCTACCGAAGCATTTTGAGAAACCAACCGATCCAGTAAAACTTTGTGCTCAGCCAAAATCTCAATTATAGTGTTTTGCTGTTTTTCAAATGTGTCAAGCCTTTTTGAATTTTCTTTGCAGCAAGCACAATTTGGATTTGCTTAAAATAAAAAACAAAAAGTAAAATTTATAATACTAAAAAAATTCAGGTTTTAATGTTAAAACAATTCTAAAACTTACCTTGGGGTGGAAAATATTTTATTTTTCCTTTTGAGGGATTGGCATGTTCGCTCGACATTTTTTTATTTTTTTTATTTATACACAATATTATTTTAATCACCTTTTTTTAATTTATGTGTGCAAAGTTTCAGAATAATCGGTCCAGTGCAAGTACCTCAAAATGATACCTATTTTTTATAGGCGTGGCACTGACCACTTTTCTAATCACGAAATTATTTAGTCATGACAGCTCGATATGTGTGCAAAGTTTCAGAAAAAGCGGACCAGTGCAAGTACCTCAAAATTATAATTGTTTTTATGGGCGTGGCCCTGCCCACTTTTCCAATCACGAAATTGTAAAGTCATAACAGCTCAATATGTGTGCAAAGTTTCAGAATAATCGGTCCAGTGCAAGTATCTCAAAATGATACCTATTTTTTATAGGCGTGGCACTGCCCACTTTTCTAATCACGAAATTATTTAGTCATGACAGCTCGATATGTGTACAAAGTTTCAGAAAAATCGCTCTGGTGCAAGTACCTCAAAATTATAACCTTTTTTTATGGGCGTGGCCCTGCCCACTTTTCTAATCACGGAATTATATGGTTATGACAGCTTAGTATGTGTGCAAAGTTTCAGAAAAATCGGTCCAGTGCAAGTAGCTCAAAAATAAAACTTTTTTAGGGGCGTGGCCCCGCCCACTTTTCTTATCACAAAATAATTTAGTCATGACAGCTCGATATGTGTGCAAAGTTTCAGAAAAATCGGTCAAGTGCAAGTAGCTAAAACTGATAACTAATTTTTATGGGCGTGGCCCCGCCCACTTTTTTCCACCCATAAACACTCCCTGGTATGTGTACAACAACTTTCCAAAGTTTGAGTCCGATCTGTTTTACCGAAAGTGCTGACCTAGTGTCTGCACAATAATAATAAAATTTTAAAGTATTAACCAATTGGAACAAATGCAAGCAAAATAAGGTAAATAAGAAATGCAGTGGAACAATAAGGATATTCATTTAGTGTTGCTAACTGCAGTAAAATAATAAGGGTATTTACTTAGCGTCGCTAACTTTTATATAAAAGTAAAAATCTGTCTGTGTGTGTTAGCTATAGACTCCGAAACTATAAAACCGATCGGACTCAAACTTTGGCAAGTTGTTGTACACATTCCAGGAAGTGTTTATGGGTGGTAAAAAGTGGGCGGGTCACGCCCAAAAAAAATTAGTTATCGTTTTTAGCTATTTGTACTTGACCGATTTTTCTGAAACTTTGCACAAATATTGAGCTGCTATGACTATATAATTTCGTGATTAGAAAAGTGGGCGGGGTGACGCCCATAAAAAAGTTATAATTTTTAGATTTGTGATATTCAATTAAAATTCAGAATGCATTTTTATTCATTAAGGGGCGTAGCAACGCGCGCCGGGCTTTTCTAGTACTTACAAAAAATTGAGTACTTAATAATCTTAATGTTATTGTTCAATCCAAAATGGCCCCAAATTAAAACTCGAAAAGTTTAAATTTTTGGTTAATTATTTATTATAAAGTTTAAGCCCAATTTTGAAATGAAATAATAAAAAATTAAATTAGATATGGTCTAAATTATTAGGGTGGGTTTTCAATATAAAATGTTGCCCCAAATATATAATGAAATTTAAAAAAAAACAAGTAACAGTGCTATATTCGGCCGTGCCGAATCTTATATACCCTTCACAACGTGTAGTCATGCAATAACAATTGTTTGTATCACCATTCATCCCATATAAAATACGTGCATACGTACACGTTAGAATAAATGTGGCATCGAATCCCGCTGAGCCAAAAAAATTTTATTTTATTTTATTTAATATATTATTTATATTTTATTATTTTTTTTATATTTTTTTTTAAATTTTTTTAAAAAAATTTTTTTAAATTTTTGTTTAAGTTTTTTTAAAATTTTTTTTTTGTAGTTTTTTTATTATTTTTTTCTTTTTAATATTTTTTTTTTTGTAATTTTTTTTGTTTGGTATGTTTTTTACATGTATGTATGTATGTTGTTGTAATTGTGAAAAAAAACGAGGTGGTCGTGGTTTTTTGCTCATATCTCAGAAAGTTATGGGGCGATTGTGCTGAATTTCAATAGCGATTCATTCCTGGATATTTCCAAGAGATTGATACCATATTTATACAGATTTGAGGAACATATAGTTGCTTCTAAAAGTTGATTTCAACCAACACACGGACAGACGGGCAGACGGACAGACGGTCAGGGCTTAATCGACTCCTCTATTCATAAGCTTTTAGAAAATATATACTTTATGGGGTCGGAAATGAAAATTGTAGAAATTACAAACGGAATGACAAAGCTATATATACCCTTGTGCACCACAGGTGAAGGGTATAAAAAATAGATTTAAAAAAAAGAAAATAAAAAACAGAACATTTTTCAATTACCCGTAATAACTTATAAATTTGATGCTGAATTAGTTTATACAAATAAATTTAATAAAAGTTGTTAAGACTTAACCTTAAAAGCGCTGTAGTCAGCCGCTTTAGCCGGGCGCTAGGACTTTAAACACTGCTACATTCCGCCGGATATGCTAAATTAGTGGACAATATGGCGAAATATGAAATAGCGAAGACGATGCACTGTGCTTCGTTCCCATATAACCAATGGACAAAAGTAGAAGGACTCATCGGATATTTTTGAAATTTGGTACACTAGCATAAATAGCTTAGATAAGAAAAATATAAATTTTTTAAAAAATCGGCCCAAGGGCACGACTACCTCCCATGTGTCCTGAAATGAAAAAAAATTTAATTTTAGCTTCAATAATGTGTAGAAAATTGCAAAAAGGGGACACGCTGATACACATACAACTAGCAACGTGTGTGTAATTTTTTTTTCAAATCGCACCAAGGACTCGAGGTCCTGTCATATATGCTTTTTCTTAAAAACGCTAAAACAGCTACAAAAATTGTCCAATCGTAATCAAATTTGGTACTTAAATTGATATTTATAATATATATATTTATGCCAAATTTTTTTTTGATTCGGATTATTAATGTGGAAAATACAAAATCATCATTTATTGCAAAATAGGTTAAAAACGCTTAAAATGCTGTAGCAAAAAAAAATATAAGGGTATTTTAAAGATGAAATAAATAAAAAAAAAATAAAGGGGAAAACTAGCAATGTGTTAGCCTCATTAAAAAAACAAAAAAAATAGAAAATATTTTAATAAAAAAAAAAACATTTTTATTTGTATTAGATTTTTAATTTTGAAACAAAAATTATAACAGCTTAACTTAGTAATTTTATATTATCACATCTAAAATAAAAAAACGTTTAAAGAAAAAAATATAAATGCAAACTTTTAAAAAAGCATCATCGCTACTTTATTCTTCCCAAAACCAAGGTTTGCTTAATAAAGAAGTCATCGCGTCTGCTATTATATCATCTTTGATTTCAGCACTTCCCTTAAGAATATATTTCTCAATTTCAGCGTCTATTATTTTATTTTTAAACTTAATGATCCTCTTTGATGATAATACTATATCTGAGGACAGCAACAAATGTGCCATTAAATTTTTATTTGTGTTTTCTCGAGACGTTTTACTGGTATGAGACAGTCGCGCTATCTTACATTTTTATGGCTTCCAATGCTTCTTCAGACAAACACCATGGAATGAAAAAAGCTAATCAGTTTTTAATGTAATTTTTTGTAAGTAAAACAAAATGTTTAAATACCTATTGGTAAATTGAAAAACTCGATAACATTACATCCATTAACTAAAACCTTATGAACAATGCTAGGCATATAATACCACCCATAGTGTATTAAATACATTATTCTAGTAATTATTATTAGTCCCTTGAAAGTTTGTACATTAATTGGCGACCCACAAGATAACACTCTCAATATCAATGCAATATTATAAATAAGTCGCTTATCAATTCCTATTATTTCCGCCGCTATTTCACTGTAAAAAAAATCGGCAAAACGTTTTTCCATCATTAGTATTGCCAAATCCAGACTTAGCTTGGTCTATTATTAATCTGGTTCTTTTTTTAAATGCAATTTGAATTAGTTTTTTGTTTTCCAAAAATTGTTTGTTGTTTTCTTTATCTACCCGCCAAACTTTAATGGGCAATATGTAGCAATATGTAATATGCAATATGTAGTAAAGATTAAAAGAATCTTATCCAACAATGAAGCGTTTAAAGTCCATATATGTAATTGTCCACATTTGAAGGTTTATGCTGTTCATTTCCGTCGTACTTGCATTGCAAATAAAACACCTACTTGATGAATTTGTATCGCTTAAAATATTTATAACTGCACCATCTATTATTGTAAAATGCATTTCGTAAGAAACTTCTGCAGGTGCACCTTTCATTTCAATAACATCACATTCTATATTTTTAATTTTCTCATCAATTTCGCCGAAAAGTTTTTCAGTAGATCAGGCTTCTCCTTTTCTAAAACAAATCTAATAGGCTTACAATACAGCGTTGAAGATGGTGTTTATTATCCCATATTATTTTTTTGTCATGTATACAATTCTTAAAAATATAAATTAATTTTAATTTAAAATTTATTAAAATAGCAAACATCTATAACTAAGTAAATACTCGAATGTACTTACTTTAGTAACACAAATGCTCTGAAAAGCATAAACTCATCTGTATGGTTTTCGTTTTAAAATTTTTGTTTGTAGCAGCTATGACCGGAGCTATCATCCATAG
This sequence comes from Phyto melanocephala, assembly GCA_941918925.1. NCBI lineage: Eukaryota > Metazoa > Arthropoda > Insecta > Diptera > Rhinophoridae > Phyto > Phyto melanocephala. The sequence continues at coordinate 57,274,649 of OW799235.1, forward strand.
CCTACTTACAAACTAACGATATATTACTTATATCTTCTTGAACATCACAAAGTTCAAATATACTTGTTGCTGTTCTATGCATTACGCTTTTTAAGTCCACTTCTACCGAAATTTCCATCGTTAATATGGGTGGTACTAATTTTTTCTTTTCGGTTCGCAACGCATAAAAAGATGGAAAACAATTTGGATGTAATTCATTAATTACTTGTCGGAAAACACTGTATATTCAAATTTTACTAAGACATTTATTAACACTGAAATAGATTTCATAATTTTTTTTTTAATTTACTCTATACGCCCTTTAAAGAAATTAAAAACTTCAGTGGGCCTTAAAAAAACTGATCAAAATTTTTAAAATCCTTCGGGGGTTTTGGTCTATGAATATTAAATCGTGTTGCACAATGATATTCAACACGACTCGTAATAATCGCTTAATATTTAAGTAAAAATCATGAATTTAGGCATTTAAAAAAACGCATTTTTTTAAGTTGTAAAAATTAGGCACTAATTTTTAAAAACTTTGTTAGATAAGAGTATAAACTTACAAAATAGGGAAAACAAATATCTACTTTTATATATTTTTTTTAAATTCCATCAAACTTAAACAATTTTTGGATTTTTAACAAAAAAAAATATTTTTTCGATGCAATATAAAAAAGTGATTTTGTAAACATATACTAAATCCTTTATTTGAGTTTAATTACAAATATATCAAAGTACTTGAAAACAAAATTTCGTACCAGTCTTTAAAAAAAATTATTTTTGAGAATAGTTTTTGTGAAACAACTAAAAAGCATTTTTCTGTTAAGTCATTTTTGCATAATATTCTCTGAGTTTGGCGCCCTCTCGTGGCGGCAAAAGCAAACAAAAAAAATATTTTTGTAAATATTTATTTGAGATACTTTCTTATCTTTCAAAAAATCTGTATTTAAACGCAATTGGACACAAACATTTTTTTTGATTTTTGTCTATGGGACGAAGCATAGTGAGACGCCCTCCTTAATTTTTTCACTTTTTTAATAGTTTATTATACCCTTCACCTGTGGTGCACAAGGGTATATATAGCTTTGTCATTCCGTTTGTAATTTCTACAATTTTCATTTCCGACCCCATAAAGTATATATTTTCTGAAAGCTTATGAATAGAGGAGTCGATTAAGCCCTGACCGTCTGTCCGTCTGTCCGTGTGTTGGTTGAAATCAACTTTTAGAAGCAACTATATGTTCCTCAGATCTGTATATGGTACCAATCTCTTGGAAATATCCAGGAATGAATCGCTATTGAAATTCAGCACAATCGCCCCATAACTTTCTGAGATATGAGCAAAAAACCACGACCACCTCGTGTTTTTTCACAATTACAACAACAACATACATACATAGATACATGTAAAAAACATACCAAACAAAAAAAATTACAAAAAAAAAAAATACTAAAAATAAGAAAAAAATAATAAATAAAACTACAAAAAAAAATTTTTTAAAAAATTTAAAAAAAAATTTAAAAAAAATTTTTAAAAATTTTTCTAAAAAAATTTTTTAAAAAAATTTAAAAAAAATATAAAAAATAATAATAAAATATAAATAATATATTAAATAAAATAAAATAAAATTTTTTTGGCTCAGCTGGGATTCGATGCAACATTTATTCTAACGTGTACGTATGCACGTATTTTATATGGGATGAATGGTGATACAAACAATTGTTATTGCATGACTACACGTTGTGAAGGGTATATAAGATTCGGCACGGCCGAATATAGCACTGTTACTTGTTTTATACCAATATTGTCGCGGTTAAAGGGAACAAAGCCGTAACTACTATATTAGACTCATATATTCGACAATTAATCTAAGACGCCATCTTCGATTTTACTACTCAAGCAATTTCCGTTTGTAAATTGTACTTTGGTTCTTATAATTCCTAAGATTACGACTTATAATTTGGTATCTTAAGCGTGGTCAAAATTTATTTAAGAAAATTTAAAAAAAAATTTATGTATATTTTCAAATAATTTTTGCCTATAACTTAGCCGACTAGTGACCAATTTGGCAGCCGTGTTTATTTGCTCATATCTCAGAAAGGTATCGGGCGATTATGCTCATTTCCAATATCGCGCTGCTCCCAAACATTTCTGATATTTTTAAACCCTACACGGGTCTTGGCGATGTCGGCAGCTTCAAAAAGTTGATTTCAACCGACACACGGATAGTAGAACAAAACCCAATCGACTCTCCTATTCACAAGCTTTCAGAAAATATATACTTTATGGTGTCGGAGAAATGAATATTGTCGAAGTTTCATATGGAATATATATATAAGTAAGTGGCAAAAAAGAATAAGTGCTTAAGTCGACAGAAGCTTAAATGGAGATAATCACACCATTGCAATACCGCGATTCAAACCTACCATCAGGCGAAATTGCAACTATTTTGGACAATTGTACAGGAACTTATAGCGTAAAAACTTATTTCTTATATTTTTTTTTAAAAACAAATGTTATTTGGAAAAATAACCTATATCGAATTTTAATTTAACTATGTATAACTGTTCAAAAATCATTCTCTTTAATTTATATAGCCCAAAATGTATAAGTCTTTATTTTATGCGTAATCAATTTAATAAAAAATTATCTCAAAAATTTAAAAATACTTTTCCTAAATGCTGTAAGAAGATGAATAAGCAATAACCAAAGTGTCAATTAATCAACTTATGACTGAAAAATTTAAAAAAAACTGAGGACGCCGTTTTTATTTTCACATATCTCGGAAAGTTGTAGGGCAATTGTGCTTGTTTTTAATAACAAAATTTACAAAGGTATTTTTTATAAATTGATATTAAATGCGAGTCCGTTGACTAAATGGGAGCTTCAAAAAGTTGATTTCAATGCTCAAACTGACGCACAAACGGACATATTTAAACCGACTTCTCCATCTATAAGGATTTCAAATATATATGTATAAGTATACTCTATATGAGGTTGCAAATAAAGGGTGTTTTTTTTACAGGTTTGTTTTTCGAATAGAGATAAAACTGGCATTTTGTGGTCAAATCTGGCAACTCTAATGTCATTTATGTTCAGTTTGGTTTGCCATTTCATCATGAACAGGTTGACAAAAGAACAACGCTTGCAAATCGTGCAAATTTATTTCGAAAATTGAGATTGATCTCGATGCTGATTTTCATCGCAAAATTTTGTTCAGTGATGAGGCTCATTTTTGGTTGAATGGCTACGTCAACAAGCAAAATTGCCGCATTTGGAGTGAAGAGAATCCACATGCGACCCTTGAGACGCCATTACATCCACAAAAACTGACTGTTTGGTGTGCTCTATGGGCTGGTGGAGTCATTGGGCCATACTTCTTCCGAAATAATACTGGAGAGGCAGTTACCGTTAATGGAGACCGGTATAGAGCCATAATAACCGACTATTTTGTTCCCGAATTGGATGGCATGAATGTGGATGAGTTGTGGTTCCAACAAGACGGCGCTACATGCCACACAGCGCACGCCACAATCGATTTATTGAAGGAAACATTCGATGAGCGCATAATTTCGCGGAATGTACCTGTCAATTGGCCACCAAGATCGTGTGATTTGCCACCATTGGATTATTTTCTTTGGGGATATGTGAAGTCGCTCGTCTACGCCAACAAACCAGAAACGTTAGGGGAATTGGAAGCCAACATTCGTGGCGTTATTGCCGACATACGGCCCCATATGCTCGAAAAAGTGGTTAAAAATTGGACCTGTAGAATTGGCTTTATTCGAACCAGTCGCGGCAGCCACATGCCTAAAATCATATTTAAACATTAATGGCATAAAATTATCCTTCCAATAAAGCCAAATTGATGGTCATTAAAACGATTTTCTTGTGTTTTATTTCAATTCGAAATTCTATACCACTGAAAAAAACACCCGGTAAATACTATAGAAACATAATTTATAAAACAAAAGTTGTTCAGAATTAACCCGTTTAAAGTATATACTTTAATACAGTCAAATTTACTCCACTTATTAAAAAAAACAAGTAAAAGTGCTATATTCGGCCGTGCCGAACTTGATAATACCCTTCACCATCATGTACATAGGTAAAATCCCACATCGCAGCTTAACCTATATTTCATGTCATACGCTATTTTTCCCTATTTTTTCCGACGCCATCCTTGATTTTGAATTTTTACGTAGTTAAATCTATTTTACTAGTCAAATCCTATATTGATGGGGTTAAAAAAATTTTATCCGCAATTTTTTTAATAATTCACTGTATTCTACTGGTCAAGCCCTTTTCTTTGATACCAATATTGAGGGGGTTCTAGAAGTTACATTTAAAAATACCAGATTTGACCCATTTATAAATTTATTGTCCGCATTTTGTAGTGGCGGCCAACATGAGTTCTAATTTTTTTTATAGTCCTTATATTGCGGTAGTCAAGTCCTTTCAGATAATATCAATATTGACGCTTTCGGTTGTCTAGAAGCTGAAAAAAAATTGATTTTCGTTTGTAAATTTTTGGAATATATATTTTTCTAAAAAAAATTTTTGCCTATAACTTTACCGATTAAAGCCCGATTTATCTAAAATATCTCTCTAGGCATATTATATCTATAAATAGTAACAAAGGTACCTTTAAATTATTTTATGGCTGAAAAATTTTAATTTTGGTGGTAAGAATATGGAAAAAAAACAGAGGCAATCGCATTTATTTGCTCATATCTCAGAAAGTTATGGGGCGATTTTGCTGAATTTCAATAGCGATTCATTCCCGGATATTTCCAAAAGATTCATACCACACACAGGTCTGAGGAACATGTGGTTGCTTCTAAAAGTTTGTTTCAACCAACACACGGACAGACGGTCAGGGCTTAATCGACTCCTCTATTTATAAGCTTTCAGAAAATATATACTTTATGGGGTCGGAAATGAAAATTGTAGAAATTACAAACGGAATGACAAAGCTATATATGTATGTATACTCTTGTGCACCACAGGTGAAGGGTATAAAAATGCTGTAAGGTGTAAATATGTATGCAGAAATATGCTCTTACAAATCGATGGCAAAATTTTTATCAGTTTAACATGCAATTGAATATTTGCGGTTTTCCTTCCCTGCCTGTAATAACATTTTGTAACATTATTTATTTTACATAAAATGTTTACAGTTAAATTCTCTAGATGATGTCAATATACGTTCAGATTGGGCTTTAGGAGACCCAAGGCAGACACATCGTGTTTCCGTTACTCCATTGGATGAAGAAGTATGTATTCGTTTACAGCATCAAATGTTGGTTATAAGCTGCATTTACAATAGGTCTGTCTGCGTACTTTTCAAGTAGCAAATACTCAGTAAATTTTTTTGGGAGAGTAAGACCAATTTTACTCTGGCGGTTAAAAATATATCAAAAAGTACGCAGACAGTATCCAGTAAAATTTTGCAAGAAAACAGCTGATCGGTGTGTAAACAATTGAAATTACAAAGCAAAAGAGTTTTAACATATATATGTGTACGCGAAAGTGAATTCTCGCGGTAAATTAAAAAATACTAATTTTATCGGTTCTGCCATCTCCTATCCACTTACATTACAGTAAAATGTTGTTTATTATAATATTTTATAAACTTTAAAAATCAGCACAGTTCTAACTACTTACCTCTGCTATTGTTAAATTTCAATTTTTATTTTCGTTTCACAAAAATTTTTTCATAATTAGTAAATAAAAACAGCTGTTCAAACTAGTTGCAAAATCTTGCAAGAAGAAATTTCTCCAACAACATTTTGCAAGTTCTCAACTTCCAACTGTCAAAATATTTTCTTTTTTGCTCTCTCGCTGCAAGAGATTTTGAGTACGCAGACAACATTTTGCAAGATTTTGTAACATTTTGCATTAAATGATGCAAAATATGTGTACGCAGACAGACCTAATATATAAGTTTCTATCAAAGATTAAAATGAAAAAATCCAACTCAAAATTAATTAGAAAAAATTAAAATACATACAAATGTACGTGTTTAATTTCAGATTGACGAATTCATTGAACAGAATATACAAATCAATTCAAACAAGAAAATTCGAAGAGAATATCTCAGTGCGTGGACATTGAAATTTAAGGACAAAGAACAAGAACTAAAATTCTGTCAGTTGCGCGAAGATATGTTTCGGTAAGTTCTAAGGTGGAATTGAATCGTGTGAAGCAAATTTTTAAAAAGAGAAAAACTTTATTTACATTTCGTTAAATTCTCCATTAACTGACTAGTTCCAATATGCTGTGTGTATTTGTTATATGGATTTTCATCGTATTGTGTCAAATTATCATTATACCCCGATGTACAAATCTCTTAATATGTTTAGCTATAGGAACCATAATTTTAATAATAAGTTGCATCATTGTCATGGCTGAAGAGTTTTCAGGTGCGCACATACATAAGTACATATGTACATATATACGTACTGTCTTAAGCTTAAAACTAATTTTAATGATTTGTTAAAGGTCTACCGGATGTTCTTATACGTAGTTCAGCTAAATTGGTACATCAGCGCCAACGTCGCACCTATTTCATATGTGCCATTATAGTTTTAATGACAGTTTTAAGTTCTGTGGGTCTGATTCTATGTCCATCATCCACGTATTTCGATGGCAACGGCAGCAACAGTGATGAAAACGATAAACGCTTCGCAACGGTGTTTGAAACTTATGAAGCAATATCCAGTCCGGTTAATAGCAGCAGTACAGCGGCCATCAGAAGTAACGGTGAGAAGGAGATTAAATTGAATCTTGTTCTTTCAGCCATCTTTCATCACAACATTACATCAAATACACCGATTGGAGCTGACAGCATTGTCGATGCCAATTCGATGTTGGTGGAAAACTTGGCAAATGCCACAGCAAGAAATGAATTGATACGACGCAGTATTGTGGGCGCCTTAAATGTTTCACAAGCCACAAACAATATGCTCAATAACACAATTGAACTATTTGAAAATTATCATCGTTCGCAAGCGTTGGTAGATCAACGAAATGATATCAGCAACAGTAATCGTGTTTACAACGAACCCATGACAACGGAGGTCAATAAAACAGTTTTACACCAAGATGAATACTTCTCACGGGACTGTGCTCATCCAGAATACATTGTATTTACTTGGATATTGTGTCTGGTTTCTTTGGCAACAGCACTTAAACTGTATTATTTGGTAAAAGTTACAATGGCAATTTGCATGGTAGCATTCTACACTGCTCTTATACAATTGGTTTTTCCACTTATTTATCCCAAAGAATTGATTGATTTGGAACAGACGCGTCTGGGTATGCCACTGGGTGTTCAAATGCTTATACTATTGGTATCGTTTTTAGTTATGGTTTGCTATCATGCCCGCTTAGTAGAGGTAAATTTTTTTTACATACATACTTACATATGTAAATGTTTTAAGTAACAAAATGTCAAATGTTCAAATAGGTAACATCGCGTTTGGATTTTATTTGGAAAGAACAAGCTGAACGTGAACTAATAAATATGAAATCTAATCGTGCCCTAAACGATACACTTATTAAAAATATTTTGCCTGATCATGTTGCCACATTCTATCTGTCAGATGAGCATACTGACGAACTTTATTCAAATATGCACAGCTTGTGTGGGGTCATGTTTGCGTCCATACCAAACTTTCAAGACTTTTATTCAGAAGACATTGACAATGGCAAAGCCTGCATACGAATATTGAATGAAATCATTTGTAAGTTGTTAATTCTTATAAAATCAATTTACATTTTCAATAACATATACAAATACGTATGTATGTACGTACATTCAAGGTGACTTTGATGAGCTACTGGAAGAGTCGCGGTTCGCTTCAATTGAAAAAATAAAAACAGTCGGTGCAACTTACATGGCAGCAGCTGGTTTAAATTGCGATTCATTAAGAATGCGTAATGAAACGCCTGAGGACACTGTTTGTAGTTTAGTTGATTTTGCTTTTGCTATGAAGCAAAAATTGGAGGATATTAACAAAGAAGCATTCAATAATTTTCAATTACGAGTGGGTATATGCAGTGGTTCCTTGGTCAGTGGTGTAATTGGCGCTCGTAAGCCCGTCTACGATATATGGGGCAATACGGTTAATGTGGCTTCTCGCATGGATTCAACGGGCGAAAACTGGCGCATACAAGTACCGGCTGGTACAGCTGAATTGCTTAAGGGTAAAGGTTACACATGTGTGGTATGTTTTTTAAACTATATCAATTTTTTTATTTTAAATTGTAATGCTTTTGTTTTTTGTAGAAAAGAGGTGATGTCAATGTTAAGGGTAAAGGAATAATGACTACATATTTTATTCTTCCACGTGGAGTTACCGAAAGTCAAGTATCTTCACCCGTGCATATTCCCTCTGGTGTGCCTATAACACAAACGCCTAATTTACAGCGGCAAACTTCACATCACGGTTCGTTTAGTGCGGTAGTGTTTGAAATGTTACAAGCTTCCAAGCGCAGTACAAATTTATCAGCAACACGTAAGTAACTATTTAAAAGTTTAAAATAAATAAATATAAAGAATTTTATAAAATGTAGTACGACTTTGATACCTTTGCTAACATATAAGATACGTTTTATGCCAAGATAACATCTCTTACATAAAATAGAAAAAATGGCGATATACAAATTTTTTCGTATTCAACCTAGCATTTACACATGCTCATTACACGACGTTGACGCTCTTTTTTTTTTTTATACCCTTCACACAGTGAAAAAGGGTATATATAGGTTTGTCATTCCGTGTGAAATTTCTACAATTTTGATTTCCGACCCCATAAAGTATATATTTTCTGAAAGCTTATGAATAGGGGAGTCGATTAAGCCCTGCCAGTCTGTCCGTCTGTCCATATGTATGTTGAAATCAACTTTTTGAAGCCCCCCGCCATCACTTGGACTCGGGTGAGGTATTAAAATATCAGAAATACTCGGTAGTAGATCGGTATTGAAAATCAGAAACATCGGTACATAAACAACTGAGTTATGAGCATAAACCCACGACTACCTCGATTTTTTTTTTCACAAAAACAACATTACAACAACAACATACATACATACAAACATGTATAGTGCTTAGAGTAAGCATGGCATCGAATCCCAGCTGAGCCAAAAAAATTTTTTTTTCTTTTTTTTTTAATTTTTTTTTATTTTTTATTTTTTATTTAATATATTACTTATATTTTTATTATTTTTGTTTAATTTTTTTTTTTTAATATTTTTTTTTGTTTTATATTTATTTTATATATTTTAGTTATTTTTAAAAAAATTTTTTTTTAATTTTTTTTTTTAAATTTTTTTTTTTAATTTTTTTTTTTTTTAATTTTTTTTTTTTTTTAAAATAAATACGTAAATTTATAATTTTACAATGGGATGTTTTTTTATATGTATGTTTTTTATATGTATGTATTTTATATGTATGTACGTATATCATATGGAATGGTGATACAAACTACTGTTATTGCATGACTACACCTTGTGAAGGGTATATAAGATTCGGCACGGCAGAATATAGCGCTCTTACTTGTTTTTTTTTTTTCTTTTTGGTTTGTCACTTCAGTACTTTAAGCTTGCCACTCTGGTTTAAGTTTGGCTGTTAAACAACGAGTTTACAACGGAAGTAGGAGTACAATTTTTTTATATCCAACACAAAAAAATGGTGTGGGACTATATTAATTTTTCATTCCGTTTGTAAATCATAATTTTATGGCGATCTAGATATGTCCGTCTGTTGAAAGTACGATAGAAAAAGTTAGGGGGATCAAATTTTTCCTCAGTATTTCTAGTTAATAAGAAATATTTAGTATTAAAAATTTACAAAATCGGTGATATAGGAGAGCATTTAATGCCAGAGTATGTCATAAGACAATGTCTTTCGGACATTGATAAAATTCGGTTGCGTATAAAATTTATAAGTATATTGATTAAGTACAAAAATATGTCTTCCCTAAAATTTCTGAAATCAGCAAATTACGAAAGAAGTTATAAATCCAGTCGTAATACAGCTCTGGTCGGGTCAAGAGCTCGCGCGTCATTGCCATTATCTCTTAAGGACAATCAGGCCGTCATTTTCATTCGGCTTCGAGAGTTTTACGTATCACTCTCGCGTGGTTAATTGTGTGGCGTCGCGTAACTGTGCTTTGGACACAGTTTCCAGACTATTCTACAATTAACCACTGCATATATTTTAATTGGATTAACTGGAGGAGTACCAACTAAACTCAAAATTTACAACTGGAGGAGTACCAACTAAACTCATTTTCGTAACTGGAGGAGTACCAATAAAACTCAATGCAAACTGGAGGAGTTCCATAAAACTCAGTATAATCATTTGTTTAGATGTCTCCGACTTCCTATACAATGGTATAGGTCGACTTGCGGTGACTGAACCAACGTTTTTTTAACTGGAGGAGAACCATGAAAGTCAAGCTTTAATTATTGTTCAAGTGTCTCCGACTTCCTATACATAGGTCGATTTACGGAGCCGGAACCAACGTGGAATGCCCTGGCTATTTGGTTACATAGCTCTGCCAATCAATTTTAGACTAAAAAAAGTTATAAATCAAAATTATTGAAATAGGGGAAAATGAAGATGCGCCTATTTTAACGCCCACCTCCCATATAATGTTTTTTCTTAAATTCATAAAATTTTCGGTTTTGGAGGAATAATGGTCTCTGTGTTTTATTATCTAAGAAGAAATCATCAGACATTACTTTCACACGCCTACTTTAATACCCTCCTCTCACATATGATATAATCCTATATTAGTGATATTTAAAAGAACATAAAACCGATGCTTTCTTGTCAATAATATTATAGCAGTAGGAAATCAAGATGACACGCACACTCAAACGTCTTCCTCCCATATAGAGCTTTATCCTAAACTCATATAATTTCTTTATGAACAGAGATTTTGTAAGAACAAAAGATTCTGTAATACAATGTGTCAGGTGAATTCATTATCAGAAATTACTTTGACACGCTAATAATAAAATTTAAAAGCTCATACAATCAACAGAATTAGATGTACTATGCTGGTCAATGTTATTACAATAACAGACACGCCCACTTTTTGATACCGGATGTTTTGTTGTATATATTTCATATGTCAGTTTGTTGTTTTTTTTTAATTTCATCGTAAAGAAGTATAAATATTGAAACTCCTTCACAAAAATTAAATATAAAGCTAAAATTTGAATTAAATAGATTTATTCCGCATACATTAACGAAAATAAGAAAAAACTATAGTAAATAGTAAAAACATGTTAAATACACCCGAAGCTAGTAGAAATAAATTTAGAGATCTATCTCACACCATAAATACACCCAATCAGGCCGTGAATATAAATGTTCCTAGACCAGCAGTTGTAGATAATAGAGGTAAATCAAATATTACTTCTGAGGTTAGGGAATTGGTAGCTGATGAGACTCTAATAGTACAAAGATCAATTGAAGATAAGGTTGGACGGAATCAATGATATTAGAAAAAGTTTGTCAGAAATATCTAAATACATTTTTAACCTCACAAACATTGTATATGATATTGGTCCAAATATACGGAATATAAAAAACATAGAGCAGACACGTATCAGTTTATTTACAACCTGCTTTATTGGACTAATACTAAACGTCACTTTTAAATTTTGAAATAATAACCAAGTTTGTAGAGCAAAAGCAATAAATTGGCAAATCTATCGACAACTATGTGTCAGATAAGATCCAAGCTTGTACAGCCTATACCCGAATATGATATACATAAGTACATAATTAAAATAGTAAAAGAGAGTATAGAGAGAATATTTTATCCAGTCGCTTTATGATCGGTGGAGCTGTTAAGAGTTGAGTTCAATGCAGCAGAGCGGAATTTTCTACGGCGCTTATGTAGAAGACGACGTAAGAGTGTTGGAAGAGAAAAGTACTGAGAATGATTTTGAACATAAAGCAGCAGTAAATATAAATTGTCGGAAAGAAAACAGCCGCTTATTTGTTGGAACTTTCGACAACAAAGCCATGTTTTTATGGAGTGTACATCACTTGAGAAAACAGTATTTTGTTATAAATGCGGCGAATCAAACGAAATCACTCTTCGATGTCCCATTTGTCGTTAGGGAAACTAGTTAAAGAGAGTTTGATAAAGGGGGGGGGGGGGGGGGGGGGATTGTTTCTTTCAACGTTCGATGGGAAGTCAACCTCATTCCCAAAATTAGAGAGTAATTATTATAAGTTTCCAATTAAAATATTTTTCCAAATTAGGCAGACCAAGAAAAAAATCTAACAGAATTCTTAAAGTTCGAGAGAAATTTAGACAACACCGTAAGATAAGACGATTAGTTGTGGAATCGACAAATAGAATAAGCCAGAGAAATATTAACAACAGGATTTTTGCAGATGTTTTTATAAAAGGAATGGAAGTTAAAGGTTTATTAAGTAGATGAACGAGCGTTGGTGCCTGCGGTATCACAATGGGACCCTCGGAGGACTCAAGTGAGCTATGAATTCGGGCGGCTGCCGGACCTAACCTAACATAAAGGTTTATTAGAGAGCTTGTGCAGGATTTTGATCTTATTATTTAACCCATATTGACCAAAGTAAAAACTGCCAGTGGTCAATATCATTGAGTATTAGGAAAGTAAATGTATCCATAAGGTACAAAGAACAGGAAAAAATATACTTTCTCCTGATTTGGAACAGTACTTAGGAATAGATTTCTGGAAATTATATGATTTGGCACTTGATATAATTAGTGTACATGAAATAAATATAGAAAAATTGGTAGGGATATATTAGTAATTGAGGGTGATTGTTATTTAAGGCTACACGAATTGAATGAGGAGCAGAAAATAATTTTTTGTAGCGTTATTAGCGAATTTGATACATTTGAGGATTAAGGGTTAGGCATGACGAACTTAGAGGAACACTCCATAAAGTTAATTGTACCTGTTAAGAACACTTATTATCCGATTTCTCCTTCTGTGCGGAAAATTACATACAACAAAATAGATAATATGTATGTTAAAACTGAAAGTTATAGAACTTAGCGAGAGGTCGTGGTCGAATAGTACCACTACTGTTAAGAATGCCTACCAGCTCCAGAATATAGACGGAACTTTGAGTAGGATAAATGCAACGCATTTTATTATAAACGTTGATCTTAAGTATGCATTTCGGCAAATCGAGTTGGATAATGAGAGTGCCTTTCGGACTATGCAACGCTACTCAGAGACTTTGCCGTGTCATGCATAAGCGACTAGGTAGCTTGAGGAAAAACGTATTTATTTAAATATCTAGATGCTCTGTTAGTGATTTTTGAGGCTCATACGAAATTACTAGTTGATGTAGCGAAATTTTTGTGAGAAGCAAATTTGACAATTGGTCTACGAAAGTCAAAATTCTGTTTTTAGGAGCTCAAGCATTTACGTTTTTTATAGGTTGAGGTAGCTTAAAAATATATTCTGATAAAGTGCAAGTCATCCGAAACATTAGATTGCCGAAAACAGAAGGAGAACTAAGAAGTTTTCTTGATACTGCTGGATAGTACAGGCGTATAGTATATCAATGTAATGCTAAGTATATTAACTTAATAGTGATAATGAGGAACACCCCATAGCATTCTTCTCGCAGAAACTAAATCCTTATCAGAAAAATGTCTATACGGTAACGGAAAAACAATGTCCGGCGGCAGTTATGGCTGTAAGGAACTTAAGGCCATATGCTTAAATCATGCCTTTCACGATCATATCAGCTTTAAGTGGCTAAAAAAATTAAATGGTAGGCTACCGATATGGTCGTTTCAATTGCAGGCATTTGATTTTCAAATCGAACACCGAAAAGGATCTGAAAACGTTGTGGCTGATATGTTGTCACGCATACCCCAACAAGTAGTGGGTGAAATTCAAATACGAAATTTAAGAGATTTCGAAACTATTAAATACAAGTCAGAGGAATATTTGACTCTAATACAGCAGATTGAAGAAAATAGAGATAAATTACCTGACTTAAAAGTGGTAAATGGCAAAATATTTAAACGCACAGGCAATTAACTAGTTTAAGAAGATAAGGCACATGACACAAATACATCTGCTCACGTCGGTATGGGAAAAACGATGGAGAAAGTAAAAACACTATTGGCCAAGAATGGCTCTTTATATCAAAGAATTTATAAGAAATTTTCAGATATGTAAGAAGGCTAGGTTAGGTTAGGTTGAAAAGGAGGGGTATAAAAGCCCAAACCCATGACAGGTATGCACTTATGCCCAGTTGGCATGTTGTGCGCTCCATATGGAAAACGGAATTCCCAAACAAAAACCATAAACATAATTTCCCATAAATAACGGACTAGTCCAAGAACCCAGTCCCCTCAATGTAACGCCTTATGGATCTCCAGTTCGAGTTCCCCAGGTATTCCAAGTTCGGCATAGTATCCACTGTAAAATTTTCGCGCCTAATATACCCAAGCGCAGGACAATGACAGAGGTAGTGTACTAGAGTCTCATCCTCTTCCTCGCAAGCTCTACATGTTGTCTCCTCAGATAATCTCATGCGAGCTCGATGAGTTCTCAACTCCATATGACCTGTAATTACACCGGTTAATTTCCTAAGTGTAGGTCTATTTAGTCTCAGAATCTCCTTTGATTTCCCAAGATTTGGGTCACCACAGAGTGTTCTTGTTACCTTACCGACATCAGTGCTTTGCCATTTTCTGACATGTTCCTCCATTGCTCAATGTTTAAGTTCATAAATGGTTTAAGGGGTTTGGCGTTCTCCAAAGTTATAGTACTCAGAAGAGCTCCCATTTTGGATAATTTGTCGGCTTTCTCGTTTCCGATCAGCCCGTGATGGCTTGGTATCCATATTATCTCCAGATGTTCACAATTTGCATATGAGTTTATCTCACTCTTGCATTGCAAAACGTTCCGGGATTCAACTTTCTCCTTTCTCAATGTCTTAATCACTGATTGGCTATCCGTAAAGATACGAATCGGAGTTTCGCTATTCGTTTCCTTTATCCATTTAATTCCTTCCGTAATCGCCATGATCTCAGCCTGAAAAATAGTGTTGTGATCTGGTAGACGGAAGTATTTGCTTCTATTTCGGCTTATGTCGTATAAGCCCATTCCAGTTTCGTCACCAATCTTTGAACCGTCTGTGTAAAGAACGATTCCGTGGGTGTTTCCCATCCTGATTATCTCATCCCATTCTCCCTCTTCCGGTATAATGGTGATGCAGTTAATATTCTCATATCTCATCGGGATTTTATCACATGTTAATTCCGTAATATTTCCCAGCGGTGAGATATCCGTTATTCTTTGGTATCTGGTCTTATGTTCTCTTTTAAGCCACTCATCTATTGCCATTAATCTTGTGGCAGCTAAGGCCGCTTCATATTTTACCTGTATCTCAATAGGCCAAATGGATAATATTTTCTCAATGGCCATTGTCGATGTGGTCCTCATGGTGCCGCAAATACTAATGCAGCACTGTCTCTGAATCTTTTGAAGAGGTTTTATATTCTCCTTCTTCTCTAAGGATGTCCACCACACTAACGAAGCGTACGTAATTGTAGGCCGCAGTACACTAGTATATAGCCAATGTGTCATCCTTGGGCTTAAGCCCCATTTTGAGCCAATCACTCTTCTGCAGAGGGCCCATATTCTTTGAGCTTTCTCCACTTTACATTCAATGTGGTCCTTCCAGGATAGTCTCCAATCAAGTACTATTCCTAGGTATTTGACCTTCTTATTAATCTTAATTGTCTTATTCCTAAAGATGGGATGCTATGCACCGGTATCTTCCTCTTTCTCGTAAACAAACAGATTTCAGTCTTTTCCGGGTTGACATTGAGCCCTCGCTCCTTTGCCCAGTTATAGGATATATTCAAAGCCTCCATTGCTCTCATACATAAAGAATTTGAATTCGTCCCCCTGATCAGTATCGCAACATCATCTGCGTAACAGATAGGCTTGAATCCCTCGTTCGATAGAATCCTCAGTAGACTATGTATGGTAGTTACCCATAATAATGGAGATAAAATACCTACCTGCGGGGTTCCTCGACATACTTTGTCCCTTCTTCTTACTCCATTTGCCTCACAATTTATCCATCTGTTCCTTAACATATTGCTAATCCATGCAATTAAGACATGGCTTAACCCTAAGTTTTCCAAGTTATCGATAAGACTCGAGGTCATTACGTTATTGAAAGCTCCTTCTATGTCTATGAATACGCCCATGGTATACACACCCAGGTCGACGGATCTTTCTATATGATAAACAACTTCCTGAAGAGCAGTCTCAGTAGATCTGCCCTTGATATAGGCGTGTTGTCCGAATTTCATTGAATCGCCTGGTAATCGTCTTCTGACTATTCCATCGACGATACGCTCCATGGTTTTCAATAAGAATGATGTTAAGCTTATGGGTCTATAAGCTTTAGGATTTGCGTAATTTTCCTTCCCTGGTTTAGGTATGAAAACGACTCTCGCCTCCCTCCATTCCACAGGGGTATACGCATATTTCAGGCAAGTTGTAAAAATATTCGCCAGCCTTATATCGATTAGGTCAATGTTTCTTTGTAGGAGAGCCGGAAAAATACCGTCCGGCCCTGGTGCCTTATATGGCAAGAAACTATTTACCGCCTCTCTGACCATCTCTGCGGTTATAATTATGTCCGTCGTGGCACTACCGTCGTGGGGGTGTGGAATTTCTCCGTCATCCGCCATTTCCGTTTGGAAGTGTGCCTCTATCAGTGTTCCTAGCGTCTCCTCCATCGTCTCCGACCTTTTTCCGTTCGACTCAACGAGGGTTTCCGGTTGGGTGTGGGTTTTCGATAGGAATTTCTTAATTCTAGAAACGTCATTCACGCTGTCCACCTGATTGCAAAAAAGCCTCCAGGATCTGCGTTTGGCGATTCTTATTGCTTTGTTGTATATTCTGAACTTCTCACTGTAATCGTCGCAGTATACTGATTGTTTCTTTCGATAGGCTCTGTTAAATAGCCTTCGGGTTTCTTTCCTAAGATTAATCAGTTCACCTGTCATCCAAGGCTTTCCCCTTAGGATTCGCCTTTGTCGGAGTGGACAATGCTCCTCAAAAGTTTCCTTAAAATCGGCAGTCAGTCTTTCTACCATCGAATCTATCGTGTCCAGATTTTCATCCGGTTCTGGATAAGTTTCGAGTTTATGTTGAAGACTTAACCTTAAATTTGGCCAGTCCGTTCTGGCCTTATTCCTAAAAGTCACCGGTTCCGGTGGCGGATGAGTTAAGGTCATAAAAATATAGCGATGGTCCGAATAAGAGTGCATATCAATCGCAAATTTCATCAATTAAATTTTCTGAACATATAGTCACATCAATTACCTCTTCCCTAATTCTGTTAATAAATGTAGGTTTATTACCTGAGTTAAGGGTAAATAAGTTATTAGCATTTAGGAATTCCCATAGGGCGTCTCCTCTCTTGTTACAGTTCGTGCTGCCCCAAGAGAGGTGATGCGAGTTCGCATCACAACCTATTAAAATATTCCTACCTGTTCTCCTTGCCGATGTTATTATACTTCTTAAATCCGACGTTGGTGGTAGTGTCGGAGCATCAGAAGGTTGGTACACCGATGCCAGCATTAAATTGCGTGAGCCATGTATTAAGGTAGTGGCGTCCGCTGTAGATAAATCTGGGGAAAAAAGAAAATTTAATCCCTTATGACAAAGTATACATGTTCTTGGTCGAGACCCAGTTTTAGCATAAAATAATTGGTAATCACACTCATTCAAGCCAGTGACTCTGTCTTTAACAGTCCAGGGTTCCTGAATGAGAACTATGTGTATCTTACCTTAAGTTATATTTTCCATCAAAGCTTGTGTAGCCATTCTGCTCCGATGGAGATTGATCTGCAAGAGCAGTATCATTGTTGTTCGGCTAAAAGAGATTCTTCTTGGGATTGAGTTATCTCCAACTCCTCCCTCTTCATTGGCACGGGGTGGTCTTCATCTTCTTTAGCCTCCTTTGCTTCGTCGTCGGGATCTTTCTTCTCCGTTGGATTATGTGTCCAACCAATGGGCGCCTTACCAACTTTGAAGAAAATAGTTGTACTCGCGAAGTACACCTTCCCTCTTTGCTCCTCGAGGTAAGACATGGAGGGTTTATCCACCCCTGCAACTACCAGGGTGCCATCGTCAGTTTCCTCACGATGGAAAACCTCCCATTTGTCTACTTCCAGACCTCTATTTTGCTTGCCAATGATTTTAAGCATGGCTTTGCTTCAAGTTTGCTGCCCCAACCTTTAACGAAAAATGAAACCTTGGTTAGGGATGGGATATCGGCCTTTTTCACCATGGCAAGTTTGCCACCCTCCCACGGGGCTGGTATGCCTCCCACTAGGTCTTTCATAACATGTGCGCAGGTGTCTGGTTCTAGTTGTAGAAACAGTACTTCCCTGGCGAACCTACAGCTATCTATATGGATTTGTGGAGCATTATCATCTGCTTCCAGGCCATACTGCACAATCCTCTCATTTATGGCATTCTCTACTTCTTTCTGATGTGCCATTGGAATTTTACCCGATGCGCTATTGGAGTCGATAACAGCATAGCATAGCTCCTCTGTCATCTTCCTTCTGGCCACTTTCGCATACATGGGTTGCTCCTTAGCCGATTTTCCTTCCGGCTTTCTTTTACGTGATGGTGGGGTTTTTTTTCCGGCTGTTCCATCATCACCTGTATTTTGAGCTACCGCTTTCGCCTGTTTGAAGGTTGAAGCTATTGGTTAATTTCTTTCTCCTTTCAGACCAGAGGGTCTTCTTTCGGGAGTTGGGAAATGTCAACCGTTTTACTTCCCTGCTGGTAACTTTTTTTTTTCTTTTTAGTATTGCCAACGGTGTTCTGTTCTTCTGGAGATCGAACCCTCTTACCCTTTTCGGTAGAAATGGGTGTAGATGAGTCTTTCTCTTTAAGGACATCCCGCTGACCTTTCTTATTTATACTCTGTTTCTTTTTGGCAGTCTTCCTTTGCTGCGCTCCGGAGAGAGTTCTTATTTTATCTGTGGTGGCAATGCTTGCACTTACTTTCTCAACCATTTTATCTACCTCAGAGGTATCCTTTGTGCATAACACCGTAGTGTCAGCATCTTCTATATTTGAGTCAGAGGTGTCGGAATCCTCGCCTGTCTTGTGTGGCTGGGGATGCTTAAAGCTCACCCTTGGATCCGATCCCTCGTTCTTTATTCTTCTTGATGCTTTATCAATAACGGAAGCCAAGTTGCCCACCTTCGAAATTGTTTCCTTACAGTCATTTGATGACGACGACTCGGGGCCTGCTTGCTCACCACCATTAGCCGCCGGTACTGAGTTTATTATGCTCTTTTATTTCTTGGTTCATATTTGGTTTATTTTGGGAACCGACCTATCTTATTTTCATTTGGTCCGCGAGGAGTTCTAGGAACCCCTAGGGTCAGAGGTAGTGTTCGGGATCTGATCACTACATAATGCGACAAATCTCTACTCATTTAGATGCGTAGGTCTTTCCCACTCTATAAAGTGCTCAGGCCCCCCACACTAAATCCGCCCCCCTATCCGCCACCTGGGGACGGATGTAAGAAGGCTAAGTCATTATCATATTCTCCTAATCTGTATTATGTTGCGGGGAAATTAGTGCCGTTCGCTAACGTATAGGGAGGGGCTCAATTGTTGAATGGATGCACCAGTTCCAGCCCATGTCCCAGTGCACGATTATCATTCTAGTTGCAAATTTGTTTATTAGTCAATGTGTTTGCTTAAATATTAGATTAGTTTTGATGTGGAAAAGAAAGTGGGAAAATATAATGAATTAGTAATGTTCATATTTTGTGGAACGATACTTACTTTTACCAGTTAATCTTGAGTTTTCTGTCCTTTGGGAAATATTTTGCAAAATTATGAGAAAAAATGTTAGTTAGTTAGTTATGAATGTCAATGAAAGTGACGTTTACATAGGTATATTGATGTATGTGGGCTGAGTTTAATAGTTAAAAATATTTATGTGTTGGAAACGCAAAAAATTTTGCGTAAATGTCTCCAGTGCCCATGTTCTGTAACTCTCGCTACGAGAAACTTTTCACTTGAAACATGTAAATTGGTACGGAAATACAACAAATCAAAACAAACAGCTGTTTTTTCTCACTGTACTGTTTCTGTAACTATTCATGCGAGAAATACCTGTCACGTAAGAAAAATACTCGTAAGCCATAAAAAAAGTGTTTCTGTAAAGTTTTCAGGCGAGAACTTCTCACTTTGAACTGTCAAAATAAGTCACAAACAAAAAGACCGCGAGATTGCAAAAACTTTGAGCCAAAAAATATAAAAAGTCAAAAATCAGTGACAAAAACATGGAAAATGTAAAGTTTAAATGTTTTTTTTTTTTATTATTAATGCATACATATGTATGTATTAATATTATAAATTTGTTATCGTTAAGAAAAATATGCAGGTTTCGAAGCAACAAAAAGGAAAATTAGATATCGAGTTTAAACTATCGAACCTTCTATAAAATATTTTGTAATTGAAATAATGTTTTTTTTTTGTGCTTTAAACTTTTATGTATGTAAAAGGAAGAAATTAGGAAATGAAAAATTAATTACTTTAAATTTGAGGTTATAAATTTTCTTACTACGGGAAATAATTTATGGTAACTATCTTTGTTTAATTTACAAAAGTTTTTATATTTCTAAAAAAGACAGATTTTATTTTATATTGATTATATTTTTACAATCATCAAAGTCATTTAAAGTTTAAAAAAACTAACTAACTAAATAAAATTGCTAAATTCTTTTCATTTATTTTTTTTTTATTTCAATTTCGAAATAATTTTTATAATTTTTTTTATTCCTTTTTTATTTAGACCTTAAATATTTACAAAAAGTGTTTATTGTTGAACCAAATTGTTTAATTTGTATGTCGTGTGTCCTAAACAAAAATCCTAAATACACCACCATTATCATTATGTTTATCATGAAAAGGAAACAATGTTACCAATGTCTTGGAAAGTGAAGGCAAATTTGTATTCCTTACACCTTTTCTCATAAAAGGTGCCTTCAAGCAGAACCATTGCTGATTATCTGCTTAAGCGATATAGTTCCTTAAATCAATTCTCCGGCATTTCAAAAGAGTCTGTTGAATCGCACAACCTTTTGCGATGAATCCGCAACATATTCCTTTCATCATCCTCAACCGCTCTAACTAAAGCTGCATTATACATTTTATTTCTTTCTTCTGCACTTATTTTTTTAAACACTTTTATTTTCTAAATTTTATATGTATTATTATTTCCGCACTTCTAAAGTTTATTTTTTTTTTCTTCTTCTTCTTATAATTAAGTATAATTTTTGATAGCTCTAACGTAACAACGTAATCATAAATGGTATTTTTCGCCATGAGTTACAGATACACTTTTTTCTCACACATCGAGAAACGGTGGGATATTTTGTTTCATGACTTTTCGATGCGAGAAGTTACAGAACATGGGTACAGGGCTGCGTATAGGAAAAACACAATTTGCTTATGGTTAGAAATGTAAAATTTTGAAAATATGAATGAACATATGGATAATTTCTAAAAATTCTGATACCCTGATAATGGCCAGGAACAAGATATGGACATTTACAAGGATATCAGGGATTTCTGTAAAATTGTGATAAACAAAATAAGAAGAACATTAGGATAAATTATGGTTTTGTATTTTTTAGCCTTTTTTATGTATTGGAAATGTAGAAATCTAGGATTTAAAAGGATTTTTTTATATTCAAGAGGAAAGTAAATAAATCCGTAGAATTTTATGAGTATAATTATGAAAATAACAGTAATATCGGGATATTATTTTCTATATAACAGTGATATTGTAAGGTGCTTAAAATTAATTAAGTAAAAATCTTTGAAATTAAAACAAAATCATTATTGACCAAGAAAAAAAAAACAAAGTGCATAGAAAGTGGTAATTTCATGTTCAAGCCAATCAGGGCTAAGAGTCGTGGAACATAAATTCTTCAAAGGAAGCATTTTTTTGTCGTGTAGTCGTGGTTAACGAAGAAGTGGAAGCCTACGTAAGTGTATTAGAGAAATAGTATAAAGAAGCGTAAAGTAATATTCCTTGTGTTTAAAAATATACAGCTGGCTCAGTAGATAGTGTCCAGGGCAAGAGTGAGTACCATTATAAGTTAGATAAAAGAAAGAACATCTGGGTGAACAACTTAAAAAAAAAACTAGCAGAAATTAAGGAAAATTAGGCGAGGCGAATTTTTTTTTTTTTGAGATACTTTTTTTTTTGTTTATTGATAATAATAGTAATAATTTTTATAATAGAAAAAATAATATAATTAAAAAAAAAACGAAGAAAAATATAGTTTAGAACTAAGAAATTGTACTTAGTGTGTCTTTGTATCAAGTGGTCCTTGTAAGAGAACGTAAATCTAAAATAAAAGAGAAAAAAATTAATTTTTAGTGATACAAAACTAATAAAAACAAGTAAGAGTGCTATATTCGGCCCTGCCGAATCTGATAATACACTTCACCATCATGTACATAGGTATAATCCCACATCCTAGCTTAACCTATATTTCATATTATACGCCATTTTTCTTTATTATTTCCAACGCCATCCTCGATTTTGAATTTTTACGTAGTTATCTGTATTCTGCTAATCAAGCCCTTTCATTTGATACCCATATTAATGGGGTTAAAAAAATTTGTTCCGCCATTTTGCTTCAAACGCCATCTTGGATTTTAAATTTTTTAATAATTTACTGTATTATACTGGTCAAGCCCTTTCATTCAATACCAATATTAAGGGGGTTCAAGAAGTTACATTTTAAAATACCAGATTTGACCCATTTTTAAATTTATTGTCCGCCATTTTGTAGTGGCGCCAACATGAATTTTAATTTTTTTATGGTGCTTGTATTGCGCTAGTCAAGTCCTTTTAGATGTCGATAACGGAGATAATTAAAATTTTAACAAGTAAGAGCGCTATATTCGGTCGTGCCGAATCTTATATACCCTTCACAACGTGTAGTCATGCAATAACAGTGGTTTGTGTCACCATTCATCCCATATGAAATACGTACATACATATAAAAACATACATATATAAAAACATCCCATTGTAAAATTATAAATTCACGTACATATGTATGTTAAAAAAACCAAAAAAAATTAAAAAAAAAAAATTTTTAAAAAAATTAAAAAAAAAAAATTTTAAAAAAATTGAAAAAAAAAAAATATTATGTATATAATATATATATATATAACAAAAAAAAAATAAAAAAAAAATTAAAAAAAAAATAATAAAAATATAAATAATATATTAAATAAAAAATAATAAAAAAAAAAAATAAAAAAAAATTTTTAAAAAAATTAAAAACAAATTTTTTTTGGCTCAGCTGGGATTCGATGTCACGTTTTCTCTAACCAGTATACACGTTTGTATGTATGTATGTTGTTGTTGTAATGTTGTTATTGTGAAAAAAAATCGAGGTGGTCGTGGGTTTTTGCTCATATCTCAGTTGCTTATGTACCGATGTTTCTGATTTTCAATACCGTTCTACTCCCGAATATTTCTGATATTTTAATACCTTACCCGGGTCCAACCTATGTCGGGGGTCTTCAAAAAGTTGATTTCAACATACACACGGACAGACGGTCAGACGGACAGAGCTTAATCGACTCCCCTATTCATAAGCTTTCAGAAAATATATACTTTATGGGGTCGGAAATGAAAATGGTAGAAATTTCACACGGAATGACAAACCTATATATACCCTTTTTCACTGTGTGAAGGGTATAAAAAATACAGTAAAATGTGAATCTGTGAAGTCTTGTCAGATAAAATAATGAATATTAGACAAAATAAGAATACTGCAAATGCGTATTAAAGAGAAACAGAAAATCTGACAAAATCGTTAGAGAGTGCATACCATATCCGACGGTTTGTCATGCGAGTTGGCATATAAATTTTCTATGCAAATGGCTATAAAGGCAATTACAAAAAACTTTACAATAGATAAGGTAAGACTTATCATGGAGGCAGGTCAATTTAACAATATTAATGAAGTTGCTAGCAAATTTGTCAACAGATTAACTGAAACAACTGGCCAACAAAATTCAATACTAAATATACTCTAGAGTCTAGCAGGCACAAGCTTTACTTCAAACTTCAGATCGATAGTCCAACACAAAAAATGTAATTTTTCTCATTAATATTGTAAAAACCCTTAGTGCTTACTTCTTCAAGCATATTCAAAGCATTTGTTTATTATTTAATAAAATAATGCACCGAAACCCATTCGTCTTATTTGTCTATTCATGCAGTATCTAAACATATTATTTAAATAGTTCAGTTTATTACCTTCCGGATCACGACGGTCGTGATTTTTTAAAAAACGGTCTCCAAATGAAAGTAGTTGGTGACCGCTGCTCTAGACGATTACAAAGTAAAAATTTCCGTAGAAATGGCAAAAAGTTTTGTTGTGGTTACAAATACCAATTAGCATTGCTATTGGACACCGGAGCAGACATTTTATAAACTGAATCAAATAAATAACTACAGAACCACAACACTGAGTGGAATAGGAGAGGGTAAAATAAAATAATTGGGCAGTGTATTTTGCGGAATAAAGTATTACAATTTTATAATACCGCAGTTTTTCCAAATAATAAAAAATTACTTTTAAATTTCTTGTGATGAAATTATTGGTATGGACTTTAATAAAAGTATAATTGTATTTTAGATTTTTATTCTGCGACCCTTCAATATAAAACATAGAAATACCGATTGCAAGTGACTATGATAACATATGATAGATACTAATACCAAATCAATAAATTGAATCAGGTATTTTCATAGTGAACACACTGTGAAAATCGAATAATGCATATATTCGTTTTCTAAACAATATTATTAAAATTAACAAAATACAAACTCAAAATGTCGCTGAATATGACATAATTAGAGATAATTGTCATAAATCCAAAAATGGAAAAACAGAAGTCTTAACTTTAAGAAATACTAAATCAACTTTGTACAGAATACAGCGATAGATTTGGTTTGGAATCAGAAACAGTAGATACTAATAATTTCTATGAACAAAAGTTAAAGACACGCAACCAGTATACATACATAAGAAATTATCGCATACGATATACACATAAAGAAGAAATATACAAAGAGGCAAAACAATTGTTTTGTTGGTTCGTAAAAAACAATTATCAAACTTAGACAGAAAAAGATAGAAGCTGGTTGTAGACTGCAAACAAAGTTCCATTTCCTAGAATAAATGATATTTTAGACCAAGTTGGCGGAGCAAAGCAATTCCACTAGATTGGACTTGAAAACAAATCCAGATTTACTAAAATCTACTAAAATTCATTCCAAAGAATGATGTCAATAGCTTTAAGTGGCTTAAAACCAAATCAGGCATTCCTTTACATGGATGACCTAGTCGTACTGGTATGCTCTGAGAAACATATGCTTTCAAACTTAAAAGAGGCAATTGATTTGTGTCGAGAGCGCATTCATAAATTAAATTCAAGAAAGTGTAAATTATTTATGCGAGATGTGACATATTTAGGACATAAATGATTACTCCCATACGACAGCAAGTCTTGGTTTTAGAAAATTACCCAACACCTAAACACGCCGACAGTACAACGATATTTGTAGCATTTTGTAATTACTATCGCAGATCCATTAAGAATTTTTCAGAATATTCTAGACACCTTTCAAAATTATCTAAAAAAATATCACAATTCGAGTGGACGCATTCAGGCACCATTGAGTCTAACATTACTTTAATATCCAGATTTCACAAAAGAATTCTGCATAATAACAGACGCAAGTAAATATGCCTGTAGCGGGTTTTTAACACAAGAGTATGAAGGAAAATAATTGCCAGTAGCTGTAATGAACACGTTGTGCAGATAGTTTTACTTTTCTTATCACACGATAGATAGCATTAAAACAACAATGTTAAGCAAAGGACTGCGGGAGCCATTAATAGACTAGCAACAGTCGGGCAAGGGGGAGTTCTGTCCTTTCTTTAAGCAAAGTCTATGTTTACAGAGTTTTTATTATAGACTTCCTTTTTTGACATAAGATGTTGTACATAAATACCTGTAGAAAAAATGGACCGCATAACCATACATATAAAAAATGCCCGTATATGGTTATATTTTGAAGTCGAAAAACACACATTGTTTATTCACCTAGGTTTATGGCTCTTCTAGATGGTATGAAGGCCTGTCTCATAACCCTCCCAAAACCGATACTCTAACGACATTATTTTACTAGAGTCCCTATTTCTCTTTACAATCACCTACATTTATATCATCAAAGAAAACACGTTCAAACTCAATTATCCATTCATTTTAATTTCTTTAAATTTCTTCAGTAAATTAATTCATATTAACATACTAAACTATACAAAAACAAGTAAGAGCACTATATTCGGCTGTGCCGAATCTTTTATACCCACCACCAATTTTGTGTACATTTAAAGCACAATATTTATTATTTTGTTAATCATTATGGAATAATCTCTTTATAATAAAATATGTATCACTTTCTTTGTAGAGGGTGGTTAAATTTTAAGGACCCATGTTGAAGGTGAACTACACCTAATCTTTAAATTTGTTTTCTGCATTTCATTTGACATTTCTAAATCTCAAACTTACCCAATTTGATCCGTGGAAAGATACACAAGTGAGCAACGCTTTAAAGTTATTCAGGTTTTTTATAAAAATGGGCGTTCAAATCAAAATGCATTTTGTGCACTTCGTAATTCTTTTGATCAACATAATCGTTCAAATTCGTCCACAATCGGGAGAGTTGTAAAAAATATTTAAATTTCTGCAAAACAGGTCTGTATAAAATGTTTGAAAATCTGTGAATGCCTTCTTGGTTCGTTGAATGGGAACCACTGCTGGTTTTTGCGATAGTGTGGCAAAAGAGCAGTCAACCTCGACTCATCATCGTGCCCAACAATTAAGCATAAATATTGTCATTGAAAATTTGGACCATCAGATAGAGGAGTGGCGCCAAGGATGGGGGGGCCATTTGGCCGATATTTTGTTAAATACATAATTGAACCATACAAATATTATAATTACAAAAAGAAATAATAATAATATCCTAAATAATTTGTGTTTTATTTAAATTCAACATCGGTCCTAAAAATTTAACCACCCTTTATAACTTCGATATGCTACTAAAATGCTTTTGTAAATGTAGTATTTCAATGAAAGTGGGCGTTAAAGTAGGCGTATCAATAAAGTTTCTGCTAATAAATACAACTTAGATATTTCAATATAGTCCTTTATTTTCCCAAAAACTTTTTCAATAGAGAAATTACATGAATTTAAGATAAACCGTTATATGGGAGGTAGGCGTTAAAGTGGGCGTGTCACCTAAACTTTTTGGCACAACAATTACATTGATTAGAAGGATACACGTAGCAAATTTGATCATCATACCTCTAATTTTGGCGGTTTTATGAGCTTTTAAATTTCATTAACGGTAGATAACGTGAAAAGTGGGCGTTATAGTAGGCGTGTCAAGTTGTTTTGCGAATGAGTACAACTTAGATGTTTCAATATAGCCCTTTATTATTCCAAAATATTTATTAATAGAGAAATTATATGAATTTTAGGTAAAACGTTATATGGGAGGTGGGCGTAAAAGTGGGCGTGGCACCATAATTTTCTGGCACAGTAATGAGATTGCCTAGGGGGATATACGTAGCAAATTTTGTCATCATACCTCTAGTTTTGGCGGTTTTATGAGCTTTTAAATTTCATTAACGGTAGATAACGTGAAAAGTGGGCGTTATAGTATGCGTGTCAAAATTGTTTTTGCTAATGAGTACAACCTAGATGTTTCAATATAGTCCTTTGTTATTCCAAAATCTATATTAATACAGAAATTATATGAATTTTGGGTAAAACGTTATATGAGAGGTGGGCGTAAAAGTGGGCGTGGCACATTGATTTTCCGTTACAAAAAAGCGTCTCACCAAAAAGCAAAGTGTGCAAAATTTCAGAGTCGTACATCCAATTTTGTTGATTTTATGACGTTTTTGTTTTTAAATATACCGAAAAATACACTGTGCGGTATAAATTTTCATACATTTTGGTCGCTCCTCTCCTAATGCATAGATTTAGATAATTTTCGGGAAAAAATATTGTTTTTACTCAAGAAATATATATTCGAAGTTTCATGAGTCTACGTAAATGCGTTTGGACACAATTCCATTTTATTCGATGTTCGAAGGACACGGTTTTTTCGACCTACTCTTGCTTTTCGAGCTATAACTCTCTTCCTAATATTCCGATTTAGCCCATTTTCAATACCAAACAAACTTTGTCTATAAGAAAGATTCTTGAAAATTTGATTTCGGTGCGACCTCTATCGTGCTTTCAACAGACGGGCGGACATAGCTTAATCATAATGAAATAAAACCCCAATTCAGAATAATACTTTATGGGGTCTAAAATGGATATTTCAATGTGCTACAAACGGAATGACAAAATGAATATATCCCCAGCATTTTTTTTTGGTGGCGGGTATAAAAAATTTAAAAAATTAATTTTGTAGTTTTTTTTAAGATTTTTGAAAATACGTGTAGATTTTGTATAAGAAATTAGACTTTTGCGGATTTTACCACTGCTTGTAAGTCATTTTTCTTATATCTGTGCAGGTCTTTAATATGTAAAGCGTGATTTTTTAAGAGCTATAGGAATGTTTAAAAAAAAAGGCACATAAAATCCAGAAAAATGCATGAAATCTTTATTTGAATCGATAGTACGGTCCATATAATTTAATGTTTGAAGATTATTTCACGCAAATGTTGACCGTGACTGTGCCTCAAATAGTCCACCCGCTTAGTCCAATTTTGGCATACTCTTTCCAACATTTCGGCCGGTATCTCATGAATAAATGCTTCAATGTTGTCTTCCAATGAGTCAATTGAAGCGGGCATGTCTGTATTGACATGAGCTTTAACATGGCCCCAAAAAAAATAGTCTGAAGGCGTTAAATCGCCCGATCTAGGCGGCCAATTGACCGGTCCCGAACGTGAAATAAAATGTTCACCGAACTCGCCTCTCAATAAGTCCATTGTTAAGCGTGCTGTGTGGCATGTGGCACCGTCTTGTTGAAACCACAGGTCATGCAAGTCAAGTTCTTGCATTTTGGTAAAAAAAAAGTTTGATATCATCTCACGGTAGCGCTCACCATTCACAGTTACGTTACGATTCGCAGCATCTTTGAAGAAGTACGGTCCAATGATGCCACCAGCCCATAAACCGCACCAAACTGACTTTTTCTGGATGCATTGTTAGCTCTTGCAATGCTTCTGGCTGATATTCACTCCAAAATCGACAATTCTGCTTATTAACGTACCCATTGAGCCAAAAATGAGCTTCATCGCTGAACACAATTTTTCTATAAGAAGCGCGCGATTAATTTTCTTAACAGAGCACGCATTTTGATAATAAAATTCAATAATTTGCAAGCGTTCTTCGTTTGTAAGACGATTCATGATTAAATTATACACCAAACTGAAGATGTTTGACAGTGAAACAAAACACGAAACGTGCGTCAGCTGTTTAAACCAGTGTTGCCAAAAAGATAATAGCTAAAAAATCACCCTTTATATGCTTTATGGAAATTAAATATCTAACTTTTGGTAAGCTATTGCCAATTCAAAAGCTTGGATTTTTATTATTTCTGTCCTTATTTAAAATCTAAAGAATTTTTTCATAAGTATAAAAATACAAATACAGACCAAATAGTTTTGTAAGGAAATTGATCAGATCAAAATCTGTATTTAATAAAGATTGTAGTATGTAGGCAATACGGTAAGCTAAAGTCAGCACTGCTTAAAAGGTACAAAAACATTTTTGGTGAGAACCCAAATGTTATACAAAATACTTTGATATTTGTCATTTAATTAAAGCAAGAAATTGCCAATTCGCATATAATAAAAGATATATTTATTTAATCTTTTTTTTTTTTTCTTTTAGAGGCTAAAAATCTTAGTAGCCGCAATGCAATGAATTGAAAATAATTTTCCCCGTTACGTTTCCGTAAAAGGATTCGAGCTTTAAAATTTTTTCAAATGAATTAAATGCATTCTCCACAGTTCTTATACAAATGATCATTTGGCTAGTGTCACAATTATCTACACTTTAATCAAAACAAACGGAAACGTATTTAGAATTTTTAATTCTATCGTTTATTTCTTTAGTTATAAAAATTCCTATGTCCTCAGTTCTTCTGATTATTGTACTGCTAGATAAAGGCATTTCATTAACTATGGCCTGAAACTTTTGTCCTGTTTCACCAAATAATGGCAGAATTGACAAAACCATGTCTTTAAAAAATACGCCATCTTCAAATGGCCGCCCATTTTTGCTAATCCTAATGCAAATAAATACGAAGCCTTTGTTTGGCTGGATGCTGGGGTAGTAATTTTGTTTTTACAATTATTGAGAGCCCTATTATTTTTGAATTCTAAATCCTTTTTTAATTTTGTTATCAGCCTATCTCTGTCCCCTCCTAGCAAACTCGACAGTTCTGAATGTCAACTACTATAATGGCGTTTAAAACTATATGCACTTATTCTTTTTAATTGCTGATTGCATACAAGGCATTCAGCTTCATTAAATATATTTAATGAAAATAAAAAATTTTTTTCTCACTCAACTTTCCACATTATGATACACAGAATAATGCAAAAATATTCAAAGTGTACTGAAAAAATTTTAAATGCTGAAAAAGAGAGAGAAATAAAACTACTCAGTTGAAATATTTACTAGTGTTTTGTTTTTGTTTTTTAACAACAAAAGCGACGACGACCTGCTTGTTTGAAAGCTAGCATACAACTGAATGAAATTATAGCTTTTTAAAATTTTTTAAGTGAGTTTCGTTAACCTTCGTGTTGTGTGTGTGAAATTCACGAAAAGTGCTCGGCTCCTGGGGGCATAGCGTGATCAGTGTTGTTAACCGTACAGTAATTACCGTATTGTACGGTAACACTGCTCAGCAGCAAAATCCTCCATTTAATAAAACTATGTGGACTATATGGATTTTGACGCGCTGAACTCAAATCCGTTGTCGGTTTTTTTCCATCAGATCGGCATTTTTTTTATGGGCGTGGCAAATTTTTTCCCCTAAATTAGTCAGGTACGGACACATATTTAATCCTAACTCGTGGAAAAAAATTGTTCTCTATCTCTTATCGTTTTGGAGTTATTTAGGAATTAATGAAGAAAAAAATTTTTTTCGTGCAAAATTCGTAATATTTTTCAATTTAAAAATGGAATTAAAAAAAATATAAGGCAAATATTCAACATTTTAAACTTATCTTGGAAATAAAAAAAGCCATAAACTATAAAAATCGGTTAAGAAATGTGGATTTTATTGTCAATTTACCGCAGGTACTTAATATTGTAATGCAACCAGCCTTGCATATGATATATGTAACATTTCGTTAAGTGAGCAGCTAATGGAACTAAATTACAACGGTATTTTGTATAAATCTTGGAATTAAAATTTATAACAGTATTTTTCAATTACCTGTGATTTCAAATTAAGAACATTAGTGTAGATTCTAGTATTAATTGTATGTATAGAAGCTGATGGACAATAAGTGAGTCACTTTTAATTTGAATATCGTGCGGTTAAAATCGGCAACAGTAAATAGATCTTATAGTGTACTTTGTTATTGTGTAAAGAAATGAAGCAATTAAAAAATCCACAAACGCTTTCATATTATAAAATGTCAAGGATTTGTAACAAATCTCCAAATTTATTTTGTTACGTTTGTGGCAATCTAACTTTAAGTTCTCAACGGGAGACAATATCTTCCAAGATTAAAAATGCTTATCGCCGTTATTTTGGGTTTCCTACCGATGATAGAGATAAAAATTGGCTGCCGAAAATATGTTGTAGTAGCTGTGGTAAGTCTTTAAGAGGTTGGTTAAAAGGAAGTCATAAGTCTTTGCCGTTTATGAAGCCAGTGATTTGGAGTGAACCACAAAATCATCAAAATGATTGCTACTTTTGCCATACTAATGCACGTGGGTTAACGAAAAAAACAAAAATAAAGTTACATATCCAAATATTTCATGCATCAAACGCATGTTTACAAGTAAATTTTTACCTCAATTGCCTCCTACAGACGATGAAGAAGATGGGCTTTCTGCAGCAACTGAATCCACTTACGCCAGAATGGGCATTCATTTGGAAGTCCAACGAGTACACCTTATTTTCCGTATTAAACTGATATGAATAACTTAGTTCGTAAATTAGGGCTTTTAAATAAACAATTCTGAGCTTCTTGCATCTTAATGAAAAGAATGGAGTTTGGTGCAAAAGGACGTTAACGTCTCGTACTTTCGAAATAAAGAACAACCTTTTTTGATATTTTTTTTAGCAAAGAAGAAGGTTTGATATTTTGCAATAATGCTGATGGACTTTTGCGACAACTGTGTTTCAGTCATAAATCTGAGGATTGGCGGCTTGTTATTGATTCATCCAAGACAAGTTTGAAAGCCGTTTTACTTCACAATGGCAACAAATTTCCATCGGTCCCACTCGCGTATGCAAGAAATATGAAAGAAAACTAGCATGAAGAGGATTCCCATTACTCATGGAATTTGCAGATTTTAAAGTCGTAGCAATGTTAAATGGATTACAAAGTGGATATACTAAGTTTTATTGCTTCTTATGTAAATGGGATAGCCGCGCAAAAGAAAAACACTAAAATGATAAAATTTGACCGAAAAGAGTAAATTTTATTTCATGAAAAAAAATGTAGCAGAAGAGCCTTTAAAACAAAAGGAACAAACTGTTCTCTTCATATAAAGCTAGGCCTAATAAAAAATTTTGTCAAAGCAATGAACAAGGATGGTGAAGCCTTTCTATACATTAAGAGCAAACTTCCTAGAATCAGAGATGCTAAAGTAAAAGAAGGCATATTTGTAGGTCCACAAATACGACAGCTTATGAAGGACGAGGTCATCAGAACGAAATTGAATGATGTGGACAAAATGGCATGGGAGCTTAAGCTACTTTTTTATTTTAACAATGTTTCCTAAATAAAAATTAATAATTATTAACAAAAATGTTGTGTTATTTTAAATAAAATAGTCTGTAAATATTTTGATTTTTTATTGTAATTTGAAGTTATCTACGGGTGACGACAGGATGGGTGCTTTATGCGAGGCGTTGCTACAAAAGTACATTCTGGCAAATTTTTTTGCTTGTATTTGTTTTTGTTGTACGAAAATGTATAGAAGTAAAAAGTTGCCATTCATTGATGCTACAAGGTGCTTATTGCGCCCACTCTGACGTTGTTTGCTGCATTACACATATTTGGCAAAAATTGGGTACCTGCGGTTAATTTACAATAAAATTCACATTTTTTAACCGATTTTTATGTTTTTTTTTATTTCCAAGACAAGTAGCTCTCAGAAAAAAGTTTAAAATGTTGAATATTTGCCTTATATTCCATTTTTAAGTTGAAAAATATTACGAATTTTGCACAAAAAAATTTTTTTTCTCCAATAATTTCTAAATAACTCCAAAACGATAAGAGATAGAGACTACTGCTACTAAAATAAATACAATTTTGTTACACATTTTTTGGTGTTTTATTTTTGAAAATCGGATGACTGGTTCTCCAGTTAGGAGGAAATAAGACTCCGTACCTGACTAATTTAGGGGGAAAAATTTGCCACGCCCATAAAAAAAATCTCGATCTGATGGAAAAAAAACCGACAACGGATTTGAGTTCAGCGCGTCAAAATCCATATAGTCCACATGGTTTTATTAAATGGGAAGACAAAAAATTATTTTTTGCAGAGCAGTGTAATTAAGAGTCTCAAACGGTAGGTAGGTAATTTTGATATTTGTACGGTAATTTTAAAAAGTTTTTATTTTTAAGTGTTAGAGCCCAAATGTTTCCATAATGTTTCCTGTTTTACAAAAATTTTTGGTTTATTCATTTTCATTGCCACATAGTTCGGCTACTGTGGAACGAATTTTTTCAATAATACATACATATATCTAAAACAAAACCAAAATAAGAAACAGGTTAAATACTGATACACTTGAAGGGGTTCTACACGCAAAAACATTTCCTAATTCTAGCGACGGTTTAGATATTAAATCCAATAACAAACATTTTCTATATTTTGATCAAAATGCATATGATCACCAACAATTAATGCAATGGAATTAAGCTTTAAATTAGACAATCGCAAGCAAAACAAACCCAATCCAAATGTATAACACTAAGCTTTAAATATTACAAAAATGTAAACAGTGATTTTACTGAAAGTACAAATTTTAATTTATTTTATTATTACTAATTATTTTTTTTTAAGTTTTGTTGTTTTTTAAATAAATATATTGAATTACGAATATTAACTCGTTTAACAATACATATTATTTTTGTACAAGGCTTTGTGTATGGTAATTTAACCTTAAAAATGGTAATTTTTTTAGGGCAGTACGGAAATCGAAATAAAAAAGTTAACATCACTGAGTGTGATGATCGTTGCTCTAAACACATAGACGCCAGCAGACTTCACAACTTCACGGCTTCAAATGCTGCCAACTTCAAATGCTGCTTTGAAGTCAGCTTTATAATTATTTTGAAGACAGCAACAACATAATAATCAACAGGGTATCAATTCTCGTTCTATTAAATGAAAAGTTTTTGTGTGTAATATCATATGGTGCCACCATACCCTTTGCTATGCAAAAACTTTTTTATTTCACAGTTTCAAAGAACGAGAATTAAAGGCTGTGGAACAATGAATCCGTCGTCCGTCAAACTTCAACTTTTTCAACTGACATCAACATATTGACGGAGAGGGGTTGGCACAATCAGTACTTTGTGTTGACTTAACTGAAGTCAAGTTAAATTGTCGACTGCTGCGACTAATCAAAAACAAACAGCGGCGGCTGAAGGCCGATAATATTTATATAATTTTTTTTTTATTTATCTTCACAATAACAAAAAATTAATAAAAAATATTTTAATTGTTAATTGTTAAAAAGAAAAAAAAAAATTGTAAAAACTTTCCCTGAAGAAGCTACCCAATGTGGTAGCGAAATATCGGAAAATAAAATTATAACTATTTTTTATAAAAGAAAGTGATCTCAAGCTCAATACAAGAAACAACTGCTTATAAAACAAACTAATATTTTTTTAAGAAAATTTCAATTTAGCTTCAATTCATACAATCTATATATAAAACAAGTAAGAGCGCTATATTCGGCCGTGCCGAATCTTATATACCCTTCACAACGTGTAGTCATGCAATAACAGTAGTTTGTGTCACCATTCATCCCATATGAAATACGTACATACATATAAAAACATACATATATAAAAACGTCCCATTGTAAAATTAAAAATTCACGTATGTATGTTAAAAAAACAAAAAAAAAAAAAATTTTTAAAAAATTAAAAAAAAAAAATTTTAAAAAATATTTAAAAAAAAAATATTATGTATATAATATATATAAAACAAAAAAAAAATAAAAAAATAATAATAAAAATATAAATAATATATAAAAAAAAAAATAAAAAAAAACAAATTAAAAAAAAATTAAAAAAAAAAAATTTTTAAAAAAATTAAAAAAAAGTTTTTTTGGCTCAGCTGGGATTCGATGCCACGTTTTTTCTAACCAGTATACACGTTTGTATGTATGTATGTTGTTGTTGTAATGTTGTTTTTGTGAAAAAAAAATCGAGGTGGTCGTGGGTTTTTGCTCATATCTCAGTTGTTTATGTACCGATGTTTCTGATTTTCAATACCGATCTACTCCCGAATATTTCTGATATTTTAATACCTTACCCGGGTCCAACCTATGCCGGGGGGCTTCAAAAAGTTGATTTCAACATACACACGGACAGACGGTCAGACTGACAGAGCTTAATCGACTCCCCTATTCATAAGCTTTCAGAAAATATATACTTTATGGGGTCGGAAATGAAAATTGTAGAAATTTCACACGGAATGACAAACCTATATATACCCTTTTTCACTGTGTGAAGGGTATAAAAAGAGTTTTGAACCGAAAAAAAATGCATGCTTCTGTGGCGGCTCATGCATCACAAAAAAGTACGGCGGCTGCTGTAAAGCCGGTTGACTTCGCTTTTTGCGCACAACCATATGGTAGTTGTCATAGTACTTGACGTACGTCAAAAGTTAAAAGTTGGTTAACTTTCGTACTTTGCGTTGACGGAGACGTACTGAATGTGACAACACTAATAAGAAAACATGTATTTTAACTTAGATGTCAGTTAAAAAATTTGAAGTTTGACGGACGACGGATTCATTGTGCCACAGCCTTGAGCCCCTGATGTGTATTTTAGCAATATAAATTTCAGGGATGCCGCATATATATTTTATAATGAATAAAATTAAAGTTATTAATAAAAAAAATATAATAATATTACGAAAAACTATAAAAACACATGAATTTATTTCTTTGTTGTATTTTTGTAATGTTTTTTATGTTTAATATTAAAAATAAGTTTTTGTTCTTTTTTTCCAATTTAATATATATAATGGCAACACTATATTTGTTCATTGCTGCCCGTCAAAATAGAAAATAGCCTAAGTTGCCAGCAGCAGCAAATGCTGTTGTGCAGTCGTGCTGCTGTGCTGCCGCCAAAATAATAGTTTTCATTTAAACACATGGATCAAGGCGATTTTTTTTTCAGGTGGTGGTAATTCTACAACAAATACAACATTAAAAAAACAACATGGTTTTTTATTGTTGTCTTCGACTGTCGATGTGTCAAAAAATACATGGTTTTTGTTTGTGTTTTTTTGCGCGAGAAGGAGTAATCTATGTAAACATAAATAATATTTGACAATTCAATCATCATTTTTGCAAATAAAAAAATAGATCAGCTGCGTTGTCAACACCACCTGATAATGAATTCGCCTTGACATGGATTTTATTTTTGACATATTGCTGCTTGCTGTCGTCTATGTATTTAAATCATTATTTTCACCACCGTTGCACTCGCTTATTGTCTTTGCTTTTTTTGTCTTACTTTTTTAGTATGACACTTGTTACGATCGCAAGAGCTTGCTCTTCTTTCTTTATTCTTTCACCCCTTTCGCACTAGGCAAGTCACTTGCGCAAGTTAGTTTTTTATTGCCTAATGAGAAAGGGGTGTTTGATCTTGTGTTATACATAAATAAATATGTAACTTTTTTTTTTAACCCGTTAATTTTACATATGTAATGTAGTTTTATGTGTCAGTTAAATTTTATGTGACATTTATTTGTCATTAGTTTGTCTTAATATTTTTTGTTATTTTTAAAATAATGTTATATTAAGCATTAATTAAGGCACCGGTTGAGCCCCCATATGTAAGATTGTTTATTAATTAAACGCAAAAATCGTTGATTTCAATAGAATATTTCAAATTTATTAAGTTTTGTTTTACAAATAAAATGTTTTGTTTATAGATTTTAAAATTTTTAATTGGTTAGTTTTGAATTTCAATTCTCATAATATAATCTTAAGAGAAAAACACTTTGTTCATAGTTATTACAGCTTAGAAATGATTAATAAAACTTTTAAACGTTAATTTAGAAAACTACTTTTAGCA
This sequence comes from Phyto melanocephala, assembly GCA_941918925.1. NCBI lineage: Eukaryota > Metazoa > Arthropoda > Insecta > Diptera > Rhinophoridae > Phyto > Phyto melanocephala. Next base: position 57,312,328 of record OW799235.1, read on the forward strand.
ACTTTTAAGATAACTTCAGATTTTTGACCGCCTCTCACGTCGACAACTTTTCTACTGACTACCTTTCATCTCCTTCGCCTTCCACCAAAGTGAGGTGGAAATTAAGTTATTAACCCATTAGGCACCTTACATATATATGTAACCTCGGTCGGTTGAAACCGAATAATCGGGGTGTATAAGTATATATTTATCAAACCTATTTTATAACTAAATTTTAAGAATTTAAAACCCTCACTCATTATAATACATATACCTTACCCGTATTCGAATTTAATTAGGATTTTGTTTAAATTTTTCGCGCTGGCACAAAATTGTTACAAGAACTTTGTTAACTAATAAGGCAAAACGAATCATGTGTGAACATCATGCACCACTTCAAGCAAAGTGAAAGAGATAATCTGAATATAGTTGGAAATGTTGCTCACTCGTTATTTGGAATTTTGGAGTCAGAGTATGCTGACCAAATGAAAAACATAATTCAACTAGTAAAGGAAAATAAATAATTTTTACTACATTTTTTTTAAAATCAAACATCAATTGTGGACTCAACACTTTATATCATCCAAAAGAATGAAATGGCAGCTAAGGTAAGATTTAAGCAACTACAACAGAAAATTAAAAACTATGAAAAACATCGGTAATTGGCGAGCTCAAGTATAACTTTCACAACTATTCAATACAGGAAAAACAGTCGTCAATTCTCAACTTCATAATCGATACGCATCACGGAAAAATCAGTTCATTATTACTAACTCCAAACCAGTTCCAAAGTGCAGTGGATCAGATAAAACTACATGAACCAAAGTCATCCAATCTTTTCGTGACTAAAAAGGATGAACTCTACAACTATTAAGGCTAATGAAGGTTCAAGGTAGTAGGCTGAATAATCAACATGCAGTGTTCAATGTAATTTTACCACTAATTGAGCATGAAGAGTTTATGGTGCTACATCTGACTCCTGTACCTAACATAATAAACAACATAATGGCTATCAAACCATGTGCTTACTTTCCGGGTATAGATAACACAAGACCTGTTCCTATGCTCCGACGCACTTATCCGATGTAGTTATGGTTCAGAGATGTGTGAATGTGAAATAAATTTCTGTAATAACAAAACAACACCAACTTGCAAAATATAAAACTCTTAACTTCAAATGGATTCCACTTAACAAACGTTCGTTCAACGCGGGGTGAGGATGCTTACACTCATAAATTTAAATATAAATTTAATAATAATCTACCTGCTTACATAAATAGTTTTAAAATTAATTCAAGAAATAGAGCCTCGTTCAAAATAATTGTCCCACTCGAATATTTTGAACAAATCGTAAATGTAAATTTTTGGTCAAACCATACTCTAGTACGTCAATTTATTTATCGTTATGAAAACTTAGCTCGTATTCCAACATCTAATCAAACTTCTAAAACTAATGCAAAATTCTACCCTTAACATTATGTATCAAAATGCTAATGGAATGAATACTAAGCTTACTAATATGTTCCTTCACAACTTTGACTGCGAATTTCATGTTGCTGCATTTACTGAAACCTGGCTTACTAATAATACTAATAGCTCCGAAATTTTTTGTAGTAAATATCAAGTTTTTAGACGTGATAGAATTGCCAAACGTGATGGTGGTGTTTTAGTTGCTGTTTCCTGTTTGTATCCTGCTGAACAGTTATTATTTGTAAATTCATCTGACATTGAATTTATCGCTGTTGTAATACAAATTCAAAATGTATCGCTCTTTATTACCTGCTCATATATACCTCCAAACTCTGATCCACAACTTTATGGTGAACATGTTTTGTTAATAAAATCTGTTGCAGATAAACTTAAGTCAGCTGATTTTTTGATGATTTTTGGGGATTTTAATATTCCGACTGCATCCTGGATTATGTCACATGATTGGAGTCAGGATTTTTTCAATAGTCTGACTAACTCAAGTGTCTTTCAAATAAATAAAATTTTTAATAACAACAACCGTTTATTGGATCTCGTATTTGTAAATAATCCCTCTCTATTCGACGTATCTAGGACTAACCCCTCCTGAGGACCGACACCATCCTACATTGTTAATTTCTTCACCATTGCCTCAAAAGGAAACTGTTCATACTGTATCTGAGGCTCTGTTTTAAAAGTACGAACTACTATGTTTAATAACTTGTTACATAATATTAACTAATTTGAAATTCTTGCTTTTTCTTATTATGGTAGTAATTTTGATCAAATCGTGTTGAAATTTTACTCAGTTCTCTTCAGTTGTTTATCAGCAAGGTAACATCAAATCGTCCTCCATGGTATTCCCGTACATTATCCTGGTTAAAAAATCGTAAGAACCGTTTATATAAAAAGTTCATGAAGAGCAAACCCCTTATTGATCGAAGCCATTCTCTAATAGCTCAGAGCCGTTATATTTTTGAAAACAAGAAATGTTCTGCATCGTATATAAACAAAATGTAATTTTACTTTAAAAAGAATCCGAAAATGTTTTATAATTTTGTCAATTCCAAACGTAGAGTTTCAACGTATCCAACTACTATGAAAATGAATAATTTTGCTTATTCCAATAATGTAGATATTCCCAGTTATTTTTCTGATTTCTTCGCCTCTACTTTTTCTGCAAAAACGTTCCATAGTTCAATATATCCTTATGATATTACTTCGTCTTCATCAATTAATATATCATCTTTAGATGTCGATACTGTCTTAAAAAGCCTAAGAAGTTTAAAAAATTTTTATAAACCTGGTCCTGATGGTATTCCTAGCTGCATATTAAAAAATTGTGCCGACGTTTTGGCTATTCCTATCACTCATCTATTTAACAGTTCTTTGAAATTTGGTATATTTCCTAAATGCTGGAAATATTCATTTATCATCCCGCTTCATAAATCTGGTAGCCGTAGTGATGTAACTAATTATAGAGCAATAGCTAAACTTAAATCCATTCCTAAACTGTTTGAGAAAATAATAACGGACATCCTAACTACCCAAATATCAACGATTCTTTCTCCAGCACAACATGGTTTTTGTAAAGGTAGATCTACATCCACAAACCTAATGAAAACCAAACTGATGTAGTCTATACTGATTTCAGTAAAGCCGTCGATAAGGTTAACCATGATTTATTGTTAGTGAAGCTAAACAAGTTAGGGTTTCCGGTTAACCTTTTAAAATGGATTTATAATGATTGTATATCAAAACATATTGAAGTAACTTCCGGAGTTCCTCAGGGAAGTCATCTCGGCCCCATCTTATTTTTATTACTTATAAATGATCTTCCAAAGGCTATTCAATACAGCAATATTTTAATATTTGCTGATGATGTTAAACTTTATTCATGTATTAGAACTGATGACGACAGTTTTTATCTCCAAACTGATTTGAATAATTTTTTTAATTGGTGTACGGTAAATCTTATGGAATTGAATTTAACGAAATGCAAATCTATGACTTTCTGCAGATATTCACCGATTTCAAATGTTTACTCTCTAAATGGCTCTAATTTAAATGTTGTTGATTTGTTTTTGGATCTTGGAATTCTCTTTGATCTAAAAATTATTTTCAACTCACATGTAATAATGTCAGTAAAAAAAGCTTATAGGGTATTAAGTTTCATAAAGCGTTAGGCTAAGGAATATAATGATCCTTATGTAACAAAATAAACGTCATTGGTAAGACCTTTACTGGAATATGGATCAGTAATTTGTGATCCCCAATCAGTTCAAAAACAATTTTTGCTGTTCTGCCTGCGTAACCTTCGTTGGAATCCTAATACAAACTTACCGTCATATCGTAGTCGTTTACTACTCATTGCGCTCCCAACGTTACAAAGCCGAAGAATTGCTTCCAATATTGCATTTGTCATGAATCTAATTCAAGGTAAAATTGATTCTACAGGGTGGACCAAAAGTCACGCCTGCGTGTAAAAATTGAATAACTTTTTTGTTTATTAATATTTTTTATTTTTTTTTTTCAGTTTTTATTTATCGATTCGTGTTACACTACCATGCAAAATTTAACGACTGAGCAACGAACGAAAGTGGTAGAATTTTACTTTTCCAATGGGCATCTCTAGAACGCTATGCTTAATAATTTTGTACGCCCTGAGGCAACCAACAAGTGGTTTCAGCAGGATGGAGCAACAGCACACACGGCCCGTGCCACAATGACGCTTTTAAATGAAATTTTTGACGACCGAATTATCTCGAAAAATTCAGAATTTAATTGGCCAGCACGTTCACCGGATTTAACTGCCCCTGATTATTTTCCATGGGGTTATCTCAAAGAACGAGTGTATGTAAACAAGCCTCAAACTATAGAACAACATTGAAGCTGAGATCAGGGCAATAGAGCCTGAAACCTTGCGTGCAGTTATGCAAAACGCCTGTTTAAGAGCCCAATTGTGCATCGATGAAAATGGTGGTCATCTCTCTGACATTATTTTTCATAATTAAAATTTAGGTCATACAAAGATAATATTATAATTAAAAAAAAATTTAATAAAAAATAATAATAAACAAAAAAGTTATTCAATTTTTACACGAAGGCGCGACTTTTGGTCCACCCTGTACATATCTTCAACGTAAAATATGCATCAATGTTCCTAATAGGCAGCTCAGATTTTATGAACCGTTATATGTACCATTTCATAGATCAAACTACATTAACTTTGATCCAATTAGAAGAATTTGGGCTGAGGTAAATAGGTTCTATGTTAACATTGACTTTTCTGATAATGTTGATGTAAAAAGTGGAAAGCCGATAAGGTTTCTAAACTCAAATGCATTCGTTTAATGTTGTTTTTATTTTTGTAATTAAATTAAAAAATATTGCTAAACTGTAAATTTTATTATGTTGATTAAATTAAATAAATAAAAAAAAAATAAATATACATATATAAATTATAATTTTATATATAGTGAATACCCTTAGTGTTAAGTATTACTAAGTGAATACTCTTAAGTAATATTAAGTGTATCAAATTTTCCCTAATAATAACACTGTGCAAGAAATTTACACTTTTTTTTTCGTGACAAGCTGGGCACCTGGCGTTTTAACATAATTCGGGTACGCTGAATTCAGTGGTGCCCGCGGCTTTTTAAGATTGGCTCTGGTTTTCAAGATATACCGTTATTTCGAAAATGGAGGAGGTTGCACAACATATGTTTGCGTAACTCAAAAACGCTTTAGCATATTGAAAAAATTTAAAAAACCGAAATTCCGCAATAAAATTTCCTTTAAGAAAAGTAAAACTTGTTTTTAATATCCGCAGTCGTTTTAGAAACATATTTTTTTTTTTTTTTTTAATTAATTTTTTTTTATCAAAATTTCGAAATTTTTGTTTTTTAAAAATTCATAAAATATCAAAAAATGCAGCTAGGCTTCTAATTTTTTGCAGACATAGAAAAAATGAAGCTGATAACAAATCTTTAAAATCTGTTAGCAACTTTTGATTCTATTCACAAAAGTCGACAAATTTTAGTTAATTTATTTATTTATTTATTTATTAAAAGTCATAAATGCTTACATATTTGTATTTTATTGTGCTTACAAAACCACACAAATCGGTCTGTTATTGTGCAGTCAAAACCGCACTAATCGGTCTTGTAAAAAACTTACTTTTTTATACCCTTCACACAGTGAAAAAGGGTATATATAGGTTTGTCATTCCGTGTGAAATTTCTACAATTTTCATTTCCGACCTCATAAAGTATATATTTTCTGAAAGCTTATGAATAGGGGAGTCGATTAAGCTCTGTCAGTCTGTCCGTGTGTATGTTGAAATCAACTTTTTGAAGCTCCCCGATATCGCATGGACCCGGGTGAGGTATTAAAATATCAAAAATATTCGGGAGTAGATCGGTATTGAAAATCAGAAGCATCGGTTCATAAACAACTGAGATATGAGCAAAAACCCACGACCACCTCGATTTTTTTTCACAAAAACAACATTACAACAACAACATACATACAAACGTGTATACTGGTTAGAGAAAACGTGGCATCGAATCCCAGCTGAGCCAAAAAAAAAATTTTTTTATTTTTTTTGTAGTATTTTTTTTTATTTTTTATTTAATATATTAATAATATTTTTATTATTATACCCTTCACCTGTGGTGCACAAGGGTATATATAGCTTTGTCATTCCGTTTGTAATTTCTACAATTTTCATTTCCGACCCCATAAAGTATATATTTTCTGAAAGCTTATGAATAGAGGAGTCGATTAAGCCCTGACCGTCTGTCCGTCTGTCCGTCTGCCCGTCTGTCCGTGTGTTGGTTGAAATCAACTTTTAGAAGCAACTATATGTTCCTCAGATCTGTATATGGTATCAATCTCTTGGAAATATCCAGGAATGAATCGCTATTGAAATTCAGCACAATCGCCCCATAACTTTCTGAGATATGAGCAAAAAACCACGACCACCTCGTTTTTTTTCACAATTACAACAACAACATACATACATAGATACATGTAAAAAACATACCAAACAAAAAAAAATTACAAAAAAAAAAATATTAAAAATAAGAAAAAAATAATAAAAAAAACTAAAAAAAAAAAATTTTAAAAAAATTTAAAAAAAAATTTAAAAAAATTTTTTAAAAATTTTTCTAAAAAAATTTTTTAAAAAAATTTAAAAAAAATATAAAAAAAAATAATAAAATATAAATAATATATTAAATAAAATAAAATAAAATTTTTTTGGCTCAGCTGGGATTCGATGCCACATTTATTCTAACGTGTACGTATGCACGTATTTTATATGGGATGAATGGTGATACAAACAATTGTTATTGCATGACTACACGTTGTGAAGGGTATATAAGATTCGGCACGGCCGAATATAGCACTGTTACTTGTTTTTTTTTTAATTTTTTATTTTTTTTAAAAATTTTTTTTTTATTATTTTTTTTGTTTTATATTTATTATATATATTTTAATTATTTTTAAAAAAAATTTTTTTTTAATTTTTTTTTTAAATATTTTTTTATATTTTTTTTTTAACATACATACGTAAATTTATAATTTTACAATGGGACATTTTTATATATGTATGTTTTTTATATGTATGTACGTATTTCATATGGGGAATGGTGATACAAACTACTGTTATTGCATGACTACACGTTGTGAAGGGTATATAAGATTCGGCATGGCCGAATATAGCGCTCTTACTTGTTTTTTTTTTTATTTATTTATTAAAACTTATTAATTTTATCAATATCGTTAACAGAGTTATGAGAATTTACATATAGTATTACAACAATTAACATCTGATTAATTAAATAAAGAAACTACTAATATCACAGTTTAAAGGAAAAGTTGTTCATAAAAAACCTCGTATCAACTTAGAAGTCATAAGAGATTTTGGAACAATCACTGAAATGTGTCTTTTAAACAAAAGACCCTCAGTGGTTGTTCAGCAAATTTCTTATTATTTCAAAATTTGACCTTCTGCATTTTTCATTAAATGACAGCGTCAGTTCCCTTGTCAATGAATTAAACATTTTAAAGTTAAAGTTTCTATGTAGAAGATAAGTTGGATATCTAAAAGGTAGATTGTGTATTATTTTCAAGTTTTTATTTTGAATGATTTGCAATTTTTTTGTATGCGTTTTAGCAGCCTTTTGTGACCAGATTTGACAACCATAGGTCATAATCGGTCGAATACACATTTTGTAAATAAGTACCTTGTTCTTTATATTAAGTTTAGATCTTCGGCTAATTAAGGGGTATAAGGCACGGCTACACTTAATTGCCTTCTCACAAATGTAATTAACATGCTGTTTAAATAAAAGTTTTTTGTCAAGGATAACTCTTAAATATTTAATTTCGTTCCTCAATGGAATTATTGTTCCCCTAGACGATAAATATCTAGTAGGAAAGCGTTTTCGCGATTTGTTGAATGGAAATATAATTGCTTGAGTTTTATCGTCATTGACTTTTATTTTCCATTTGTCATAGTATTTACGAATTAATTTAAGATTATTTTCCATTCTCCTAATTATCGCATTCGACACTTTACCGCAACAAATAAAGGCGCTATCATCCGCGTAAAAAGCCGCATCATGGTCTCTTCTTAGAGTAACATCGGATGTATATATCGAGTATAGTGTAGGGGATAATACTAATCCTTATGGCAAGCCCGCAGGTATTTGCCTTTCACTAGAAAATTTGTTATTGACAGATACAACAAACGTACGTTTATCTAAAAAGCTTTTGATAAGTTTTTGTAGATAATTTGGAAAATGCAACGTATTTAATTTATACACTAGTCCATCATGCCAGATTGAGTCAAAAGCTTTTTCGATATCAAGAAAAACGACTCCAGTACTTTTTCGATTACTTTTATTACATTCAAGAAAGTTTACAACTCTCTTAAGTTGATGTACAGTGGAGTGCTCTTTTCGAAAACCAAATTGTTCTTGATTTCTAATATTATTGTAATTTGAAAAATCTAAAATCCTGGTGTGAATAATTTTCTCGAACACCTTATCTAATAGGCTTAGAATACTAATTGGTCTATAGCTGGAGGGTAATTTAGGATCCTTTCCAGATTTGTGGATTGGAATTAACTTAGCCATTTTAAAAACGAGTGGGAAGTACCCATTGCTTAAACAAAAGTTAAATAGTTTACTTAAAATTTCAAAAAAGTAATCGGGCATATTTTTGAGTACTATGCTGTTAATCCCATCTAAACCAGGGGATTTATTATTTTTTAACAAATGGACAAACGGTTTGACTTCAGACAAATTTGTAAGTTCAATACTTGTATCATCGGTAAGAGTTTGATTAAGGTCATTAATGTATCTTGATACAACCGATTCCATGGGGGATGGATTGTTAAAAGTAATAGTATGTGAACTGGCAAAAACGTCAGCTATTGCATTTGCCTTTTCGCCGTCAGAATTTAAAATTGTTCCATTTAAATGAAGTTTAGACAATGTGGAGTTTTTTCCTTTAAAAGTTTTTGTTAATTTCCAAAACTTTTTAGAGCCGGTAGGCAGATTTGATATGAATTTCGACCAAGAATCATTTCTGTCTTTATTTAGGTGATAGTCAATAAGCCTATTTAGCTGCCTTAAGATACAGTTTAATTGCATTTTAAAATTACTATCCCTACATCTTTGAAATTTACGTCTATATTTGTTTCTCTGTGAAATAAGCATTTTACTAATTTCTGAAATTTCACGTTGGAAGGGGTTTCTATGACCAACTGGTATTTTATTAGTAGCTTCTTTTACAATGGATATTAGTTTACTTAATGCTAAATCTAGATTACCTGTGTTTGTAATATTTTGATCAATCTCTTGTAATATTATTTCACTTTCAACGAAGTTTTTTATTGATGACCAATCGGCTCGATTATACAAGGGTATCATCAAAATGCTATTTTGTACCTCTCCATAAATGACGCAAGATAGTGGTACATGGTCCGACTGCAACATATTTGGATGTGTTTCCAAGGTTGAAAAAGGAAGACAAGAGTTAGTTAAAAGGATGTCTACTGTAGACGGCTGTACTGGATTAATATTTTGTCGAAAGCGAGTAAATGCATTTGAGTAATAAATGTAGTAGTTTGATTGAAGGCTATGGCTATAAAGCTAATTACCAGCAATATTGTTTGAAAAACAATTCCAGTGCGTATGTTGTGCGTTTAAATCACCAAATAAAAAGAAGTCATTTGACCGTCTAGTTAAAGCATCCATATCAGTTTTAAAATGTATAGTATGCACCGGATTGTACGCAGATGTAAAAATCACAGGGCGCCTATTTATTATTACTCGAACCGAAATATTTTCAGCCACACTTGTATTTATAGTTGGTAATATTTCATGTTCAACATTGTATTTTACTGCGATGAGTACACCGCCACCATGAGTTGGTCGATCCTCTCTATAAATTTTGTAGCCTCCAAGTTTAAATTTATGGTGGGGTTTCAAAAATGTCTCATTGACAAGGAGAATATCGACTTCCTTGTCAAATAAAAATTTTTCCAGGTGTGAAGCTGCTGACTCAGTGTTTGTGCCTTGAGCATTCCAGTGCATAACATGAACATTGTGACTTACTGTTGATTTATATGGCATGTTGAAGCATCATCCCCAGCACTCGTAGCTTGTCATACTTGTTTTGGCACCTTTGAAGTGCATCGACAGCATCAAAAAATATTTGCATCAATTTCTCATTAGAAATATCATCTTCATTTCCGTTAACAAGGGTCTTACTTCTTGTTACATCAGAGTACAGTACATTACTTTTAGCACCAGAGTCACGTGTATAATTTTGATGTTCCTTACCAGGCAGTTGGGGAAAATTAACTTCATCGGAGTTAAAGTTCATCATATTAGTTCTTTGTGGTACTTTATTTCTGGATGTGGTGCGTTGACGAATCTCCAGGTATTCCTGACGACACGAGCATTTCGGGTCGTCCGCTCTGTGCTTTACATTTTTAAAATTCCTCCTAGCACAGTTGTAACATTTGTAGATAATGTTCTCACTATTAGCGGCTTTGTTTAATTGACAATCTGCAAATTCGTGATTACCCGCACAGGCTGCACACACTACTACTCTGTTACAGTTCCTAAAACCGTGACCATACATAGAGCATTTGATGCATTGAGTAGGGCCTTTGCTACCCCTGAGTGGTCTTCTCCAGTAAACGGCAATATTACTAAAATATCTTATTTTAAGTATATCCCTCTTCGATACTTGTTGACGATCGAATTCAATTATATATAGCGTATCATCTGCGGTTGATCTTTTCGTGGTGATTTCCTTTACACTTACCGGATTTATATTGTGTGAGTTGTTAAATTCATCACAAATTATATTAGTATCCATTTGAATAAGACCAAACAACACTAATTTAAACGTTTTTGCATCTTTTATTTCATGCGTGTAAAATTGGTACTTCTTAGTACATTTAAGGCCTCGTTATACAGTATTCTTGAGCTTGATATTATTTTTGTTCCAATGGACATTCTTTTAAACATATACCTGTCTCCAATTAGTCCAAAAACTGATGAAAAACTATGAACAGAGTCCACTACAATTGGTGGTATTTTCTCCTTGTGGGTATCATGTTCTTCTTCTTCATTTGCAAGTAGATGAAATCTAAATATTTGCACTGCGGCTAGGTACGTCGGATATTTCTGGCACTTTAAATTTTGGGTTATTACCCCAGAGTTTCTTTCTTTTTTGCGACAACATTGTCAGAAATACACAATCACTTAAAATTTTATTTTAATTGACTTTTTAATATATAAAATTGGTTTAACAATTTGGAGTAAAAAATAAACACGATGTTCACGGTTTGAGGCAGAGATGCCAGATGAAAAAACTTACTTATTACTACTAATATACATAAATACAATCAATTCCTTAATAATTGCATTTAAACTTTTAACCAAACACCGAAGTATAAAAAGATGAACCGTTTTTTTCTCTCCTAAAAAAATTTTATTTTTTAAGATACGAGGTTGAGGAATTAAGGCATCGACAGGAACAGGTAGAAATATTATTCGTCCTGGTTTTTTTTATAAAACATGGCCATGAAGGTCTCGACAGGTACTTTGATTAAAACAATTACAGTATAAATAAGAGTTCCTCAACCCCTTTACTGTCATATGGAAAGTGCTTGCGAAAGTGATCAGTGAAGTTTAAAGCCTTTGACAGTCTTGTATCTAATCAGTTATATTGAAATATCTAAGATGGAGGCCTGTAAGAAGTTTAATTACTTCTATTATGTGTGTGGGAAATATAAAAGTATGCCAAGTCGCCGTAAAATCACTACTGAAACAAGTACCTTGTATGAATCACATTTTTCTTTAAGTGTTATATATAGTAAGAGTTGGACATCATCAATAGTGTGTACACACTGCATTTACCATTTAAATAAGTAGGGGAAAAATGGAGACGCCATGACATTTGGTGTTCCAATGATTTCGAGAGATCCCATAGTTCATGTTGAAGATGAGTGTTATGCGTGCATAAATTATACAGCGGGTATAAACAGAAGAAAAATGACTTATATATCTTATACTGAAACAGCATATACTCGATTTCCGCTGCCACATTCTGATGAAATTCCTGTTCCGGATAGCCATATACCAACAGAATATATTCCCTCAATACTTCATTCTGTTGAAGCGGGTGGACCAGCTACTTCAATGTATCAACCGTCATGCATCACGGTTCCATGCAGTCACAATGAAATCACGCAAGATCGTCTGGATATAATGGTACGGCGTCTAAAATTATCTCAAATTCAGAGCATTCTCTTGACAAAAAAGTTAAAACGAGCTAATATTTTAGCAGCAGGTGTACAAATATACGGGGCTATCAATCGCCTTAGACGATTTACGACTTTTTTAAATCTATTGAGAATAAATTTATCGCGTATTTTACTGACATCCGCGGCTTGGTTTTAACAATGCAAAATAAATATAATCCTGGAGATTGGCGCTTATTCATTGATTCTTCCAAAAGTAGCTTAAAAGCAGTTTTGCTACATGTCACTAATTTAAAAAGTCCTATTCCGATAGCGCTAAGCACAAATATTAAAGAGACATATGCATCAATGAAAAAAATAATGCAGTTAATTAAATATAAAGACCACAAGTGAAAAATATGCGCAGACTTAAAAGTGGTAGCACTTTTAAGAGGCATGCAATTGGGCTATACTAAAAATATGTTCTTCATGTGCTTATGGAATACGCGTTTCGATGGCGGCCAGTAAAATAAACGGGATTGGGCTTTACGTGACGAAAGCAGATTGCATAGAAACAATGTTTTTGAATTACCACTTGTGCCGATGGAAAAGATTTTGCTTCCTCCACTCACATCAAACTGGGTATTGTAAAAAATTTTATAAAAGCATTGAGCCCAGATGGTGTTGCTTTTACCGAATTGCACCGAATTTTTCCACGATTAAGCGGCATGAAAGTAAAATAATGGTTGATATCGAGCTATTGGCCTGGAATAGTGTAAAATCAGTAATAGAAAATGTATTAGGAAATCATCGGTCTGAAAACTGGCGAATTTTAATCAAAAATATGCTAACCGCATTTAAAAACTTAAACGATAGAATGCCATTGAAAATACATTTTTTGCATTACCATGCCGAAAAATTTAATGAACAATCACCAGCCGAGTCTGATGAACATGGCGAGAGATTTCACCAAGTAACAGCCAGGCTCGAACACTGGTATAGCAGGTATGCAGGAGGAAGAAGAATAAATTTATAAATAAAAACTTTAACTTTAGCTACTTAACAACAAAAATTTTTTAGTTTGGTTATAATAAAAAATTACATCTTTTCTGAAAAAATTAAAAGTTGTAGACGGACTTTAATCACTAATAGCTTATTTTGTTTGGAATTTGCTTTTAATACGCGTAGAACCCTAGCCTTAAATTTTGCACCTGCGGCGCCTGAGATATCCTTAGACGGGCCAAATGACCAGCGCAACTTTATTTTTCATTCCCATCATTTGTTTCTAAGGCCTAGGATTCACTCCTAGGGGGATAAAATTTATGACCGACCTCCAATGTTTTTTGTTCTTGACATTTTCTCAAATTATACTTTCCCTTTATCACCATCCCTTAGGGGGTTTCATTTTATGAAATTCTTAAATTAACTAAAATTTGTCGACTTTTGTGAATAGAATCAGCTTCGTTTTTTATATTCTGCAAAAAATTAGAAGCCTAGCTGCATGTTTTGATTTTTTATGAATTTTTAAAAAACAAAAATTTTGAAATTTTGATAAAAAAATTAATTTTTTTTCAAAACAAAAATTATGTTTCTAAAACGACTGCGGATATTAGAAAGAAGTATTACTTTTCTTTAAGGAAATCTTATTGCGGAATTTCGGTTTTTTTTTCAATAAGCTAAAGCGTTTTTGAGTTACGCGAACATATGTTGTGCAACCTCCTCCATTTTCGAAATAACGGTATATCTCGAAAACCAGAGCCAATCTTAAAAAACCGTGGGCACCACTGGATTCAGCGTACCGGAATTATGTTAAAACGCCAGGTGCCCGGCTTGTCTGTTTTTTCAACTAGCATAGTGTAATTGGTTAATTTCAAGCTTATTTCTAAAATTTCTATTATAATTTTAAAATTTCTTTAATTTATAATTGACAGGAATCTTTGTTTTAATTATTGAATATTTCATCTTCAAGTTTCAGAGCTTGAGTTTTAAGTTCTTGAAGATAAAATAAAAATATAGTACAATCCAAATTCAATTGTTGGGGTTGAGCTACACTGCATATCCATATACAAGTTTTTGTATATATTTATAGTATTATATCAGAAAATGAAGGTGACATATTTTAAAAAATATTTTGGTACAATTGAGGACTCTCTATATGTCAATATCTAAGTTGAATGCATTAGCAAAAATTACAATAAAAAGACTATTCTAATTCCCACATCTAAGATATGGTAAAGGGTGTTTTTTTTTTGCTAGATAGAACTTTAAATTGTAAAAAGTAACACAAAAAATTAAATTTTGATGAAATATTTTTTTTTATCGTTTCAGTATACTCTGACAAATCATCATGAATAGACTCACGCTTGAACAACGCTACGAAATTATTCAAATTTACTTTGAAAATCAGTCGTCGATTCGCGCAACTTATAGACGACTTCGTCATTTTTATGGCGTACATAATCGTCCATCTGAACAAGCCATTCGTCGAACTGTGGATAGATTTCGTACCACATACTCTCTAGAGGATGCAATAACACCAACACGTCGAAGGAATGTGCGTACTGAAGAGAATATCGCCGCTGTAAACGAAAGTGTGGAAGAAGATCCAAATTTATCGATTCGTCGTCGGTCGCAGGAATTGGGGCTCTGTCCGTCCACTACGTGGAAAATTTTGCGCAAAGATCTCGGCCTACACCCGTATAAGATCCAGCTGGTGCAGGAATTGAAGCCACGAGACCATTATATGCGTCGTTCTTTCGCCGATTGGGCTCTAGAGCAGTTGGCAACTGACCCGTTGTTTTATCGCAAAATTGTGTTCTGCGATTAGGCGCATTTTTGGCTTAACGGGTTTGTTAATAAGCAAAATTGCCGCATATGGAGCGAGACCAATCCACAGGAGACCCTACAGACTCCATTACATCCAGAAAAATGCAAAATGCGTTTGGTGCGGTTTTCACGCTGGTGGCATCATCGGACCTTATTTCTTCAAAAATGAGGCCGGAGCTCGCGTTACGGTCAATGGAGATCGTTACCGCACCATGATCAACGATTTTTTGTTTGAAAATATGGATGACATTGATCCGGAGGAGATGTGGTTTCAACAGGATGGCGCTACGTGCCATACGGCGAACGCAACCATCGACTTATTGAAATCAAAATTTGGCGATAAGTTGATTTCGAAAAATGGACCTGTCAATTGGCCTCCAAGGTCGTGCGATTTGACACCTCTCGATTATTTCCTGTGGGGCTACGTGAAGTCACTGGTTTATGCTGATAAACCAGCAACAATTGACGCCTTGGAGGCCAGCATTGTTCGTGTTATTCGTGACATACGGCCAGCAGTGCTCGAAAAAGTGGCCCAAAATTGGACGTCCAGAATGCGCTTCGTCAAGAACAGCCGCGGTGCCCATATGCCCGAAATCATTTTCAAATGTTAATGTCACGTATTGATCTTTCGAATAAAAAAAAAATTTTGATTACAATTTAATTTTTTGTGTTATTTTTTACAATTTTAAGTTCTATCGGGCTTAAAAAAACACCCTTTACAATCTACTATTATTAACATTTAAAAACTCTACAAACCGCCACAACTATAAATTTCGTTAGTGCAGTTTTCTGGCTAACCTTAACTTGAAAACAAAAACAGTAATAGGACACAGCCTCTTTATTGCCCTTGAAAGCAAATGCAGTATTCATCAAAAAATAAACTTTAACTTTTCACTGATAACACTGCTCTGCAAAAAATAATTTTTTGTCTTCCCATTTAATAAAACTATGTGAACTATATGGATTTTGACGCGCTGAACTCAAATCCGTTGTCGGTTTTTTTCCATCAGATCGGGATTTTTTTTTATGGGCGTGGCAAATTTTTCCCCCTAAATTAGTCAGGTGTGGAGACTTATTTCCTCCTAACTCGAGAACCAGTCATCCGATTTTCAAAAGTAAAACACCAATAAATGTGTAACCTAATTAGTTAGATTTAAGTGGAATAAAATTTTTCTCTATCTCTTATCGTTTTGGAGTTATTTAGAAATTAATGGAGAAAAAAAATTTTTCCTGCAAAATTCGTAATATTTTTGAATTTAAAAATGGAATTAAAAAAAATATAAGGCATATATTCAACATTTTAAACTTTTTTCTGAGATCTACTTATCTTGAAAATAAAAAAAAGCCATAAACCATAAAAATCGGTTAAAAAATGTAGATTTTATTATCAATTTAGCGCAGGTACTCAATACTGACCAAATATGTGTAATGCAGCAAACAACGTCAGAGTGGGCGCACTAAAGCGACTTGTAGCAACAATGAATGGCCACTTTTTACTTCTATCTACTTTCGTACAACAAAAACAAATACAAGCAAAAAAAATTTGCTAGATTGTAATTTTGTAGCATCGCCTCGCTTAAAGCACCCACCCTGTCGTCACCCGTAGATAACTTCAAATTACAATAAAAATCAAAATATCTACAGACTATTTTATTTAAAATAACACAAAAATTTTGTTAATAATTATTAATTTTTATTTAGGAAACATTGTTAAAATAAAAAAGTAGCTTAAGCTCCCATGCCCTTTTGTCCACATCATTCAATTTTGTTCTGAAGACCTCGTCCTTCATAATTTGTCGTATTTGTGGACCTACAAATATGCCTTCTTTTACTGTAGCATCTGTGATTCTAGGAAATTTGCTCTTCATGTATAAAAAGGCTTCACCATCCTTGTTCATTGCTTTGACAAAATTTTTCATTAGGCCTAGCTTTATATGAAGAGAAGAGTTTGTTCCTTTTGTTTTAAAGGCTCTTCTGCTACATTTTTTTTTTCCTGGAATAAAATTTACACTTTTCGGTCAAATTATAACATTGTAGTGTTTTTTTTGCGCGGCTATCCCATTTACATAAGAAGCAATAACACTTAGTATATCCACTTTGCAATCCATTTAACATTGATACGACTTTAAAATCTGCAGATTCCATGAGTAATGTGAATATTTAATTTTTGTAGTATCATCTTCATGCTACAATAGTTTTCTTTCATATTTCTTGCATACGCGAGTGGGACCAATGGAAATTTGTTCCCATTGTGAAGTAAAACCGCTTTCAAACTTGTCTTGGATGAATTAATAACAAGCCGCCAATCCTGAGATTTATGACTGAAACACAGTTGTCACAAAAGTCCATTAGCATTATCGCAAAATATCAAACCTTCCTCTTTGCTGAAATATATTAAAAAAGGTTGTTCTTTATTTCGAAAGTAAGACGCGTTAACGTCCGTTTGCACCAAATTCCATTCTTTTAATTGGGATGCAAGATTTTGAGAGATTTTGTTTTTTGAGAGCCTTAATTTACGAACTAAGTTATTCATATCAGTTTAATACGGAAAATAAGGTGTACTCGTTGGACTTCCAAATGAATGCCCATGCTGGCGTAAGTGGATTCAGTTGCTGCAGAAAGCCCATCTTCTTCATCGTCTGTAGGAGGCAATGGAGGTAAAAATTTACTTGTAAACTGGAAAACTGGTCATTTGACGCATGAAGTATTTGGATAAGTAACTTTATTTTTGGTTTCTTTCGTAAGCCCGCGTGTTTAGTATGGCAAAAGAAGCAATCATTTTAATGATTTTGTGGTTCACTCCAAATCGCTGGCTTCATAAACGGCAAAGTCTTATGATTTCCTTTTAACCAACCTCTTAAAGACTTAACACAGCTACTACAACATATTTTCGGCAGCCAATTTTTATCTCTATCATCGGTAGGAAACCCAAAATAACGGCGATAAGCATCTTTAAGCTTGGAAGATATTGTCTCCCGTTGAGAACTTAAAGTTAGATCGCCACATACGTAACAAAATAAATTAAGAGATTTGTTACAAATCCTTGACATTTTGTAATATGAAAGCGTTTGTGGATTCTTTAATTGCTTTATTTCATTACACAATAACAAAGTACACTACAAGATCTATTGACTGTTGCCGATTTTAACCGCACGATATTCAAATTAAAAGTGACTAACTTATTGCCCATTAGCTTCTATATATACAATAAATACCAGAATCTACCCTAATGTTCTTAATTTGAAATCACAGGTAATTGAAAAATACTGTTATAAATATTAATTCCAAGAACTATGTAAAATACCGTTGTACTTTAGTTCCATTACCTGCTCACTCAACGAAATGTTAAATACATATATCATATGTAAGGCTGGTTGCATAACAATATTGGGTACATGCGGTAAATTGACAATAAAATCTACATTTTTTAACCGACTTTTACAGTTTATGACTTTTTTTATTTCTAAGACAAGTAGCTCTCAGAAAAAAGTTTAAAATGTTGAATATTTGCCTTATATTCCATTTTTAAATTGAAAAATATTACGAATTTTGCACGAAAAAAAATTTTTTCTCCATTAATTTTTAAATAACTCCAAAACGATAAGAGATAGAGAAAAATTGTATTCCACTGAAATAAAAACAATTTTGTTACACATCTTTTGGTGTTTTATTTTTGAAAATCGGATGACTGGTTCTCGAGTTAGGATTAAATATGTGTCCGTACCTGACTAATTTAGGGGGAAAAATTTGCCACGCCCATAAAAAAAAATCCCGATCTGATGGAAAAAAACCGACAACGGATTTGAGTTTAGCGCGTCAAAATCCATATAGTCCACATAGTTTTATTAAATGGAGGATTTTGTTGCAGAGCAGTGTAATTGGTGAATTCGCAAGGTTTACTAACCGTCGTATTGTAACAATTGTTAAAAATTTTTACAACAAACAAAACAATATTTATCATTCAAGATAGCACTTGCTGTGAATTCACTAAATATATATATTTGTATGTCCAAAGCTACCAATAATGATTTTGCATAATTTTGACCACAGCGTCTGTACAACTACAATAAGCTGAGTCGACACAACGGTCGCTCAGGCTGTGCGATATAAAAAACAATACGTTTATAATTATTTTTAGTTTAGTTCAATTAGTTTCTTAGCATAGTTTTAAGAAGACAGTCTTAAGCACATAGTGCTGCTATTATAAAAAATTAAACACTAAAATAAATAAAGCACATAGTGCTGTAAAAACAAAACGGTGTTTTAATAAATTATATAAAGGGTCCGCCAAATAACTTTTTTTTTCCAAAATGCTATAAAAAAAGTGTAGTTTCGGCTGTGTGGCACGTAGCGCCGTTCTGTTGAAACCAAATGTTGCCAATATACTCCATTTCAATTTTTGTGAACGAAAATTTGTTCAACATGGTCCGATAACGATCGCCATTGACTACGGCCACTCCTTGCTCATTTTCGAAGAAAAATGGCCCAATTATGACTCGTTTTGGGTGTATCGGCTTTTCAATGTATGCGTGCGGGTTTTCTGTGCCCCAATTGCAACAATTTTGCTTGTTTACATACCCGCCAAGATCAAAATGAGCTTCATCTGAAAAGATGATTTTTTTTGGCAAACTCGGCCAAAGTAATGTCGCAATATTTCCCAGCGGTGTTCAAGCGTATACACAACCATATTCGTTCAGCGGAAGGATAAAACTAATTATCTGTCGAATCAGACATGAGCTAAGTGTTACCATTCACAAAAACAGCACTAGTTGAAAAAAAAAAACAGATGGCGGACCCTTTATATATATATATATATATATATATATATATATATTTATTTATTATTTTTTTTTTGCAAGATTTCCGACATCTGTCCGTGATAAACGATCAGCTATGATCCGAAGTAATCTACATGAATGAAAATTAAATGATGTGTGCTGGTTAGCGCATATCTGGAGAACGGTTCGATCAAAGTTGATAGTTTAAAAAATATCTGAACCTTAGGAATAGAGATTTCTTAAAATTTAAAGTGGATATGGCACCCCCATACAAAACCAACAGTTTTTGCCACATATGTGACAGCGCATAGAGAAAGGGACCTAAAAGTAAAAACAGGTTTTGTTCAGGAGAGCAATTTTAAAGATTTAAATACGTGTATCTTCGATGTACCATCACTGAGTGTGTTGGTATTGGTCTTATTTG
Source organism: Phyto melanocephala (assembly GCA_941918925.1). Taxonomy (NCBI): domain Eukaryota; kingdom Metazoa; phylum Arthropoda; class Insecta; order Diptera; family Rhinophoridae; genus Phyto; species Phyto melanocephala. The sequence goes on from OW799235.1 coordinate 57,332,573, forward strand.
AAAGCGGCACATCTCATGACGTCAGGAACGTTTTGGTCAACCTTGAAAACGCGCGTAGGTCGTCCCTACCTCTTGTTCTGTGTAGTTGGTTTTTACTGTTTTCTACCTAGCGCGCTGTTTCCATGAGTTTGATATGAATTTTGCTCGCGTTTTTTCGAATCCAGCTTAATTTTCTCAAAATATTAATTGTGGATTATAATAAATACTCATTAATAATTCTTTTAAATCGTGAATATCACTCTGTTAGTACGAAAATTTTTTCACATAACCTTATTATGTTATTCGCGAAAATAATTTAAAAGTGATAACATTCTTAATGTTTGTTTTAGGATGAAATGGTGGACGAATTCGAAGAAATAGATTTACTTTATCGCTTCCCTAATGACGAGGATGATGGCGATCACTTCTCAGAATTATCGGATAGTGACTCTGAAGATGATACCGATAATATGTACCTTCATAAATCTGATCTTGATTTACTCGAAGAAAAGGTAGTTGCTCGACTGTATGGTTCAAAAATACCTCCGAGTTGTTCAAATCTGGATAAGGAATCCCAAGATTTAATTATTCTCGCACATCTGACAGCTCACCATGACGATTCAATGCTCAGGCCAAAAGTTGGTGATCGATTGCGAGCTATGAAGAAACGGTACAATCAGATATGTTATTTTCGTAGTTTGCCGATATGCCGTGATATGTACTTTCGTAAAATCAAGTTATTCTGTTAATTTAGTAGGGGAAAAAATGAAAATAAATAAATTTTACCATTAGGTCCCTTTCTATTTGCGCTAAGAATTGTCGACTTCACTTTTATAAAACGCGCATATCTCTGGGAGGAAACACTTTTGCGGCATGGGATCGGTCTCATTCGAAAAAAAAGTGAAAATTGTTTTTTTTTACCTTTAGGTCCCTTTCTCTATGCGCTGTCACATATACAGAGAATATTACGTTAATTTAAACTTATCCAATTGCCTGTGTTCTCTTCCAGCTGTAAATAAATAATATTGTTACGTTTATACCTTTAGGAATAACAATAATAAAAAAAGAAATAATAATAAATTGCCTGTTTGTTACGGCTTTTTTCCTTTTTTTTGCAATGTCAGCTTTATTACATATTTTAGCATTTTTTCACCTGTGGTGCCAAGGGCACATATAGCTCTGTCATTCCGTTTGTTATTTCTATATTTTCTAAAAATTTATGAATACAAAAGTCCGTCTGCTCATTAGTTTGTTGAAAGCAACTTTTAGAAGCCCCTACATATTACTCAGATCTGTATATAGTATTAATCTTTTGTAAATATCCGGAAATGAATCGCTATTAAAATTTATCACAATCGTCCCATATTATTCTGGGATACGATATACAAAAACCAACACTTTTGTTTTCTTGTGGAAAAAGATTTTTTATAAACACAGTTGTATTAAAAATATCAATTGATCAACCCATGTTTGGTGACTTAAACAAAATAATTTGACATAGGTAAAATTAACTTCTTCTTTCTTCAATGCTGCAAAAGCCATTCTCATACTGTTGAGCTCGTTAAACTGTTTTCTTGGTATTCCGGGTTTTCCATCCCCTATAATTTTTTACCTGCCTTTTCGTTCCTGTTTTTTTCACGTTTATAATTAACGTGAGAAAATCAGTTAAAATTCATTCTTTTTTTAAATTTTAAATCTTACACAAATTTGCGATAAAAAATATTTATCGCTTTATCTGGAATAAAACTTTAATTTATTGATGGATTTTAATGAAATAAAATGTATTTTATTTCTTACCATGCAGCTTTACAATCAATTTTAAAAACTGGTTATTATTTGTTGCTTTCTGATTTTGATAATTTTTTTTTAAATTAGAAAACTTAATATATATTTTTTTTTATTATTGAAAATAAATAACTCCAAAACTGATGACCATATCAGAAAATGATATGATAGACTTTAAGCTTTCGCAATTTAAAATATTTTGACAAATTGCTTAACAAAATCGAGTACGCCTTTCCAAATTTACTGCAAGATATATTGAACAACCTCTCCAGAGATCTCAAATTTAAAAAAAAAAGGTTTAAAAAAACCTTACCATAGAATTAAAAATAATAATGGTTTTTGCAGTTAGGTGACTATCAAAAAATTTTTTAATTATTTTTAAAATTTCTGGTTGTTGCATAGCGTTATTAAATAGTGGTGACATAAACATAAGCAAAACTAAAGTTGATTTCAAACGGAATGTATTGTATATATTTATTAGGCGCGGATCCATTTGGTTGTGAAAGGGATATCCCAAGCGAAATGCGGTTTTGGCAAAGTACTTAGGAGCCAAATTGTCACCATTGTGCGAAACCAGATGGGTTGATCGTTATGATTTAATTTTACAATTTAAAGTGAATATAGAAAATATAATAGAGGGTCTGATAAAGATATCCAAAGACAGGGATACATTTTCAAAAGTTTTATTACTAAGAAATTCATTAAGCACATACGAATTTTTGTGTGATTTATATATTCTAAGTGATATACATACATACTTACTCTCACACAACCGCTTAGTGTAATGGTACAAAAACAGGACATACATAGATTAAAAAAAGAAGTTCAGATCTCATACAAAATTTAACAACGTGTCTTGAACAAAAAAATAATTAAAAATAGTTTTTGAAGAAACACAGAAAATTTGCTTCGGTATGGAAATTTCAATTGAAAAGCCAATATTTCAACGAAATCATCCTATAGAAGATGTAAAAGAGTACGACTGCATAGAGGGATACATCTCCCTTATTGGTTCTGTTCTCCAGGACTTAAAAATCCTTTTTTAAAAGACGTTCTTAATTTATTTAACATCCGTTAACTTTTGCCATTAAGCATTAAGTATTATTCATTAGACTTTACCAATTTCATTCCACTCCTTGTAGATGATTTGTTTAAGTGCGAAGAAACAGATAAAAAACTACTAAAATCTAAACTTAAAACTGAACTTTTGAATGGTGACAGAAATGGAAGATCTGTCAAGAACTTTCAGAAAATTTGATAGATCTTTTAATTATGTGTGATCCAGATATTTATCCAAATTTAAGAAAAATATTTACCATTTTTGTTTCACTGTCGGTAAGTAATGCTACGGTCGAAAGGTCATTTTCTACTCTTCGTCGCATTAAAACGTGGCTGAGATCAACCATGACATAGAACAGGCTAAACGGGTTAGCCATGTTACATATTCACAGCCAAATCGAAGTTGATCCAGCAGTTGTGCTTAATAAATTTGCTGCAACAGAAAATCACAAATTACTTATCCTACTTATATAATAATAATTGTGAATGTGTTTATGTTTGGATATTTGTTACTCAATCACACAAAAACGGCTGAACGGAACTAAATTAAATTCGGCACATATGTATATAGATAACAACCTAGATTAACACATAGGCTACTTTTTATCACGATAACCAGGAGAAGACGTTGGCAAACTCATCATTACACAGGCTAAACGGGTTGTTTGTGTTGTAAATATTTTAATTTTTGTTGTAAGTTTCGACTTTACTTTCATATTTTTAAGTTTGAATTTTCAAATTAATAATCCTACTAATATAGTTAATGTGACATGCATATAAATAACAATCTAGGTTAATACTAAGTCTACCTTTTATCCCGATAACTACACAGACGAAGTCGCGGGCACAAGCTAGTATAATATAAGTGTTTTTATTAAAAATTTTTATTTAATTTTTTTTTTTTTGTTGTTGTTGAATAAATATTTGTTTCACTTATAACTAACACCGTGTGCTTAATTTTTTCCCCTCCCCATATTGGTTTACTTACGCGCATGATAACGCCAGTAGTTTTTATCTGAAATAAATGAAAAACATTTAAAAAAGTTTTAATAATTATTTGATATAAAGTCAATTTAAGATAACTAAATATGGAGTAACTTTGAACTAACTTTAACTAGGTTTAAAAGTCATCCAGAGTCGGACAGTTGACTATTGTCTTGAGCATCGCATCGTCCTAGCCGCTTTAAAAATAATTCATACATCAATCCCACCACTCGTTGCGAAATAGTTAGCTTAAAGATAGCTGAGTTTTTTTATAGGGATACCTCTCAAATAAATTTATCTATAGCGTCTTAATATATTTTGTATTATTGCATTGAAATTAGTTTATTATTACAGTCACTGGTACACCTACAGCACAAATAAGTCGAGGACATCGAGGTAGCACATTTAGTTCTGTTCGGTTGTCACAAAAGACCGCTATCAACAACCCAGTACGGCGAAATACTACCAGAGTTCGTGCACGTTCTTATCGCCAAAAAAAGGTAAGTGCTAAGTGTAATTGCATTTTGCTTGATTTACAAATGTATTTATTTTTAGAGTTCTTCCAACCACTCAATTGTTACGCAGACAAGTGGTTCCTATTTACCATCGTTCCGTTGCATCGATCAAACCGAACCAACAATATCAAAAAGTCAAAATGACGGATTATAGCGTTTACGTTACTGGGCTTAAAATCAAAAAGAGTACATAATAGCCGTTAAAACGAATAAAAAAATTTTATTAAAGTTTTAATAATTATTGTTATTTTCAATTTTGTTAATCAAACTATAAATTTATTAAAGAAATATCAAATATCAAGACACTAATCTAACAAAAAACAAATATATAATAAAAAACTCGTATCCTGATGATAGCGAAATTTTGATCAAATAATATAAAATAAAACAAAAAGATTTTTTATCATTGAAAAGACCTTAAGCTAAAAAAAACTATATTAAAGTTTTAACTTTTTTAATAAATCAATTTTCTAATACATATATAAAATGCTTGTGTCGTGGTGTTTGTGATTAAACTCCTCCGAAATGGCTATACCGATTTTCATGAAATTATTCATACCCTTTAGCGCCATGCCCTTTTTCACGCCCCTTCAGGTAGGCCAGACTGCTGTACCGATCTTCTTGAAATATTCACATAATATAACTAACGTAGAGTAACGTAGAGTCATGAATTTTTGATTTTAATTTTCCGAAAATTGCCTAAATCTTTAAATTAGGAAAAGAGTTAGAGATCAAAATGTACGAAAATTTATATGTACCTCACAGTGTCTTTTTCGGTCTTCTTGAAATTTGAAACGTAATAAAAGTAACAAAATTACATGTACGATTCTGAATACCTGATCAAAAGACTTGTAATAACGGAGATTTATCTCTATGGATAAAGATTTTGGAAGAATAAACGACTCTATATTGAAATATCTACGTAAAATAGATAGAATTATATTTATTAGATGAAGAAATTTCGAATATATATGTAGCTTTCTGTTAAAATTAATTATGCCAATATAAGTATAGTATATATTATATTTCATATAATTTTCTTTACTTTCCTGACTTTAGCAGGGTCTCAGAGCTAGAAGTCGCAACTAAAAGTCTTCAAAATTTACAATATAATGTAAAATATTGTTGTCTGTCGAGCTGCGTACTTAGTTCTTAAGATTTCTTAAAATTCAGTTTTGCCTTTTTGACCAGCATTTGAGGCCAAATACTACTCTGTGCATCAGTGATGGTATACGAGAATTTTAGTCTTGTGCCAAAATTTTAGCTAGAAAGTGCCAAAACAAATATATACACATGTCTATTTAAAAAAATTATCATATATTTATTCAGTTTGTTTATATTAATTAATACATTTTATTAAGATGAATTGATTAAACACAAAAGAAAATCAGACTTCAATATTCAAAAAATTTATACAGATTAATAAAATAAATATTGTTATTTATTATATACATACATATGTATTTAATATGTAATGTTTTTTGAAAATGAGAAACAAACGGATAGATTGGCGGGCATAGCTAGATCGTCATAAAATGAAACCCCGATTCAGAATTCATATACTTTATGGGGTCTAAAATGAATATTATTTACGATGTGTTACAAATAGAATGATAAAATTAATATATACCCCTATCATTTTTTTGGTGGTGGGCATAAAAAAGTGAGTTAAAAATTATCTTTCCTATGCAGTCATCTTATTAAATCCACCCTGAACATGTAGGAGTCATTTATTTTGAACTAGAAAGGGGATTTTGTGTCATTGTTGCAGTTTTAGTAGTATTAACAACAGGGAGAAAAAGCATTTATTTCTTTTAAATAAAGATATATTTCTTCAAAAGTATGTAAAATTATATTTTTATAATTTTTTGAAAAAGTGATAAAATTTTATTGAGCGTGCCATGGTGCCATTAAACAACTAAAAGTGCCAAAAATGGCACGATTGTGCCACTTTTGCCAACAGTGCTGTGCATCGTCTAAAGATGTTCCTTTCTCATTTTGTTCCACTCAACATCTTTCAATTATTTTAGTGTCTTCACTAAAAATTGCTGTAGAAAAATACATACCATCACTAGAAAAAAATTATAAGCACAAAAAAACAAGTAAGAGTGCTATATTCGGCCGTGCCGAATCTTATATACCCTTCACAACGTGTACTCATGCAATAATAATAATTGTACCCTTTTTCACTGTCGTGTGAAGGGTATAAAAAGATCTCACTAAAAACTGATACAGCAATGCCTTTCTTTTCACTAAATCAATTTTATCTTAAAATTTGTATTAAATATGCGTTGCGTAGCTAAATTCTAAAAATAATACATATTATAAACTAAAACATTCCTTTTTTCAAAATTGCATTAAAAGATCTGTTTAAAATCGCTGGATGTACTGCGAAATGAATTTAATTTTCGCCACAGCAATAATATTTACCTATTTGTTTAAACTATTTCAGAAACATATGTAGGTTACCTTTACATATTTTATCTAAATAACTTGGTGAAAAAATGTGGCAAAACTTTTTTTTTCCATCTACTAAACATAACTTTTACGTTTGAGTAATCTTCAATAGCAGCAATAACAAGTAACAGTGCTATATTCGGCCGTGGCGAATCTTATATACCCTTCACAACGTGTAGTCATGCAATAACAATTGTTTGTATCACCATTCATCTCATATAAAATACGTACAAGCATGTAAAAAACATACATATATAAAAACATCCCATTGCAGAATTATAAATTGAGTTTACGTGTGTTTCCAAAAAAAAAAATATAAAAAAAAAAAAATAAAAAATGTATTAAAAACAAAAAAAAAACACTAAAAAAATTACAAACAAAAAATTTAATAAAAATTTTTTTAAAAAATTAAAAAAAGAATTTGTTTAAAAAATAAAAAAATAAATAATATATAAAATAAAAAAAAATTATTGGCTCAGCTGGGATTCGATGCCACATTTATTCTAACCAGTATATACATATGTACGTATTTTATATGGGATGAATGGTGATACAAACAATTGTTATTGCATGACTACACGTTGTGAAGGGTATATAAGATTCGGCACGGCCGAATATAGCACTGTTACTTGTTATTGCTGCTATTGAAGATTACTCAAACGTAAAAGTTATGTTTAGTAGATGGAAAAAAAAAGTTTTGCCACATTTTTTCACCAAGTTATTTAGATAAAATATGTAAAGGTAACCTACATATGTTTCTGAAATAGTTTAAACAAATAGGTAAATATTATTGCTGTGGCGAAAATTAAATTCATTTCGCAGTACATCCAGCGATTTTAAACAGATCTTTTAATGCAATTTTGAAAAAAGGAATGTTTTAGTTTATAATATGTATTATTTTTAGAATTTAGCTACGCAACGCATATTTAATACAAATTTTAAGATAAAATTGATTTAGTGAAAAGAAAGGCATTGCTGTATCAGTTTTTAGTGAGATCTTTTTATACCCTTCACACGACAGTGAAAAAGGGTATATATAGGTTTGTCATTCCGTGTGAAATTTCTACAATTTTCATTTCCGACCCCATAAAGTATATATTTTCTGAAAGCCTATGAATAGAGGAGTCGATTAAGCCCTGTCAGTCTGTCAGTCTGTCCGTGTGTATGTTGAAATCAACTTTTTGAAGCCCCCCGACATCGCTTGGACCCGGGTGAGGTATTAAAATATCAGAAATATTCGGGAGTAGATCGGTATTGAAAATCAGAAACATCGGTACATAAACAACTGAGATATGAGCAAGAACCCACGACCACCTCGATTTTTTTTTTCACAAAAACAACATTACAACAACAACATACATACATACAAACGTGTATACTGGTTAGAGTAAACATGGCATCGAATCCCAGCTGAGCCAAAAAAAAAATTTTTTTTATTTTTTTTTTTATATTTTTTTTTAATTTTTATTTAATATATTATTTATATTTTTATTATTATTTTTTATACCCTTCACCTGTGGTGCACAAGGGTATATATAGCTTTGTCATTCCGTTTGTAATTTCTACAATTTTCATTTCCGACCCCATAAAGTATATATTTTCTGAAAGCTTATGAATAGAGGAGTTGATTAAGCCCTGACCGTCTGTCCGTCTGCCCGTCTGTCCGTGTGTTGGTTGAAATCAACTTTTAGAAGCAACTATATGTTCCTCAGATCTGTATATGGTAATATTCTCTTGGAAATATCCAGGAATGAATCGCTATTGAAATTCAGCACAATCGCCCCATAACTTTCTGAGATATGAGCAAAAATCCACGACCACCTCGTTTTTTTTCACAATTACAACAACAACATACATACATAGATACATGTAAAAAACATACCAAACAAAAAAAAATTACAAAAAAAAAATATTAAAAATAAGAAAAAAATAATAAAAAAAAACTACAAAAAAAAATTTAAAAAAAATTAAAAAAATTTTTTTAAAAATTTTTCTAAAAAAATTTAAAAAAAATATAAAAAAAAATAATAAAATATAAATAATATACTAAATAAAATAAAATAAAATTTTTTTGGCTCAGCTGGGATTCGATGCCACATTTATTCTAACGTGTACGTATGCACGTATTTTATATGGGATGAATTGTGATACAAACAATTGTTATTGCATGACTACACGCTGTGAAGGGTATATAAGATTCGGCACGGCCTGTTACTTGTTATACCCTTCACACAGTGAAAAAGGGTATATATAGGTTTGTCATTCCGTGTGAAATTTCTACAATTTTCATTTCCGACCCCATAAAGTATATATTTTCTGAAAGCTTATGAATAGGGAAGTCGATTAAGCTCTGTCAGTCTGTCCGTCTGACCGTCTGTCCGTGTGTATGTTGAAATCAACTTTTTGAAGCCCCCCGACATCACTTGGACCCGGGTGAGGTATTAAAATATCAGAAATATTCGGGAGTATATCGCTATTGAAAATCAGAAACATCGGTACATAAACAACTGAGATATGAGCAAAAACCCACGACCACCTCGGTTTTTTTTTTTACAAAAACAACATTACAACAACAACATACATACATACAAACTTGTATATTGGCTAAAGTAAACGTGGGATCGAATCCCAGCTGAGCCAAAAAAAAAAATTTTTTTATATTTTAAAAATTTTTTTTTTAATTTTTTTTTTAATTTTTTTTTTATTTTTTTTTCTATTTTTTATTTAATATATTATTTATATTTTTATTATTTTTTTTTTTAATTTTTTTTTTTATTTTTTTTTTGTTTTATATTAATTATATATATTTTTATTACTTTTTTAAAATTTTTTTTTTAAATTTTTTTTTAAATTTTTTTTTAAAATTTATTTTTTTAAATTTTTTTTTTATTTTTTTTTTAACATACATACGTAAATTTATAATTTTACAATGGGATGTTTTTTATATATGTATATTTTTTATATGTATGTACGTATTTCATATGAGATGAATGGTGATACAAACTACTGTTATTGCATGACTACACGTTGTGAAGGGTATATAAGATTCGGCACGGCCGAATATAGCGCTCTTACTTGTTTTTTTAATATTTTTTTATTTTTTTTTAATTTTTTTTTTATTTTTTTTTTGTTTTATATTATATATATTTTAATTATTTAAAAAAACATTTTTTTTTTAATTTTTTTTTTTTAATTTTTTTTTTAAATTTTTTTTTTTAAATTTTTTTTTTCGTTTTTTTTTTTATTTTTTTTTATTGCATGACTACACGTTGTGAAGGGTATATAAGATTCGGCACGGCCGAATATAGCGCTCTTACTTGTTTTTTCTTATAAAGGTTATAGGTGGTAAAATATATATAGAGAAAAAGCTGATGGACATAATTTTGGGAGATGAGGAAAAATTATTTGAAGAATATTTGATACCAAATCGGTTTTTAGGATATGAATTCAAAACGTTATTAATAAAGAATTAAGGGAAAAAATGTAATATCTTCTGAATAAGAAGACACAATCACAAAAATATATTTACAATTTTTTAAAATCGCTTGTAAATAAACTAAAAAATATCGGCTTTCAAAAAATATTTTGATATTAAAAAGAATTTCAACATTTTAAATAGATAATACCCTTAAACAAATTAAGGCATCTATTACTTGTATCTTAGAAGATTTGAATTTTCGTACATATAACTGAAATGGAAAACAATCCCAAATCAGTGGAGCTATATAACTAAACAAATCTTGCATACCAATATGGATACTAAAGAGTTTATTTAGTTCAATGGGCTTAATAAAAAGCAAATTTAGAACAAAAATTAACACATAATTTTTATGTTCTGTTGTACGGATAAGGGAAAGCGTAAAACTAAATAACATATGTTGCTATAGCATCAATATATCGGACGATGTTTTGATTAAAATTGGTTTGATTACCACATTTGAGTAATTGTTGTCACTTCTTCTGTGTAAATAAAATATTAATAAAATTGAATTTAATTGAACAAAATTTTAGCACTTTTCTTTTTGAACTGTAGAACATTCTAGCACTTTTTTCCGAGGTTTTGCACTATTTCTCTATCATCTAATGGCAACACTGGTTGGTTTGTACTTTTTATATTATACAAATTTAGAAATAAAATTATTTCGATTTTGGCATCACTGAGATGTTTCATCTCATATTGTCTTACTTCATGTTTCATATCATTTGTGTCATGAGCGCAACTTATTAAACTCTCTTTTAGTTGCAAGTTTAACGTCTGACTACTTTGTTGTGTGTAGTGCAGCGGATGTTGTCTCGCAAGAATCCGTTTTTTTTGAAGGCAGTAGCTCGTAAATCAGTTTGAAACTTTGTGTACATTTCTATGTTGTTTTTGCTTTTGTTCGTTCGTTCGTTCACATTAAACATGAGTGTGTATTGGCATTTCGTGCAAGTGAAAAAAAAAGTTTAGAACACCGGAAGTCGAATGTTATTTGATAGCATTAATTTAAAATAAAATGGTTAGCAAAGTAATAATACAAGTCAAATAAACTTTTAAATACATACATACATAATGTGTATAATCCACAAATAAAATGTAAAATAAAAACATGTGCCACCATTTTACCATTCTTACAAAATATAAAAAGAAATCTTTGCTGGTGTTTTGTAAAAATAAAATATTAAAGTTGTTTTTATGAGAAATATTTTACATATGTATATACCTACATATGTATGTATGTACATACCTATGTATAAACATGTTTTATTGATAAAAAAAACATAAATCGGTGCATAGGTATGAAGGTATAAAAATAAGCAAAATGTTAAATATAACAAGTAACAGTGCTATATTCGGCCTTGCCGAATCTTATATACCCTTCACAACGTGTGGTCATGCAATAACAAGTGTTTGTATCACCATTCATCTCATGTATGTACATACATGTAAAAAACATTCATATAAAAACATCCCATTGTAAAATTATAAATTGAGTTTACGTATGTACATCTGTTTCAAAAAAAAAATTACAAAAAAAAATTTAAAAAAATATATATAAAAAATATAATAAAAATATATAAAATAAAAACAAAAATTTTTTGGCTCAGCTGGGATTCGACGCCACGTTTACTCTAACCAGTATATATGTATGTTGTTGTTGTAATTGTGAAGAAAAACGAGGTGGTCGTGTTTTTTTGCTCATATCTCAGAAAGTTACCGGGCTATTGTGCTGAATTTTAATAGCTATTCATTCCTGGATATTTCCAAAAGATTGATACAATACGCAGATCTGAGGAACATATAGTTGCTTCTAAAAGTTGATTTCAACCAACACACGGACAGACGGTCAGGGCTTAATCGACTCCTCTATTCATAAGCTTTCAGAAAATATATACTTTATGGGGTCGGAAATGAAAATTGTAGAAACTACAAACGGAATGACAAACTACATACATAAAAAATATAGCCAAGAAATGCTCCCCTTTACTCTATCACTTTATGTAATTACACCATTCTTTGAGAGTTTGAGTTTTATGATTTTGCACCAAGTATGAAAACAAAATGTACTTTTTAGGCCATGACGGTACCATATTTTATACCCTTCACACAGTGAAAAAGGGTATATATAGGTTTGTCATTCCGTGTGAAATTTCTACAATTTTCATTTCCGACCCCATAAAGTATATATTTTCTGAAAGCTTATGAATAGGGGAGTCGATTTAGCTCTGTCCGTCTGACCGTGTGTATGTTGAAATCAACTTTTTGAAGCCCCCCGAAATCGCTTGGACCCGGGTGAGGTATTAAAATATCAGAAATATTCGGGAGTAGATCGGTATTGAAAATCAGAAACATCGGTACATAAACAACTGAGATATGTGAAAAAACCCACGACCACCTCGAGTTTTTTTTCACAAAAACAACATTACAACAACAACATACATACATACATACGTATATATTGGTTAAAGTAAACGTGGGATCGAATCCCAGCTGAGCCAAAAAATTTTTTTTTTATTTTATTTTTTATTTAATACTAGCCAAACCCGGCGCGCGTTGCTACGCCCCTTAATGAATCGAAATGCATTCTGAATTTAATTGAATATCAAGTGCAAAAACCTAAAAATTATAATTTTTTTATGGGCGTGGCCCTGCCCACTTTTCTAATCACGAAATTGTAAAGTCATAACAGCTCAATATGTGTGCAAAGTTTCAGAATAATCGGTCCAGTGCAAGTACCTCAAAATGATACCTTTTTTTTATGGGCGTGGCACTGCCCACTTTTCTAATCACGAAATTATTTAGTCATGACAGCTCGATATGTGTGCAGAGTTTCAGAAAAATCGGTCTGGTGCAAGTACCTCAAAATTTTAACTTTTTTTTATGGGCGTGGCCCCGCCCACTTTTTTCCACCCATAAACACTCCCTGGTATGTGTACAACAACTTGCCAAAGTTTGAGTTCGATCGGTTTTACAGTTTCGGAGTCTATAGCTAACACACACACACAGAGTTTCACTTTTATATATATAGATATTACTAGCCAAACCCGGCGCGCGTTGCTACGCCCCTTAATGAATTGAAATGCATTCTGAATTTTAATTGAATATCAAGTGCAAAAACCTAAATATTAAAATTTTTTTTTATGGGCGTGGCATTGCCCACTTTTCTAATCACGAAATTGTAAAGTCATAACAGCTCAATATGTGTGCAAAGTTTCAGAAGAATCGGACCAGTGCAAGTACCTCAAAATTATAATTGTATTTATGGGCGTGGCCCTGTCCACTTTTCTAATCACGAAATTGTAAAGTCATAATAGCTCAATATGTGTGCAAAGTTTCAGAATAATCGGTCCAGTGCAAGAATCTCAAAATGATACATATTTATTATGGGCGTGGCACTGCCCACTTTTCTAATCACGAAATTATTTAGTCTTGACAGCTCGATATGTGTGCAAAGTTTCAGAAAAATCGGTCAAGTGCAAGTACCTCAAAATTAAAACCTTTTTTTATGGGCGTGGCCCTGCCCACTTTTCTAATCACGAAATTATATGGTTATGACAGCTTAGTATGTATGCAAATTTTCAGAAAAATCGGTCCAGTGCAAGTACCTCAAAACTAAAACTTTTTTAGGGGCGTGGCCCCGCCCACTTTTCTTATCACCAAATTATTAAGTCATGACAGCTCGATATGTGTGCAAAGTTTCAGTTTCAGTTTCAGGTCAAGTCCAAGTAGCTAAAACTGATAACTAATTTTTATGGGCGTGGCCCCGCCCAATTTTTTCCACCCATAAACACTCCCTGGTATGTGTACAACAACTTTCCAAAGTTTGAGTCCGATCGGTTTTACAGTTTCGGAATCTATAGCTAACACACACACAGAGTTTCACTTTTATATATATAGACTAGCCAAACCCGGCGCGCGTTGCTACGCCCCTTAATGAATCGAAATGCATTCTGAATTTGATTGAATATCAAGTGCAAAAACCTAAAAATTATAATTTTTTTATAGGCGTGGCCCTGCCCACTTTTCTAATCACGAAATTGTAAAGTCATAACAGCTCAATATGTGTGCAAAGTTTCAGAATAATCGGGGAAGTGCAAGTACCTCAAAATGATACCTTTTTTTTATGGGCGTGGCACTGCCCACTTTTCTAATAACGAAATTATTTAGTCATGACAGCTCGATATGTGTGGAAATTTTCAGAAAAATCGGTCCAGTGTAAGTACCTCAAAATGATACCTTTTTTTATGGGCGTGGCCCTGCCCACTTTTCTAAATACGAAACTGTATAGTCATGACAGCTCAGTATTTTCGCAAAGTTTCAGAAAATTCGGTCCAGTGCAAGTAGCTAAAACTGATAACTAATTTTTTATGGGCGTGGCCCCGCCCACTTTTTCAATCACGAAATTATAAAGCCATGACAGCTCAATATGTGTGCACAGTTTCAGAAAAATCGGTCCAGTGCAAGTACCTCAAAATTAAAACTTTTTTAGGGGCGTGGCCCCGCCCACTTTTCTTATCACGAAATTATTTAGTCATGACAGCTCGATATGTGTGCAAAGTTACAGAAAAATCGGTCCAGTGCAAGTAGCTAAAACTGATAACTAATTTTTTATGGGCGTGGCCCTGCCCACTTTTTCAATCACGAAGTTATAAAGCCATGACAGCTCAATATGTGTGCACAGTTTCAGAAAAATCGGTCCAGTGCAAGTACCTCAAAATTAAAATTTTTTTAGGGGAGTGGCCCCGCCCACTTTTCTTATCACGAAATTATTTAGTCATGACAGCTCGATATGTGTGCAAAGTTTCAGAAAAATCGGTCAAGTGCAAGTAGCTAAAACTGATAACTAATTTTTTATGGGCGTGGCTCCGCCCACTTTTTTCACCCATAAACACTCCCTGGTATGTGTACAACAACTTACCCAAGTTTGAGCCCGATCGGTTTTACAGTTTCGGAGTCTATAACTAACACACACACACACACACACAGAGTTTCACTTTTATATATATAGAAGATAGAAGATAGATAGATTATATTTTTAATATTTTTTTTAAATTTTTTTTTAAATATTTTTTTTATTTTTTTTTGTTTTATATTTATTATTATTTATATTTTAATTATTTTTTTTTATATTTTAATTATTTTTTTTTATATTTTAATTATTTTTTTTTATATTTTTTTTTAAATTTGTTTTTAAATTTTTTTTTTAAATTTTTTTTTTTATTTTATTTTTTATTTAACATACATACGTTAATTTTTAATTTTACAATGGGATGTTTTTATATATGTATGTACGTATTTCATATGAGATGAATGGTGATACAAACTACTGTTATTGCATGACTACACGTTGTGAAGGGTATATAAGATTCGGCATGGCCGAATATAGCACTCTTACTTGTTTTTTTAATATTTATTAATAAAAACATAAACTTAACAAAAAGGTTTCTAAAAATTCAAAAGTATACAATAAAAAAACAGAAACTTAACAAAAATGTGTATAAAAATCCAGTGTACAATAAAAAATATTAAATATTACATTCATAGGTACATATGTACATAGAGATCGGTTATTTAACAAATTTTATTTATTAAATACTTTATAATAATAAATTTTCGGTTATTTTAAAATTAAAGCAACAATAAATCTTTTGATTGTATCAAATTTAAAACCAGGGACCGAAAATAACAGTTATTTTGGAATTTTAAAGCAAAAAAAGCATTTAGAAGTAAAAGTCGTAAAACGGATTCAAGTATACCATATTGATCCTTATGCATTAGTCTATCATATAATTTTTTTTGTTGCTCAAAAAAATAAAAATCAAAAAATAACTTTTATTTTTGCTCGAAAAAATAAAAATCAAAAAATAACTTTTATTTTTACCCGTAAAAATAAAAA
Organism: Phyto melanocephala; assembly: GCA_941918925.1. NCBI lineage: Eukaryota > Metazoa > Arthropoda > Insecta > Diptera > Rhinophoridae > Phyto > Phyto melanocephala. The sequence continues at coordinate 57,348,726 of OW799235.1, forward strand.
TCAAAAAATAACTTTTATTTTTGTTCGAAAAAATAAAAATCAAAAAATAACTTTTATTTTTGCCCAAAAAATCAAAAAATAACTTTTATTTTTGCTCAAAAAAATAAAAATCAAAAAATAACTGTTATCATCTGACTTTTATGAAAAAAGGAATAATAATTATGGTCTCTGTTTAAAACAGTAGAAACGTGTAGTATATTTCTTTCCCATGTTTTAATTGTATTGAAAAAAAAACTCGTTCGACGTTGGCCGAAGAATGTGGAATAGACAGAATACCTCTTACAATTCTTGATTTTTTTGGAGAACATGAATTCATTTAATTAATTTTTCATCTGTGATACTTAAGATCAAAAATAGGAAATATTTGAATCTTTTTATACCCGCCACCAAAAAAATGGTGGGGGTATATTCATTTTGTCATTCCGTTTGTAACACATCGAAATATCCATTTTAGACCCCATAAAGTATATATATTCTAAATCGTGGTTTGATTTTATGACGATCTAGCTATGTCCGTCCGTCTGTCCGTCTGTTGAAAGCACGATAGAGGTCGCACCGAAAAAGCTAGGGGGCTCAAATTTTGCCAGAATCTTTCTTAAAGACAAGGTTTGTTTGGTATTCAAATGGGCTGAATCGGAATATTAGGAAGAGAGTTGTAGCTCGTAAAGCAAGACTAGGTCGAAAAAACCGTGTCCTTCGCACATCGAATAAAATTGAATTGTGTCCAGACGCCTAAACGTAGAGTCATGAAACTTCGAATATATATTTATCGAGTCAAAAGAATATTTTTCCCTGAAAATCGCTTAAATCTATGAATTAGGAAAAGAGTTATAGATAAAAATGTACGAAAATTGTTACCGCTCAGTGTATATTTGAAATTTAAAACGTAATAAAACTGACAAAACTATATGTACGATTCTGAAATTTTGCAAACATGGTTTTTTGGTCAAAGACTTCGTTATAACGGAAAATAGATGTGCCACGCACACTTTTTTCCTTAAATTTGTATAAAAATATATTAGTCATATATATTAGCATTTATTCATCTTACACTGCGCCATTTATTGTACTGTAGCTAAATATAAGATAAAGATGATAAGATAGATGACTCTACTAGCAACTACTAGATGGCATGCTAACAACTTATGCTTATGTTCTCCTGAAGTTATGCTCTATTAAAATGGGAATTTAGGAAAATTTTGACCTAAGTCAAAAAAAATTATCTTTAAACATTATAAACAATTTATTTTCATGTACTAATGGCTAACAAATTTTAAAATTATACAAAACTTATTTCGTTTGAAAATCTTTTAAAAGCAAAATGTTATAGAAGTTTAAAAATCAAAATCTTACTAATAAATTTCCCGTTTTAGAAAAATGCAGAGAATGTATATTTTAAATCACCCTGTGGCCCTTAAAATTTAACCTTAAATTCACTTTCTTCCCCTTAAATTCATGTAAATTCTCTATGAATAAAGATTTTGGAATACTAAAGGACTATATTGAAATATCTAAGCCTAATACCTAGGCGGCACACCTCGATCCGATAGTCCAAATTTTCAATGACACTGTTGATGCTCAATTGTTGGGCACGATGATAAGTGGAGGTTGCTTGCTCTTTTGCCACGTTATCGTGAAAAACAGCAATGTTTCCCATTCAACGAACTAAGATGGCATTCACAGATGTTTTCACATTTCATACAGACCTGCTTTGCAGACATTTAAATATTTTTTAAAATTCTCACGATTGTGGACTAATTCGAACGATTATGTTGACCAAAAGAATCACGAAGTGCACAAAATGCATTTTGATTTGAACGCCCATTTTTATAAAAATCTTTAATATTTAAAAGCATTGCTCGATTGCGTATCTTTCCACGGTTCAAATTGAGTTAGTCTGAGATTGAGAAATGTCAAATGAAATACAAGAAAAAAGTTGAAGTTTAGATGTGGTTCACCTTAAACACGGGCCCTTAAAATTTAACCACCCTCTACAAAGAAAGTGATACATATTTTATTATGAAGAGATTATTCTATAGCGATTAACAAAATAATAAAAGATTCGGCACAGCCGAATATAGTGCTCTTGTTGTGATCTAAGTTCAATGACATCGGCTAGTGTTCTGTACTGATTAATGATTGCTTCAATATTTGATTGTGTCGAAAACTTTCACCAGAAAATGTACTGTTGAATTTGTTTCTCCCATAATAATTTTTTCTGGAGTAAACTTATCGAACCATTTTAGTATTTCATTATTAAAGTCCACCTTACATGCTTACGAATCATAAGTAAAACCAAATATACATAACAACAGCCAAGGCCAATTCATGAACCAGGTGGTGCCAAATTAAGAGGTGATTTTTGTAAGAAGTTTGCAATAAAGTAATAGGCAGATTTTGTTGCAGACTTGATACCACCTGGTACATGAATTCGCTTTGACAACAGCATTGCAACAAAAACAGAGAAGCTGACAGTATAAAACAAAACACGCACAAACAAAATTAAAGAGAACATGGACAAAATTATTGTTGCCATATAGTGAGATATTGGAATTTTTAAATAGTACCAAGTAGCTAACGGTAGTACCACGGTACCAACAAGGTCAAAAATGTACCATAAAAAGTACGATTGTACTATGATTTCCATCTGTCTGTCCGTCTGTACGTGTGTATGTTGAAATCAACTTTTTGAAGCCCCCCGACATCGCTTGGACCTGGGTGAGGTATTAAAATATCAGAAATATTCTGGAGTAGATCGGTACATAAACAACTGAGATATGAGCAAAAACCCACTACCACCTCGATTTTTTTTCACAAAAACAACATTACAACAACAACATACATACATACATACAAACGTGTATACTGGTTAGAGAAAACGTGGCATCGAATCCCAGCTGAGCCAAAAAAAAATTTTTATATATATATTTTTATTTAATACAGTAGACGCTCGGAAATTAGAACCACTTTGTTTTTAGGGCAATTCGAATTTCCGAATTATTCTAATTTCTGGACGGGTTTTTTTATGCAAAAATTTAGGTGAACTGGACCTTAAAAAGATAAAGAAAGCTGAGTTTGCATTTTATTTTAGTTTATTTAACATAAAAACTGTGAAAAACTTAACAACAAAAAATAATAATTCAGTTCATTTATACCTTAGCATGACTAATATACATAAAACTCATTTTGAAAAGAACATGTTTTTAAAAAGTTCAAATATAATTGTGAATTCTCACTCAGGTTTAGTTAATTTCATATTAAAAATAAAATTTTCTTAAACAGTCAAAATACATATTGGGCCAATTCAAAGTTGACTCTCATATTGTACTATATCATATAATTCATATTAATATGACTAGTGACTTTGAACACCTTTTGTTAACAAATTATGTATTTAATACAAGAAAGAAGACAAAGAGATGACGCTGTTAAAAATTGTATGTATACAGGAAAGAAGAAAATAGAAAATATTCTCTCTGAGAGGTGAGAAGCGAAGAAATTCTCTCTGAGAGACAGTATGGTTAAAAGTATAACATAAACAATTTCTTATACATAGGAAACAAATGTGTAAAGTCATATTATTTTTTTTGTATGGAAATTACTAACAAAAATTTTAAGCATGCATAAAATAATAAGAAATAGTACAAATACGACTGATATGCAACCACTTTGAATTGGCCCATTATGTATGTATATACATATTGTGAAATCTCTGTCAGTCTTTGTTAATCATATAATCAGTAATGTTAGTTTGTCTTTTGGATTTTTGTAATTCCAACAAAACAATATCATTACGAAGATCTAAAAGATGTGTCAAGTACTTAGTGAAAAATGATTCATGGCTTTTGCACTACTGTATTAAATTATTTACGCTTTTAGTAGCTTCAGAATATGAAATATTATGTTGGACTTCCACATCAATATCTTCATCCAAGTCAGATGATAGGCTTTCGTTATTAAATATATGAATAGGTTTAGTCTCCAATGCATCTTCATTCCATCTTTCGATTTCTCTGACAGAGATGGAAGTATTTGGATCAATTTGTGCCAAAAGTTTTTGATTTATTTCGAGAACTTCGTTATAGCCCTGATCTTCTTCCAGCAGCCGTGCTAGAGGCACATCATCACTACTATCGTATTCATCAGAGTCCCAATTGAACAGCTTTGACCAAGAGTTTTTTAAAGCTATTTGCGGGACCTCATCCCAACCTTTTTTTAATAATATTATTGCATCCTTAATTGAATGTGATTTTAAGCTTTTGTATAGTTCACCATTCTCTGCGATTAATTTTGCTAGCAGTTTATTTCTATAAATAAGTTTAGTTAGCTTTATTGGATTTTGGACCATTGGTTGAAGCGCTACCATACATTTGGCGGAAAAAAATACGCTATTATATTTCCATCTTCGCTTTGAAGTGTCTCAATAGGAGAGTGAGCGGAGCAGTTGTCAATAAGCAAAAGGGCTTTTGGAGGTAAATTATTTTCCTCGGATTGTTAAATTTTTTAAAACACCTTGGATTTTTGGCTTTTCCTACAACCAATGACAACAACTTACAAGAACCGTCAGCATTCACTCCAAGTAAGATAGATATTCTCTCTTTATGGGTTTTATGGCCAGGAGCACTTTTTTCGGAAGCTGAAACATACGTGTAGTGCGGAAGGCAACGGAAAAATAGCCCAGTTTCGTCGACATTGTATATTTGGGACTCCACTAGACCCATTTGTGCGATCTTAGCACGAAGTCTATGAATAACAGGAGTGACTGAATTAGTATCGCTAGATAGAATTTCTCCACTAACTTTAAGAAAGCGAATTCTATGGCGCTTTTTGAATTTGGTAAACCATCCATCGCTTGCTCGAAAATCGTTCTCATCTTTGTCGGAATATTCTTGCCTGAATATAGCTTTAGCTTTCTCTTTTAATATACCTCCGCTCAATGTCGCCTTTTTTCTCGCTGATTAAGGAAAGACGGCTTTCCATTTCTGGATATTCGGCAGTATGTAAAGTTTTATTGATAGGTGTTGGCAACAGCATCTAAAATTGATGTTATATTCGATTTAATATAGCTAATGGCAGAAATACATAGTAACATTAAGATCCAGTGCCAAACGCTTTCCTAGAACACCTTTGTAAATTTTCTCCAATATTTTTACTTTAAATCGTAAAGACAAAGTGTTTTTCTTACGCTTGTTTGGCATTTTTACAGTCCACTTCCTTCAAAAAACGTAATGATAATAATAATAATAATATTAACAATAATAATAATAGTAATAATAATAATAGAAATAGTTATTCAGACATAACAGAACGGAAAATTTACAAGTCTATGACTTATGTGCCGCAAATTTCGGAACGTTTGAAGAAATCTAGAATCTTTGATTCTGAGAGATATGAGATAGCTTATAGGACATATAATACATTAGGTAGACTATTTAGTAAGACGAAGGATAGGATAAATAAGTGGGACATGTCAAATGTAGTATATAAAATACCTTGTAACGGTAATGATAATGAGAGTTGTAATAAGGTTTACATAGGTACGACAAAGAATAAACTTAAGACGAGAATAGCTGGACATAGATCGGACCAAAAGTATAGAGACAATATTAATTCACAAAAAACGGCTTTGGCAACACATTGTTCTAAATCGAATCACTATCCAAACTTTGAAAATGTATCAGTTCTAAACATTGAACATAATTACAAACGTAGATATATGTTAGAAATGCTACAGATAAAAAATATTCCAGGAACACAAAGAATTAACTTTAAGGCAGACACAGATAATGTTGCTCAGAACTATAGGCATTTAATACACAAAAAATAACATTCCCACAAGCTTTAAATTTAGTAATACATATTTTGTGTTAATATTTTGTTATGTTACATTTTTAATATAATAATTTTTATGTTAATTTTTGTAATACTACGTTTTTTAAAAAAATTTTTTTTTGAAATGTTTATAAAATATTTTTATGTTAGAAAATTATATAAAATTTTGTAAAAACACACAATTTCTTTCCTGAAGATGCTACACAAAGGAGTAGCGAAATATTGAATAATAAATAAATCAACAAATATTTATAAAGACCTCGAGCTTGAAGAATCAATTGAAAATTTTATAAAATAAAGGTCAAATAAGAGCAATAAGAAAACATATATATTTTAATTATTATTTTTTTTTTTTTTAACTTACATACATATGTATGTACGTAAATTTATAATTATATATAATACAATGGGATGTTATATGTGTGTTTTTTATATGTATTTACGTATTTCATATGGGATGAATGGTGATACAAACTACTGTTATTGCATGACTACACGTTGTGAAGGGTATATAAGATTCGGCACGGGCGAATATAGCACTCTTACTTGTTTTTTAATGGAAGGTGGTATATTTTACGCTGTTGCGCATATAATTTGCTGTGATAATCAGCTGCTTAGTTAAGTTTTTTTTTCAAATTATTGTTATTAGATTCTACTTTACACTAATAGTGCAAGTGCCAAAGAGCTTACAATATTTTTGTACTTTCTTTCTTATTTACGGAGCGAATTTCATAATATTTGCTTCTACAAAATAGAGCGACTTGTAATGAAGCCTTAACATAGCTTTACTAATATTTCTGATGGACATATAACTTATTTATTAAAATAGTATGACACCATAAAGGCCATGCCAGATAAAACTTGGTCGCTCTGCGTGACATTTCTAACTTTGACAAAAAAGCGCGAGAGAAAAGTTGTACGTCACAATGAAAACTTTGATAACACTTACGCATTGTTTGTTTACCTATAAAAATTGCAAGTACTTTTTTAATTTTTTCACTATTATTTCATAATTATTTTATCATTATATTTTTAAAATAAAAGCTAAAAATGTTATTTTATAATAGTTTTTAAAACTAATTAATTTTTCGTTTAATTTAAAAAAAGAAAATATAAGAAAATTTGTCATATGATTGTCAAATCACGCTAAAGATGAGAGTTAGTTAACTTTAAGCTTCGCGCTGCGTTGAAAGTGCTTTATGTGACATGTTTCATATAAGAACGGTTATTTCATCTTAAATGTCAAAACAAATTTCTATCTGACATGGCTTTAAGGGCCATTATTACAAATTGCCTATACAGTTTTTTTTTAATAAGAGGTAAATTTTATTACCCTGAGTAGTGACGTGACTTTTTAGTATTTTCCACTATTACAACTTCCTTGTTACTTAAAGAGCAAATACCGATTACTTGTAACAAATTAATTAAGTTCTTAAAAAACGTAGTGGCAACAATGTAAATTTATATTTTTTATTTGCAAAAAGCAATAAAATGATTAACTCACTGATTTGTGTTAAAAATATTAGAAAATTAAAACTTAAGAATTATAGATTTTGTTGTCATATTTTGTTTCATGTAGCAGAAACAATGGCAATTTATAATCCTAACATTAAAAGTTAGTGGCAATTAACCTTTGTGTCTACAACCAAAAAATTTTCGTTAAACATACAACCATCATACCCGGGTAAGTCGTACACTTTGCAAGGGAATTTGTTTAGATGAAAACACTATTTTTTGTTTTTCTTATCAAATTGAATGATTTGCATCCGTATTTCTGTATGCTTTTAAAAAGGGGATTTCCATTGTTTATATTAGCTCGGTTGTTTGAACTATAAAGCAGAGTGTTAACAATTTGAAAGCAAATCAAATTAGTTTTTAGCCGTTATATCAGATTTGATAATGGTAGTTCACGCGAGCACCGTAAAGAAAGTGTTAAAGCAGCAGCCATATCTGACATATTTCTGATGCTGACTTGAAACCTACAGAACAACTATGTGGCAGGGGCCACCATAACTGTTGATGAGCAACTTTATCCCTTTCGTCGTGGAACAGGAATTACTCAGTATATTCATTCAAAATCTGCAAAATATGGGATAAAGGTTTGGTGGGTTTGAGATTCTATTACATCTAATCCACTCAGTGGACAGATATATACTGACTTGGCACCTTCTGGAAAAAGGGAAAAAAATCAAGGTGAACGAGTAGTAAAACATTTGTGTTGCAACCGTTTTCATGGAAGTGAACGAAATATCGTCTGTGTTTGAAGAGAAGTAGAATCTACAGTCTTTGGATTTAGCAACAACATTAGTATGTTCTCATATATCCAAAAAAAATCGGTTGTACTACTATTTACATCTCATTATAATACCGAGGTTGGAGGTTAAAAAAAGAAGCCAGTAATGGTACTAGGTTATAGTAAAAGCAGAGGTGGAGTTAACAACATGGATAAATGTCTGTGCGAATATACGACAAAGAGGAGAACAAATAGATGGCCCTTAGCGTTTTTTATAATTATATTGACGTGGCTGAATTTGCAGCTTTTGTTATCAATATGGAGAATAATCCCAGTCTTAAATCCTCAACGAGCCGAAGAAGACTGTATCTTCAAAATTTAAATACACAATTAGCTATGAACGCAATTCAGAGCCACTCAGAAAATCTTCTAATTATGAAACAGTTTTTATTTCGCAGTGGAATAGAATGCATGTTGGGCCAAACAGTAGAGTCTTATAATGTTACTGAACCAGAACGTGTTCAAGAAGAACGCGACGCTTCTGGCAGAAAAAAGCACAAAGGAAATTGCTACCTGTGTGTGAAAAGAGGAGATCAACAAGAAAATCCTGCAAGGAATGTAAAAACCCAGTTTGTGTTCATCATTCGGAGGATGTAACTTTTTGTCATCTATGTAGAGAAAAATCGATACAAAAAAAACAATATAATTATTTATACGTATAAATGTATATACAATGTACATACACACAAACATGTGATTTAAAAATATTTTTGTTTTTATGTGCAATTTTTATTAATATTAAAATAGTAAAATAGAGCTTGAATTGGTTTAAATTAAACATTTAAATATTTATGCACATTTTTTTGGACTTTGAATCAAAAAAGTTTTTGAATTGTTCTTTGCTTACCCGGGTAAGTCGGATGTATGGTTAAGGGGTTAATCTCAAAAACTTCTTGTAATTTTTCTCCAAAAAAATATTTTTTTTAAATTATTTTATTAGATGTTGAAAAACCATATTTAAGGCACATATTAAAATTTTCAAGTCGATATCTCATCAGATAGCGAAAATATATTGAATGCAATATGAAAAACTTACCCAGGTAGGTGGTTGTAGACATAAAGGTTAAAGCATAAAATTAGCCTAACGGTCTCTTCTAAGCAAAACGTGTAGTTATAATAAACAAAAACCAATTATCTATTCTTTAACATCCTAACTTTAATTAACAGCATATTGAAATAATGGCATTAAATGTCAACCTTAAATACAATTAAACCATCGAATAAACTACCCAGTCAGCAATTTTTGAAATTTTTGATTAAATTCGAGTCTTTTTTAACTCCTCTGCGCGATTAAAAATGCAGAATATGAGCTCATTTTCTGATCGTAAAAGATACTTTGTTCGGGAGAAAAGCGTCCCTAGCCGCGACTCTTGATGTTTTATTTATGATTAATTTTTTTAGTCAGCTTAGTCATTTTCAATCCCTTCGATTCCTTATTCGATACTTTTTCTAGTCATTTATCAGTTTTTTTCTCTTAATTCGTGAGACTTTTTCGAGTCATTTATTAGTCATTTTTATAATCGCTCACAAGTCTTTTTTGAGTAATTTTTTAGTCGTTTTCTGATAGTCATTTATGATTGTTTTTCGAATCATTTATCAATCGTATTGTTAATCGGATTTGACTCTTTTTCTAGTGTTTTTTCAGTCGGGTTTCTTAATCCTACGTTCACACTTATATAAAAAAAAATTATTTTTTCATTAAAAATAGTTGTTAAAATAAAAATTAAAGTCCAGCTTTAAACATTTTCACAACATTAAAATTACATGGTTATTATAAAATTTCACAATTAAACGATGTGTACACCTCGATTTTACTTTTACAAATGAACAAAAAATTTAACTTTTTAATGTTTGCTTAAGAATACGCAAAAATTGTCCCGTAATACTTAAGAAAAAAGCAGCATAACAAGCAGTATTTGTTTAATCATCTATAATGATCACAAAATGCAAAAAATAAGCATATTCCAAACACCTACATGATTCGTTTTCGATCAATCGGTTTTAAATGTTCCAGATGCGCAACATATGATAATAAATAACGGATAAAATATTCACATTTTATACGATTGGTTGACCGATTTGCGATTGCAATACAGTTTGTTATTGTATTTTAAATCAAACTCTTTTTAATCATTAACGCGAATCATTTTCCAGTCCTTATTTAATCGTGTAAGTGACTAGTTAGTTTTTGAACACCGGAAGTACTCAAAGAAGAATCAGCAAGGTAATTTTTTAAAAAAACACTCATCTAAATGCTAGCTGGGTAGTTTATGCATATATAGCATCTGTCACGGGTATAAGAAAGACCTTTTAAAATTTAAAACTGTATTTCAAATTAAAGTTTAAAAAAAATCGAATAATCAATCACTATACTAAGCAGCTACATATTTTTTTGCAGCAGTACATATCTTGAGCAGCTATTCCATTCAAACTTTGTACGAGTTACTTTGATAACAATTCCCTTATTCGAGAAAAACAATGGATAGGATCGGATCAGGGGGCATGTTTTCGATTATAAAAAAACATTCAGAAAGTTGATTTTAACATACGCACGGTCAGACGGATAGTGCTTAATCGACTTCCCTATTTATAAGCTTGGTAATGAATATTGTAGAAATTTCGCACGGAATGACAAACATATATAAAAACCTTTTTACAATGTCGTGTGAAGGGTATATAAAGTTAAAACACAAACAACAAGAGTTCAAAATGTAATGTAAGCATTATTTGGAGGCTATAAAACTAAAGCACATAGTTAATTTAAAATCAGGAAGGTTTAAAAAACATTATTTCTTCTAACTTCTTCACATCTTCGTTGCATGGAATGTAATAAACGTGGTATACTGGTTAGAGTAAACGTGGCATCGAATTCCAGCTGAGCCAACAAAATTTTATTATTTTGTATATTTATATTTTTGTTTTTTTTTTTAATTTTTTTTTATTTTTTTAAAAACATACATACGTAAATTTTTATTTTTACAATAGAATGTTTTTATATATGTATGTTTTTTATATGTATGTACGTATTTCATATGAGATGAATTGTGATACAAACTATTGTTATTGCATGACGACACGTTGTGATGGGTATTTTAAGATTCGGCACGACTGAATAAAGTGCTCTTACTTGTTGTAGTTTCAATTGATCAGCTGACAATCAGCTGTTGCATTCCAGATATCAAAATTTCAAACATTTAAACATTAGTATTACTTATTATAAACTAGCCAATCCCGGCGCGCGTTGCTACGCCCCTTCATGAATTTTAATCGCATTCTAAATTTTAATCGAATATCAAGTGCAAGGCTAAAAACTATAATTTTTTCTTTATGAGCGTGGCACTGCCCACTTTTCTAATTACGAAACTGTATAGTCATGACAGCTCAATAAGTGTGCAAAGTTTCAGAAAAATCGGTCCAGTGTAAGTACCTCAAAATGATACCTTTTTTTATGGGCGTGGCACTGCCCACTTTTTTAAATACGAAACTGTATAGTCATGACAACTCAATATGTGTGCAAAGTTTCAGAAAAATCGGGCCAGTGCAAGTACCTCAAAATGATGCCTTTTTTTAATGGGCGTGGCACTGCCCACTTTTCTAATAACGAAAGTGTAAAGTCATGACAGCTCAGTATGTTTGCAAAGCGTCAGAATATTCGGTCCAGTGCAAGTAGCTAAAACTGATAACTAATTTTTTATGGGCATGGCCCCGCCCACTTTTTCAATCACGAAATTATAAAGCCATGACAGCTCAATATGTGTGAAAAGTTTCAGAAAAATCGGTCTAGTGCAAGTACCTCAAAATTAAAACTTTTTTAGGGGCGTGGCCCCGCCCACTTTTCTTATCACGAAATTATTTAGTCATGACAGCTCGATATGTGTGCAAAGTTTCAGAAAAATCGGTCAAGTGCAAGTAGCTAAAACTGATAACTAATTTTTATGGGCGTGGCCCCGCCCACTTTTTTCCACCCATAAACACTCCCTGTTATGTGTACAACAACTTGCCAAAGTTTGAGTCCGATCGGTTTTACAGTTTCGGAGTCTATAGCTAACACACACACACACACACAGAGTTTCACTTTTATATATATAGATTAAAATAATGAAATTATTTACAAGATACTTAAAACCTATTTTTTTTAGGAAGTTTAGAAATTTGCCAGCTTTTTTTTTGGCTACGCAGATATGTGATTTCAGTAGATAGGCTAATAATAAGCCTTTTTATACCCTTCACAGAGAGTAAGGGTATATAATTGGTCAAAAGTAGAAAGGCCCTAACTCAAATAATTGCAAAAAATTACTCGTAACTGTGATTTTTAATACTTTTACATTAATTTTTTGTGCCGAGCTGCATTTGTGTGAAATGTATTGGCATCACTGAAAAACTCGATTTCGTAAAAAATACGAGTTAGTGCCTTTCTACTTGTGACCATCAATATATAAGTAGGTTTGTCATTCCGTGTGAACTTTCTACAATATTCGTTTGCTACTCCATAAAGTATATATTTTTTGAAAGCTTATGATTAGGGAAGTCTATTGAGTCATGTCCGTGTGTATGTTGAAATCAGTTTTTCGAAGCCACCGAACATTTCTGGTGGTGGTATTAAATTATCAGAAATATCCCGGAGCAGATCGGTATTGAAAATCAGAAAAATCGGACAATAAACAACTGAGATATGATGAAAAAACCTAGACCACCTCGATTAGAATCCCAGCTGAGACAAAAAAAAAATTTTATTTAATTTTTTTCTTGATACATACATACATAAACTCAATTTATAATTTCACAATGAGATTTTTTTAAGCGGATAAAATCATTATAAACATAATGTAACATATACATATGTATGTATGTATGTATGTATGTACGTATTTCATATTAATGAGATGATACAATGCATTATAAAAAATCTAAATTTAAGATATACCTACATACATATTTTATTATTATTATTTTTTTTTTGTTTTTATTAAGTTGCGTACATCCGTATTTATATAAATATGCATTCCTCAAATTGTCTTAATTTAAATGTGCAAACAATACAACGCATCAGAAAAGGTTGGTAGTCTAGCGGTTATGTTACTGAACTGCAATACCGAGGGAATCCAGTTCGAATCTATTTCTATTTTTTATTTTTATTATTAATAAATACATGCATAACCTTTTTTCATAATTTTATGATGCGTTCGTAAACAATCGACATATAAGAGAAATAATTTAAAAATTCAAAATTGTATATGACATTGGAACATATGGAAAAGGGTATTATCACATTCGGCATGGTCCAATATAGCACTCTTACTTGTTTAATCTAAAAAGAATTTTTATTCCGACACTTTTTGAAAAAATTAAACTTCCTGCATACGTTAATATACAAAAATAATGATAATGAAAACCAATTTTTACCAATGATGGTCTAGTTTTCAAATATGTTCATGTTTGAAAACGTTAATATTTTAGAACAAGGAAAAAAAGGAAAGCTTTTAATAAACAAGTAAGAGTGCTATATTCGGCCGTGGCGAATCTGATAATACCCTTCACCATCATGTACATAGGTATAATCCCACATCGTAGCTTAACCTATATTTCATGTTATACGCCATTTTTCCTTATTATTTCCGACGCCATTCTTGATTTTGAATTTTTAAGTAGTTAACTGTATTCTACTAGTCAAGCCCTTTAATTTGATACCCATATTAAAAATATTTGTTCCGCCATTTTGATTCAGACGCCATCTTGGATTTTACATTTGTTAATAATACTGGTCAAGCCCTTTCATTTGATAAATATTGAGGGTGTTACATTTAAAAATACCAGATTTGACCCATATATAAATTTAGTGCCCACCATTTTGTATTGCGCTAGTCAAATCCTTTTACATGATACCCATATTGACTTTTTCATTTGTCTATAAGCTGAAAAAAAATGATTTCGCTTCTAAATTTTTGAAATATATATTTAAAAAAAATGAACAAATGGAAAATGTTTAAACATACAAATGCTATCCCTCGGGGGCATGTTACCTTGGTGAGATCCCCTCCTTAGTGTTATTGCATATCGTTAAAGAGGTGATAATAAAAAATTATTGGGCTTTTAAAGACATAAAATTGTGTTTTGCAGTTATTAGGTTCTGATTCAATCTGCAAAGTTCTTTTTATACCGCAGTTATCAATCTGATCAACTTGAAACTTGGCGCCCTCAATCAAGTTTTTGCGACAATACAATTAATTATTTAATGCCTAGGAAAGTGGACTCATACAAAACAGATGATTGATAATTTAAGTTACTTAACTAAATTTATAAAAAGCGTTAAAACAAGTAAGAATGGGTATGTTCGTAAATGCTGTAAATTTTTGCATCACTGCGACAGTAATGCCAAATGTAGTTGCTAATGCGCGATCAGCTGTTGCAAATGCATTGCAGCTGCTTAACAACTACGCAGAGTTTGCTTTTTGGAACGTTCTGCAAAAAATATAAAATGTTATCCAAAATAGTAATAGCAAATATTATTGAAAATGTTGATGTTAAAAGCGACAACATTTCTTAAATTATAATAAAAAAATTATTAAGAACAAGATAAAACGACTTCTTATTATAAGAAATAAACTAAAAGTTAAAAGAAAGTTGATTCCTAAAATAAAAAAATATAATAACAATAATAATTATTATAATAATTTAAAGAATTAATTGTTTTTAATGCTACTTATTTCTCCATTGTATGTATACTTAATAACTATTGCATCAGAAACTTAAATGTTGTCATATTTGCAGAAATTTGCGGCAGCACTACCAACTGTTTGCAAAAAAGAACTTTTGACGCTTAAAAGTGCTGCCAAAGTTTGCATTAATGAACGTTTTACTTTTACTATGCTGCAGTGATGCGCAACTGTTGCATTTACGAACGTACCCAATGCTATATTCGGAGGTGCCGAATCTGATAAAGCACTTCACCATCATGTATTTAGGTATAGTGACCACATCGTAGTTTAGCCTAGATTTTAGATTTAATGTTATACACCATTTTGCTTTATTATTTTTGACGCCATCTTTGGTTTATAATTTTCACATAGGTAGCTGTATTTAACTAGCCAAGCCCTCTCTGTTATCCAAAATTTTTTTATACCCTTCACACAGTGAAAAAGGATGTACATATATTTATAGGTTTTTCATTCCGTGTGAAATTTCTACAATTTTCATTTACGACCCCATAAAGTATATATTTTCTGAAAGCGTATGAATAGGGAAGTCAATTAAGCTCTGTCAGTCTGTCCGTGTGTATGTTGAAATCAACATTTTGAAGCCCTCCGACATCGCCTGGACCCGCATGAAGTATTAAAATATTGGAAATATTCGCGAGCAGATTTGTATTGTAAATCAGAAAAATCGGTACATAAACAACTAAGATATGAGAAAAAAACCACGACTTCCTAGTTTTTTTTTACAAAAACAACAACAACATACATACAAACGTGGTATACTGGAACCTACTTGTTGCAGGGAAGGAAAATGGCTTTTATGATTTTGTACCAAGTATGAAAACAAAATGTACTTTTTAGGCCATGACGGTACCATTTTTTTTAATATTTATTAATAAAAACATAAACTTAACAAAAATGTTTACAAAAATTAAGAAGTATGCAATAAAAAAACAGAAACTTAACAAAAATGTGATTAAAAATCCAGTATACAATAAAATACATTCATAGGTACATATGTAGAGATCGGTTATTTAACAAATTTTATTTATTAAATACTTTTAGATAATAAATTTTCTGTTATTTTAAAATTAAAGCAACAAGAAATTGTTGACTTCAATAAATCTTTTGTTTGTATCAAATTTGAAACAAAACAAACGTGTAGTCTATTTCTTTCCTTTATTTTAATTAGGTTTTGAAAAGAAAAAACTCATTCGACGTTGGCCGAGGAATGTGGAATAGACAGAATTCCTCTTACAATTCTTGAAATATCTGGCAACATGAACTTATTTAATAATTTTTCTTCTGTGATACTTTAGACCAAAAATATAAATAGAAGTTCAATCACATCGGCTAGTGCTCTGTACTGATTATTTATTGCTTCAATATTTGTTTGTTTGTGTGGAAAATTTTCACCAGAAGTGGTACTATTGAATTTATTTCTTCCATAATAACTTTTTCTGAAGTAAACTTATCGAACCATTTTAGTACTTCATTATTAAAATTCACTTACACGCTTACGAATCATAAGTAAAATAAAATACATATAACAACAGTCAAGTCGAATTTATGTACTAGGTGGTGCCAAATTAACAGCTGATATTTGTAAGAAGTTTGCAATAAAGTACTAGGCAGATTTTGTTACAGACTTGACACCACCTGGTACACGAATTCGCTTTGACAACAGCATTGCAACAAAAACAGAGAAGCTGACAGTATAAAATAAAACACACGCAAACAAAATTAAAGAGAAAAGAGAAGAGGACAAATTTTTAAATTGTACCAAGTAGCTCGCGGTAGTACCACGGTACCAACAAGGTCAAAGATGTACCATAAAAAGTACAATTGTACCATGATTTCCATCCGTAGGTTAGAGTAAACGTGTAATCGAATCCCAGCTGAGCCAAAAAAATTGTTTTTCTATTTTTATTTTATACTAGAAAAGCCCGGCGCGCGTTGCTACGCCCCTTAATGAATAAAAATGCATTCTGAATTTAAATTGAATATCAAGTAAAAAAAGCTAAAAATTATAACTTGTTTTTAATGGACGTGGCACTACCCACTTTTCTAATCACGATACTGTATAGTCATGACAGCTCAATATGTGTGCAAAGTTTTAGAAAAATCGGTGAAGTTCAAGTAGCTAAAAATTATAATTTTTTTTATGGGCGTGACACTGTCCACTTTTCTAATCAAGAAATTGTATAGTTATGACAACTCAATATGTGTGAAAAGTTTCACGAAAATCGGTCCAGAGCAAGTTCCACAAAATTATAATTTTTTTATGGGCGTGGCCCTGCCCACTTTTCTAATCACGAAATTGTAAAGTCATAACAGCTCAATATGTGTGCAAAGTTTCAGAAATATCGGTCAAGTGCAAGTACCTTAAAATAATACCTTTTTTTTATGGGCGTGGCACTGCCCACTTTTATAATCACGAAATTGTTAAGTCATGACAGCTCAGTACGTGTGCAAAGTTTCAAAAAAATCGGTCCAGTGCAAGTACCTCAAAATAATACATTTTTTTTATGGGCGTGGCACTGCCCACTTTTATAACCACGAAATTGTTAAGTCATGAACGCTCAGTACGTGTGCAAAGTGTCAGAAAAATTGGTCCAGTGCAAGTACCTCAAACTTATAATTTTTTTATGGGCGTGGTCCCGCCCACCTTTCTTATCGCGAAATTATAAAGTCATGACAACTCAATATGTGTGCAAAGTTTCAGAAAAATCGCCCACTTTTTGCCACCCATAAACACTCCCTGGAATGTGTACTACAACTTGCCAAAGTTTGAGTCCGATCGGATAGATAGATAGATAGATAGATATTATTTATATTTTTATTATTTTCCTTTCATTTTTTATTTTTTTGAATTTATAATTTTAAAATAGGATGTTTTTGTATATGTACATAAGTTTTTTATATGTATGAACGTATTTCATATGAGATGAATGGTGATACAAACAATTGTTGTTGCATGACTACACGTTGTGAAGGGTATATAAGATTCGGCATGGCCGAATATAGCACTTTTACTTGTTTTTTGTATATTTTATAAAAAAAAGACACTAAAGATTGGTATATTTGTGCTCATATCTTAGTTAGTTTTAAACCGATTTGTCAGTTTTTTTCACCAGTAGTTTTAGATACCACGTCATTGGTAATTCTTACCTCATTGGCCCCTTAAAATAGGCCCTAAGGCTCTCAAGGACCCCTCGGGAGGTCTTATCGGTACTTGATCCTGCCAAAATTTTTCATGGACCCATTTTACACCAAATCCATCTATTTTAAATTTAAAAAAAATTTTTCCCGGCTAACTTGTATGGGGTAGCTCACTGTGTGTCGGTGGGCTTCAAAAAGTTGATTTCAACACACACACGGACAGACGCGTAATGCTTAATCGACTGCCCTATTTATAAGCTTTCAGAAAATATATACTTTATGGGATCGGAAATGAATATTGTAGAAATTTGACATGGATTAACAATCCTATCATTGTGAAGAGTATAAAAATAACTCTAAGGCGTACCAAATAGCAACATTTTGTAAATAACGATTCTCTTTTGAATTTTTTCGAATTGTGTCCATTGAGTATAAAATTAGCCCTAACCCTGATCAAAAATTGTAAATATCACTCATGGCAACATACGCAAACTGAAGCACAATTTTTTAATACATTAAAATAACATTAAATCTGTCCTAAGCCAACTCAACAATAATTGCCAAGCAGCGCTTACCTCAAAACAAGGGAAAACTCCCGAACCAGCTGTCACAAGTACATATATTATATAAGCGGTTAAATGATATGTACATATTCTTATTTAGTTGTAAGTTATCTGAAAAGCTGACTATATTACCTTATTCTTTAAAATATATAACAATGTTGGATGAAAAATGGAAATAATATGTACACATTTATTTAAATGCAACGATTTTTATAAATTTTAAAGAAACCACACCAACAACAGCAATTGTATACATTAGTGCTGCTAGAAATTTTCATGGAAAAATCTTCATTTGTTGAACTAAAAATCTTAATTAAAAAAAAAATCTTTGTAATATATGTGATATAAAAATAACAGGCAAACAATTATGTAAGGTTTCATTTAATTAAGTAGCCAAAATTCTATAAATAAGTGAAAATAGTTGACATCTTCTTTATTATAATACTGTGAAAGTTTTAGATCTTTTAAATTAATAATTAAACGTTTTTAACATTCAACTTTTGCAGATGAACTTGGTAAGCGTATTAAATTAAATGCATATTTCGATAACGTAGGAAAAACTAGGTCAGTATCTGCTCTAAACAGTTAATTTTAAATTTTTTTGCAAAAATGCTTCCACAGTAACAATTCCTACTTTTGAAAAATATATGTTTGAGTCTATCTGGTAAATTTCTCTTAATTCTAATACTGAGCTCAACTGACATTAGTTAAATTCAAAAAAGGTTTATTAGACTATCTAGTAGAAACTTTTTGTTAATAAGAGGGTCAAGGTAAGAAAGCTTAAAGTTCAACACAGTTGCCATTATTTTTTAAATGATTGCATTTATTTTCAAAACATTTAAATTTTAAATTCCCACTTACATTCAAACGCACAAATTGTTTGTTTTTGACGTCTTTCTTTTTGAATTTAAACAAAATTTATATGAATAAAGATATGTTCACATTTGGCAAATATGTGACGAATGTATTAATATTTCCTTAATGAATGGTTATTCAATAACAATTTTTTTTTAGCAATTTGCGATATTTATCTACTGTTATATATTGGTGTAATAAAAATTAATTTAACAAAAGTAGTGGTCACATTTTTATACCCTTCACCAGTGGTGCACAAGGGTATATATGTACATATATGTAGCTTAATCATTCCGTTTGTAATTTCTACAATTTTCATTTCCGACCCCATAAAGTATATATTTTCTGAAAGCTTATGAATAGAGGAGTCGATTGAGTCTTGGCCGTCTGTGTTGGTTGAAATCAACTTATAGAAGCAACCATATGTTCCTCAGATCTGTCTATGGTATCAATCTTTTGGAAATATCCGAGAATGAAATGAAAGGACTTGACCAGTAGAATACAGTAAATTATTAAAAAGTGTAAAATCCAAGATGGCGTCTAAAACAAAATAGCGGATCAAATTTTTTTAATCCCATTATTATGGGTATCAAATTAAACGGCTTGACTAGGAGAATACGTAAAAATTAAAAATCAAAAATGGCGTAGGAAATAATAAGGAAAAATGGCGTATAACATGAAATATAGGTTAAGATACGATGTGGGATTATACCTATGTACATTATGATGAAAGGTATTATCAGATTCGGCACGGCCGAATATAGCACTCTTACTTGTCTTTTGGATGAATTCATTTTAACCAAATGGTAATTCTCTACAGAACGTTGTTCTTTTATTGAGATCTCACTACCTTTAATGAATTAAAAAAGTTGTGTGACAACTGTTAGCAAATACATCTGAAAATGTAAAAGATATTCAAATCTTATTTTGAATAAAAAAATCTTCACTGGTATACACACTGAAAAACGAAACACACGTTCACAATACCCATCCCACACATTTAACTTTTCTTGTCTTGTTGTTTTATTGTTCATTTATTCATTTCCTGTAATTTTTCGTTTCTATGACCCACACTCTAAAAATGTTTTGTGTCTGTCCGTATATGTCTGTTTTTATTACAAACCAAAAAACATGTTTTTATTAACACTTGTCTTATTTACACATTAACTATTAAGTTTAAACGGTGCAATGACTGGCTGCAACAGATTTTTACATGTCAGGTCAATTCATTTTATTGACCAAAAAATGCATAAATTAATACATTTTGAAAAATAAAATTTGTATTGATTTAGAAATATTATTTAATATTCGACAAAAATAGTCAACAGCAGAAAGTTTTAAGGGTCTTCCTTAAACAAAAACTGGAAAGCGTCTATATAAAACAACAACACTAACTAATTATATTTACAAAAACAATAACATTTACATATTATATAAAACCAGTAAAAAAATTGATTTAAGTATACTTAGGTACATACATAACGGGTTAGAAAACAAAAACGTTTGTTTAGATTAAGTAATATAAAATACAACAGTCAGTCAGTCAGTCATTCATTTTGGAACCATGTTTTTTATACCCTTCACATGACAGTGTATGCGTATTGTACGAAATCTAAAATCTAGGGCCTAGATTTTCTAGGCTAAGCTACGATGTGGTCATTATACCTATCTACATGACAATAAAGGGTATTATCAGATTCGGCACGGCCGAATATTATTCTATTCTCTTACTTTTGTTTTTTTATATGTTTTCCACGTACATACATATATATGTATTTAACTGCATTAGAACAAATTCAAGTAAAATCCTACAAACATATACATATGTATGTATACATACATATTTGAATACGAGAATTATTTACGAAAATATTTATGATGTTTTATTTATTATTCGTCAATAATTACTCTGATTTAATAAATGCTCGAACCAATAAAAGCTGTTTTATTTAGGTAGATTTGGCAAGTTTTCGAAATTACAGAAAAAACAAGTAAGAGCTGTGCCGAATCTTTTATACCCACCACCAATATTGTGTACATTTAAAGCCCAATATTTATTATTTTGTTAATCGCTATGGAATAATCTCTTTATAATAAAATAAGCATCACTTTCTTTGTAGAGGGTGGTTAAATTGTATGGGCCCATGTTGAAGGTGAATTACACGTAGATGTCAAATTTGTTTTCTGCATTTCATTTGACATTTCTCAATCTCAGAAATGATAATAATTTCCTAAAAAATTTGTGTTTTATTTAAAATCAACATCGGCTCTTAAAATTAAACCACCCTTTATAACTTCGATATGCTAGTAAAATATTTTCGTAAATTTAGTCTTTCAATTAAATTTGGCGTTAAAGTAGGCGTGTCAATAAAGTTTTTGCTAATAAATACAACTTAGATATTTCAATATAGTCCTTTATTTTTCCAAAAACTTTGTCAATACAGAAATAACATAATTTTAAGATAAACCGTTATATGGGAGGTAGGCGTTAAATTGGGCGTGTCACCAAAACTTTTTTGCACAATAATTACATTGGTTAGATGGATATACTTATGTAGCAAATTTCATCGTCATACCTCTAATTTTGTCGGTTTTATGAGCTTTTAAATTTCACTAGCGGTAGATAACGTGAAAAGTGGGCATTGTAGTAGGCGTGTCAAAGTTATTTCAGCTAATGAATGCAACTTAGATATTTCAAAATAGTACTTTATTATTCCAAAATCTTTATTCATAGAGAAATTATATGAATTTTAGGTAAAACGTTATATGGGAGGTGGGCGTAAAAGTGGGCGTGTCACATTGATTTTGCGTCACAACAAAGCCTCTCACCAAAAAACAAAGTGTGCTAAATTTCAGAATCGTACATATAATTTTGTCCGTTTTATTAGGTTTTAAATTTTAAATATACTGAAAAATACACTGCGCGGTAAAAATTTTCGTACATTTTTATCTATAACTCCTTTCCTAATGGATAGATTTAAGAACTTTTTGGAAAGAAATATTGTTTTGACTGGAGAAATATATATTCGAAGTTTCATGACCTTACGTTAATGCGTTTGGACACAATTGCATTTTATTCGATGTTCGAAGGACACGGTTTTTTCGACCTACTCTTGCATTACGAGCTATAGCTCTCTTCCTAATATTCCGATTTAGCCCAACTCCAAACAAACCTTGTCTATAAGAAAGATTCTGGCAAAATTTGAGCCCCCTGGCTTTTTCGGTGCGACCTCTATCGTGCTTTTAACAGACGGACGGACATAGCTAGATCGTCATCAAATCAAACCCCGATTCAGAATATATATGCTTTATGGGGTCTAAAATGGATATTTCGAAGTGTTACAAACGGAATGACAGAATAAATATACCCCCACCATTTTTTTGGTGGCGGGTATAAAAAAGAAAAAATTTATGAAATTTTGACTTTTGGAAAGAAACAACTGATTATCTTCTGATATATTGAGACTACCTACTTCAATATACCTTGTGCATGATTCATTCGTTAAGTTAGTACTTTTTTTTAGAAAATCAATGCTGCTATATAAAATACATGCTTATGTATATAAAATAACTAAAGCCTGTAGTACACGAGATGTAAAATGGCACATACGCATGTGGCTGTGACGTAATTTTGACCTCATCATGCAAAGATGTGTCGTTTTTGCATGCGATGCAAATCTACAATATTTTTACATGCTTATGTAACTCACAAATATGTAAAAACCACGTATGTTAATCCGTACATGTACGTTTTTTGTTAAAAGTGTTTATTATATTAAAGTAAATTTTAGAAAAAATACTTGCACTCTTTAATATATTATAACATTCATATAATAATATTAATAGCGCTTTCAAATGTATACAATATAATAGATGTAGCCAATGAAAAGAAATTTGCAATTTATAGAAGACTAGCTAAACCCGGCGCGCGTTGCTACTCCCCTTAATGAATCAAAATGCATTCTGAATTTTAATTGAATATCAAGTGCAAAAACCTAAAAATTATAATTTTTTATGGGCGTGGCATTGCCCACTTTTCTAATCACGAAATTGTAAAGTCATAACAGCTCAAAATGTGTGGAAAGTTTCAGAATAATCGGTCCAGTGTGAGTACCTCAAAATGATACCTTTTTTTTATGGGCGTGGCACCGCCCACTTTTCTAATCACGAAATTATTTAGCTATGACAGCTAAATATGTGTGCAAAGTTTCAGAAAAATCGGTCTGGTGCAAGTACCTCAAAATTATAACCTTTTTTTATGGGCGTGGCCCTGCCCACTTTTCTAGTCACGAAATTATATGGTTGTGACAGCTTAGTATGTGTGCAAGGTTTCATAAAAATCGGTCCAGTGCAAGTACCTCAAAATTAAAACTTTTTTAGGGGCGTGGCCCCGCCCACTTTTCTTATCACGAAATTATTTAGTCATGACAGCTCGATATGTGTTCAAAGTTTCAGAAAAATCGGTCAAGTGCAAGTAGCTAAAAATGATAACTAATTTTTATGGGCGTGGCACCGCCCACTTTTTTCCACCCATAAACACTCCCTGGTATGTGTACAACAACTTACCAAAGTTTGAGCCCGATCGGTTTTACAGTTTCGGAGTCTATAGCTAACACACACACACACACAGAGTTTCACTTTTATTTATAGAAGACTAGCCAATCCCGGCGCGCGTTGCTACGCCCCTTAATGAATCGAAATGCATTCTGAATTTTAATTGAAGATCAAGTGCAGAAACCTAAAAATTATAATTTTTTTTATGGGCGTGGCATTGCCCACTTTTATAATCACGAAATTGTAAAGTCATAATAGCTCAATATGTGTGCAAAGTTTCAGAATAGTCGGTCCAGTGCAAATACCTCAAAATTATACCTTTTTTTATGGGCGTGGCACTGCCCACTTTTCTAATCACGAAATCATTTAGTCATGACAGCTCGATATGTGTGCAAAGTTTCAGAAAAATCGGTCTGGTGCAAGTACCTCATTATTATAACCTTTTTTTATGGGCGTGGCCCTGCCCACTTTTCTAATCACAAAATTTTATGGTTATGATAGCTTAGTATGTGTGCAAATTTTCAGAGAAATCGGTCCAGTGCAAGTACCTTAAAACTAAAACTTTTTTAGGGGCGTGGCCCCGCCCACTTTTCTTATCACAAAATTATTTAGTCATGATGGCTCGATATGTGTGGAAAGTTTCAGAAAAATCGGTCAAGTGCAAGTAGCTCAAACTGATAACTAATTTTTATGGGCGTGGCCCCGCCCATTTTTTTCCATCCATAAACACACCCTGGTATGTGTACAACAACTTGAGTCCGATCGGTTTTACAGTTTCGGAGTCTATAGCTAACACACACACACACACACACACACAGAGTTTCACTTTTATATATATACATGGAAAACTATAAAAAATTAAGCTTGTTTTTTTTTATTCATTCCTAAAACAAGAACTATCTATACCTTACTAAAATCAATGCATAACTATTTGTATTTACAACTAAGTGGCCATATTTTTTGGACAGATATCACGGCATGTTCACAATTCTAATATGTACTGATTTGTTCCTATTAATGTTTAGCCCTAACGATTTGACTGGTAGCAACAAATTCGCTTTTCAAAATCTATTAAATACTACGATTTACGATATAAAGTAAGTGATTTATTAAGGTTATAACAATATGTATGTAGGTATAGGCAGGTAGGTAGTATATAGAAATATGGATGTTTAACGCTAAAGAAATATTTACTTACATCAATGTAAATGAAAAGCTTTACAAAAAACAATTTTGGATGGAACCAATGTGGTACCTCTTACTGGTTCCATGCCCTGTACTAGAAAACTACATACAAATGTGGCTTTCGCATGTACTCACACGTGAAATAACTATATGTGCTTCATGTCGTGTACTAGTAAATTACATGTAGTCATTTAAATGTTTACACATGTGCTTCATATTAAAATGTGTCCGCTTCTACTGTGCGGAAAACGTCAGACCCATATACCCAAGTGACTTTGCATTTCGTTTACTATAGGCTTTAGAGTACTATATTCGGCTTTTTATACCCTTCTAGGGTTGCCATATTTGAAAAGTGAAAAAAGTACATTGAGGGGGAAAAACAGTACTTTTCAAAAAAAAAACAGTACATGTTTTTATTTATTGATAACATAACTTTTACTTCAATACATCACATTTTTATTTAAAAAATTTAATAATAAACATAAAAACATATAAAAACTATGCGGACATAACGGTGACTTTACTTTTAATTCAATACATCACATATGTTTTAAAAATAAGTAAAAAACAAGTAGGAGCGCTATATTCGGCCATGCCGAATCTTATATACCCTTCACAACGTGCAGTCATGCAATAACAGTGGTTTGTGTCACCATTCATCCCATATGAAATACGTACATACATATAAAAAAATACATATATAAAAACGTCCCATTGTAAAATTATAAATTCACGCATGTATGTTAAAAAAACAAAAAAAAAAAAAATTTAAAAAAAAATTTGAAAAAAAAAAATTTAAAAAATAAATTAAAAAAAAATTATTATGTATATAATATATATAAAAAAAAAAAAAAATAAAAAAAAAAATTAAAAAAAAAAATTTTAAAAAAAATAATAATAAAAATATAAATAATATATTAAATAAAAAATAAATGAAAAAAAAATTTTTTTTTGGCTTAGCTGGGATTCGATGCCACGTTTTCTCTAACCAGTATACACGTTTGTATGTATGTATGTTGTTGTTGTAATGTTGTTTTTGTGAAAAAAAAATCGAGGTGGTCGTGGGTTTTTGCTCATATCTCAGTTGTTTATGTACCGATGTTTCTGATTTTCAATACCGATCTACTCCCGAATATTTCTGATATTTTAATACCTTACCCGGGTCCAACCTATGTCGGGGGGCTTCAAAAAGTTGATTTCAACATACACACGGACAGACGGTCAGACGGACAGACTGACAGGGCTTAATCGACTCCCCTATTCATAAGCTTTCAGAAAATATATACTTTATGGGGTCGGAAACGAAAATTGTAGAAATTTCACACGGAATGACAAACCTATATATACCCTTTTTCACTGTGTGAAGGGTATAATAACATAAAACACATATACAAAAAAAACTATGAGAACGTAACAAAAAATATTGCATTTGTTTCAAAACGCTATACATATATAGATCGAGTCGAACTACAAATAGTATCTTAAGTTATTAACGTGATCAAAAACACAAATTAAACGTCGTTTTTCGATATTAATATTGATATTAGTTTGAATAAACGAATTACTAATGCTTTAACATTTTTGACTGTATTTCAGAACTATGCACTATATTTTCAAACTTAATTTTGAAAATGATCTAATGTATTTAAAAAGTTATTAATTAAATTTCAAAAATAGTAAATAGAATTTCGAAATTGGTAATTGAATTTCAAAAACTACGTTCAAATTACAATAATATTCCATTAATACTTTTGGAATTATATTTATAACTTAAAAAATATCAATTGTAATTGACAAATTATAAATTTTTAAGTAGACTTAGGGCCATTATTACAACAAAAAAATCAATTGAATTTTTAAAATGAATACATTTGATAATTTTTAAAAATCAATAAATAATTATACAACACAAATAGGGGTGGTATAGTTATATAAAAGAAAATAATTTATGCTTACAAAAAAAGTTAATTCAAAAATAAATTATAAATATTTAGCCCTTTTTCGTACACATTTAACAATATAATTTGTTCCTGTTTCATTTTTCAAAAAATTACAAAATTCAATACATGTATATCCAAAAACAGTACAAATATAAAACAAGTAAGAGCACTATATTCGGCTGTGCCGAATCTTTTATACCCACCACCAATTTTGCGTACATTTAAAGCACAATATTTATTATTTTGTTAATCGCTATAGAATAATCTCTTTATAATAAAATATGTATCACTTTCTTTGTAGAGGGTGGTTAAATTTTAAGGGCCCATGTTTAAGGTGAACCACATCTAAACTTCAACTTTTTTCTTGTATTTCATTTGACATTCTCAATCTCAGACTAACTCAATTTGAACCGTGGAAAGATACGCAATCGAGCAACGCTTTTAAATATTAAAGATTTTTATAAAAATGGGCGTTCAAATCAAAATGCATTTCGTGCACTTCGTGATTCTTTTGGTCAACATAATCGTTCGAATTCGTCCACAATCGTGAGATTTGTAAAAAATATTTATGCCAATTTTAATTTTGAATTTTTACATAAAAATGTAGTTAGTTTTAGTCAAAACTTTTCATTTGATACGCATATTGATGGGGTTGAAAAAATACTATCCGCCATTTTGGATTTAAACTTTTATAATTTAATGTATTCTATTGTTCAAGCCCTTTCATTTGGTACCCATATTGTAAAGAGTGAAAGGAGCATAGCCGTAATTACTATTTTTGACCAATATATTCAAAAATGTATTTCTGACGCCATCTTGAATTTTAACTTATATATTATTAACTGTATTTTACTGGCTAAGTCCTTTCGTTTGATACCAATATTGAGGGGGTTGAAGTGGAAATATTTTTAAATACTTAATTTGACCGATATAAAAATAAATTTTCGCTTTTAAATTTTTAGAAAAAACAACGAAGCTATTAGAACATATATACTTTATGATGAATATTGTGGAAATTACCAGGGACCGAAAATAACAGTTATTCTGAAATTTTAAAACAAAAAAAGCATATAGAAGTAAATGTCGGAAAACGGATTTAAGTATACCATATTGATCCTTATGCATTAGTCTATGATAAAATATGTTGCTTTTTAAAATTTTGATTTTTATTTTTTCGAGCAAGAATAAAAGTTATTTTTTGATTTTTATTTTTTTGAGCAAAAATAAAAGTTATTTTTTGATTTTTATTTTTTTGAGCAAAAA
Source organism: Phyto melanocephala (assembly GCA_941918925.1). Lineage (NCBI taxonomy): Eukaryota > Metazoa > Arthropoda > Insecta > Diptera > Rhinophoridae > Phyto > Phyto melanocephala. The sequence continues at coordinate 57,377,065 of OW799235.1, forward strand.
TAAGTTATTTTTTGCTTTTTATTTTTTCGATCAAAAATAAGTTATTTTTTGCTTTTTAATTTTACAAGAATAAAAGTTATTTTTTGATTTTTATTTTTTCGATCAAAAATAAAAGTTATTTTTTTGATTTTTTTTTTACAAGAATAAAAGTTATTTTTTGATTTTTATTTTTTTTAACAAAAATAACAGTTATTTTTTGCTTTTTATTTTTTTGATCAAAAATAAAAGTTATTTTTTGCTTTTTATTTTTTCGATCAGAAATAAGTTATTTTTTGCTTTTTATTTTTTCGATCATATAAAAGTTATTTTTTATTTTTTTGAGCAAAAATTAAAGTTATTTTTTGATTTTTATTTTTTCGAGCAAGAATAAAAGTTATTTTTTGATTTTTATTTTTTTGAGCAAAAATAAAAGTTATTTTTTGATTTTTATTTTTTTGAGCAAAAATAAGTTATTTTTTGCTTTTTATTTTTTCGATCATATAAAAGTTATTTTTTTTTTTGAGCAAAAATTAAAGTTAGTTTTTGATTTTTATTTTTTCGATCAAAACTAAAAGTTATTTTTTGATTTTTATTTTTTTGAGCAAAAATAAAAGTTATTTTTTGCTTTTTATTTTTTCGATCAAAAATAAAAGTTATTTTTTAATTTTTATTTTTTCGAGCCAATATCAAGTATATGTTAAACATCAGAATTTAGTTTAACTATCATGAGAGCTTCCAAATTGTACCGCAACTCTCCTAGAACCAGTTTGAGGGCTGAAAAAGATCTCTCTACAGTAACTTGTGTCGCAGGTAGAGAATGCACAACAAAATCCAGTCTATGAAGCCAGGGAAGTACATATTTTTTACTGTTGTTTTAAAAACTTTTCAGCAATCATGTAGGATGATTTATTTAATACCTGAAAAACTTCGTAACTCAAGCAAACCAGCGCTCACCATTGATATAGAATACATAGTATACAAAAATGTGAGAAATCACAAAAAATGTGATCATCATGGGGATTTTTTATGCACATTAAAATAAATATTTGATATTAACTAAATTATTGTAACACGTACATTTCGATAGAAAATAACTTTTATTTTTGCTCAAAAAAATAAATATCAAAAAATAACTTTAATTCTTGCTCGAAAAAATAAAAAGCAAAAAAAAACTGTTATTTTTGATCAAAAAAATAGAAAGCAAAAAATAACTGTTATTTTTGATCGAAAAAATAAAAATCAAAAAATAACTTTTATTTTTGATCGAAAAAATAAAAATCAAAAAACAACTTTTATTTTTGATCGAAAAAATAAAAAGCAAAAAATAATTTTTATTTTTGCTCAAAAAAATAAAAATCAGAAAATAACTGTTATCATCTGATTTTTATGAAAAAAGGAATAATTGTTACGGTCCCTGCAAATTACAAACATAGTGACAAAGCTATATACCCTTGGTACTATGGATGAAAGATATAATAAAATAAAATATAAAAAAATTAAAAATTAAAAGAAAGCAAGTAAGATTGCTATATTCGGCAGTGCCGAATATGGTAATATCATTAACCATTATGTACATATGTAGGTATAGTGACCACAACGTAGCTTAGCGTAGATGTTCGACGCCATCTTTTATTTCGAATTTTTTACAAAGTTGACTATATTGATGGGGTTAAAAAATATGTCTGCCATTTTGTTTAGACGCCATCTTGGACAAAGCAGTTACAATTTAAAATACCAGGTCTAATATATAAATTTATTGTCCGCCATTTTGTAATTTTTTAGTCAACTTCTTTATTTTGGTACCCATATTGACTACCTCAATTGTCTCGAAGCTGAAAAAAGATACATACATATATAAAAAAAAAACGGGCAGTGGTGTCTATTTCTTTATATTTAAAAAAGTTATGGTGCGATTGTGCTGGATTTAAATAGCGATTCATTCCCGAATGTTTCCAAAAAAAGTAATATCACATACAGGTCTGTGCAATATGTGATTGCTACTTATACTGCATTTACACCTGAGCGAAATCTAGTAGATTTGATTTAAAATCTTTATTAAAATCTATATCGTTTATACCACTGTTTATTGACATTTTCAAACATTTTGTTATCAAAACAATATATTTATTTACAAGGTGGTCTGAGAGGCTCTCTATGCTCTACTTCTCCCAAATTCAAACTCCATATAAAAAAATGTAACCAATAAAGTACTTGTGCAATTGCAACCACCTTATATATTATGATTGAATTTTTCTTTATGCAGCGTAGTATATTTTATTACAATTTAATAAAAACCGCAGTTGCATCACGAAGTATGTAGTACTAGATTTTAAGTAATTTCTGCCAAAATCTAGTGGCGAACTAGATGTCGTTTTGGATGGGAAATCTGGTAGAAATGAACAAGATTTCGCTCAAAATCCCTTGCGTACTAGATTTTGTGTAGGTATAAATGTAGTATAAAAGTTGATTTCAACCACAGACCGACCTTGCTCAATCGTATATATTTATAGAAAATATATACTCTGTGGAGTCGGAGTTGAATATTGTAGAAGTTACAAATGGAATTACAATGCTTTATATATCCTTGAGCACCACTGGTTAAGGGTATAAAAAGTTTCAGTTAAGAATGGCAATTAATATTTATTAAATCGACCAAATTGTTATAAAAGTTGTGGCAGAATTCAAAATAGTCAGCTGATTATTTACTGTTATTCTTTATTTTAAACTTCAGCTGTCAAAGCCCATAGATAAAAACTAATTTCTCCCATTTTTTTAATGTCAAAATTCATATGTACATATATAAAAAATCTACCAACTACAGCGAATATATATGCCTTGATATCTTCTATAAATATAAATACGTATTTTTTTTTTGCAATGTTTATTTGAATTTTTGAACACTATATAAGGGAAATATGGTACTTAAATAATAATCAAGCAATAAAACGTTCTTTTTTTTGACACATGAGGTCTCCGCACCACTGGGAGTTAAGTGGTCAGGAATATTTATGTCTCAGTGTTTAAATTTTTGGCTTAATAATACCTTTATATTAGTAATGGATTATTAATTTCAAATTTAGTACTCATATGTATGTATATATTTTTATAAATAAAAGTTTATTTAAAAATAGATTACCATAAAAAACTCAACATTTAATAACTACAAAATATTTATGAAAAACAAGTGTACCAACATTGTTATTGAGTTAAAAATTACAAGTTATTATTATTTGCCTATTTGTTAAAAGAATCTTAATTATTAAACTCGGCAACACTTTAAACTACTAAAACATACAACGCGGAAATAGCAATAAAATAAATTACTTGGTGGAACGTAACAAGAATGCACCTGAAAAAGAAACGTTACATGAATGAGGAAAGAGACGACCCTACTACAGACGCCACAATCATTAGTTATGGATCCAACATGGCCGATAATACACGGGAAGTACGAATAGAGGAGCAACTTAAAGTAAAAATTGGTACGTAGATTGATGACAAAAATAGTAAACTGAATTTATTCAAACGTGAGTGCAATTAAATATTTATATAAGTGCGAAAAAGTACACAATTAGCAATGAAAAGCAGAAAAACTGTGAGTAGTGTGTTGGCGTTGTTAGTGTAAAGAGAAGCGCGTTTACTAATGGAATGAAACGGTGTCAAATTTTTGTGTTTAATCCAAATGTATTATCCAGCCATTTAGAAAAATGTCAAAATTTTGTTTTGTAAATTTCGCATAAGACATTTAAATATTTCGCAAACATTAAAAATTTCTCGAATGTATCACAATTTGTCATTTCCTATGTAGTGCAAAACAATGTATTTGTAATTTATGTTGTTGGTTGAAAGTTTATAATAGCTATCTCTCTCACACGAGTGCTGATACATGATTTGAATAAGATTGCCTTGTGCTTGATTAGTTGTGTTCTCAATTAAGGAACAAGTTGGAAAATAAATGAAATACATTCCAATACAACTTATAAATTTTTTTCGCTTAGAGTGTGTGCGTGTGTGATGTTATTTCTTCTGGTTTGTTTTGCTTTTGTCGAATCATTTCGTATAATACAATACATGCAATGTTTTTTTTTATTTCGTTCTTATGAATGAAATTTGTATGTTTTGTTTATGTCTCATATTCGTTGTTGTCTGTCCTTTTTGTTTTATTTTAATATAGGTATACGTATTTTGAATTGGTGGATTTTTATATTGCTAATTTTTATGAATGAAAAATTAATCCCGGTATTTGTAATACATTTTTTTACTTAAATTACCTATGTTTAAATGAAAAATTTTGTTTCTTTAAACTAATTCAAATTAAAAATTTTAATTTAAATTTTTCTATAGTTTCGTAAAAAATTGTTTTATTTATTTTTTTTTACATTTACTTCTGTTCAAACTAACTTCTAGTGTCAGCTTTATTTTACATTGGTCACAAGAAGAAAGGTCCTAACTCAATAATTGTAGCTTAACAGGAGAATAAAAATTTTGTAGAAAGTAATAGCCTGTTTAACGATGTCCAAAGAAAACCCAAGCGAAATTTTCATTCGTAACAATACGTTGAAAACAAAAACAAATTTTTAGTTTTTGTTGTTGTTTTCAATATACAGTGGTTTCCCGATTTAACGAACTTTATAATGTCAGGCCCTTTCAGTAAATCGAAAAACGAGTACTGCTTTTTAACGTTTTTTTGTATTACAAAAAATTGCATTTTCAAACATTCTTTTTTTTAGCAGACTAGTGTTTATTTAACTATCTTATTTTTTGTTTAACAGAACAAAAAAATTACAAAAACTCATATAAACAAAGTAAAAACCAAAATAATTCATTTTTTAAAGTGTAAATAAAGAAATTAAAAACTTATTTTAATACATATTGTAAAATTATTTAAAATAATTTTCAACAGTTGTTTGTTTGTGGGATATATTTAATGAGAGTTGAATGGCCTCCTCCTGGAGCTCTCGAAAAACCAATGTTTTTCAAACTTCTACATTGTTTTGTTGTCCCCATTTAATACACTCTTCAAAATGTTTTATTACTTCCGTGTGCTTAATCTTGCTTTCGACATCTAAAGGAATGTTATTTTCATCGTGTTCATCGCTTTCATCACCTTCGTTGTTTTCTCCATCATTTTTATCTAAATTAGCATCGTCGACCCATTCATTTAGGTCATCTGCAGTTAGTGCATTCTGAAATTGTTAAAAAGTAAGCCATGAATGTACATTAAATAAAACACTAAAATAATTTCTTACTTTTGGAAACACTTCGTTGAGTAATTGTTATCCATTTCCAATTGAAACTAGATCTTCATCAGTCTGTAACAATCTTGACAATGGAACATCATCATCTTCATCAAAATGAGATATGTTTGGGATAAAAATCTTATTCCAACATTTTGCAAGGGAGGTTTCTGTAACAGCTTGAAATGCTAAACCTATCATTAATGCAGCTTCATACAAATTAAAATTTTTTAAAAACGTGATTATGTTCTTTTTTCCTGATGATATAATTTTGGACAAGAGGCTATTTTTGTAATGTAACTTTACAAGTCTTATAGCGTTTTGATTGAAAAAGTTTGATTAAAACAAAATTAAAAAAAAGCGAAATACCTATTCTAAAATTTTTTTCTTTTATTTTGAATTTGTTTTCATTTACTGACCTTTTATAAAGCAAGTTGAAAATGAAAATAAACAGATATTTTTACAGATTTGTTTTTTCATTTATGTATTTTGTTTTTCAAATACAGGGATAATACTCTTTAAAATGAATTGAGCGATAAACTCTTTCTTATTTTTACTTATTTTAAGCTAAATTTTGTGTGTTATTTGTTATATCGAGTACTTAATAATTTTTTCATTCGTAATATAAGGTACTCAATGCAAACTTTTTGACTGTTCGTTAAATCGCGAATTCGTTAAACCGAGTATTCGTTAAACCGGGAAACCGCTGTATTTGTAAGAATAAAAATTTCGTTCGCATTTAGATAAACAGGCAGTAAATTATGTACATAGGTAGGTATAATGTATGTAAGTAGATATCTTCTATTGTAAATTACTTGTAAAACTATTATTTTTAATGCTACTGAATTAATTTCTGTATCGAGGTGTACCTATACTTAGCAAAAAAATCTATGACTAAAAAAGTGATTTTGCAGGGGTTCAACTGGTGACGAAGTGATTAAATTAAGGTGAAAACACTAATGATTTTTACATTAGAGTGTCTTTGGAGATCATTAATGAACTGCACTTCATTCTAATAAGTGCATGGAACTCATGCATATTTGATGAGAAGCATCGGATGTTTCATGAGTTGAATTTGTTTGTTTACATGAATTGTTTAAGATATTTAGCATGATTTTACATTCATTTTTAAGCACATCATTTATGACAAATTATTTTGCAGTTAAGAAGTCATTTATAATTAATGCTTTTACACAATTGATTTAGAAGTCTTATAAATGTAATTCGATTTGCACTTCCAATTTTTTTTGCTGGGTACTTAAGTGTATAAAAATTTCCAATTACCGTTTCTACTTGTGACCATCGATATGTATGTACTATGTACCTAAATATGCATGTATAAAAAAAAAACATTGCTACAAACGGAAAAAAAAAATGGTGGGGGTATATTCATTTTGTCATTCCGTTTGTAATACATCGAAATATCCGTTTTAGACCCATAAACATAAAGTATATATATTCTGAATCAGGGTTTGATTTGATGACGATCTAGCTATGTCCGTCCGTCTGTTGAAAGCACGATAGAGGTCGCACCAAAAAAGCTAGGGGGCTCAAATTTTGCCAGAATGTTTCTTATAGACAAGGTTTGTTTTTCTTTGTAGAGGGTGGTTAAATTTTAAGGGCCCATGTTGAAGGTGAACTACACCTACTGCCTGTTCAACGATGTCGAAAGAAAAACCAAGCGAAATTTCATTCGTACAAATACGTTGTAAACAAAAACAAATTTTTAGTTTTTGTTGTTGTTTTCAATATATTTGTACGAATGAAACTTCGAGGTGGTCGTGGGTTTTTGCTCATATCTCAGTTGTTTATGTACCGATGTTTCTGATTTTCAATACCGATCTACTCCCGAATATTTCTGATATTTTAATACCTCACCCGGGTCCAAGCGATGTCGGGGGGCTTCAAAAAGTTGATTTCAACATACACACTGACAGACTGACAGAGCTTAATCGACTCCCCTATTCATAAGCTTTCAGAAAATATATACTTTATGGGGTCGGAAATGAAAATTGTAGAAATTTCACACGGAATGACAAACCCTTTTTCACTGTGTGAAGGGTATAAAAAAAATTTGTTTCTGAACGTATCACACTTGCTGCCAAAAATTGGTCCTCGAATACATATAAGGAAAAGTTTTAAGAATTCATTCAAATTGTACTCCACATTTTTCTTTGTTGACACCTTTTGGTATACGGAACAAAGTTCCACTGCCTGTTTCGTATTTTTTTTTTAAAGTACCTACACATTTTTTATTTTTATCACTTGCTGCATGTTTATCTAAAAAAATTTAAATTTTAGTTGTAAATAAGAATGAAATTTTTTTTCTTGCTTCAATAAACAGGCAGTTATTTTTAATTAAATTTTTTTTTAATATTTTTCATAAAATAACAATTTCTACAAACATATTTTTTAATTTTTTATACAAAAAGTAGTTTTGAAATAAATGTGACACGCCTACATTTACGTCCACCACCCAAATAAGGTTTTATCTCAAATTCATATAATTTCTCTATGAATAACGATTTTGGAAGCATAAACTACTTTACATGCCTACTTCAACTCACACTTCTCACATAATGAAACTTAAAAGATCATAAAAACAACAGAACTAGATGTATTATGATGAAATTTCGCATCTGGTAAATTTACTTTTGCCAATATACCTACATCGTTGAACAAAATAATAAGACCGACTGCTTATTTGTATTTTTTTATATGTTATAAGTTTTTTTTTTTGCTTAAGACTTTTAATTTTCTTTAAATATAACGGTAAAACATTTGTTATATGTTTTTTTCAATTGCTTTTAAAATGTAAAGTATTGTTTGTGGTTAAAATTTTAGGAGAGTTAAAATTTTGATTGGAAAAATAATAATAACGAAAATTAATTTTTAATAAAAAAATTAAAAAATTAAAATTTTTAATCAAACGAGTTAAGTCAACACATGTAAGTACAATAAATAAGTTTTGAGAAATTATTACCAATTTTCAATTGCCTTAATTGGAGAATAGCGTTAAAAATGGGTATTGGTAAGCATTTCATGCTTACTGAGAGAGAAACTGTTATAAAATTTAGAAAACACGGAAAAACTATCGGCGAAATCGCGAACTTAATTAAGGTTTTTTTATTCTAACCACAAAAAATAAAACATTAAACAAGAGGGAGAAAGCGAAAAACATCAGCTCGATTCAACAAAACACCCCAACGTGAAAATTTGGTAAACTTGCTTTGCTCTGATGAAACCAAGAATTATTTGTTTGGATTGGATGGCAAAATATTTGCTTGCCCGCCAAAAAAGAAAGAGTACGATTCTAAGTATACTAAAAAGACAGTGAAACATAGTGGAGCTAATATTTTATTTTGGGGCTGTTTTCCATCATCAAAAGTAGGCCCAATTTATAGGATAGATGGAAAATTATGAAACGTAGACTATCTGAATATCTTGGAGAACCAAATCTTGCCGTTTGCTAAAGAGGAAATGGCACTGAAGTGGGTATTTATGAGGGATAACGATCCAAAAAATTCCTTGAAACTCATAAAATTTCGGTTTTAGCAGAAAACAACGTAGTGGATTGGCCCTCACGATTTCCGTATTAAATACAATGGAACACCTAAAAAAAGGACATCTAAAAAAAAATTGGGCACTATACATCTAACAATAAAAGTGATTTGTGGGAAAAAATCAAAGAAGAATGGTACTCCATATCCCCGGAAGTATGCAGCGTGGTTGTGAAGAATTGGTAAAGATGAATTTAGCATCAACTAAGTATTAGTATAATGCTAAGATGGAAAATTAACAGTTTAAAACAATGATAATTATTTTTAATAATTATATCGTTCTTATTATTTTTTCCAGGCTACTTAAGATTTTCCTTATTATATTGTAGGCAGGCAGTTTTATTTCTATGATTTTTTAACTAATATTTTAGAACTTTATTGTTTATTTTTATTTATTTATTTATTTATATAATAGATATTTTTATTAGTATTTACAGAGGTAAATAATACAATTTGTGAGATCATATGTATCTATATTTGGCTTAACTTAATAGTTGTAAGCCAGATTGGCATTTTTAAGATTATTTTGATTAAATTAATTTATAAGAAAATTTACTTTTGTTCTACCAAATTTTAAAATGATGATACAAAAAAGAACAATTACAATTTTGTACAATAAATTAATAATAAGTTTTAAAGAAATTTAATGGAATTCATTAAGTATAAGTTTTCTGTACTTTAAACAAATTTCAAAATATTTGTATAAACTATATACATAAATTATCAATGCTATCTAGTATATTTATTACTTCGTTGATATCCAATAAGGTTTTACTAAACCATTATACAAAAGTTTGTAGGGGAAACATCTTCCAAAAAATTTTCAAAAATTCCATATCAGCTTTCCAATTTGTACAATTTAAATAGCGTGGGATGAAAAAAAACAAATTTCCGTCTATCTTTGCTAAAATTAACTGCCTGGATGTTATTCTTGACTCAGGTAAGTTTTTAAGGTTTCGTAGATCTAATAGAAAAAGACAGTTAATCATACCAAGATTGACCTCAATTTAGGAGCGTTCATTTTGTGTGAGAGTGGCGCGAACTTATAACAGGTTAACGAACACTTTAAAGACGTTCGATGTTAATATTGAATCCTATAAGAAAAAATTTTTTTCGGGAGCTGTCCGAAAATGGTACTTAATTCTAAACCTTAAGTAACTTATTTTAATCTTATTTTTAAATTTTCTTAGTTTGGTTTATATTTTCTAAACAATTTTCTTGCCATTTATTATAATAATCTTTTTGATTTGGGTTATCGGAAGCTTAAAAAAAACAAAAATATTAAAATAACATGCTATAAAAAGTATAATTTTTATATATACTTATATATTCTATCTTTAAATTTTAATAAAACTAAATGTGTGTGTTTGCAAGATACTATTGACATTATGTATGGAATATAACATCGTGCATCGTGCCGGGCACATAAATCTGGCTAAATTTTACGGTGGCATAGGAAACCTTGACTGTGGTTTGTGTCCTTTTCGCATAAATCTGTTAATAAACAAAACACCACAAGATAAAATCTATGGCCAGTTCACTTCATCAGTGTCATCAGTTCGTTCTCCAAGAAATATGGATGACGGAGATAGTACAAAACCTACACCAAAAAGTGATTTTATTTATTTTTTTTTAATGCATGAGACGCTCTTGGATCTCATAAGGGTTGGTATTAAACCAAATTCGACAATTACATTTGTTGATGTACCCATTCTTTCAAAAATATTTCTTATCTCTGAAAATGACTTTTTTTTAAACTTTGCGCGAAATATTTTCCTAACAAAAAAAAAAACACAATTTTCGATAAAATGAATTTTATCATTTGTAAGGGTTTAACGTGATGTCAATCCAAGGTCAATAAGTAAAAAAGACTGAATAAGTGACAATCAATTTGATGTATGCACTTTCAACTATCCACTCTCAAAGTCCGGAAGTGCCTTCTGGAAGTCCCTTTACATATTTATGTATTACAAACATACATAAGTACATATTTTTATTTACCATGGTGATAGGTATTTGTTTTTTTTGCATACAGCTGTACGCTAACATGCCTACTATAACGTCCACTTTTCACGGTATTTACTGGTTATGAAATTGTAAAGCTCATTAAACCTTCTAAATTAGAGGTATGATGATGAAATTTGCTACAGATATCCTTCTAGTCAATATCATTGTTATGCCAAAAAATTAAGGTAACACGCCCACTTTAAAGCCTACCTCCCATATAACGGTTTATCTTAAATTCATATAATTTCTCTATGGACAAAGTTTTTGGGAGAATAAAGGACTATATTGAACTAGCATTTAACCCGCTACTTCGTTAGCGCAGTTCTTACTATTTATTGAATAAAATACCAAAAGTATCATAAAAATCAAAAAAGTACTTTTTTGGTTGCCCATGACATTTTCAGTCTCACGTTGTATCAATAGTCACTAATTTCAAAATTCTAGCTTCGCAAACGTTGAAAATACAAAAACTACCATAAAAATTCAAAAAAGTACCTTTTTCGTCGACCATAACATTTTTTGTCTCACCTAGAATCAATAGTCCTTGATTGTATAATCCTATATTTATAAACGTTGCAAATACAAAAAGTACCATACAAATACAAAAAAGTACCTTTTTGGTCGCCCATAACATTTTTAGTCTTACCTTATATCAATTGTCACTAATTTTAAAATTCTAGCTTCGCAAACGTTGAAAATACAAAAAGTACCATACAAATTCAAAAAAGTACCTTTGTCGTCGCCCATAATATTTTTTGTCTCGCCTAGAATCAATAGTCCTTGATTGTATAATCCTATATTATTAAACGTTGAAAATACAAAAAGTACCACACAAATTCAAAAAAGTACCTTTTGAAAATACAAAAAGTACCATACAAATTCAAAAAAGTACCTTTTTCGTCGCCCATAACATTTTTTGTCTCACCTAGAATCAATAGTCCTTGATTGTATAATCCTATATTTATAAACGTTGAAAATAAAAAAAGTGTCATACAAATTCAAAAAAGTACCTTTTTGGTCGCCCATAACATTTTTAGTCTCACCTTGTATCAATTGTCACTAATTTCAAAATTCTAGCTTCGCAAACGTTGAAAATACAAAAAGTACCTTTTTGGTCGCCCATAACATTTTTAGTCTCACCTGGAATCAATAGTCCTTGATTGTACAATCCTACCTTCATAAACGTAGCAAATACAAAAAGTACCATACAAATTCAAAAAAGTACCTTTTTGGTCGACCATAACATTTTCAGTCTCACCTTGTATCAATAGCCACTAATTTTAAAATTCTAGCTTCGCAAACGTTGAAAATACAAAAAGTACCATAAAAATTCAAAAAAGTACCTTTTTGTTCGCCCATAACATTTTTAGTCTCACCTGGAATCAATAGTCCTTGACTGTACAATCCTACCTTCATAAACGTAGAAAATACCAAAAGTACCACAAAAATTCAAAAAAGTACCTTTTTGGTCGCCCATAACATTTTTAGTCTCACCTGGAATCAATAGTCCTTGATTGTACAATCCTACCTTCATAAACGTAGAAAATACCAAAAGTACCACAAAAATTCAAAAAAGTACCTTTTTGGTCGACAATAACATTTTCGGTCTCACCTTGTATCAATTGCCACTTATTTTAAAATTCTAGCTTCGCAAACGTAGAATATATAAAAAGTACCATAAAAATTCAAAAAAGTACCTTTTTGGTCACCCATAACATTTTTAGTCTTACCTGGAATCAATAGTCCTTTATTTTATAATTCTATCTTTATAAACGTAGAAAATACAAAAAGTACCATAGAAAAGCGAAAAAGTACATTTTTGGTCCAAGTTCCAAATTCGAAGTTTAAAATGTTCAAATATCTATGTAACAAAATATTTTAATAGACATGATTTAAAGTCAGTAAATCTACTCTTTTTTGCATAAAAGTAATTATGTTCTAAAAAGTACCAAACTCTTCCCGATTTTTCCCTTTTCTACCCTGCTATGAATGTGTTTCAATTTTTACTAAATTACATAATTTTTATGTCTAGTGAAATCCCAATTAAAAATTTTGTGAAAATTGGCCGTCTAATTAGGAATTACTTACATTTTCCGGAATTTTCCCCTTTTTGGTACCTTTTTTGTCCCCCGAAAAGTTTCCAAAAATTTCACCTAAATAGTTGTCCATATTCTATTAGGAAATAATAATTGTCAAATGTTGTCCCATTGAATAATATAAGAAAAGTTTCTTTTAAAAAAAGTACAAAAAAAAAGGAAAATTTTTACCCCTTATACATGCGAATTTGAAAAAAGTGCCGAATTCCTATTAATATTTTTTCGCGGATTACTTAATACAGTTAAAATTTTTTTCCTAACTTTATGCGTTTGGAAGTTACATAGGGTACCAAAAAAGTACCAAATTATAGTTTTTACCCGTTTTTTCCCCTTAGGGGTTGAAAATTCCAAAAAAGGCCAGACACCTGTCAGCTTATTTTTTGTGCAAATTACAATACTTTTTATACCCTTCATACAGTGAAAAAGGGTATATATAGGTTTGTCATTCCGTGTGAAATTTCTACAATTTTCATTTCCGACCCCATAAAGTATATATTTTCTGAAAGGTTATGAATAGAGGAGTCGATTAAGCCCTGACCGTCTGTCCGTCTGACCGTATGTCCGTGTGTATGTTGAAATCAACTTTTTGAAGCCCCCCGACATAGGTTGGACCCGGGTAAGGTATTAAAATATCAGAAATATTCGGGAGTAGATCGGTATTGAAAATCAGAAACATCGGTACATAAACAACTGAGATATGAGCAAAAACCCACGACCACCTCGATTTTCTTTTCATAAAAACAACATTACAACAACAACATACATACATACAAACGTGTATACTGGTTAGAGAAAACGTGGCATCGAATCCCAGCTGAGGCAAAAAAATTTTTTTTAAATTTTTTTAAAATTTTTTTTTTTAATTTTTTTTTTATTTTTTTTTTATTTTTTATTTAATATATTATATATATTTTTATTATTATTTTTTTTTATTTTTTTTTTTTAAATTTTTTTTTTATTTTTTTTTTGTTTTATATATATTATATATGTATATAATAATTTTTTTTTTTTTTTAATTTTTTTTTTAAATTTTTTTTTTTTAAATTTTTTTTTTATTTTTTATTTTTTTTTTGTTTTTTTTAACATACATACGTGAATTTACTGTTATTGCATGACTACACGTTGTGAAGGGTATATAAGATTCGGCACGGCCGAATATAGCGCTTTTACTTGTTTAATTTAATTTGTATCATTTTTAGTTTAGCAGATATAAGATTACCGATTTTACCCGTTTTTACCCTTTTTTACCCCCTTAAAGTACGAATTACATCGAAAGAGGAACCGATTGTCCAAATTTCATGTCTCTAGCTCTTAGCGTTTGGGCTGTGCGATGATGAATCAGTCAGTCAGTCAGTCACGTTACTCTTTTATATATATAGATTACCTGTATAGCTGTATACATTAGCAAAAACTATATTGACACGCCTACTTTCATTAAAAGACTAAATTTACGAAAACATTTTACTAGGATATCGAAGTTTTACAAAGAAAGTGATACATATTTTAGTATAAGGATATAATTCCATAGCGATTATTGTTTATAACAAAATAATAAATTCTGTGCTATAAAAGTACGTATACATATATATATATATATATATATATATATATATATATTAGGGTGATCTATTATTCGACATTTTTAGGAACCGGTTTTCAAATAGTTTGAAATTTAGAATTTAAAAAAACGGTAGCTTTTTTAAAAATGTAGAAAAAACCGGTTAACCGGTCGAATACATAAAATATAATTTTTTCTTATACCCACCACAGAGATACATATATAGTTAGTTGTTCTATGGTTTAATTGCATTTTAAGTTGACACACATTCAATGATATCATTACAAATTGCCGTTTTTTAAATAAAGATGTTAAGAGACAAACACTTTTTACCTAAAAGTGAAGTTAAGTTTATGCTTCGATTACCTTTTACTCTTAAGGTAATGTTTATAAATTTAAAAATGCAAAACAAAACAAAATATGTAAATAAATCATTAACGGCCTTATTCATAACAAAAAGTTAGCCACATTTTATACACTGCGTACAACAAGCTGCTAACTAAAATACCGATTAAGCTTAGCAGCTCGTTGGCACAGAGTTTATTCATAAGAAACTTTTATCCGTCTGCCAACTTTTCGTAAATCATCTCTGAAATTGCATAATACTCCTTAAAAATACAACAATTTTTTCTATATCATCCCTGATTTTAACATTTTTTGTTCTTCCATCCATACTAAAAATTTTTAAAATTGTAAAATAAATCTTAAAAATAAACGAACAATATAATTTTTTCTAAAAATGGAAAAGCAACGATCTGTAAATTAAGAACAGGATAAAAATGTAAGTCAAAAAATATTGGTAATGTAAAACAACAACATAGAACAGCTGTTTTTCACAAGTTGGCAAACGTTTGGCAGCTCGTTTACAAGAGTTTAGCAATAAACTTTATGCCAACTTTTTTTTATAAATAAGGCCGTAAAATTTTATTTCGTTTTGTAAATAAATTGTATAAATTTACATTGTTGACACTTCATTTTTTAAGAACTAAATTAATTTGTTAAAAGTAATCGGTATTTGCTCTGGTACTGTCATATTAAAAAAACAAACTTTGTTACAAGGAGGGTGTAATAATGAAAAATATTAAAAAGTCACTTCACTGCTCACAGAAGTCCAAGTTACCTTTTATTAACATTAACTTTATAGGCAAGTTGTAATAATGACCCTTTGTGTGTTATCAGACATATTAGTTAAGCTGTGGGTAGTCTTTAGTACAAGTCGCTAGATTTCACAAATATTATGAAATTCGAAAATAAGATCAAAAAGTATTGCAAAGTACAAAAACTTGGTCAAAAAACTTAACTGAACAGCTGATTATCACAGCAAATTTTAAGCGCATCAACGTATAAAATACCTGCTCTCCATTTAAAACAAATAATATTTAAGCTTAATTATATTTCTTATTTTACATTTGAAACAACAAATAAAGAAGAGTATTTAATAAATTTTCTGATTTTTGGAAATTTTTTAAGTAACAAATATAGTATGGTACGTTTAATTACAAAGATAAATTAACATAAAACTAAAAATTAAAAAAACCGGCTTCTATGAGTAAAAAAACCGGTGTATTCGACATTCGAAAAATTAACATTTAGAAAAAAACGTCAGCTAAAAGAGTAAAAAAACCGGGTTTTCCACCGGTTGTAAAACCGAATCAATAACCCTAATATATATATATATATAGTGCTCTTACTTGTTTTTATTTGTTACATACTCATATCAGAAGTTGCGATTTATTTATTTTTTGATGTTGTCTTCTTTTAAATTTCTCTTGTATTTGTTTGGATTTAATTTTAAATGACATATTGCATGCTTGACTTGCTATCAAACATTTCATTAATACAATTTTTTTATTATTTCAAATATAGTTTTCGTTTTCATTTTTCTCAATGGTTAGTTATTTAGTTATTTTTAAAGTAAATAAACAATGTGAGTAGTATGTACCAACATTAGTTGAAGAATTTCACATACCAACTTACGGTTATTATTTTTGTTTCTTTTATTATTTTTATTTATTTATTTTTTTTTTTTTTGTTTAATTTCTAACTTTTCTTTTCAATGTGCTAGTACCTACATTAGAGATTTTGTAATGACTTTTTGCTTTTTATTACTAGTTTTTTCTTTATTCATGATGAAGTACAAGATTTCTTTTTATATTTACATAACTTTTAAATGAGTATGTTTTTAGATTTATTTATTTTTATACCCGCCACCAAAAAAAAATAAAAATGCTGGGGGTGTATTCATTTTGTCATTCCGTTAGTAACACATCGAAATATCCATTTTAGACCCCATAAAGTACATATTTTTGGAGTCCTGGTTTCATTTTATGACGATATAGCTGTGTCCGTCAGTCTGTTCAGGCTAAATCTGAATATTAGAAAAAGAGTTATAGCTCGTAATGCAACAGTAGGTAAAAAAAGCCATGTCCTTCCAACATCGAATAAAATAAAATTGTATCCAAACGCATTAACGTAGAGCCATGAAATTTTAAATGTATATTTCCTGAGTAAAAAATATTTTTCCCTGAAAATTGCTTAAATCTATTAGTTAGGAAAGGAGTTATAGATCGAAATGTACGAAAATTTTTACCGCACAGTGTATTTTTCGGTATATTTTAAATATAAATCGTAATAAATTGACAAAATGCTTGATTAATGAATTCTGAAATTTTCCAAACATTGATTTTTGGTCAAAATCTTTGTACTAACGGAAAATTAATGTGACTCGCTCACCACCCATATAACGCTTTTTATCAAATTCATATAATTTCTCTATGAATTAACATTTTCAAAGAAAAATGGACTATATTGAAATATCTAAGTTGTATTTGCAGAAACTACTTCGACACGCTTACTATAACGCCCACTTTTAACTTTATCTACTGTTAATGAAATTTAAAAGATCATAAAACCGACAAAATTAAAGGTATGATGATGAAATTTCGTACATATAGATTTCTAGTCAATGCCATTGTTATGAAGGTGATTCTCCCACTTTAACGCCTACCTCTCATATAATATCATATAACTTTTCTATGGACAAAGTTTTTGGAAGAATAAAGGACTATATTGAAATATCTGAGTTGTATTTATTAGCAGAAACTATAATGGCACGCCTACTTGACCGCCCACTTTCATTGAAAAACTAAATTTACGAAAATATTTTAATAGCATATCGAAGTTATACAAAGAAAGTGATACATATTTTATTATTCCAAAGCTATTACTCTTAATAACAAAATAATAAAGTTTGTGCTATAAAAGTACATGAAATTGTTGGTGGGTATAAAAAAATACATACTACATACCATTTGATTTTATTTTAACCAAAATTTATTCATGTACAATTTTTTGTGTTCGAACTTCACCCAATATCATTCCCAAAGAAATTAATTTTTTTTAAATTAATTTTCAGTTGTATATCAGAAATTTATAATTATGTATATATGTACATACATACTAGCTTGTGCCCGCGACTTCGTCTGCGTAGTTATCGGGATAAAAGGTATACTTAGTATGAACAACAAAATTAAAATATTTACAACACAAACAACCCGTTTAGGATGTGTTATGATGAGTTTGCCAACGACTTTGCGTTATTATCGCGATAAAAAGCAGCCTATGTGTTAATCTAGGTTGTTATATATCGATGTACCGAATTTCATTTAGTTCAGCCGTTTTTGTGTGATTGAGTACAAATATCCAAACATACAAACATTCACATTTATTATATTTATAGGATAGGATATATATGTACATATATGTATATATATATATATATATATGTGCAAAATCACTTTTTTGTCATAGATTTTTTTGCTGGGATTATAATAAAAAAAGAGATAATTAAAATGTATTTAAGATTAATTTTTTTTATTAAAAAATTCATAAAAGATTTGTTGTTTTGATTGACACTCAAAATAAAAATATAAATTCATAAAATTTTAGGCATAATTAAGTAAATTTTAGTTATAATTAGGTAATGAAAAGGAAATTATTTACAAAAGTTTTTTATGTGTTTATTAATAATTAATATAATATTAATTAATATTGTAATGTTTTTAAAAAAAAATCATTTTCATTGTCTTTACAGTGCAGTTTTCTATATCATTGTCATTTGTCACATTATTTATTTTCTTTTTGTCTTTAAAGAAACGATTCTTAGCCAGTTTTAAACCTTCCCTTATGTCAGCTTTAAACGATTTGTCAGTAGTGCCTTCACAATATGTACCAGCTTAAATATTAAATATTTTAAATACGAAGATTTATGTACATAATAAAACAAAAACTCACCAAATAAAATGTGCATAAATTTTGGAAAATTTAGCAATCTATATTTGTTGTGTGTCCCATCCATATTAAAATTATACAAAATTTCTGGTGCTACGAGCTCGGACAAACCTTTTTTAACACCTCGCTGGCCACAGATTGCTTAAACTGATGCGATCTAAAATAAAATTTAACAAAAAAAAAAAATTATATATAAATTTTAATAATCTGTTTTCATGCATAATAGATGAAGCTTACATTTTCTTTTTCGTTAGCATCAGATATGGGAGACTCAAGCATTTTAAAATTTTCTAGGGATAAAATTGGAAATTTATTTGTGTGTTTTGGAAAACTATTTTTAATGCTGCTCTTCATTGTAACAGTATTTGCTGCGATTTCATCCAGTAAATATTACTCTGTTTTGATTTTAACGTCTAAATAGCAGAAGGAAAATTGTGGTAATATAAAAAGAAATATTTCCAAACTTAAAATAATCGTACCCTTCATTTCGTTTTCTAGTAAATATTTTTTTTTTTTTTTAACTCGCTTGTTAATGTTTTTACTTGTTCTGAAAATGAATTTTTATTATGTTTTTTTTTCAAATGAAGATGTGTATGGTATTTAATGTTCTTACCAGTTAATGTTTCAACTTTATTACTTAAAACTGTAACCAGCTGCATCAAGTTTTCCATCTCAGACTTATTTCTTTGTTTATACATTATACAATTTTAAATATGTGAAACATATAATAGAGATTGAAAGCGAATAGGCAATAATGTACTTGCTTAGCTTTCACCCTATGTTTATTTGAGTTTTTAATTTTTATTAATTGTAAACAAGTATGCAAATATTAATGTAACAAAGGTATAAGTACACCACCACTATTATAAGGAAGTAGTATAATTTTTCCAATATTTTTTAAGGGGTATATGTTATCATTTTCACTAACTTCTAAAGTTTTACTATATGCTATACCTACATATATCAAGAGATTTTATTGGAAAATTAAAAAAGTTCTCTAAAAAAATAAATTTTTTTCCTTTAAAATATCCATTTTTATCTAAATGAGTTATATATAGAAACAGTTTAGTGTCTATACAGCAAACATTATTAGGGGCTTTAGTAGTAAATGTAAACCCGTTTACAAAAATTGATTTTAGCTGTCCATTTTTTATCACAACATCGTTGTTTATAGGTGATGAAACTATATTTTTGTCAAAAAAATTATTGTAAATTTGTTGAAAAAAATATGTTTGGGGACTTTTATACTCCTCTTTAATTTTTGAAGAAAGTTTTCAAAATCATAAGCGGAATAATTCATTAAATTTCTGTATTGTTGGTAACAATCTGCTACATGAAGTAGGTTGTAAATGTTGTAAGAAAGATTTTCGGCTCCATAAAAGTGGGGAAATCTTTTTCCAAATCATTAAAAACTTTACCTGCAGTTAAATAATTTATATTTTCATTATATAATTTAGAACCCGCAAACACTCTGTAACCAACACTTAGCAGGCAAAAATGTTTGTAAAATCCTTCGTCAACAAAATCTTTTAAAAATACCACTCCTGCATAAAGAGCTATTTGACGGAATTCAACAGATTTCCATCTTCCTAATTCATCAAGTGGTCGGTCTAGGTTTTCTTACAAATTCCATGGGTATAAAGGGTGCAAAAGATACTAGAACACTTGACATTTTGGATTTGCAAAAAGAGCGTATTTTTTGGTTACTTTTATTTTTAAGTAGCAACAATAACAATTTTTTGGTAACTCCTAGGTCTAGTAAGTGCATGCAGTCCAAAGGGAACTGGGTAACCATGGCTATACCTAATGACTCTAATTTTGACTCTTCTAGTAAGCTTAAATCTTTATGGTAGCCAATGTCTTTTCCAGTTTTTAAGGCCAGGTCTGTCCTTTTAGTACCTACAGTAGATGAAAATACTGTTCTATGTCCAATTCGACTTCCTATTTGGCAGCACCGATGGCATCCATTAAGAGCATTATGACCTTTAGTTCCACATATAAAAGATCTTGCCGGTGCATCACAAATAAATGCACGTATCTGGACAGTAAAATCGTGTTCGCCGATCTTAAAAGTCATGTTTTTGCATTTTAGTTCTTCAACCAAATCATGCAGAAATACATTGATATTTATTGGCTTACTTTTGCCAATATATGTATCTATAAGAAATACATCCAGTCGAGGTTCGTTGACAATTTTGCCCATGATAGGCCACAACCCAACAGCCGAACTTTTGTAAAGAGGTAACCCATCGATGCCAATATCTATCTGTATAATTTTATTATGCTGCAACAATACCTTTTGCTTTTTGGAGTTGTTTTTCTAATTCTATATGGATATATTCCCCAGGTGCAACGGTCCTTAAAAGGCACTTCTCGGTTCTTTGTAAAAGACCGCCAACACTTGTGGGAACATCCATATTTTCGGATTTTAAAATTTTTAAAAGTTTGGTGCAGCATTGTACAGATGGGTTGTAATCGTTAAACCACCTTTCTCAATTTTTCGCGTAAAGGTTGTGACGAATCCTGGCAATTATGCTCTTCCATTGAAACGTGTCTTGGGGACGATGGAGTTTCTTTGTCCGATGAATTTCTAGATAACATGAAGTCCCTTGGTCAGATGGTGTTGCAAGTGCTTTTAATTTTGAATCAATTTTTTTTTTTTTTTTTTTTTTTAACATTTCTTTTAAATGTACGTTTGCTACTCATTGTTACCTTAATATTAGTATAATTTTTTTACCTTTTTTATATTTTAAAAATACAAATTTTTTCCCTCTTAATAATTTAAATTTTCACAGTCGCTTCCTTTTTGCGTATTAAATGTAGTGACTTACATTACTGAATACTTAAGTAACTATACTCACACACTCAACACAGTGTAAGTAGTCATGTTGCTTTTCAACCACATGCAAAATTAAAAAAATGTTTTTAATTTTTAACAAAATTTAAAATGTTCTTAATAACAATTAATTAAACAATATTTTAAGAAATTAAAAATACACATTGTATTAACAAAATCACTCTGTTGACATTGGTTACTCAAGCAATAATATAATCTTAATATGCAACACTAATAACTTTGCACAGTCATTAGTGTTATCAACTTTATAATTGCAAAGACAACAAATATTATTTAAAAGGTTCGTATTAATTTTAAATTGTAAATTTGAACCGAGATAATAAGATTTTAATAGCAACTCTAAATTAATTTTAAACCTATTAAATAAGTTATTATCTAATATTCTACAATTAAAAATAAAAACTTTTTCAAAATCATAACAACAATAACACTGTTTATATTACTTTATTTTTATTATATCTTTTTTTGTAAAACTTTTATAATAGTAGAAAATTTACCAAATAATTTATTATAACTTTACTAATATTTGCGATATATTTTTTTTTTTTTTTTGTAATTTCTTCAGCTTTTGAAAACACCACTTAAATTTTATTTAGTGCCCGTGAATTAGTGCTGAATTTTAGTTTTGTATGTGTTATAAAGCACGTCGTTTTTGACAAATTATTTCACATTTTGGAAGTAATTTATAACGAATGCTTTTGCACTATTGATGTCTTGAAAATGTAATTCACTTTGCACTACTTCCATATTTTTTTGCTGACTATGTATAATAAATTTAAAATTATATTTTAGAAATTTCAAATTATGTTTTTTTTTTTTAATTTCTAATTGCATTCAAGAACTTTCTATTTGAACCGAATTTTCTTATTGTATTTGTATATACATATGTATATGAAAAGTTATTAGTTTTATAAATTACTTGTATTCTTTCAGTTCAGTAGTGAAACAAAAGTTTATATTTAGTAAAAATTTTGACATTATGAAAAAAACAAATATCCTTAATAGCTAAAAAAAAATTTAAAGGTTTTTAAAAAACAGATTTTCGAGAATTATTTCTTGAAGAAGTGCAATTTTTTTATTCGTTAATTTTTTTGACCTTAGCGACCTCTGGGGAACTATATGGGCTAATCCTCTGTTACGGACGTTACAATCGCACGCAAATTTGCTTCTTAAGATTAACACAGCTGGCGTTCACATTGGAATATTTAAAAAAAAATTTTTGCAAAATGCAGTTCTTTGGGAGTACTTTAAAACTTGTTTTAAACTTAAAGCTTAACTGTTTTTGAAAATAAGTTATGCTAGCTTAAAATTCCGTTACGGACGTTACAAAAAATGGAAGTCGATTTTGAGGCTTATGTGCATTTGCACATTTTTTAGCTAATTTTGCACAATAAACAAAAAAATTCCATATACAAAAAATTAATTGGAATAAATGACGATATCAATCCTGCTTAAAAAAGAAGTCTAAGTAGTCCCGTTAAACAAAAATCTTAATTTTTGTCTGTTACGGACGTTACACTTTTTCCATTAAACCAAATTGTGTATATAAAAAACATTCATGTTATTATTAATTTATTAGTTACAAAAAAAAAAATTAGAATATTTCATTACTTTTATATTAGCTTATATTCATTTATTTCTTTGTTTATTTAACTGTTTAACATTGTATCTTATGCTTAATAGACCCAGCTGTTCGAGCTACTTTTATAGTATTGTCATTGGAAAAGCCCGAAAAATAATGACATGATTTAAGAGCTGGAATATTTTTTACATTTATTCATGTTTTTGATATTTCGTCAGATATAGTTTTGACATAATTTTTACCAACGTAAGTTAGGAAACGGCCATTTATATATATTTTTTTTTTTGCTAATTTGTGAAAATCTCGATCGTTTTTTAAGATGAGATTTTGGACTTTTACTAGTTGTCAAACTTTTCGCTTAACAACAGCGCCAACACCGTCCACCGCTCCTTTTCCATGTGAATTAGCAAAAAAATTCCTAATTTCTAACGGAAAATCCAGTGCGTAAACACTGCATGCATGGGCGTATCGCCAAATATTTGAAGGGGGACATCGTGGTTGCGGTTTACAACATGGTTATTAATTACTAATTATTGATTTTTACAAATTATTTTAGGTTTCAAAAGAATTTGAAGTTTATCTAAATTGAGGTTGCAGATTGGGTGATCGCATGTTATTTAAACACACTTTTTGTTACTTTAAGGTGAAGTTTTTCGGGTTCTCGGCAACCTAGAGCAATTTAAAGCCCAGATTCAGATTCAGCAGGTGAAAATCCATTATAAACACTTACTTCCACCTCATAGTATTAAAATAAAATTTTTGGGTATTTTCATGCCGTTACGGACGTTACACACTTTGTCATTTATATTTAAAAAAAAAGTGTAATAAAGGTATTTCTTTTTTTCATCAGATTAAAGTGCATAAAAAACTCTGTTCAAAAAGCTAGTTTGGAAAACAAAATTATTAAAATTCATTCTGTTAAACTTAAAAAACCCTATTTTCCGTTACGGACGTTACACACAGTGTACCCATTTTTAGTTCAAATTGTTAATATATTTTAGATAACCAAAAAATATGATTTTTATCCTAAATAAAAGAAAATTAAACAAATTAAAGTTTTGCTAAACGTTAAATACTGAAACGACTGTTTTGCCCACTTTTTTTACCATGAAAAATACCCTTTTTGTACAAAAATAAATGAAAGCAAGGGGTACGTTTAGGTTAGCCTCTATCTATTATTATTATCTTTCGATCAATATCATTTTCATCACATTCTGCTGCTAAATTTTGTTTATTTTTATACCCTTCACACAGTGAAAAAGGGTATATATAGGTGTTGTAAGTCGGCGATGTTCTTAACAACAGCTGTAGCTAACAGACTAACTATAGTGGTACAAATGTTATTAAAAAGCATAATCATCTTTAATAACATTGAGTGGATTAATTACATATATACCATCTTGTGTGTATGTATAGGTAATTATAATATGCATAGTTGCATTGAAGCTTTTAATAACGGTATAATAAATAAGTTAAAATGTAATACAAGTTTTAAGAATAAAAGTACAGCTCACTCGTTTGTATGAAGTCAAAACCATAAGGTGTTTTTTTGCTGTTTATTGGTTAGCGTGTTTTTTTACTGAAATTTGATTACAACAGGTTATGGGCCCAGAGCAAACATGTGCGCAAATATGTCGGTAATGGAATTAGTATTTGCTAAAATTAAACCATTTGATGGTCAAAGTTTTGACTCTTGGAGGTATAGAGTGGAGAATTTTTTGGAGGGTCAGGATGTTCTGGACGTTTTGATAATTGAAAAACCAATAGAAACAGAAAAAAATGCCGCTTTTGTTAAATCATGGAATGAAAGAAATTCAAAGGCAAAAAATTTGATTATCTGCTTAGTGGATGATAATCATTTAGAGTATATAAAAGGCAAAGACACAGCAAAACAAATGTGGAATACTCTGGTGAGTACTTTTTCTGGCACAAACATGGCTAAGCAAAATATGTTGAGGACAAAGCTAGATAGATTACGTTATGAAGCAGGCAGTGACATGAAGAAGCATTTTACAAAGTTTGATGAATGTGTGCGTGAATTACTGGCGGCTGGTGGAAAAATGGAGAACAACGAAATTATTTACCATTTATTTAAGTCATTCCCCGATGACTTTCAACCGCTAATAAGGGCGCTTGAAAATTTGCCTGACGAAGCACTTACGTTAGAGTATGCTAAGTCTAGGCTACTGAATGAAGAAATGCGGCAGAAAGTAAGTAAAGAACTGGTAAGTGAGAGCATTAATAGCCATAACACTGCTTTTTATACTGGCTTCAATGGCGAGTGCTTTAGATGTAAAAAGAAAGGGCATAAGAGCTACGATTGCCCACAAAACAAGAAGAAGAAATTTAAGAAACGTAGTGGTGGCAGCAGCAGAAATAATGAAAGTTCAGCTGTAGCATTTATGATGATGAACACCAAATGTAAAAAAAATGTGTGGATTTTGGACTCGGGCAGCACAAGGCATGCAACAAATAATGTAAGTTCTTTATGTAGTGTTGAAGTTCTTGAAAAACCACTAGCCATTATTACGGCTGAGGAAGGTGGTTCAATTATGGCAACACATCGAGGTGTTTTCACAGGTTTAACAATAGTTAATGGGCATACAATAAAAATTAAGGTAAATGACGTTCTTTACGCAAAGGAGTTGCGTGTAAACTTACTTTCAATTAAGGCCCTCCAAGAGAATGGTCTCGAAGTATTTTTTAATAATAATCAACAAGCACTTATTAAGAAAAATTGCCGCAATGTAGCAATTGCAAAAATAGAGGGTTCATTGTACGTTGTAAATTTGATGCTCGAAAGAGACCAAGCAAACATGTGTGAAGTAAGTGATTTATGGCATCGACGCTTTGGTCACATAAATGATGCATACCTTAAGAAGCTGCAAACAAACAAAATGGTAACTGGTTTCGAAGTGGTTGAGCAGAATGTTGCGTGTGGTGACTGTGTAAAAGGAAAACAATCTGAATTGACTTATAAAAATCATCGACAACCAACGTCAAGAATTCTCGAAAGAATTCACACAGATGTATGTGGACCTATTACACCTAGTACACATGACGGTTATCAGTATTTTGTCAGTTTTATAGATGACTTTAGCCATTTTGCACATATATACCTTATAAAACAAAAGTCCGATGTTTTTAGTTGCTTTAAGGATTTTCAACATCGTGCAGAAGCAAGTTTTGGATGCCGTATTGCACATTTGAGATGTGACAAGGGCAGAGAGTACTTATCCAACGAACAGCAGACGTATTATAGTGTAAAGGGTATCGAACTTGAAACAACAGTTGGCTATTGTCCGAGGCAAAATGGTGTAGCTGTGCGGTATAATAGAAGTGTGGTTGAAAAAGCTCGAACAATGTTGATTGATTCTGGTCTAGGCAAAAATATGTGGGGAGAGGCAGTACAAACAGCAGTGTACTTGCTGAATAGAAGTCCTACGAGCAGTGTTAAAAATAAAACTCCAGCAGAAATGTGGTACAAAATAAAACCTTGCGTTAAAAAATTAAGAATTTTTGGCTGTCGTGCATATGTGATGTTGCCTAAGGAAAAACGATGTAAATTTGATCCTAAATGTAGTGAGATGGTTTTTGTCGGCTATGCTGTTAATGGTTATCGGCTGTGGAACCCTGTAAATAAAAAGATTGTTGTAGCCAGAAATGTAAAATTTGATGAGTCAAATCTCCCAGAAAAACTACTATCAAAAACTAAATCTGATGAAGAGGAACACAATACTTATAAATATGCTCATGATGACGAGGTACTAGTGTTGAAAAGAAATGAAATGAAAGCTGAAAGAGACGAAGAAGAAAACGATTCAATTTTAGAGATGGATCCTTTTGAGGGTTTTGAGAACGGTGATTCAACAAATGTATATAGTGATGACGTCGGTTCTGACGGTGGTGCAGAAGACAACGCAACAAATCTGTGTGACAAAGATAGAGAAGAAACCGTTGCGCTCCGGCAGCAATCAAATTTGGCAGGTCAAAGGCAAAGTTGCCGCGAGCGCAGAGCCCCAGGCAAGTTAACTTATAATACTCATTTTGATCAGTTAAATCTGTCCAAAGTAAATTTTTCAGCTGAACCTGCTAGTTTTGGTGAAATTGAATTAAGACCTGACAGACTACATTGGAAACGTGCGATTAAAGAAGAGCTACTGTCGTTAAAAAGGAATAATACTTTTGAGCTGGTTGAGAGGAAACCAGACATGAAGGTCATTACGTGTCGGTGGGTTTTTAAATTAAAAACCGATAAACATGGTCAACCAAACAGGTACAAAGCACGGTTAGTTGCTCGAGGATGCCAACAAGACTACGGCATCGATTATCAACAAACATACGCACCAGTTGCACGATTGGCAGCAATACGTACTGTTTTGGCAGTTGCAATTTACAAAGGCTACAAAATTTGTCAAATGGACGTTAAAACAGCATTTCTTAATGGCGAGTTAAACGAAACGGTTTACATGACGGTGCCAGAAGGTGTCATGGCTAAAGATGGTATGGTGTGCAAATTGAGGAAAGCTTTATATGGCCTGAAGCAATCCCCGTTGTGTTGGTATAAAAGATTTTATGATGCTACAATAGAAATGGGTTTCACAAGGTCACAACATGATTATTGTGTTTACACTAGAATTCATGAAAATTCTATTATGTATATTGTTCTCTACGTTGATGACCTGCTTCTTGTTGCTGAAAACGAAGTGCATTTCAGCACTGTAAGGAACAAACTGTCACAAATGTTTGAAATGGTAGTGTCCGACCGCTTTGAACAGTTTCTTGGAATAGAAATATATCATGACATTAAATCAAATGTGATATCACTGTCACAAAAGAAAGCCATCAATGAAGTAATACGCTTTATGAATATGGAAGAATGCAATGGTGTAGCAACTCCAATGGACAAATCTATACAGTTTGGAAATACAAAATATCAAGAAAAAGTAAATGTACCATACCGAGAAGTTATTGGAAGAGTTATGTATATAATGTTGTGCAGCAGACCTGATATATGCTATGCTATATCTGAATTAAGTCGATACCAAGAATCACCAACTATTGTGCATTGGCAGGGTGTTAAACGTTTAGTAAGATATTTAAAGTCAAGTGTAAATAAAGAACTGTTGTACACAAAAAGTATGGGCGAACAGCCATTAGTTGGTTTCGTTGATGCTGACTTTGCTACTGATGAACCAACTAGAAAATCAACAAGTGGATATTTGTTTAAAGTTTTTGGCAACGTTGTTACTTGGACATCAAAGAAGCAACAAGTGGTCGCATGTTCAACAACTGAGGCAGAGTATGTGGCTATGTCATTGGCTATACAAGAATGTGTTTGGTTACGTGGATTGCTAGCAGATCTTTTAATTGATGTGAAATCAGTTAAAATGCTCGAAGATAATCAAAGTGCCATCAAATTAGCTTACAACATGGAAAATAAGCGAGTAAAACATATTGATGTGAAACATCACTTTATAAGACAAAAAATTGAAGAAGGAATTGTGAAAATTGAGCATGTATGCAGTGAAGAGCAAGAAGCTGATATCCTCACTAAACCATTGCCAAAGCAAAAATTTGCATATCTCATAGAGAAGCTGTCATTAATTCATCGAGAGGGGGTGTTGTAAGTCGGCGATGTTCTTAACAACAGCTGTAGCTAACAGACTAACTATAGTGGTACAAATGTTATTAAAAAGCATAATCATCTTTAATAACATTGAGTGGATTAATTACATATATACCATCTTGTATGTATGTATAGGTAATTATAATATGCATAGTTGCATTGAAGCTTTTAATAACGGTATAATAAATAAGTTAAAATGTAATACAAGTTTTAAGAATAAAAGTACAGCTCACTCGTTTGTATGAAGTCAAAACCATAAGGTGTTTTTTTTTTGCTGTTTATTGGTTAGCGTGTTTTTTTACTGAAATTAGATTACAACAATAGGTTTGTCATTCCGTGTGAAATTTCTACAATTTTCATTTCCGACCCCATAAAGTATATATTTTCTGAAAGCTTATGAATAGGGGAGTCGATTAAGCCCTGTCAGTCCGTGTCCGTGTGTATGTTGAAATCAACTTTTTGAAGCCCCCCGACATAGGTTGGACCCAGGTAAGGTATTAAAATATCAGAAATATTCGGGAGTAGATCGGCATTGAAAATTAGAAACATCGGTACATAAAAAACTGAGATATGAGCAAAAACCCACGACCACCTCGGTTTTTCTTTCACAAAAACAACATTACAACAACAACATACATACATACAAACGTGTATACTGGTTAGAGAAAACGTGGCATCAAATCCCAGCTGAGCCAAAAAATTTTTTTTAAAAAATTTTTTTTTTTTATTTATTTTTTTATTTTTTATTTATTTTTTTATTTTTTATTTAATATATTATTTATATTTTTATTATTATTTTTTTTTTTAATTTTTTTTAGTTTTTTTTTAATCTTTTTTAAATTTTTTTTTATGTATTTTTTTTTTTTAACATACATACGTGAATTTATAATTTAACAAATGTATGTTTTTATATGTATATACGTATTTCATATGGGATGAATGGTGACACAAACTACTGTTATTGCATGACTACACGTTGTGAAGGGTATATAAGATTCGGCACGGCCGAATATAGCGCTCTTACTTGTTTATATTTTCTTTATTTTTTTTTATTTTTCTCTATGATCTTAAAGCACGCGCCACGCTCATATCCGTCGCATATGTCTTTTTGGCAAAATTGTCGAATATTTTTTTCAAGTCATTACCAAACACAAAAACTCTTGGAGTAGGTCTCTCTTAATCGCTATTTTTTGTTTTATTTATTAAAACTTATTCAACAATATTAATATACATAATATGTATAAACATATTATGTTTATATTAATTAGAGAATTGCTTCACAATCAGTGGATAAAAAATTGAAATGCAAACAGTTGTTAAATTTGTGTTTAGTTGTGTTTGTTGTGTTCATAAAAAGTAAAACTTTTTAGGGTAGATTTTAAAATTTAAGAACAGGTGAATAAAATTTTTGTAGGATTCTTATTCAAAAAAAAAAAAAAAACACCATAAAATATCTTAACTTATTAATTTAATAAATATATTTATTTAAATATCTTTAAACGTTTGTTCATACATGCATATGTAATTTAATATATGTATATCTAATGATATAAAAAAAAGATTTTTTTCATACTTACATATATTTAAATACAGTGTAATCTAAATCAGTTAATAAAACTCTTAAGTGCCATTATTACAATCTGCCGTTAGTTAAAGGCAGGATTTTGTCGAACCGATAAATGGCTTTGCATTATAAAGCCTTCATTTATTATTTTTTTTATCTATTTAATATAATAACGATAATAACAATACAAAATGAAAGTTGTAATAATGCGAAGCTATTTATCGGTCACAAAAAATCCTACCTTTAATAATTTGTAATAATGGCCCTAAGAATTTGTTTTATATATTTTCCTCACCACCTGGAAATTTTTATTGTTTTATACAGTTACCGACAAAAGTCTACGTACGACCACAATTTTTGACATTTTAGAAGTCTAAAAACGTTTAGCATCGAATTAAATAAATTTTCTAACTCTGTAGATGAAATATTTTGTTAATCTTCTTGAAGCTTCCGTCTCAGCATTGGGTCACTAGTAATATTATGATTTCGGATTTTTCGTTGTAGTAGTATCTCCCTCACGTGCTCAATAACGTTCAAGTCCGGACTTTGTGGTGGTGTGTACAACTGTCGTGGAGCATGGTACAGCAACCAATCTTTGACAATTAACGCCGTATGCTTCGGATCATTGTCTTGTTGGAATATCCAACTTTCACCAAGACTTAAATTATCCACCGATTGTTTCAAATTTTGTTCTAGAATAGATTTGTATTGATACCGATCCATATTACCCTCAATAAAAACCAGGTTTTCTACTCCAGAATCAGCCACAGCACCCCAAACCATTACACTACCTCCGCCGTGTTTAACTGTACTAAATAAGTTTTTAGGGTCCAACGCTGTATTTATTTTTCGCCAAACTTTATCTCTCCCATCACTTCCTAATATGTTATATTTGGATTCGTCAGTGAATAAAACTCGTTTCCAGAAATCAAATCCCTTTTCAAACTTAGCAAACTCCAAACTAAATTTACGATTTTTTTTCATTTATTAGGTGTTTTTTTCTAGGAGTTCTGCTGTGGTAACCATTATTATTAAAGGTTCTTTGTATGGTTCGTGGATGTACAATTATTTCTGATCTTTTGGCTAGCTCTTCGGCCAATTTCGAAGCATTCACCTTAGGTTGTTTGTCCACTTCTTTTAAAATAAAGCTAACGTCTCTTCAATTGAGTTTCTTTGGACGACCACTACGCAGCTTACCTTCAATAGTACCAGTGCTTTTATAATTGCTGAATATTGTTTGAACAGTAGATTTACTTAAATTCAATTGCTTTGATATTTCACCAAATGATTTTTTTCATTTCTGTACTTTACAACTAAATTTCTTACTTCAATTGAAATTTCTTTGCGACAAGCCATTATTTCGTTTTAATATTAACTAAATCACTCTAATTCACTACTAAAAATAATATAAATCAATCCTTTAACGCAATAATAGAAGTAAAAAATAAATAACGGCACTTTTCTGTTAGTATTCAACAACAGTAACAATTGCTTGTTTGTCGTATGTAGACTTTTGTCAACGTATTTTAATTGTTTTTCTTGGATAATTTTTATACCCTTCACACAGTGAAAAAGGGTATATATAGGTTTGTCATTCCGTGTGAAATTTCTACAATTTTGATTTCCGACCCCATAAAGTATATATTTTCTGAAAGCTTATGAATAGGGGAGTCGATTAAGCCCTGTCAGTCTGTCCGTCTGTCCGTGTGTATGTTGAAATCAACTTTTTGAAGCCCCCCGACATAGCTTGGACTCGGGTGGGGTATTAAAATATCAGAAATATTCGGGAGTAGATCGGTATTGAAAATCAGAAACATCGGTACATAAACAACTGAGATATGAGCAAAAACCCACGACCACCTCGATTTTTTTTCACAAAAACAACATTACAACAACAACATACATACATACAAACGTGTATACTGGTTAGAGAAAACGTGGCATTGAATCCCAGCTGAGCCAAAGAAAATTTTTTTTTATTTTTTTTTTAATTTTTTTTTTATTTTTTAATAAATATATTATTAATATTTTTATTATTATTTTTTTTTAAATATTTTTTTTTTATTTTTTTTTTTGTTTCATATTTATTATATATATTTTAATTATTTTTTAAAATTTTTTTTTTTAATTTTTTTTTTTAAATTTTTTTTTTAATTTTTTTTTATTTTTTTTTAACATACATGCGTAAATTTATAATTTTACAATGTGGATGTTTTTATATATGTATGGTTTTTATATGTTTGTACGTATATCATATGGAATGGTGATACAATCTACTGTTATTGCATGACTACACGGTGTGAAGGGTATATAAGATTCGGCACGGCCGAATATAGCGCTCTTACTTGTTTAAGTTAAAGTTGGAAAATATATTTTTTTTGCTTATATCAATAAAATTGAATTTAGAACAAAACTGCATCATTAGTTTTTTATTTAACGTTTTTAGACTTCTAAAATGTCAAAAATTGTGGTCGCACGTAGACTTTTGTCGGCCACTGTATATATTTACACGCAATTTATATATGAATGTGTAATTTTCATTTTTATATTTTAAAGCGATTTTTTAATGCAGTTATTGATATATATATTTGTTTTTAATTTTCAGAATTTAGTTTATGTAATTGCAATTTT
Organism: Phyto melanocephala; assembly: GCA_941918925.1. NCBI lineage: Eukaryota > Metazoa > Arthropoda > Insecta > Diptera > Rhinophoridae > Phyto > Phyto melanocephala. The sequence continues at coordinate 57,410,055 of OW799235.1, forward strand.
TAAAACTCTCCTACATTACGTGGATAATGAAAAAACAGAAATATAAAAAATATTTTGTAAATATTTACTTTGATAACAACTTCCTTATTCTTGGAAAAAATGTTTAGGGTCGGAGCAAGAGCATACAAAAAAAAAATTTTTGATGTCATATATAAAAAGTACAATCGAACTTCCATAAATCGAATCACCATTATCCCAAAAAAAAAACTTCGACTTACGGAGACTTCGATTTACAGAATTTTTTGTTAAAATAGAATAAAAGGTTTTTTATTATGTATTTTAATTTAAAATAGACTCGAATGGATAACTACATACTTAGGAATATAAAAGAACAAGCATATGTACTCATATATGTAATTAAAAAATTACAGTTAAGTAAAATATTCTGAGATAAGCGACTGACATTTTACTTTTATTTTGTTATTTTCAGTAAAAATAACTCTAATATTCTTAAAGCTTTGTAGTGCTCATCAGTTGTTGCAATATTTGTCTGTAAATAATTTTTTTATGTTCGGAAATAACTTTCTTCATCATTTCTTGTTGGTTTTGAGTAGTTTCTCATGAATGTTTTAGCTTCTCGTTGCTGAAAACCAATCGAGGACTGCTTTGTCGACTTTTTTGAATTTTAGGGTCCTATCTCTTTTTTTTTATTTTTTTTATTTTTTTTTTATTTGAAAATAAGTAGTATTTATAATACTTTCTAAAAAATAACAATTTTTAAATAGTTTTAGCCATAATCTCTTATACTCTGAATACAATTTATAATTATTATTTATTCTTTACAAAATTTATAACTTTTCTTCTAAATAAATATATATTTTACTACATAAACGAAATCCAGATTCAAATGAGTTGATAATTGATTCCTTATTTTTGAAAATTGTTGAGACCGTGCTTGCCGAGATGCCATATATATCAGCCGCTTTTTTTTTCTTTAATCCTTCTTCGACGTCTTTTTATAAGTTTATTAAATATTTTTTTTTTCAATTGATAAGCATTTTTAAAACACGTTTAGTTGCCATAATAATTTTAAAAAAATTAATTATGCATAGACTGATACTCACGCAACCAAAAAGGAAAAAAATTGTAAATCCCCGAAAAAAATAAAAATAGCACGTAGAATAGACAAACCAGCTCAATAAACAAACGAAACAAGCAAAATTCTTCGAGTTATAGAGTTCATGTATATGTTTTTTGTTCGAGTTATGGAGAACTTCGACTTATGGAAGTTCGAGTTACGGAAGGAAAATTGTATGTGATTTTTTCTTTTAACGCTAATGCTAACCAAATTAGTTCGAGTTAGAGAAAATTCGAGTTAGCGAAGTTCGAGTTATGGAAGTTTGACTGTATTTCATTCGTGGGGGGATAACACTACTACTTAGAAATTCGAGGAAAACTTATAACATACAAACCCACATATCCTTTTTTATAATATTAGTATAGATATGTACACATATACTCGGTAACACCGTTCGCTATTTGACGTGTTTTTTTCCGCAATAAAATTGCTTATTTTTGTTATTAATTTTTGCGATATATATCTGTTTAAATTTTTTATTACTCAGAATTTTTATGTGAAATAATATACTGTCAGTGTGATACAGTGTCTATTCTTTATTATATTCACTTCTTTAAAGTGTTTTTAAAATAAAATTTTACGTGCGTTTAATAACAAAAACAACAATCAACTTCGATTTTATGTTTTTTTTGTTTGTATTTACACATATGTTTTTGTGTTTGATGCTGGTAATACTGGGATTGCATTAGTTTGTGTCTTTGATAACAAAATAATTTTGGAGCATTCCCATACTTAAATATATACCTTTTTCACAATGGAGTGCTCAAGTGCCAATTGTATAAGTACTGGTGGTGATCGTATGGTTTCATGCTGGTTGTGTCTTAACATATATCATTTAAAATGCAGTAATCTTAAAGCACGCGATGCTGATGCGCTGGCTGATCCTTTAAAATCCCTAAATTGGACTTGTCCAAGCTGCAAAAACATCAATATAGAATTTTATAAGCTTTTTAAAAATTCTAAAGATGAGTTTAATTTAATTACCAAGGAATTTCTGTTGCTACAAAATAAACTTGCTAAATTTGGAGAACTATTTAATAATTTCCCCAATATAGAAAATTTCGTTAATATGCAACAAAATCTATCTCCTAAACGCAAAAAAGCGCATTTAAGATCTGATTCATCACAAAACACGCGCAAAATAACTCCTGATTCTAACAACGCATCTGCTTCTGTAGTCGAAATTAGTTCACAACCCCGTAATAACTTTGTATCTGGATCCACATCAGTGTCTGTAGCTGATACACCTAACTCCTTGGAGCCTTTACCTGCCTCATCTGGAATTCCACCAATAGCCAATAACTCATCTATTGCTCCTGAACGAAATCTTAATTATGCTCAAATTTTGACTTCTTCGTCTACTATTTCTAACAATATTCAAGTTGCACCTAAGCCTTTAAAAGTACATTTGTGCGTGAATATGTTTACAAAGAAAGCCGCAGGACTGCTGCACGTCTCCCTATACGTATCTCAACGACTCCAAAAAACTAAATTGTTCTACTGATATTTCAATAATATATCAAAACGTTCGTGGCTTAAATACAAAATTATCTGCCCTGTTCAATAATAGCTTCGCTTTTACCTACAGCATTATTGTGTTTACTGAAACATGGCTTATGGAAAATGTTTTAAATATTGAAATACTCTGTAGTGATTATCAAATTTATAGACGTGATCGTGGTTGTGGTATCAGAGGTGGTGGAGTTCTAATTGCAGTTTCCAGTCAACTTTTTTCTGAGGCGTTTTTAGATGATTCGTCATTGAACATTGAATTTATTGGTGTTGTTATTAAGCTGAAACGTAAGAAAATTTTCATAACTTCTTCTTATATCCCTCCAAATTCATCTGAGATGGTTTACCGTGAACATGCTGAAGCTATTAAAAAAATCGTAAAAGCTGCTAATGAAAACGATTCTGTTTTTGTTCTTGGAGATTTTAATATGCCATATTTATCATGGAATTTCTCATTTGATGATGGCTATTTCATTCCGACAACGTCAAGGATAAATACATATTATATTGAGTTCGTGAAATGGCTAATGGATCTTAATCTTTATCAGCTAAATGGTATTTTCAACGTTAATTTTAAACTATTAGATCTAATTTTTGTAAACGATTGTACTGATATAACTATTAACCGTTCGGATCCAATTTCTCAGCCGGAGGATTGTTACCATCCCACGATTGAAATCCAAACTTCTGTTTTATCAAGCTCTTCTACGTTAAAATCTGTTAATTTGAATGAAAAAAGTTTTTGCTTTAAAAAAACTAACTACCAAATGTTTATTGAACTTTTAAACAACACAGACTGGCCGAATTTTCTTTATTATACTAATTTTTTAAATAATAGTATCGATATCGACAACGTAATTAAAAAGTTTTATGATAAAATCTATTTATATATAAATCTAACTACTCCGAAAACTTTTGTTTTAAAACAATCTGGCCCACCGTGGAACTCTAAGTATCTCTCTACCGTTAAAAATAAAAAGAACAAGCTTTATAGAATATACAAAAAGTCTGGATCTTCTATCGATTATGCCAAATATTCAGTGGTTCGTGCACAATATAATTCAATGAATCAGTCTTGCTACTTGAGCTATTTAAATAAAATGCGCCAAAATTTTAAAACTGATCCAAAGAGCTTCTACAAGTTTGTTAATTACAAAAGGAGGACAGTTGCATTTCCAACTGTTATGAAGTACCTTGATTCTGAATCCGATGATGACTTAATAATAAGTAATCTGTTTGCTGACTTTTGTTCTACCACTTATTCTAACGCTAAATTCGACGATTTAAAATCTTATCCACTAATGGAATTATCAAATCCAGCTATATCAATTCCATTTCTTGATGAATCAACGGTTTTCAGCAGTTTAAAAAATCTAAAATTTTCCTATAAATATGGCCCTGATGGAATTCCTAGTAGCCTTCTTATTAAATGTGCTGAGGCTTTCGTTTCTCCCCTTACAATACTTTTCAATATGTCGATAAAATCCGGTTATTTTCTTACTATGTGGAAGGACTCTTTCATAATTCCATTATTCAAGTCTGGCTGCAGAAATAACATCGCTAATTATAGAGGTATTGCTAACCTTAGTACAATACCTAAACTTTTTGAGAAAATTATAACTGACCATCTTTGCCATCATGTAACATCTATATTGTCTCCGTTACAACATGGTTTTCGTAAGGGTTGTTCGACTGTTACAAACCTGTTGCAGTTTGTAACGATCTTCCGGTTTACTCCGGGTTGAAGCTGGGATATACTCAGTCTCTTACAGGTTCTTTAAAAAAAATATATATTTTTTTTTTTTTTTAAACGTAAAACACTTGTGTGTAACTTTGTTTAATAAATCACCGTTTTATTTAAATTCATATAACGTTTATAACTAAAATAAATACAATGCTTTTATGCGTTGGTTAAGCCGTGGTCACAAACTTACCCTACCTCCTACACCCCAAATCGAATGTTATTCGATGGGCTACACACTTTTGGATGTAATCCAAAATTTCTAAATTTCAGAATGTTATCCTGAAACATCTATTTTTAAACCCTATCCCTTTTCCTCACCTCCTATACTGTTGGATGTAATCCACCAGAAACTACTGGATATTATCCAGTCTCTTAGCCCTACTCGTTTTATTGGTTGTAAACCAATAAAAAAATATAGTTTGTACCACGTCTTACCAGCACGGCGTCACACCACACAATCCTTCTTGTTTTCTGTCGTCTCGCATTTTTATACACTCAGTTTGAGCTTACTTTGCTGCTTTGTCGTACTTTGTAGTCGTGGTTTTGTAGCGGCTACTCTTTCTCTCTTATCTCGTCAGCTTCTCTCTCTTTATTTCTTTTTCCTTATGTTTTGACTTCTCTTGCTCTCTGAAATAATCTTTGACGAATGTAATTCGTCGAAAAAAAATGTAATACACAATTTGTTGTATTTGGCAAATGTTATTCGCCATAATTTTTCTTTTCTTTATTTTATTGAAAAGCAAACCAAACTTTATTTAAAAAAAACGTAACTCAACATTATTTCATTTTTTTCTTTTTGCTATAGCCACTATATATATATATATATATATGTTGGCTCAAATTGATCCCCAATTTGGGTCATCACAAGTTTACTACGCTTGTAAATCGTGGTTTTATTGAACGAAAGCAAACTGATGTTATTTACACCGACTTCAGCAAAGCCTTTGATAAAGCTAATCATAAACTTCTAATAAAAAAACTTGATGTAATGGGATTTACACAGAACTCCCTTAAGTGGATTTATTCGTATTTGACAAATAGAAAACAAAATGTTCGTTTTAAAAACATTATCTCTAAACCAATAGCCGTTGTTTCTGGTGTTCCTCAGGGAAGTCATCTTGGTCCATTGCTGTTTTCCTTGTTCATTAATGATTTACCAAATGCTATTAAATTCTCAAACGTTATTATGTATGCTGACGACGTAAAAATATTCCTAAGTTATAATAATTACGCCGATCATACCCTCTTACAAATGGATATAAGTAGATGCTTTTAATGTATGGTGTAAATTTAACTTAATGGAGCTGAACCCTGAAAAATGCAAATATATGTGTTTCTTTCGTAGATGTTATATTAAAGTTAATTATGTTTTAAATGGTTTTACGTTAAAAAGACTGGAATCCGTCTCCGATCTTGGAATCCTATTAGATGCTAAACTAAATTTTATTCAGCATATTTCTTTAACTGTTAATAAAGCACGTGCTGTCCTTGGATTCATAAAACGTTGGGCGAAAGAGTTTACAGATCCATATGTAACAATACAATTGTTTATTTCTCTTGTCAGGCCTATTCTTGAGTATGGTTCAATAATTTGGGATCCAACTTACAATGTTTATATTAATAGCATTGAATCTTTGCAAAAACAGTTCCTGCTATTTTGTCTTCGTGGCTTACAGTGGAATTCGTTAAGCCTGCCGCCTTATACTAGTAGACTTGCACTAGTGAAGCTGCCAACTTTAAAAAGTCGTAGAACAATGTTAAACGTTACGTTTGTTCTAAATTTAATTAAAGGATGTATATGCTTTGATTTCCTATTAGCGAATATCTTTTTTAATGTACCATGTCGTTCTACACGTCGTTTTTGTCCGCTATCAGTCAAAGTTTTCAGAACGAATTATGCCAACTTCGATCCGTTTTTGAGGATTTGTACCGAGTTCAATAAACTTTATCAACATATTGATTTTTCTTTAAATGTCAATATTGTAAAATGTAAAATTATTTTGTTTTTAAATAACTAATATTAAACATTTTGTATGTACTGCTTTTTAGTCTGTAAGGATCTAGAATCTATAGACTTAAATAAATAAATAAAAAAAAAAAAATGTTAATACAAGTATTACATATGGAAGTTTGCATTGTCTTATTATCACATAAAGCATTATTGAGTTATCGTTATTTTTAAGTTATTAATTTTAACCACAAATATTTTTTTTAATAAACGAAACCTTATAAGAATTGCAAGTCATATTTGTTCACTAGGCAATAGGGTGATCGATTATTCGACATTTTTAAGAAACCGGTTTTCAAATAGTTTGAAATTTAAAATGATCAAAAAACCGGTTGCTCTTTTGAAATTTTAGAAAAAACCGGTTAACCGGTCGAATACATAAAATATAATTTTTTCTTATACCCATGACAGAGATACATATAGGTATAAACTAGTTTGTTCTATGGTTTAATTGCATTTTAGGTTGACACACATTCAATGGAATTATTATAAAATGTCGTTATATAAAATAAAGATGTTAAAGGACAGACACTTTTTACCTAAACGTGATCGAAATGTTAAGTTTATGCTTCAATTACCTTGAACTTTTAAGGTTAGGTTTATAAATTTAAAAATGCCATTGTTTCTCCACATGAAACAAAATATGGCAACTAAATTGTGATTTATATTTTTTTTCTACTTCGAACTTTTATCATCAAAAATTTTATTTCGTGTTTTAAATAAAATGTATAAATTTACATTGTTGCCACTAAATTTTTTTAGAACTAATTAAATTGTTAAAAATAACCGGTATTTGCTCTGGTACTGCCATATAAAAAAAAACCTTTGTTACAAGGAGGTTTAAATAATGAAAAATATAAAAAAGTCACTTCACAGCTCACGGTAGTCAACTTTATAGACAAGATGTAATAATGACCCTTTGTGTGCCAAACTATTTTAGTATACAAGCCATATGTTATCAGAGATATTAGTTAAGCTATGGGTAGTATTTAGTACAAGTCGCTAAATTTCGTAGAAGCAAAATATTATGAAATTCGAAAATGAGAACAAAAAGTATTGCAAAGTACAATAACTTGGTCAAAAAACTTAACTGAACAGCTGATTATCACAGCAAATTTTAAACGCATCAACGTATAAAATACCTGCTCTCCATTTAAAACAAATAATATTTAAGCCTAATTATTTTTCTTATTTTACATTTGTTTTTGAAACAACAAATAAATTTCTTACAATATAATGGAAGATTATTTAATAAATTTTCTGATTTTTCGAAATTTTTTGAGTAATAAATATAGTATGGTACGTTTGGTTACAAACATAAATGAACATAAAACAAAAAATGAAAAAAAACCGGCTTCTGTGAGTAAAAAAACCGGTGTATTCGACATTTGAAAAATTAACATTTGGAAAAAACCGCCAGCTGAAAGAGTAAAAAAAACCGGGTTTTCCACCGGCAACCGTAGTTCAGAGAGAATTTTTTGTTAATATTTTGTTTTTATATCAGTTTGACATATAATTTTAAATAAATGGGAGAAGAGAGAAAATGTTTTTATATACATATTAAGTTTGTCAGCTGAAGTATAAGTGTATTTAAGCGCCACTCATGCTCACCGGTGCTTAGCCGGTGTCTTGTCAGCTCTTATCACAACCTTATAAACATCTGCCGGCATCTGGTCTAGGGCTGTTTTAAATAGACGGATGAGGCTGTTGTGCTCATGAAGCATAGCTTGAAGACTCGAAACGATTTCCCGTCTGACTTCAGTATTGATTGCACATCGCTTTTCAACCTCTGTATCTTCATTGCAGTGAAATAAATTTGGAGGAACTTGGGAAGTGAGAGACTTTGAAGGTGGGCATGTAACCGGCGTTGTTGATGATATTAGTTGTTCCAAAGAACGTCATTTGAAAGTATAAGTTGTAGTTTCGAATGTTTTGAAGGAAGTGCTTGGAAATCGGATTGGCGCGAGAAATGTAACTTAAATTAGATTAATTAATTGGTGGTAAAACAACTTTACCGTTCGAACAACACATTCCCGGGGATTCCTAAGCAAACTTCAGAGCACGACAATGTAAGCAAACTTTGTCCATTGCGCCAATCACTACGTCCTTGTGATTGCAGTAGTCATCGTCCCTATTGTAGTGAAATGTCGCCAACTTTAAATCGATTCTATCTCTTGATCGAGCCATTCGGTAGCTATTGGCAGCTCCCAAATGTCTTTCGACATGCTGTTGGGGTGTCTCAGCAGCTTTAGATAAAGATGCACTGTCACGCATTTGCTGAAGCCGTGATTCGCGTTCTCATTCCGTTTCTGCGGCTCTAGACGTAGAAGCCCGTTTGCGATTTTCCTAAAGACGTGATTCGCGTTCCTCAGCTGATTCGGCGGCTCTTCTTTCCCTTTTTTGTTATCAATAGCTGTTTTTTTGGTGGCATTTTAGTAAACTGTAATCGTGCAAAAGGAACAATAATGTGTTTTGTTTTTTACTTTTATAACATTTTATTGGTTGTGGAACCTAAGTAATCATATTACCTGTTTGATGAATGGACATTAAAAATAATTTGTAAACTTATTTTATTATTGCAAATTGCAAAACACTGTTATTTACTAATTTGATTTCACTTATAGGTTTTTAACTTATGAACACAAAACAACAATTAATGCAAAACTAATCAAATGCAGTCAGTGAGCAATTGAAACCAAAGTTTGTTTGAATGTACCGTTATTTTTTATCAGAGTTTGAAAAAAAATTAAAAATGTGCACAAAATGTAGGTATCTTAAATGAAAGAGTACACAAAGTTGTTTACCATCGATTGATAATATAATATTATTTTAAAGTTATTGTACAATGTTGCACCTTAGTAAGCGCGGAATATCTTGTGTTATCGAATGATGTAAATATTTTATGTAAATAAACCGAAAACTCGATTTTTTGAATGCAACATTTCGAAAGTTTTAAAATTTTGATATCGGATCATTATTAATATTAAGTATTAAGGGTTTTTGTAAATATCTTCGGAACTACACAACCGATTTAAAAGTTTGACTTTGAAAAACATGACAACGGCTTTAAAAAAAATAAAAAAAACAAACAAAGTAAATATGTATATGGGATTGGTGGTGCAATATGAAAATTGGATTTCGCCACGCCCCTCCGCCCGCAGACCGAAAATCAAAAATCAGACTTCACAGTGTCACCCGCCTAAATATTCTGAAGATTCTTTGAAAATTTCATCAAAATCGGCCCAGCCGTTTTGGAGTCCATACATACATACATCCTGTTTTATATATCGTCGTTCTCAAATTATTGTGTTCTATAGGTATACGTTTTATGTGTAACATAGAACACAATAACTTGTGAACGACGATATTTTAATATATATGTCCTTTATTTAACCTAAATATTATACATACAAAATGTAAAATAAGATATTTAGATAAAATGTTCACAAGGAACAAGGGCGTCAACTTTTATAAATAGCTACTAATTAAATAAATAATTGTAACATTTTTTTTTTTTTTAACTATAATATATTTAAACAAATTTCATGATAAAATATCGATCTCAAAATTGACAATTTTCAAGTCGTGAGCATCGAAACAATTTTCTTTTATGCTTGTTTTGTCTTGCAGCATTAAATGACATTGAAAAACCACTGTGGTGTATGTTAAAAACTCTTAATTATGCAAAGACCCGGTTGTAGAAATAAAAATCCAATTGGGTTAAGTAACAACCTATACAAGTTGGTAGAAGTTTAAAGTCAATTTAAAATTTGCTAAACCCCTCTTATAAAACAAAAGATAAACAACGGAAAACATACAAAAAACTTTTTATGAAGAACGGAAATACAGATTGTTTATACAAACATATACTTTTTTACATTTTTATATGTAAAGGGTGTTTTTTTAAGCCCGATAGAACTTGAAATTGTAAAAAATAACACAAAAAATTAATTTGTAATCAAAATTTTTTTTTTATTCGAAAGATCAATACGTGACATTAACATTTAAAAATGATTTCGGGCATATGGGCACCGCGGCTGTTCTTGACGAAGCGCATTCTGGACGTCCAATTTTGGGCCACTTTTTCGAGCACTGCTGGCCGTATGTCACGAATAACACGAACAATGCTGGCCTCCAAGGCGTCAATTGTTGCTGGTTTATCAGCATAAACCAGTGACTTCACGTAGCCCCACAGGAAATAATCGAGAGGTGTCGAATCGCACGACCTTGGAGGCCAATTGACAGGTCCATTTCTCGAAATCAACTTATCGCCAAATTTTGATTTCAATAAGTCGATGGTTGCGTTCGCCGTATGGCACGTAGCGCCATCCTGTTGAAACCACATCTCCTCCGGTTCAATGTCATCAATATTTTCAAACAAAAAATCATTGATCATGGTGCGGTAACGATCTCCATTGACCGTAACGCGAGCTCCGGCCTCATTTTTGAAGAAATAAGGTCCGATGATGCCACCAGCGTGAAAACCGCACCAAACGCATTTTGCATTTTTCTGGATGTAATGGAGTCTGTAGGGTCTCTTGGGGATTGGTCTCGCTCCATATGCGGCAATTTTGCTTATTAACAAACCCGTTAAGCCAAAAATGCGCCTCATCGCTGAACACAATTTTGCGATAAAACAACGGGTCAGTTGCCAACTGCTCTAGAGCCCAATCGGCGAAAGAACGACGCATATAATGGTCTCGTGGCTTCAATTCCTGCACCAGCTGGATCTTATACGGGTGTAGGCCGAGATCTTTGCGCAAAATTTTCCACGTAGTGGACGGACAGAGCCCCAATTCCTGCTACCGACGACGAATCGATAATTTTGGATCTTCTTCCACACTTTCGTTTACAGCGGCGATATTCTCTTCAGTACGCACATTCCTTCGACGTGTTGGTGTTATTGCATCCTCTAGAGAGTATGTGGTACGAAATCTATCCACAGTTCGACGAATGGCTTGCTCAGATGGACGATTATGTACGCCATAAAAATGACGAAGTCGTCTATAAGTTGCGCGAATCGACGACTGATTTTCAAAGTAAATTTGGATAATTTCGTAGCGTTGTTCAAGCGTGAGTCTATTCATGATGAATTGTCAGAGTATACTGAAACGATAAAAAAAAATATTTCATCAAAATTTAATTTTTGTGTTACTTTTTACAATTTAAAGTTCTATCTAGCAAAAAAAAACACCCTTTACAACTATAACAAAAAGGGGCATATTACTTGTGTATATGAATAATGAGTGTAAAACACGTAGATAATACTGATGAATGGACGAGTGAGTGAATGCATTCTTCTCTGATTAAATATTGTTGTTGGATTCTTTTTGTGTGTCTGGGGGGTTATTATGTAATTCGATTCGAATCGTAAATACATTCGAAAAGAATTTCCGATTCGAAACGTCTGCACAGTTGTATATAAAATTTTAAGGGAAAAACAAAATGATGAAAAGTTTTAATATGTAAAAACTTGGCAGCATTTTGCGTAGTTTTGTTCAAATGTCAAAATTGAATACAAAAAATTTAAAAATATACAAAGAAACAAAAAAATATCTATATATATAAAAGTGAAACTCTGTGTGTGTGTGTGTGTGTGTGTGTTAGCTATAGACTCTGAAACTGTAAAACCGATCGGGCTCAAACTTTGGTAAGTTGTTGTACACATACCGGGGAGTGTTTATGGATGAAAAAAAGTGGGCGGGGTCACGCCCATAAAAAATTAGTTATCAGTTTTAGCTACTTGCACTTGACCGATTTTTCTGAAACTTTGCACACATATTGAGCTGTCATGACTAAATAATTTCGTGATTAGAAAAGTGGGCAGTGCCACGCCCATAAAAAAAAAGGTATCATTTTGAAGTACTTGCACTTGACCGATTATTCTGAAACTTTGCACACATATTGAGCTGTTATGACTTCACAATTTCGTGATAAAAAAAGTGGGCAGGGCCACGCCCATAAAACAATTTTAATTTTGAGGTACTTGCACTGGTTTGATTCTTCTGAAACTTTGCACACGTATTGAGCTGTTATGACTTTACAATTTTGTGACTAGAAAAGTGGGCAATGCCACGCCCATAAAAAAATAAAATTTTTAGGTTTTTTCACTTGATATTCAATTAAAATTCATAATGCATTTCGATTTATTAAGGGGCGTAGGAACGCGCGCCGGGTTTGGCTAGTATATAAATAAAAACGAAAAAAATGGATTGTTTTTTGTTGTGGGAAAGTGATGAAGAAGATTTTGTTTCAGAAAGAGTTCAAAGAATGTATATTAGAGATACATCGAATATTATGTAACTCACTGAAAATTCATAAGTTATTTAATTTAAACAGAAAAGCGCGTATAAAAATTCTATTAAATAAAGAAAAATACTTTCAGGTTCGTGAAATATTTTCGGCTTAGTAAAAACGCATTTATGTACGTACTGAATTCCATCAGCAGTGATTTAAAAGCACCACAAAGATCTGCTGCCGTCCCTATTTTAAAATTGGCAGCCACCTTGAAATTTCTTGCGCAAGGTGGTTATCAACACCAGATTGGCCAAGACCAAATAAAAACATTTATTGAAAGAGTAAAATAATAATAATTCAGTGAAACTAATAGCTACATATGTGAGAAAACTAAAAAATAAAAAAATATAATAAAGAGGCACATAAAAACTAATAATTTAAACATAAAAATTCATAAAAGAAGAATAAAACATAAAAATTCATAAAAAAAGGCACATAGCAAAACCTCAACCATTTTTTTTGCTCTCTAATCCAAATATTTTTCTTTTTAGTTCAAGATTTTTAATTTTGCATTTCGTTCTTTCCAATTCATTTTTCTTCATAAAGTCATATTTTTCTCTTTTATACGCCTTTTTTAAAAGATTCCCTTTAAACATGTTCAAATCAAAGCAATTAAATCCATTTTTTTATTATTCAAATATGAAATTCATATACTTATATCTTAAAAGTTTTTATTAAACTTTTGTATTTAAAATAATAATATGCACATGAATTTCCGCAAACAAAATGGCATTCGAAAGAAAAACGTACGTTACTAACACTTTTGACTTTTGCTTTCGTACTACGTAGTTGCATTTTCGAAAGGGATTTTTTGTTTTCCGAAAGAGGGTAGAAAAAATCCCAAAATTTACGTACGTTCGGAAATAAATTTCCGAAAATCGTACTACATAATACAATTTTTACGATATCGTATTTTTTTCGATTCGAATCGAATTACATAATAACCCCCTGATTTCTACAAGCATAAAGCTGCAGCAATTTTTTATATTATTGCTAGCATGAATGTTGATTAAATGTCTAAAAGTGTTGACTATTCTGTTGTTGGAAACATTAAGGTCCAATTCAAAGTAGACTCTCATATTGTACTATGTCATATAATTCATATTAATAGTGACTTTGAACACCTTTTGTTAACAAATTATGTATTTAATACAAGAAAGAAGACAAAGAGATGACGCTGTTAAAAATTAAATGTATACAGGAAAGAAGAAAATAGAAAATATTCTCTCTGAGAGGTGAGAAGCGAAGAAATTCTCTCTGAGAGACAGCATGGTTAAAAGTATAACATAAACAATTTCTTATACAGTGGCTCACAGCTTATTTTTTGCAGTGCACTTTTTTATTTTTAAAGCTCTGTAAAAAAAAACTAACAGGAACTGAAAACAGAAGTTCATGTCATTAAAAAGGGAAACCTTATTATTTAATAAAAAAATTTCACTTATTTCAAAAATGTACATTTTAATATATTAAAACTAAAAAAAACAGAAAACACTCCTTTTTTTCATCTCACAGCTTATTGTATGCAGGCACGTAAGGTTTTCAGAAGATCAAAATAAAACTGAAAATTAACCAATTTAATATTTTGTGTGATAGCCTTTGTTATCTATTACAGAATCGACCAGTTTTTGTGTAATATCTGGCGAAATATTTGACCACTCCGTCAAAAGAACTTGTTTCAAATCGTTTTTGCTTGAAATTTTGTGTTTTTTTATGTTATTTTCTAATATCGACCATAAATTCTCTATAAGATTAAGGTCTGGCGACTGTGCTGGCGGTGTCATCAAATGTGGGCAGTTATATATCAGCCAAGTTTGCACAATACCCGATTTGTGCTTTGGATCGTTATCCTGGCAAAATCGAAAATCGGATTTTATACCCAGGTTCTCAGCGCTGTCCAACAATTTGTCCTTAAGTATCTGGAGGTACTTAAATTTATCCATGGTTGTTTCAATAAAAGTTAATCTTCCAGTACCAGCAGCCGACATACAGGCCCAAACCATAACACTGCCAACCCCATGCTTTACTGTTGCCTTACGGTTTTCTTTGTTGAGTTCTGTATTTGGTTTCCGCCACACATACGACATGCCATCGGAACCAAATAGGTTAAACTTAGATTCATCTGCAAAGATGACCAAATTCCAAAATGCAGATTCTTTTGAGACGTGCTTCTTGGGGAAATTTAGCCTCCATAGCCTATTTTTCGGGTTAATAAACGGTTTCTTGCGTGCAACTCGGCCATTAAAATCATGTTGGCGCAAGACGCGACGAACAGTTTCCACGCAACATTGTTTGCCCAGTTCAGCTTTAACTTTGAATGTCCATTTTGGAGCTGAGAGCTTTGGGTTCGCCCTTATTTTTCGCAAAATATGTCGCTCGTCATGTTCCGTAAAAAATTTATTTGGTGGTTTTCTGCCTTTGTTATGAACTTGATTTTCATGGATGAAGCGCTTAATGATTTTTTGAACTGTGGAAGCATTAATATTAACCATTTCTGCTATTTTTCGCTGTGAGTGGCCATTTTAAAAATGGTTTAAAACCAATTCTCGCTGCTCTATCGTTGTTCGCGGACTCATCTCAATTTTTCTTAATTGACACTTCATATAATCAAATCAGACTAACAATTCAACGCAAAACATTACTAGATTTAAAAAAAGGAATGAAAAAAAAAACAACAAAGTTGCATTCAAGTACCGTTACAGTAGAAAATAACTGCATAAAACAAGCTGTGAGATAAAATTAAGGACAGTTTTTTGTTTTTTTACTTTTAAATGGTTAAAACGTAAACTTTTGCAGAACATGATTTTTTTTTTGTTAAATAATAGCGTTTTGTCTTTAAGAGGATTCCAAGTTCTTTTTAAAGTTCCTTTTAGTTTTGTTTATACAGAGCTTTAAAAATAAAACAATGCACTGCATAAAATAAGCTGTGAGCCACTGTACATAGGAAACAAATGTGTAAAGTCATATTATTTTTTTTGTATGGAAATTACTAACAAAAATTTTATGCGTGCATAAAATAATATGAAATAGTACAAATATGACTGATATGCAACCACTTTGAATTGGCCCTAAATGTTGTTTCACTGTGTTATTGTTCTTGATTTCTTATTACTCTTTTTACCTCTTTGTTTTTTTTTTAAGATACCTTTTACATAAAATGTAAGTATATAATGAGGCATAAAACAGTGGTGATAAAATAACATCTGTTCTTTAAAAGGGTTTGTGAAATGTTGTGTAGATACATTAATTAAATGCATGAAAGCTTATATTATTTCAGACATAATAAATGTATGTGCAACGAAAAAAACACCTGAAATTATATTGTGTTTTTAATAAACCGTTTTTCACAATTCTGTCAATAAATACATACATACATACATATGCAGATACGAGTGTACTGAACCCATCCGAAATATCAACAAATATTTAAATTAACAATAATTTTTATACCCTTCACACAGTGAAAAAGGGTATATAAAGGTTTGTCATTCCGTGTGAAATTTCTACAATTTTGATTTCCGACCCCATAAAGTATATATTTTCTGAAAGCTTATAAATAGGGGAGTCGATTAAGCCCTGTCAGTCTAACCGTCTGTCCGTGTGTATGTTGAAATCAACTTTTTGAAGCCCCCCGCCATCACTTGGACTCGGGTGAGGTATTAAAATATCAGAAATATTCGGGAGTAGATCGGTATTGAAAATCAGAATCGGTACATAAACAACTGAGATATGAGCAAAAACCCACGACCACCTCGATTTTGTTTTCACAAAAACAACATTACAACAACAACATACATACATACAAACATGTATAGTGCTTAGAGTAAGCATGGCATCGAATCCCAGCTGAGCCAAAAAAATTTTTTTTATATATTTTTTTTTTATTTTTTATTTAATATATTATTTATATTTTTATTATTTTTTTTTAATTTTTTTTTTAAATATTTTTTTTTATTTTTTTTTGTTTTATATTTATTATATATATTTTAATTATTTTTAAAAAATTTTTTTTTTATTTTTTTTTTAAAATTTTTTTTTTTAATTTTTTTTTTTTAATTTTTTTTTTTTATTTTTTTTTTAACATACATACGTAAATTTATAATTTTACAATGGGATGTTTTTTTATATGTATGTTTTTTATATGTATGTACGTATATCATGGAATGGTGATACAAACTACTGTTATTGCATGACTACACGTTGTGAAGGGTATATAAGATTCGGCACGGCAGAATATAGCGCTCTTACTTGAAATCCATTTTGTAAATTTACTTAAGGTTATTAGCGAATTTTTTATTAAAAAACCTTAAACCTTTACTTAAAGATTTATGGGTATAAAACTATTGCAATGAAATTTGTATTTTTTTGCAAAAAGCGTCAACTGTAACAATGCTTTGACATTAATAATGTAAATAGAGTGCAACAAGTTGTCAACAAGCACTGGAGTAATTAACAGCTCAGATTATCGCAAAATTTTCTTAGCAAAAGTTTTATAATTTTTTCCCAGCTTTATTTATACCCTTAACCTGTGGTGCACAAGGGTATATATAGCTTTGACATTCCGTTTGTATCTACAATCTTCATTTCCGACCCCATAAAGTATATATATTCTGAAAGCCTATGAATAGAGGAGTCTATTAAGCCATGTCCGTCTGTTGATTGAAATCAACTTTAAGAAGCAACCATATGTTCCTTAGATCGGTGTATGGTATCAATCTTTTGGAAAGGTAGGTAGGTAAGGCTGGTGCAAAGTTACCCTCACACCTTCACTCGGAGACCATTACGGTCCATTGTGACGCCTTAATAGAGAGAATAATAGAAATATTTAGGATAGAAGAGAAAGAGAAGCAGACAATTCCAGAGTCTCCGGCGGGAATCGAACCCGCAACCCCCAAACAACTGACTTGTCCTTTACTGAGTAGTCCACAGGGGTACTCTAATCTTTTGAAAATATCCGGGAATTAATCGCTATTGAAATTCAGCTCAATCGTCCCATAACTTTCTGAGATATGAGCAAATAAACACGATTGCCTCTGTTTTTTCCCATATTTTTACCACCAAAATTAAAATTTTTCAGCCATAGAATAGTTTATAGGTACCTTTGTCACTATTTGTAGATATAATATGCCTCGAGAGATATTCGTGAAAAATTTTGGATAAAGCGGGCTCTAATCGGTAAAGTTATAGGTAAACATTTTTTAAAAATATATATTCTAAAAATTTACAAACGAAAATCAATTTTTTCCAGCTTCTAGACAACCGAGAGAATCAATATCGATATAGTCTAAAAGGATTTGACTAGCGCAATATAAGCACTATAAAAAAATTGAAATTCATGTTGGCCGCCACTACAGAATGGCGGACAATAAATTTATATATGGGTCAAATCTGGTATTTTAAAATGTAATTTATTTAACCCTCTCAATATTGGTATCAAATAAAAGGGCTTGACCAGTAGAATGCAGTAAATTATTAAAAAAGTGTAAAATCCAAGATGGCCATCCATCAATATGGGTATCAAATTAAAGGACTTGACTGGTTAAATACAGTTAACGACGTAAAAATTCAAAATCAAGGACGGCGTCGGAAATAATAAGGAAAAATGGCGTATAACATGAAATATGTACATGATGGTGGAGGGTATTTTAATATTCAGCACTCTTATTTGTTTTTATACCCTTCACACAGTGAAAAAGGGTATATATAGGTTTGTCATTCTGTGTGAAATTTCTACAATTTTGATTTCCGACCCCATAAAGTATATATTTTCTGAAAGCTTATGAATAGGGGAGTCGATTAAGCCCTGTCAGTCTGACCGTCTGTCCGTGTGTATGTTGAAATCAACTTTTTGAAGCCCCCCGACATCGCTTGGACTCGGGTGAGGTATTAAAATATCAGAAATATTCGGGAGTAGATCGGTATTGAAAATCAGAAACATCGGTACATAAACAACTGAGATATGAGCAAAAACCCACGACCACCTCGATTTTTTTTTCACAAAAACAACATTACAACAACAACATACATACATACAAACGTGTATACTGGTTAGAGAAAACATGGCATCGAATCCCAGCTGAGGAAAAAAAAATTTTTTTTATATTTTTTTTTTTTTTATTTTTTATTTAATATATTATTTATATTTTTATTATTTTTTTTTTCAATTTTTTTTTAATATTTTTTTTTGTTTTATATTTATTATATATATTTTAATTATTTTTTAAACATTTTTTTTTTTAATTTTTTTTTTAAATTTTTTTTTTTTAATTTTTTTAAACATACATACGTAAATTTATAATTTTACTGCCGTATTCATAAAAAATATTTTAGGTTTATTGAAGCCTTATTTGACAAATTTCTATGCAACATCAAATAAGCTTTTAATAAACCTAAAATATTTTTTATGAATACGGCCCTTACAATGGGATATTTTTATATATGTATGCTTTATATATGTATGTACGTATTTCATATGGGATGGTGATACAAACTACTGTTATTGCAAGACTACACGTTGTGAAGGGTATATAAGATTCGGCACGGCAGAATATAGCGCTTTTACTTGTTTTTATATTAAGGTGGTACATTAGGATTGTAATAACTGATATCTGCAAAAGTACTAAAAAATACAAAAACGGGGGCAAATGGCCTCTGGAGAAAAATATTAGTCTCCCAACATACATTGTAAGTTAGCAGTAGGTAGCTTGAATACAATCTCGCTTACTTTGTGAGCAGATAAAAGACGTCTTAAAGACTACTCCGTAAGTTAGCATTCATTAAACACAAAGTGTGGAAAACTTAAAAAGGTTTTTAAAATATATATGCATTTCTTTGCAAAGATTTGAAAACGTTTTACAATTTGTAAAAATTATGTTAATATGACATATTTTTTATTAATTTACATATAATATTGTCTGATCGTAGGATGTATCTTAACTAAATCACACGATTGTGTTAGGAGCTGAATCGTAGTCTTCTTAGCTAATTAATTTTTTAAAGACAGCTTTATAAGCAAACAGCTAGGAAAATCTCCAAATTATTATGCATTTGAATCAGAATTTAACCACTATCCCCTTGATTTCGATTTGCAAAATTATCTGTTCATATATTAGAGAGCTTTCGCACTTAGTTCATATATATGAGCAGTCAATGGAAAAAAGTGTTCATATTATCGCGAGTGCACTGTATGGTAAGTCAAAAAGTGGCTTTCGAAAAAAATATACGTGGTCTTGAGCAATCCAATTAATGTTCCTACTTTTTGTATTAAACGTTATTGGAATTTTAAGAAAAATATTTATAAAAACGAAATTGCAATCGAAAGTGAAAGTTTTCCTTAAATTTTGTATTGGATTCTAATAAGAATTCTATAATTTTCGATCGATATCGAATGCCGTAATTCGGCCACTGATTTTGTTGTGCATATTAAATTCTTTTTAAATTTGTTAACTTTATTATGTACATCTGAATGAAAACTGAGAGAGGGCAGTGCGATGCCTGTAAAACATCAACGGTTGATATACAATATTTTAATATTTTGTACTCTCTTTAAGGGCCGATGATGATTTTGAATAAAACAAATTATTTAGGAAATTATTGTCATTTCTTTTTATTATGAAAATATTGGTATGGAACAATATATCGGCCAAATGTCCGCCGCGACTTCGGCGGCACACCTCCATCCGATAGTTTAAATTTTCAATGGCAATGTTGATGTTCAATTGTTGGACACTGTGCTTCGTTCCCATATAACCAATGGACAAAAATATAAGGAGTCATCGGATATTTTTGAAATTTGGTACACTAGCATAAATAGCTTAGATAAGAAAAATATACATTTTTAACAAAATCTTTTTTCTTAAAAAAACTAAAACACCTACGAAAATTGTCCAATCGAAATATAATTTGCTACGTAAATTGATGTTTGTAATATATATATTTATGCCATTCGGATTATTAATGTGGAAAATACAAAAATATTAATGTGGAATATATAAAAATCAATGTGTGTTTGTATGTTTGTTTGTGCTTTATAGACGGTTAAACGGCTGGACCGATTTTATTGAAATTTTCACAGAATCTTTCTGTATATCTGGAAGGAACTATAGGCTATACTTTGGTTTGAAATTGTAAGTATTAAATATTATATACCACAAAAGTTAATGTAGCTAGAGTCTTCAAATTAAGTACGGTAAACTTTGACATCCACACTAACATTTGGGTAAAAAATGGGCGGACTTGCAATAGTAGGCGTGGCCACATGAATTAAATACTAAAATTCGTATATTTGGAAAACGATATCGATTAGAGTAGTAAAATTTTGCAAGAGCAACTTTGACACCCAAATAAACATTTAGGCAAGAAATAGGTGCATTATCAATAGTGGGCGTGGCACCTACAATATGAATTAAATACTAAAATTCGTATATTTGGAAAACGATATCGATTAGAGTAGAAAAATTTTGCAAAAGCAGCTTTGATATTCAAATAAACATTTATGGAAAAAATGGGTGCATTAACAATAGTAGGCGTGGCACCTACCATATGAATTAAATACTAAAATTCGTATATCTGGAAAACGATATCGATTAGAGTACTAAAACTTTGCAAAAGCAACTTTGATATTCAAATAAACATTTATAGAAAAAATGGGTGCATTAACAATAGTGGGCGTGGCACCTGCGATATAAATTAAATACCAAAATTTGGGGTGGCGAAGCACACCGGGTATTAGCTAGTCATTTATAAAAAAATATGTTAAAAAGGGTTGAAATGCTCTAACAAAAAAAAAAATATAAAGATAAAATAAATGATAAAAAAGAATATCCTACTAATATAATAAATGTGAATGTTTGGATATTTGTTACTCAATCACGCAAAAACGGCTGAACGGAACCAAATGAAATTCGGCACATAGATAGATAATAGATAGATGCCAACTCATCATAACACATCCTAAACGGGTTGTTTATGTTGTAAAAATTTTTATTTTTGTTGTTAATACTAAGTCTAGCTTTTATCCCGATAACTACGCAGACGAAGTCGCGGGCACAAGCTAGTGTTTTAATAAAAGAAACTTTTTTATTTGTATTCGATTTTAAAAATTTTGGATTTTGAAACAAAAATTGTCATAACTCAACTTAGTAATTATATGTATATTATCACATCTAAAATAAAAAACGTTTAAAGAAAGAGATATAAAGGAAATTTTATAAAACAGCATCATCGCTACTTGATTTTTTCCAAAACCAAGATTCGCTTAATGAAGAAGTCATCTCGTCTTCTATTATATCATCTTCGATCTCAGCACTTTCCTTAAGAACATATTTCTCAATTTCAGCGTCTATTACATTATTTTTAATCTTGATGTTCCTCTTTGATGATAATACTAGATTTGAAGACAGCAACAAATATGCCATTAAATCTTTATTTCTGTTTTCCCGAGACGTTTTAATGGTATGAGACAGTCGCACTTTCCTTACATATGGTTGGTTGGTTTATGGTTGGCTTCCAATGCTTCTTCAGACAAACACCGTGGAATAAAAAAGCTAATTAGTTTTTTATTAAATTTTTTGTAAGCAAAATGTGTAAATACCTATTGGTAAATTGAAAAACTTGATAACATCACATCCATGAACTAAAACCCCTAAAACCATGAACTAAACATTCTTAATATCAATGCAAAACTATCAATAAGTCGCTTATCAATTCCTGTTATTTCCACCGCTGCTGCACTGTTAGAAACAAATCGGCGAGACGTTTTTTTGTAATTAGTATTGCCAAATCCAGACACAACTTGCTATATTATTAATCCGGTTTTTTTTTAATTCCTTTTTTGTTTTCCAAAAACTGTTTGTTGTTTTCTTTATCTACCCGCCAAACTGTAATAGGGATTCGGTAAGCAATATGTAGCAAACATTCAAAGAATCTTATCCAAAAATTAAGCGTTGAAAGTCCATATTTGTAATTGTCCATATTTGGAGTTTTTGAAAGGTTTATGCTGCTTATCTTCTTCGGACTTGTATTGCAAACAAAAAACTTCCTTGACGAATTTGTATCGCTTAAAATATTTACAACTGCGCCATCTATAATTTTAAAATGCATTTCGTAATAAACTTCTACAACAGCACCTTTCATTTCAATAACATCACATTCTATGTTTTAAATTTTCTTATCAATTTTGTCGAAAAGTTTTTTCACTAGATCAGGCTTCCCCTTTTCTACAGCGTTGAAGATGGTGTTTTATTATCCCATATTCTTAAAAATATAAAAAATAATTTTTATTTAAATATTACTAAAATAGTAAATATGTATAAGTAAGTAAATACTCGAATGTACTTACTTTAGTGGCACAAATGCTATGAAAAGCATAAACTCATCTGTATGGTTTTCGTTTTAAAATTTTTTATTTGTAGCGGCTATGACCGGAGCTATCATCCATAGCCTACTTACAAACTAACGATATATTACTTAAATCTTCTTGAACATCACAAAGTTCAAATATACTTGTTGCTGTTCTATGCATTATCCTTTTTAAGTCCACTTCTACCGAAATTTCCGTTGTTAATATGGGTGGTACTAATTTTTTCTTTCCGGTTCGCAACGCATACAAAGATGGAAAACAATTTGGATGTAATTCATTAATTGCTTGCCACAAAACACTGTTTTTTAAAATGGCACTCAAACATTTATTAACCTCATATAGCACAGAAATAGATTTCATAAATTTGTTTGATTTGCTCTAAACGCCTTTTTAAATTATTAAAAATTTCAGTGGGCCTTAAAAAAAATAGAGCTAAATTTAAAAAATCCTTCGGGGATTTTGGTCTATTAATGGTATACATTAATTTTTTTAATTATTCACAATGATATTAAACACGACTCGTAATAATTGCTTAATATTTAAGCAAAAATCATGAATTTAGGCATTTAAAAAAACGAATTTTTTTTAAGTTGTGGTAAAAATTAGCCACTAATTTTTAAAAACTTTGTTAGATAAGAGTATAAACTTACAAAATAAGAAAAAAATATAATTTTATATAATTTTTTTTCTCATCAAACTTAAAAAATTTTTGGATTTTTAACAAAAAAAAATGTTTTTCGAAGCATTATTTTCGAACAGTTATTTTGTAAACATATACTAAATCCTTTATATTAGCTTAACCACAAATATAGCAAAGTGTTTGAAAATGAAATTTCGTACCAGTTTTTAAAAAAATGAATTTTTGAGAATAGTTTTTGTGAAACAACTGTTAAGTAATTTTTGCATAAAATTCTCTGAGTTTAGCACCCTCTCGTGGCGGCAAAAGCAAACAGAAAAAATATTTTTGTAAATATTTATTTGAGATACCTTCTTATCTTTCAAAAAATCTGTATTTAAACGCAATTTGAGAAAAACATTTTTTTTTTTATTTTTGTCTATGGGACGAAGCATAGTGCGATGATGAGTCGAGGTTGACAGCTCTTTTGACGCGAAAAACAGCAATGTTTTCCGTCCAACGAACTAAGAAGGCATTCACAGATGTTTACACGTTTCATACAGACCTGTGTTGCTGAAATTTAAATATTTTTCACAATTCTCCAGATTGTGGACGAATTTGAACGATTATGTTGATCAAAATAATCACGAAGTGCACGAAATGCATTTTGATTTGAACGCCCATTTTCATAATAAACCTGAATAACTTTAACGCGTTGTTGCATTGCGTATGTTTCCATTGTTCAAATTGAGTCTGAAATTAAGAAATGTCAAATGAAATGAAAAAAAAAACCACGTTTAGATGTGGTTAACATTCAACATCGGCCCTTTAATTTAACCACCCTTTACTTATATTGAAATATTAAATTATCTATCTGTTGATCTTTAAGTGTGTTTATAAAATTGCAGCAATCATTGTTCAAAACTATCTAAGTATCATCACATTTTAGTGGTTTGATTTTAATTCAAGTTGTATAAGTAATAAAATAATGAAAAGATAAAAAGGAAAACTTGTTTATGAATCTGGTTTTTTGATCCAAACTTATTCCCTACTGTGTCTATCTACGAAAGAAAAACGTTTCTGCAAAAGTATATTTTTTTTAATGCGTGTATGTATCATTACCCAGCAAAAAAAAAACATGACAAAGAAATGATTATGCAGAGATTCAACTGATGATAAAGTGAATAAATTTTTATCAAAATACTAATGATTTAAACATAAGCGTGTCATATAGAGATCTCGTGTTTATATAAATATATTAATGAATCGCACACCATTCTAATAAGTGCTTATAACTTATGATTATTAAATATATTAAAGTAATTCGATGTTTCATGAGTTAATGGCGTTTGTTTACATGAATTGTAATAGATAAGCTCTAAACCAGTGCTATTCAACCTTTTTGGCTCGTGTATCACTAAATTCACGACAAACTTTTCGCGTACCACCAAAAAAATATAATGTAAACAATTTTAAACGTTTGGAAATGTGTACAACAAATTCGTATTATTGTTCTCAGTTGTGCGTTTGTTTATTTCGAGGAAAACAAAACACACACATTTTAAATTAACAAGCATACCTACTCTTTTGTTTTTGGTTGAACGAATATTTTACTTTGCTCATTCGTTTATTGGTATGGTTATCATTCGCTTACGTTTGTTATTTTTTATTAAATGTAGATGACAGTGTTACTTAAATATAAAAATTCAAAATTTCACAAAAAAGGTATACTTTTAGGATGATTTTTCTTTTTGTTTCCAATTGCAAAATAGAAATCGTTAAAATTTTAAAATATTTCGCATACCACCTGGAACCATAGGTTAAATGTCACTGCTCTAAACACTTAGACGACATCAGACAGCAAGGAGCAATATGTCAAAAATAAAATCCATGTGCTTAAATAAAAACGATTATTTTGACGGCAGCACGACTGCACAACAGCATTTGCTGCTGCTGGCAACTTAGGCTATTTTATATATATATATATATATATATATATATATATATATATATATATACATATATATAAACTTATTTTTATACCCTTCACCTGTGGTGCACAAGGGTATATATAGCTTTGTCATTCCCTTTGTTATTTCTACAATTTTCATTTCCGACCCCATAAAGTATATATTTTCTGAAAGCTTATGAATAGAGGAGTCGATTAAACCCTGACCGTCTGTCCGTGTGTTGGTTGAAATCAATTTTTAGAAGCAACTATATGTTCCTCAGATCTGTGTGATCTTGGAAATATCCGGGAATGAATCGCTATTGAAATTCAGCGCAATCGGCCCATAACTTTCTGAGATATGAGCCAAAAACCACGACCACCTCGTTATATTTCACAATTATAATAACAACATACATACATATATACTTGTTAGAGAAACCTGGCATCGAATCCCAGCTGAGCCAAAAAAAAATTGTTTTTTGTTATTTTATATATTATTTATATTTTTATTATTTTTTTATATATTTTTTTTATTTTTTAAAAAATTTAAAAAAAAATTTTTTTTATTTGTTTTATTTATTTTTTTTTAATATATGTATATATAATAGATATTTATTTTTTAATTTTTTTTTATTTTTTTTTTTAAACACATGTACATACGTAAACTCAATTTATAATTTTACAATGGTATGTTTTTTTATGTATGTTTGTTACATGTATTTTACATGTATATTTTATATGAGATGAAGATGGAGGTGATACAAACAATTGTTATTGCATGACTACACGTTGTGAAGGGTATATAAAATTCGGCACGGCCGAATATAGCACTGTTACACGTTTATATTAAACATAAAAGAACATTACAAAAATACAATAAGAAATAAATTTATGTGTTTTTATAGTTTTTCGTGTTATTATTACATTTTTTATCAATAACTTTAATGTTATTTATTAAGAAACATATTTATATGCGGCATCCCAGAAATTTGTATTGCTAAAATACACATCAGCTGATTATTATATTGTTGCTGTCTTCAAAATAATTATGAAGCTGTCTTCAGAGCAGCATTTGAAGTTAGCAGCATTTGAAGCCATGAAGTTGTGAAGTCTGCTGTTGTCTAAGTGTTTAGAGCTATAGTTTGCATGTTTTACATTCGTTTTGAAGCATATCATTTACGACAAATTATTTCGCATTAAAGGAATCATGTATAACGAATCCTGTTACAGTATTGATATTAATATAGATGTCCTGAAAATGTAACTCAATTTGCACAACTTCTAAATTTATTTGCTGGGTAGCGCTCACTCCGTTCAATTTGCTTTAAAATGATATTTATGTGAATGATGCTTGTTTTTTATTTTTTTGCTCTGGTTTAATTCTGATAAACATGCACCTTGTATACGTGCTTCTAAATCGATTTCCGGTCTGGTATAAATAAATTCGCACACAAACAAAGCTACATCCATACATACATATGTGTGAGCATGTATCCACATGTTTTCATAAAGTATGTATATAAAATTAAGATTAAAATAATAATACAAGCTATTAACATTTTGCAAAAAAATTTAATTGTAGGCTAATTCTTATTAAAAAATTCAGTTCATTATGTAATTACATACATATGTATGTATGTAAAGAACGATTTAAGCCGAATTCACCCATATGCTTTTGTATAGAAAAAAATTTTCTTTTCGAGACAGAATTTTTAATAATATTTAATAAAATGTTCACATTGGAATGATAACAAGTAAGAGCACTATATTCGGCTGTGCCGAATCTTTTATACCCACCACCAATTTTGTGTACATTTAAAGCACAATATTTATTATTTTGTTAATCGCTATAGAATAATCTCTTTATAATAAAATATGTATCACTTTCTTTGTAGAGGGTGGTTAAATTTTAAGGGCCCATGTTGAAGGTGAACCACACCTAAACTTCAACTTTTTTCTTGCATTTCATTTGACATTTCTCAATCTCAGACTAACTCAATTTGAACCGCGGAAAGATACGCAATCGAGCAACGCTTTTAAATATTAAAGATTTTTATAAAAATGGGCGTTCAAATCAAATTGCATTTTGTGCACTTCGTGATTCTTTTGGTCAACATAATCGTTCGAATTCGTCCACAATCGTGAGAATTGTAAAAAATATTTAAATGTCTGCAAAGCAGGTCTGTATGAAATGTGAAAACATCTGTGAATGTCATCTTAGTTCGTTGAATGGGAAACATTGCTATTTTTCACGATAACGTGGCAAAAGAGCAAGCAACCTCGACTCATCATCGTGCCTAACAATTGAGCATCAACAGTGTCATTGAAGATTTGGACTATCGGATCAAGGTGTGCCGCCTAGGTTGGGGGGGCCATTTGG
This sequence comes from Phyto melanocephala, assembly GCA_941918925.1. Classification (NCBI taxonomy): domain Eukaryota; kingdom Metazoa; phylum Arthropoda; class Insecta; order Diptera; family Rhinophoridae; genus Phyto; species Phyto melanocephala. The sequence goes on from OW799235.1 coordinate 57,437,998, forward strand.
CCGATATTTTGTTCCATACATAATTGAAGCATACAAATATTATCATTATAAAAATAAATGATAATAATTTCATAATAATTTTATTCAAAATCAACAAAGTCCCTTAAAATTACACCACCCATTATAACTTCGGTATGCTAGTAAAATGTTTTCGTAAATTTAGTCTTTCAATGAAAGTGGCCGTTAAAATACGCGTGTCAATAAAGTTTCTGCTAATAAACATAACTTAGATATTTCAATATAGTCCTTTAGTATTCCAAAATCTTTATTCATAGAGAATTTACATGAATTTAAGAGGAAAGTTTTATCTACGAAATAGTGCTAATTTATTTTTGTTATCTTATGTTCTCCTGAAGTTATGCTCTATTAAAAATGGGAGTTTAGGAAAATTTTGACCTAAGTAAAAAAAAAATTATCTCTAAACATTATAAACAATTTATTTTTATGTACTAATGGCTAACAAATTTTAAAATTATACAAAACTTATTTCGTTTGAAAATCTTTTAAAAGCAAAATGTGAAAAAAAGAAGATAGAAGAAGAATCAAAATCTAATAAATTTCCCGTTTTAGCAAAATGAATCACCCTGTGGCCCTTAAAATTTAACCACCCTTTACAAAAGAATAGATAGTTAAAAATATAATTTGACTAAAAAATGTATTTTAAATATTCAAATACATATTTTAAATCTACTGATGCACATTTTTTTTTTATATTTTTAAATCTATAACCTCATAAAACTGTGGGAACAAATATGTATGTTTAGAGTTGGGCACAAATTGTTACTCTAGCTAATTTTTTGTCAACAACCTCGGTCATTTTCGTTTTCAGGAACCCTCATTAAAAATCCCTTGTGGAATGAAAAAGGTTGTTAGCATGCCATCTAGTAGTTGCTAGTAGAGTCAAATATCTTATCATCTTTATCTTACATTTAGGTACAGTACAATAAATGGCGCAGTGTAAGATGAATAAATGCTAATATATATGACTAATATATTTTTATAAAAATTTAAAGAAAAAAGTGTGCGTGGCACATCTATTTTCCGTTATAACGAAGACTTTGACCAAAAAGCCATGTTTGGAAAATTTCAGAATCGTACATATAGTTTTGTCAGTTTTATAACGTTTTAAATTTGAAATATACACTGTGCGGTATAAATTTTCGTACATTTTTATCTATAACTCTTCCTAATTCATATATTTAAGCGATTTTCAGGGAAAAATATTCCTTTGACTCGATAAATATATATTCGAAGTTTCATGACTCTACGTTTATGCGTCTGGACACAATTCAATTTTATTCGATGTGCGAAGGACACGATTTTTTCGACATACTCTTGCTTTACGAGCTATTACTCTCTTCCTAATATTCCGATTTAGCCCATTTTCAATACCAAACAAAACTTGTCTATAAGAAAGATTCTGGCAAAATTTGAGCCCCCTAGCTTTTTCGGTGCGACCTCTATCGTACTTTCAACAGACGGACGGACATAGCTAGTTCGTCATGAAATCAAACCCCGATTCAGAATATATATACTTTATGGGGTCTAAAATGATATTTCGATGTGTTACGAACGGAATGACAAAATGAATATACCCCCACCATTTTTTTGGTGTCGGGTTTAAAAACTTGAAAGTATAAATTATGAAAACAATAAGTATTGATAGAGTAGTCAGCAAATTTTTGTGTTAAACTAGCAACCGTTATTAAAAATAGTTATAAGTTGATTATGTATTTTATATTATTTATTATAATATAATTACCGTACTAATTTTTTGAATTCTTATATGATTTATGTGACATAAAGTACATACTTTTTACAAAATTATATTATCTTCAGAATTAATATATAAAGTTTCAAGTTGATTGATTGTATTGAATATACATATAAAAAATTAGATTGAAATACCTATGTAACATTCTTTTAATATTGTATTTGGAGATATATTTAATATGCAAAAACTTTTCAATTTCACACAACAACAGTTGACACCATGATGTATTTAGTATTTTCATAAGTATATAGTAATGTTCATATTGATAGCACCATAATTTATAATTTAAAGGGTTATAAATATATAGAACTTCTGTTTTATTTATTTTTTTACCCACCACTGAAAAAATGGTTACGGGTCATTCTATTTATAGCACATCGATATATCCATTTTAGACCCCATAAAGCATATATATTTTGAGTCCTGTTTTAATTTTAGGACGATCTAGCTATGTCCGCCCGTTTGCTGAAAGCACGTAGAGCTCGAACCGAAAAAGTTGGGGGATACAATTTTGCCATATTTTTTAAACACAAAATTTGTTTAGTATTAAAAATGGGCTAAATCGATATATTCGGAAGAGAGTTATAGCTCGTAATTCAAGAGTAGATAAAAAAGCAATCAATTTCCTTCCTGCATCGAATAAAATGCGATTGTGTCTTAACGCATTAACGTAGAGCGATAAAATTTCATAAGTGTATTTCCTGAGTAAAATTTATCCTGAACATTTATCAAATCTATACATTACGAAAGGAGTTATAGATCGAAATATACAAAAATTTATACCGCACAGTGACTTTTTCGGTACATTTAATAATAAAAACGTAATTAAATTGCCAAATTAGAGGAACGATTCTGAAATCTTGCAAACATTGCTTTTTGACCAACTGAATAACGGAAAATTAAGGTGACACGCTTACTTTAACGCCCACCTCCCATATAACGCTTATAAAATTTCTCTATGAAAAAAAAATTGTAAGAATAAAGGACTATATTGAGGTATCTAAGTTGAATTTAACAGAAACTACCTTCTCACATATTCTACTATCAATAAAATTTAAAAGCGACGGAATTAGATGTGTGATGATGAAGTTTTGCATACATAAATTTCGCAGCAATATATGTAAGTATAATTTCAAAAAATAAAGGTGACACGCCCACCTTTCATATAACGCTATATTTTAAATTATATAATTTCTTTATGGACAAAGATTTTGAAAGAATAAAGGACTCTATATTTGAATATTTAAGTTGAAGTTATTATTATAAGCAGAAACTAATTCAACGCCTAGTTCTCACATAGATTACTGTTAATGAAATTTAAAAGCTCACAAAACCGGTAGAATTAGATAGATGTATGATGATAATTTTCGCTTTCTAATTGATTTTAATAAAAAATAAATAAGTTTATGGCAGTTTGTTTTAAAATAAGAAAAAAGTGAAGGTTCTCCAAAATCTTAATTGCTTTAAAATAATTTGATGTATAGGCGTTGCTTTCATTCGTTATAAACGGTGGTTAAATTTTAAGGGCCGATGTTGAATGTGAACCTCGCCTAAACGTCAAATTTGTTTTTGCATTTCATTTGACATTTTTCAATTTGAACCATGGAAAGATACGCAATGCAGCAACGCGTTAAAGTTATTCAGGCTTATTATGAAAATGGGCGCTCAAATCAAAATGCATTTCGTGCACTTCGTGATTCTTCTGGTCAACATAATCGTTCAAATTCGTCCACAATCGAGAGAATTGTTAAAAATATTTAAATTTCAGCAAAGCAGGTCTGTATGAACATCAACATTGTCATTGAAAATTTGGATCATCTGATGGTGGTGTGCCGCAGAGGTCGCGCGGCCATTTGGCCGATATTTTGTTCCATACATAATTAAACAATACCAATATTATCATAATAAAAGAAATAACAATAATATCCTAAACAATTTGTGCTTTATTCAAAATCAACATCGGCCCTTAAAATTTAACCACCCTTTATAAAGGGTGTTTGTTTTAAAACATTTGCAAAGTTCAAAATTATGTTGATAAAGTTGGCCGTACACTACCCAATATAAAGTATTGTTGCAAGGCAGTTTAAACATATACATATATATATATATATATCTATCGGGTGTCCCAACTATGCAATTTTTAAATAAAACCCAGATATTTAAAAAAAAATCGTGAAACTTTTTTATATCGTAAAGTAAACAGAATGAGGTTATGTATGGAACAATATATCGTGCAGATGGCCGCCGCGGCTTTGCTGGCACACACGCGATCTTTTAATGAAATTTTCAATGACCTTTTTGCATAAATGCTGCGGTATTTCATTAATGCAGCGTCCAATTTCCTCTTTTAAGGCTTGAGTCGTCGTCAGCTTATTCGCGTAAACCATCGACTTCAAAAAACCCCAAAGAAAAAAATCACACGATCTAGGCGGCCAATTCTGGTCTCCAAAACGCGAAATAACACGACCGGGAAATGACTGATGCAGCAATTAAATTGTTTCTCTGGCTGTATGACATGTGGCGCCATCTTGTTGAAACCACATGGCCTCCACGTTCATTTCTTCAATTCTAGGCAAGAAAAAACTGGTTATAATATCACGATACCGAACACCTTTGACTGTTTGCGCTTGACCTGCCTCATTTTCATAAAAAAAGGTCCAATGATTCCTCCAGCCCAAAAACCACACCACACAGTGACACGTTGAGGATGCATTTGCTTCTCGTGAATCACTCGATGATTTTCCTCACCCCAAATGCGACAATTCTGCCTATTGACGAAGCCATCAAGATGGAAATGGGATGATCGCAATTTGCGAACTGTAGCCGCAAAACTTTTACCATTTTGGTAAAACAATTTCACAATGACAATGCGTTGTTCATTCGTGTAGCGTTCCATTTTTACTAACCTCGTACCTTCTACTAGCAAACAATAACAATTGTTCAAATGTCAAACAATGACACTTCGAATGGCGCCAAATTTAAAAATGGCGTTCTAGTTGGGACACCCGATATATATACATATATAAGGGTCATTTCGCCTCAAGTGTACCAACTTTTGAAATCGATGTCTTTCGATCGGGATGAAATTTGCACCAACACTAGTCCTATAGCTCAGATACAAATTTTTAATAAGATCGGTCAAGAACTCTCTGAGATATAGGGGGTCAAAATTTGACATTTTGGCCAAGTAGGTGTTTCTTCTCATCCCTGTAACTTATTACCTATAGCTCTCAGCAAAATTTGTCTTAAATAGTTTAGAGAGCTATTTCTTTAATCTTTTCAAAAAAAATTTTTTATATATTTTTTTTTAAAAATAAATTTATTTTTATTTTTTTTTTTAATTGGCCCTTTTTTCTCGATCGGAAGACATCGATTTCAAAAGTTGGTACACTTGAGGCAAAATGACCCATATATATGTATATATGTATATGAGTTATTTCGCTTCAAGTGATCGATCGGGATGATTTGCACCAAAGTTATTCCTGAATAGGAGCTTAAAGAAAACTTTTTAACAAGATCTCATCCCTGCAACTTTTTACCATTGCTCTGAAATAGTTAAGATAGCTATTTCTAAAATAACACTGCTCAGCAGCAAAATCTCCCATTAAATAAAACTATGGATTTTGATGCGCTAAACTCAAATCCGTTGACAGTTTTTTTCTATCAGATCGGGATTTTTTTTATGGGCGTGGCAAATTTTTTCCCCTAAATTACTCAGGTACGGAGACATATTTCATCCTAACTCGAGAACCAGTCATCCGATTTTGTGTAACAAAATTGTATTTATTTTAGTCGAAAAAAATTTTTCTCTATCTTCTATCGTTTTGGAATTATTCAAAAATTAATGGAGAAAAAAAATTTTTACGTGCAAAATTCGTAATATTTTTCAATTTATAAATGGAATTAAAAAAATATATATAGCAAATATTCAACATTTTGCACTTTTTTCTGAGAACTACTTATCTTAAAAATAAAAAAAGCCATACACCATAAAAAATGGTTAAAAATGCGGATTTATGGTAAATTTACCGCAGGTACCCAATATTGACCAAATATGTGTAATGCAGCAAACAACGTCAGGGTGGGTGCACTACAGCGCCTTGTATCATCAATGAATGGCAACTTTTTACTTCTATAAATTTTCGTACAACAAAAACAAATACAAGCAAAAAAATTTGCCATATTGTAATTTTGTAGCAACGCTTCGCATAAAGCACCCACCCAGTCGTCACCCGTAGATAACTTCAAATTACAATAAAAAATTAAAATATTTACAGCCTATTTTATTTAAAACAACACAAAACTTTTGTTAATAATTATTAATTTTTATTTAGGAAACATTGTTAAAATAAAAAAAAAGTAGCTTCAGCTGTTCCGTTGTACGCGGAGATACAACTTTAGTTTTCTTTAATTTATAATTTTTTTTATTAATATTATCAGTTTGAGATTCTTGCCAAATCGATCAACAAAAAGCTGCAAGCATTCCTTCCGATGGGTGTCCATTATAACGCTTCTCTATATGTAACATATCTTGATGGAACCTTTTACCATGTTCGTCTGATACAGCTCCAAGATTATCCGGAAAAAAATCTAGATGCGAGTCTAAAAATTTTAAGGGACATGTTACACTTTAGAGCTTTGTAGGCAGAAAATAGTTCTTCGATGATTTCATGGTTGTTTTAAGCTTTTCTGTTTCCAAAAAAATTGTGGCACACATTCACAAAAGCTGTCCATGCTCTTTCTTCCACATCGTTAAATTTCGTTCTAAAGACCACGTCCTTCATAAGCTGTCGTATTTGTGCACCTACAAATATGCCTTCTTTTACTTTATCATCGCTGATTCTAGGAAATTTGCTCTTAATGTATACACGCAAAGAAAAAATATGGTTGTGGTAACCATAATCGAAGAGCAACATACTATGATTGAATTGTATGATTATGTTTAAAATTATAATGGTTACCAGTTATCATTATTATGTTTAATTTAAGTATCATTCAATAATCATATATATGGCTACAATTGAAATCGACAATATTTGCTTTGTTAATGCAAATTATTGTCTTTTGCTGTAACATACACATATTGATTGTACTTACCAATTTAATTGCAATTTTTTACCAATATTTTTTTTACATTTTCTCGTTTATTTTTAAATTTATTTTAATTTTTCAAAATTTTTGTTCCTTTTTTTGACATCTCAAACTTTTAAAATAATAAAAAATTTATTCAGCAAGAAGAAGAACAGTTGAAATCAAATTATTATTTAAAAAAATCATAGCTTGATTATTTTGTAATCATACTGTTGTCTCACTTATTATTTAATGATTATTTTTAATTTTTAATGATTTTGAATATAATGTTATTTTTGTCAAATTAATTTTTTTAAATCATACTATTTTTAAATGATAACCATTTTGAAATTTTTACGAAAAGTAGTCATTAGATGATACAATTCAAACAAATGCTTGACTATCGTGACAAAATATATGATGAAATGAAACAAAAATTACTATTACTTGTTTTCGACAACCAAATATTGTTTTAGAAAAAATAAAATGACCGTCGTGATCATGTCGTAACCATGGTTTTTATTTGCGTGTAGAAAGCCTTCACCGTCCTTGTTCATTGCTTTAACAAAATTTTTCCTTTTTTTAGGCCTAGCTTTATATGAAGAGGAGGCAGAAGAATTTGTTTTTTTTTTTATTTTCTTTTTTGTAGTGTTTTTCTTTCGCGCGGCTATCCCATTCACAAAAGAAGCAACAAAACTTAGTATATCCACTTTGCAATTCATTTAACATTGCTACGACTTTCAAATCTGCACATACGTTCCATGAGTAATGTGAATATTTAATTTTTTGTAGTATCATCTTCATGCTACAATAGTATTCTTTCATATTTCTTACATACGCGAGTGGGACCGATGGAAATTTGTTGCCATTGTAAAGTAAAACGGCTTTCAAACTTGTCTTGTATAAATCAACAAAAGTCGCCAATCCTCAGATTTATGAATGAAGAACAGTTGTCGCAAAAGTCCATCAGCATTCTCACAAAATACCAAACCTTTCTCTCTGCTGAAATAACTCAAAAAAGGTTGTTCTCTATTTCGAAAGTACGAGACGTTAAAGTCCTTTTGCACAAAATTCTATTCTTTTTGAGATGCAAGAAGCTCACACTTGTTTTTTGAGAGACCCAATTTACGAACTATATTATTCATATCAGTTTGATTCGGAAAGTAAGGTTTACTCGTTAGACTTCCAAATGAATGCGAAGAAATGCCCATGCTGGAGTAAGTGGATTCCGTTGATGCAGAAAGCCCATCGTCTGTAGGAGGCAATGGAGGTAAAAATTTTCTTGTAAACTGATCGTTTGACGCATGAAGTATTTGGATATATAACTTTATTTTTGGTTTTTTTCGTAGACCCACGTGTTTTAGTATGGCAAAAGTATCAATCATTTTGATGTGATTCACTCCAAATCGCTGGCTTTATAAACGGCAAAGACTTATGACTTCCTTTTGAACAACCTCTTAAATAACTTGCACAGCTACTACAACACATTTATGACCGCCAATTTTTATCTCTATCATCGATAGGAAACTCAAAATAACCGCGATAAGCATTTTTAATCTTGGAAGATATTGTCTCCCGTTGAGAACTTAAAGTTAGATTGCCACATACGTAACAAAATAAATTTGGAGGTTTGTTACAAATCCTTGACATTTTGTAATATGAAAGCGTTTGTGGATTCTTCAATTGCTTTATTTCTTTACACAATAACAAAGTATACTATAAGATCTATTTACTGTTGCCGATTTAAACCGCACGATATTCAAATTAATAGTGACTCACTTATTGCCCATTAGGTTCTATACATACAATAAATACTAGAATCTACCCTAATGTTCTTAATTTGAAATCACAGGTAATTGAAAAATACTGCTATAAATATTAATTCCAAGAACCATGCAAAATGTCGTTGTACTTTAGTTCCATTACCTGCTCACCTAACGAAATGCTATATCATATGTAAGGCTGGTTGCATTACAATGTTGGGTACCTGCGGTAAAGCTGGAGTTACATACCATGCGTTCTATCCGTTGTTCCGTTTTATGCATCTGTCAAAAAGTAGAATCAGTGTAATTGTATGTGACAAGTTACACGGCAAAACGCAAAGAATGCATAAACGTATCAACGCAGCAAAGTAGGTTTACTTTCTACTTTTGTATCCGTCGCAGAAAAGGTGAAAAAATGTCAGCTGTTGTTGATAGCCATGGATGACAAATAATATTTTTTGTCGATGTTATCGATAAATCTGATTGTCTGGTGGATTTATTTTTTCCATTTTTTTTATATTAAAAAATGTTTTTAATAAAAGAAAAAGCATTCGAAATAAAGTTTACAATTACTTTTAAGAAAAACATACATAAAAACCAATTTTAAACACAATTTTTTCATTACCAAAATTTTTATTCTACTTATCGATAACTATTATGTGCTAAGTGTCATCTCTGTTTGTTTATTATTAAAAGAAAACAAGTGCAATGGAGGAGATGCTTATTGATGCTAGTGTTATTTTTGAACTTTTTGTAGCACAAAATATCATGTACATACATAAACTAAAAGAATTCCATAAATTCCCTTAAATGGTCAATTTTACTTTCCATTTTGGCAAAATTGTTTTTAGTTAATAAAAATATAAACACAACAGCTGATTAAAACATAAGAGTTGATGCCAAGGCATATTTATTCATCAGGTACTCTTGATTCGTCAGCTGATTATTTTTTTCTTCACTTATTTTAAGTTGCAGCTGTCAAAATGCATAAATAAAAAACAAATTTCTCTCTTTTCTAATTTATTTCAAATGTCAAACTTTATATAAAAAAAATATAAACAAAAAAATTCTCCGAACTGCAATTACCTGATGAATAAATATGCCTTGAGTTGATGCATAAAACGCATTGTGTGTAACTTAAGTTTAGATACGTATAAAAAGGTGAAAAAGTATCAAACGCAACAACGCATGAACGGATGGTATGTAACTCCACCTTAAATTGACAATAAAATCTGCATTTTTTAACCGATTTATGGTTTATGGCTTTTTTATTTTTAAGATAGGTAGCTCTCAGATAAAAGTGCAAAATGTTGAATATTTGCTTTATATTTTTTTTAATTCCATTTTTAAATTGAAAAATATTACGAATTTTGCAGGAAAATTTTTTTTTCTCCATTAATTTCTAAATAATTCCAAAACGATAAGAGATAGAGAAAATTTTCAGATACCCAGTTATTTGTTTGTTTTGGTCCACCTGATGAACATTTCCAGCTTATCTTCTTTTTCAGAATAGGATATGATATTATAAATTGTCACTATTTTTAAAGAAAACATTTAAGACATGCCCTTGGCTGATGTGCCCCTATAATAATTAAATTACATTAATTGAATAATTTTTTGCAAACTTTTTCAACAAATCCCGCTAAATGTAACTTCAAAATCGAAGGAAAAGATCTAGATTTTTTTTACGAAGTTAAAATTTTTGCGATGAATCGCTAACTTTTCTCATAAATTCTAAATTTTGTTTAAAATTTTGGAGATAAACCATTAAAATGTAGTAAAATCCGCTTTTACACTTGAGTAACTGAAAGACAAACAGGCGAAATTTGATCACAAGGAAACAAAGAGGAAGAAAGTGTGTGTAAATTACGACTACCTGGGTCCAACATATTTTTTTGTACTTTCCCAACTATATGAAATCTTTTCCAGGCTTCACATAATTTTTCTTAATTTTCCGAAGAGGATTTAAGCAATAATGAATGCTGTAAAGTTTTTGCATGCATCTCTGTGACTGCTGTTTCAGCATGATAACATTTTTTCTTAGCTTTTTGAACATAAGTGTAGGAGGGAAAAAGATGTTTGCATTTTGCGTTCAGTTTTTACCAATTAACATCGTATTGATGTTTCGACAAATTAACATCTACCATTAACGATAAGACCTCATCGGGAGAAAGCCTCCTTAAAGGCACAGGCTCTGAGCTAGGTAAGTAAGGCCGGTGTGAAGCAACCCTCACACCCTCACCCAGAGACCAATAAGGTCCATTGTGACGCCTTAAAAGTAATAAAAGAGATAAGAAATTATAATTAAAAACGAAAGAAGAGAATGGGAGAAAGAAATAAGACAGAAAAAGGAGAAGTGGACAACAAACTAATGCCAAAAAAGAGCCAAGACCCTACGAACGACCCATTCCCGGTCTAAAGTCACGAAGCCAGGTCATTCCCATTACGAATCCTATCAGATTCTCGAGTCCACAGCTCGAGACGTCCCCTAATTCGCCAAGAAATCTGCTACCTAGCCATCTCAACCTGCTAATCTGCAGTCTGGGACATTAGCACAGAACGTGCTCAACTGTCTTTAACTTCTCTGGCACCTTGCACAGCCTGCAAAAATCCGAGAGGCTCCGCCCCATTCTCACCGCCACCCTGCCCAACATGCAGTGGCCCGTAATCATCCCTATCATGGTCCTCACGCAGACGCTATCTCTGGCCAGAAGCAAATCCAAATCAGATTTACTGAGTATCGGCCACAGCGTCCGTGATACTCTGCAGTCCGTTCGGTTACTCCAGTCCCGATTAGTCTCGCTAAAAACCCATTCCTTGATCCTACCAAAATAGAAACCCAAAGGAGGCCTAACCGCCTCCACCCTATCAGGATCCACTACTTCCGAGCCCAGCCTCGCCAACTCATTGCCGCTTTTGTTGGAGTGACCCGGAACCCAGCATAGTCTCAACCTGTATTCCCTTAAAATCTCTCGTAGAGCTCTCCTACAGTCATCGACCAGCCCGGAATTCACATAATAGCCCCTCATGGCACTAAGAGCTGCCTGGCTATCCACATATATAGCGACCTCCGAGCCCGTAACAATGTTACCCCTAACCGTCTTACTGCCCTCTTGATCCCTAGAACCTCCGCCTGAAACACACTACAGTAGTCAGGAAGTCTGTATGATTTTCTGATATCCAGATCCTCAATATAAACCCCAGCACCAGTGCCCCCCATCTTCGAGCCATCAGTAAAGACAGCAACGCCACTAAACATTCTGCTCTTGCCTACCCAGTACTCTCTTACTGGCATGACCACTCTTGGCAGTCTCCCAAAATCGACCCTAGCACCCACATAATCCGTGAAGCCGGGCAAGGCACCTGTCATGCCGATCGAAACACACCTCTGAGCCTTAGACAGAAGGTTCCTCCGACTAGCCAGCCCCAATGCCTCCCACCATTCATATGTAAGAATTGGTCTGACCGCCGAAGTATAAAGCCATCCTACTACTGACGGCCGAAGTCTCCAACTCCTACCTATCGATGATCAGCAAGCATAGTAGGCATTGAGACCCCTTTTCAACCTTTCCTGAGTGTTCCTCCCCCAGGACCGGTAGCCTCAATCCTACCACCTTTTACCTTCTAGTAAAAAGAACCAACTCTGTCTTTTTCGGATTGACTCCCAAACCTTTATCATTAGCCCAAGATGACAGATCGTCCAACGCCCCTTGCATGACTTCGTCAATTGTCGGCAGAAACTTGCCCGATACCAATATAACTACATCATCCGCATAGGCCACGACTTTCTGTCCCATCCTGTGGGGCTCCTCTGGTCACCAGTTTCCGTAGGCGTTCGTTTCCCCAGTCCTAATGAATAACTCTGCTTCTGAGCATCAGTGCCTGACCTATAGCCTCTATTCTCAAATTATTAAAGGCGCCCTCTATATCCAGGAATGCCGCCAGGGTGTATTCCCTGTTCCGCAACCCCTGCTCTATGTAACCGACCACATCATGCAGCGCACTCTCGACAAACCTGCCCTTAAGATATGCGTGTTGAGCACCACTGATTATGCCAGTATCAATTCTCGTCCTCAGATGTCATCTCTACACTGATCTTCAGTGTTTAAAAAACTGCAGTCGAAATAGTAAAAGTCGTAAGATTGTGCTATAAATTCGACTTAGCAGTTTTTCATTGGGCAAACACAAACTGTTGCTTCACTTCTAGTACTTCTTCAACTACTAACAGTCGCAGTTAAAGCACAAACAAAAAACGAAAAATGATACACTACAAAGAACTTCTGCAATCAACATGTTCGAACAGTTTTTGTCAGCATTAAAAAACTTCTTATTTGTTTGATTGCTATTGCTTATGCTTAGGCTTCTGATTTTTTAAATGCAATCAGTCGCAGTTAAAGCACAAACAAAAAACGAAAAATGATACACTACAAAGAACTCCTGCAATCGACATGTTCGAACAGTTTTTGGCAGCATTGAAAAACTTCTTATTTGTTTGATTGCTTCTGCTTAGGTTTCTGATTTTTATACCCGCCACCAAAAAAATGGTGGGGGTATATTAATTTTGTCATTCCGTTTGTAACACATCGAAATATCATTTTAGACCCCATAAAGCATATATATTCTGAATCAGGGTTTGATTTGATGACGATCTAGCTATGTCCGTCCGTCTGTTGAAAGCACGATACAGGTCGCACCGAAAAAGCTAGGGGGCTCAGAATCATTCTTATAGACAAGGTTTGTTTGGTATTGAAAATGGGCTAAATCGGAATATTAGGAAGAGAGTTATAGCTCGTAAAGCAAGAGTAGGTCGAAAAAACCGTGTCCTTCGAACATCGAATAAAATGCAATTGTGTCCAAACGCATTAACGTAAACTCATGAAACTTCGAATATATATTTCCTGAGTAAAAACAATATTTCCCACCGAAAATTATCTAAATCTATGCATTAGGAGAGGAGTTATCGATCAAAATGTACGAAAATTTATACCGCACAGTGTATTTTTCGGTATATTTAAAAACAAAAACGTCATAAAAGCAACAAAATTGGACGTACGACTCTGAAAAATTGCACACTTTGTTTTTTGGTGAAACGCTTTTTTGTAACGGAAAATCAATGTGCCACGCCCACTTTTACGTCCACCACCCATATAACGTTTTACCCAAAATTAATATAATTTCTCTATAAATATAGATTTTGGAATAATAAAGGACTATATTGAAACATCTAGGTTGTACTCATTAGCAAAAACAACTTTGACACGCCTACTATAACGCCCACTTTTCACGTTATCTACCGTTAATGAAATTTAAAAGCTCATAAAACCGCCAAAATTAGAGGTATGATGATCAAATTTGCTACGTATATCCCCCTAGGCAATTTCATTACTGTGCCAGAAAATTAAGGTGCCACGCCCACCTCCCATATAACGTTTAACCTAAAATTCATATAATTTCTCTATTAATAAAGATTTTAGAATAATAAAGGTCTATATTGAAACATCTATATAGACATGTAGGGGGAATATCGAAGCAGACCACTACTCTCACGGGTCCCTTTTCGACCCCCTTCGCTCCTCAGTGATTTCGTGTCTACCGATCAGTATACCTTCAATCACTGAGTCCCTAGCCACAACCGGCGTTTGCTCTGGACTAGGAAAACGATTTCACACTGCCGACTGGTGATTGTCGACAATCCTCATCGCACAGTCCTTTGTAATCGCCAGCATCTCCCTCAGACTAAGGTCCCCCATCGCACTCACACTTAAAGTGTGCTTGCCTGTGACCCTTAATCTTCCGCTCGCCAACGCCGGACACTCGCATACTACATGCGCTACCGTCTCGGCATCCTCCAGGCACATTCTACAAATATCATCATCCACGATCTGCATCCTCTTCAGATGATATTTGAAGTTACCATGTCCTGTAATCAACGCAGTGATCCAGCTCATCATATTCCGATTAAAACCGAGTATCTTCACTGCACCCCTGCCAAGTGGCTCCCTGAGCACCATTCGGGCCTGTCTACACGTGGTTCCCTCCATCCACCTTCGCAAGTTTATAGAGTTCACCCATTGAAAGATCCTCGCCCGCACTAAACCATTACCCAGAGCAGTGTTGGGTTCCGGTCCGCAGAATGCAGCCTCAGACCCCTTCTTCGCAAGTTCGTCAGCAGCCTCATTCCCAGCTATGCCCACGTGGCTCTTAACCCACATCAGCGTTACCTCATTTGTAGAGGAACACCTATTGAGATTTAGAACACACTCAAGCACCAAAGAGGAGTTCACATCTATCCGCTGCATACGTTTTATAACCGGCTGGTTGTCAAGTGCAATAAGAATTCTCTTCCCATACATTCGACATTCCAACAGGTTGTCCAACGCGTGCAGCAAACCAAGCATTTCTGCCTGATAGACTGACACGTACTCGCCCAGATTCAGGGTGCAGGATAAGTTCAACTCAGATGAGTACACACCAGCACCTGCCCTTTGAAACATCTAAGTTGTACTCATTCGCAAAAACAACTTTGACACGCCCACTTTTCACGTTATCTACCGTTAATAAAATTTAAAAGCTCATAAAACCGCCAAAATTAGAGGTACAATGGTCAAATTTGCTACGTATATCCCCCTAAGCAATGTAATTGTGGTGCCAAAAAGTTTAGGTGCCACGCCCACCTCCCATATAACGTTTTACCAAAAATGCATATAATTTCTTTATTAACAAAGATTTTGGAATAATAAAGAACTATATTGAAATGTCTAAGTTGTATTTATTAGCAGAAACTTTATTGACACGCCCACTTTCGTTGAAAGACTACATTAACAAAAGCATTTTAGTAGCATATCGAACTTATAAAGGGTGGTTAAATTTTAAGGGCCGATGTTGAATTTAAATAAAACACAAATTATTTATAAAATTATTATTTGATTTTGTAATGATAATATTTGTATGGTTCAATTATGTATTTAACAAAATATCGGCCAAATGGTCGATGGCGCCACTCCTCTATCTGATGGTCCAAATTTTCAATGACAATGTTGATGGTCAATTGTTGGGCATGATGATGAGTCGATGTTGACTACTCTTTTGCCACACTATCGCAAAAAACAGCAATGGTTCCCATTCAACGAACTAAGAAGGCATTCACAGATTTTCTAACATTTTATACAGACCTGTTTTGCAGAAATTTAAATATTTTTTACAATTTTCCCTATTGTGGACGAATTTGAACGATTATGTTGATAAAAAGAATTACGAAGTGCACAAAATGCATTTTGACTTGAACGCCCATTTTTATAAAAAAGCTGAATAACTTTAACGCGTTGCTCATATGCGTATCTTTCCACTGTTCAATTTAAGTTGGTCTGAGATTGAGAAATGTCAAATGAAATGCAAAAAAAACTTGTTGTTTGTGTGGCTCATCTTCAACATGGGCCCTTAAAATTTAACCACCCTCTACAAAGAAAGTGATACATATTTTATTATAAAGAGATTATTCCATAATGATTAACAAAATAATAAATATTGTGCTTTAAATGTATAAAAAATTGGTGGTGGGTATAAAAGATTCGGCACAGCCGAGTATAGTGCTCTTACTTGTTTAAATACAATCAGTCGCAGTTAAATCACAAACAAAAAACGAAAAGTTATACACTACAAAGCACTTCTGCAGTCGACATGTGCGAACAGTTTTTGGTTTGACTGACTGAAACTTTAAATAAATTCCGAGGTTAATAAAGCAGTAGAGATGTTGTATGTGTGTTTTGTTTTTGATGTTATTATATGAATTGTGATACAAATTTTGCTTGAATTTTGGAAGGATAAGCAGTTTACTGATCCAGAGCTGTATCGATTAAGCAGCGTTTGCTTTACAATACCACCCACTCAGGTATGTTTTTTATTTATTTTTCTAATAGCAACAAAAAATTTATTCTGTTTACAATAATAATATTAAAATTATTAATAACTTTGTAAATTTAATTAATTATAGGTTACCATTGAAAGAGCATTTTCTGCGTTAAATATGATACTAACGGAGTACAGGAACCGTTTAGGTGAGGAAACACTTGCTAACATATTGCTTGTAAAGTTGAATGCAAATTACCTCGATGCTGCTGAAAATTTTCCACTTTTCGAAGAAGATGAAAATAATATAATTTAAAAAAGTTTATAAGTTCCGTTAGATTTAATTTGCGCTTCTTTTTATACTTGTATGTACAAAAATAACAGCAAAACAAAATAAAACAAATAACAAAGTTTTTTAATTTCTTCCATCAAGCAATTAAATACTAGGAAAATGCAATTCTAACTGCAAAATCAAAAAATGTCGACTCCATAAGTGCTTTGTAGCGTGTAACTTTTCGTGTTTTTGTTTGTGCTTTGACTGCGACTGTTTGCTTTTAAAAATCCGAAGCCTAATGGTGTTTTCCTTTCTGACAAAAATGTTACAATAATGCTACCATTCGAGCGGGTTTATGTTATATTCTAAAACAAGTAAGAGCGCTATATTCGGCCGTGCCGAATCTTATATACCCTTCACAACGTGTAGTCATGCAATAACAGTAGTTTGTAACACCATTCATCCCATATGAAATACGTACATACATATAAAAACATACATAGTTAAAAACGCCCCATTGTAAAATTATAAATTCACGTATGTATGTTAAAAAAACAAAAAAAAAAAATCTTAAAAAAAATTATTATTTATAAAAAAATAAAAAAAAAAAAAAAAAAAAAAAAAAAAAATTTAAAAAAAAATAAAAATATAAATAATATATTAAATAAAAAAAAAAAAAAAAATTAAAAAAAATTTTTAAAAAAATTAAAAAAAAAAATTGTTTTGGCTCAGCAGGGATTTGATGCCACGTTTTCTCTAACCAGTATACGCGTTTGTAAGTTGTTGTTGTAATGTTGTTTTTTTGAAAAAAAAATCGAGGTGGTCATGGGCTTTTGCTCATATCTCAGTTGTTTATGTACCGATGTTTCTGAACGATCTACTCCCGAATATTTCTGATATTTTAATACCTTACCCGGGTCCAACCTATGTCGGGGGGCTTCAAAAAGTTGATTTCAACATACACACGGACAGACTGACAGAGCTTAATCGACTCCCCTATTCATAAGCTTTCAGAAAATATATACTTTATGGGGTCGGAAATGAAAATTGTAAAAATTTCACACGGAATGACAAACCTATATATAGAGAAATTGTCGATGATGCATGTCTGTATAGCTTTAGATGGAATTTGCTATACTTTTCTTAGACCCACCCTCCATGCTGACCATACCAAAATTTTAATGTCAGCCGTATTTAATATTTATACTAAACTATTATTTACCTTTCTACCCCATATCTTTTACTTTAACAACAAAAATTCACGATTCCATTCTGGTTTACATCAATTTAAAATGTTATTTATTTATAAAAAAAAAAATTTTTTAATTAAATTATATAATTTTATATTTTAATTACTACAAGGTAAAAAAGTTATTATTTAGAAAAATAAAAGAAAACAATATTTAAGTGCATATGAATTTTTAATGTCGTATATGAATAATAAAAAAAATGTGAAAATATGTAGAATTATTTAATTATTTTACATATGTGTGTATATGTATTCGTGTATACAAACAAATTAAGATAATATGAATATTTTCTCAATTTTATAAAGTATAAATGAAATTTATCACAACCTGTGTTGCATAAACAATTTAATAAAAAAAATTGAGTGAAAGTTATACGTTATGATAGTAGAAGATAATATTCATATTATATTTATTCCTCAAGAATTGAGTGTTTAGAGTAATTAAAAAAAATATATATATCAATAGCTCAACTTACGTAACGTTCTCCATCGAAGTCAGCAGGCGCCGGTTGACCGTAGAAGAGCTGCGTTAATTATTATTCAAGAGCGAAAATATTAAGATTAAATTAATAAGTATGTGTGTGTGATACTGTTTCCGTTTTTGTTTCTTTGTTGTATATGTAGGTGTGTGTGTGTGTGTTTTGTATGTAGGAGTATATTACATTATGTATTTGTGAGGTGTATTTGTTTATATGCTTGTTTTATTTATATATTGATAATTTTAAGTTAAATCGTAAAATAGGTATATAAAAAAAACAATTATGTAATCGTTAGCAAATTAAGATAGATTTAAAATTAGAACAAACACAAAAATTAAGATAATAAATGCAAAAGTAATTAGTGTAATTAAAACAAAAATAAGATTATAATAATTATTGCAACCCGCAAATATTTATGTAGCACAAACAAATTTGGGAAAAGTTACTTAGATCCAAAAACTTGAAGAGAACAAATAAGAAGAACTGGGCTGTATCAAATTACAGAATTTTCCCTTATCTGATTTCCGATTGTCCAAGATGAACTATACGTAACGTTAATATGTATTTTTTTTACTTCTCAAATCCGGTATCAATTTCAATATATTTAATTGTTCTTTACTCCACCAGGAATTGGAGAACTGCTAGACGTACGTTGATGGTAGATGAAAATTAAATTTAAAATACGATTTATCTGCACGAAATGTCCTAATTAACAAAATCAATAGAACCACGTTCAAAATTTCCAGATAAAATCTGCTTACAGCTCTAATAAAACACAATCCCCGGTATAGGATTAACTTTTCCTGCTATCACAATTAGTTATACAAATTTACAATATTCACTAATTTTCCACAATTGACTTTCTAGTTCAAAAACTTTCTTTCAATCAAACAAATATTTCTAAATTTGAAAAAAAACAGGAAAATTTTAAAAGCAAAGCTTGCTCAATACCAACTTAAATTAATTTTATACCAGAAAAAAAATATATATAAGGTATAAAATTCCTGCAGCCGAACAACCAAGTTTGCACAATATACAATTTAGCTCACAAAAAAAATTAATAAAATAATTGTCATCTACAAAGTATCACCATCATAGGTCCGAATCTGACACTGAACCCCCTGAGCAGTCAGTGATATCCGCTACACTAACTCCTTCTCTTACATCCTTATGTTTTTCTTGATTTGAATTTTCCAGATGTTGTTTTCACGAGTAGTCCGTAATGAAAGCGACCGTCTCGCACAGTGACGGATTGCGCGGACTAGGCTAAAGTACAACTGACCTTTGCCATCGGCGTCAGAGGGAAGCCGTTAACAACTAGTTTCTTTTACCACTAACTAGCCATTCAGGTCCTTGGCACAGCTCTCAACCACCTTGACCTTAAAAGTGGTGGAAAGGAAGAGGATTATAGATGAAGGGATGGGATCAGATGACCTTTCGTTGTGCAACTTTTAGTAATATATCTTGAGAGAATGACTGTCCATAGAGGAACTGTAATGCCCCAACTATCAGCAGTCAAGCCCGAAGATAGATCCACAGTTGACACTTAAGCCACCACATCGCGGCAAGATAGCCATCCAGGTGGTGGCAAGTAGAATACAGTAAATTATTAAAATCCAAAACAGCGTCTAAAAAAAAATGGCGGAACAAATATTTTTAACCCCATCAATATGGGTATTAAATGAAAGGTCTTAACTAGTAGAATACAGATAACTACGTAAAAATTCAAAATCGAAAATGGCTTCGGAAATAATAAAGAAAAAGGCGTATATAATGAAATATAGGTAAAGCTAAGATGTGGCATTATACCTATGTACGTGATGGTGAAGGGTATTTACAGATTCGGCACGGCCGAATATAGCACTCCAAAATCTTTATTCATAAAGAAATTTTATGAATTTGATATAAAACGTTTTATTGGAGGTGGGCGTAAAAGTGGACGTGTCATATTTTCCGTTCGAACAAACCGTTTGACTAGAAAGCAATGTTTGCAGTTTCAGTTTAATAACGTTTTAAAACGAAAAATACACTGTGAGTAGGGTTGCCACCCGTCCTCCTTTCCCCGGACACCGTCCTCTTTTTTAGGGCATCCGGGGCAGTCCTACTTCTTTTTTAGCAAATGTCCGGCTTTTTGCACCTTCTCGGAAGTTTTTTACTAACATTTAAACTTTAAATCACAGGTCACAAAATGTATTAAAAAAGATTTAGGTGCTCGTACAATTTGTTTTGAAAAAGTACAATTTTAAAACTTCTCTTTGTACAAAATTAGTTTTATTATCCCTAATTGTCGCTATTTAGCGAAGTGGCCTATTTTAACTTGTCTTATATTTTAAAACAGATCGTCTGCTTGTCAGCTGTGTGTTTTTCATAAAGTTTGTTTTCCAAATATACTTAGAAGAAAGTCTTGAACAAAAAATATCGTAAGGGTATATAATTTTGATATGGATTGCTTAGAGTTTTACAAATATTTGAAGAGATGCGATGGTAATATATTGGCTCAAAGTGGAAGTGTTGAAAAATATATGTAAAATTTTTAAAAGTGTACATTTCCGATAATGAATGCAATGAATTTTTGTTGTTGTTTTTTTCAACCGTTAAATCAGAATGATATGTTAAGTTTTTATTTTTGTAAATAAAGTTTTTTCGTAAAAACAAATTTTGTTTTAGTATTTAAAATGGCGTCGTGAATTTAATCAAATTTAATTTTTTTTAAATGCGTCCTCTTTTTTGGGCAATTGTCCTACATTTTTATGCAATTGTCCTACATTTTTATGCAATTGTCGTACATTTTTATGCTGGCGTCCTCTTTTCTTAAAAATATAAATGGCAACCCTAACTGTGAGGTATAAATTTTCGTACATTTTTATCTATAACTCTTTTCCTAAGACATACAGTTAAGCAATTTTCAGGAAAAAATATTTTTTTTAATCAGGAAATATATATTTTTTTTAATCAGGAAATATATATTCGAGGTTTCATGACTTTACGTTAATGCGTTTGGACACAATTCCATTTTATTCGATGTTGGCAGGACACTGTTTTCTTGACCTAGTCTTGTATTACGAGCTATAACTCTCTTCCTAATATTCCGATTTAGCAAAATTTGAGCCCCCTAGCTTGTTCGGTCCGACCTCTATCGTGCTTTCAACAGACGGGCGGACAAAGCTTAATCATAATGAAATAAAACCCCGATTCAGAATAATACTTTATGGGGTCTAAAATGAATATTTCAATGTGCTACAAACGGAATGACAAAATGAATATATCCCCAGCATTTTTTTGGTGGCGGGTATAAAAAATTTAAAAAATTAATTTTGTAGTTTTTTTTAAGATTTTTGAAAATACGTGTAGATTTTGTATAAGAAATTAGACTTTTGCGGATTTTACCACTGCTTGTAAGTAATTTTTCTTATATCTGTGCAGGTCTTTAATATGTAAAGCGTGATTTTTTAAGAGCTATAGGAATGTTTTAAAAAAAAGCACATAAAATTCAGAAAAATGCATGAAATCTTTATTTGAATCGATAGTACGGTCCATATAATTTAATGTTTGAAGATTATTTCATGCAAATGTTGACCGTGACTGTGCCTCAAATAGTCCACCCGCTTAGTCCAATTTTGGCATACTCTTTCCAACATTTCGGCCGGTATCTCATGAATAAATGCTTCAATGTTGTCTTCCAATGAGTCAATTGAAGCGGGCATGTCTGTATAGACATGAGCTTTAACATGGCCCCACAAAAAATAGTCTGAAGGCGTTAAATCGCACGATCTAGGCGGCCAATTGACCGGTCCCGAACGTGAAATAAAATGTTCACCGAACTCGCCTCTCAATAAGTCCATTGTTAAGCGTGCTGTGTGGCATGTGGCACCGTCTTGTTGAAACCACAGGTCATGCAAGTCAAGTTCTTGCATTTTGGGAAAAAAAAAGTTTGATATCATCTCACGGTAGCGCTCACCATTCACAGTTACGTTACGATTCGCATCATCTTTGAGGAAGTACGGTCCAATGATGCCACCAGCCCATAAACCGCACCAAACTGACTTTTTCTGGATGCATTGGTAGCTCTTGCAATGCTTCTGGCTGATATTCACTCCAATATCGACAATTCTGCTTATTAACGTACCCATTGAGCCAAAAATGAGCTTCATCGCTGAACACAATTTTTCTATAAGAAGCGCGCGATTAATTTTCTTAACAGAGCACGCATTTTGATAATAAAATTCAATAATTTGCAAGCGTTCTTCGTTTGTAGAACGATTCATGGTTAAATTATACACCAAACTGAAGATGTTTGACAGTGAAACAAAACACGAAACGTGCGTCAGCTGTTTAAACCAGTGTTGCCAAAAAGATAATAGCTAAAAAATCACCCTTTATATGCTTTAAGGAAATTAAATATCTAACTTTTGGTAAACTATTGTCAATTCAAAAGCTTGGATTTTTATTATTTCTGTCCTTATTTAAAATCTAAAGAATTTTTTCATAAGTATAAAAATACAAATACAGACCAAATAGTTTTGTAAGGAAATTGATCAGATCAAAATCTGTATTATATAAAGATTGTAGTATGTAGGCAATACGGTAAGCTAAAAAGTCAGCACTGCTTAAAAGGTACAAAAACATTTTTGGTGAGAACCCAAATGTTATACAAAATACTTTGATATTTGTCATTTAATTAAAGCAAGAAATTGCCTATTCGCATATAATAAAAGATATATTTATTTAATCTGTTTTTTTTTTCTTTTAGGAGAGGCTAAAAATCTTAGTAGCCGCAATGCGGCTAATACAAGTTGCAGTACACAAGGCACCCGCGATGTTTATTGT
This sequence comes from Phyto melanocephala, assembly GCA_941918925.1. Taxonomy (NCBI): domain Eukaryota; kingdom Metazoa; phylum Arthropoda; class Insecta; order Diptera; family Rhinophoridae; genus Phyto; species Phyto melanocephala. Next base: position 57,461,279 of record OW799235.1, read on the forward strand.
ACAATCGCCCTGGATCAGGAAGAGATCTGTCGAACACCCACCATAGAACGAACTCTGTCGCCATTTTTTGGCGAAGAGTATCAATTTAAAATACCACGTCGATTTCGTTACCTTTCTGTGTATGTTTGGGACCGGGATCGACACATTAAACAGGATAAACCAATCGGAAAAATAGCGATAAAAAGAGAAGAGTTGCACATGTACAACCATAAAGATCACTGGTTTTCTTTGAGACCTGTTGACTCAGATTCCGAAGTGCAAGGTATGGCACATATTGAAGTGCAATTTGAGGAAATGCCGTCACATATACACGAACAGCGTATAAATCTCCTGCGGCCTGGTGAGTATGAGCGTAATAGCAGTGAAATGATTGAAGAGCTAGTGCAGCAACATCAGGCATTGCAAAATGATTATAAAGAGAATAGTGAACTGAGTAATATACAACGAAGTAACGCCCAGAAGGCCGGTATGAGAGCAACAAGTATGGGCAGTAGCGGTAGTGGGTTGTATGGTAACAACCAACATCAGAACACTGAACAAGGAACGAATTGGAAAAACGCCTCAATTTCAGCAGCTGGTGGCAAACACTCACGTGTCACAATACGTGTACCTGAATGTACTGATTTGGCAAAGAAGAATGGAACCTGCGATCCATATATAGTATGTACCGCGTTGTATTCTAATAAGCGACAGATTTCTAAAAGAACAAAGTTGAGAAAAAAAACCGTTAATCCGGAATTCGACGAACTGATGAGTTTTGATCTCTGTATTGATGCTGAGTCATTAGCATCTGGAAGGCCTACACATAGCCAGTACGATTCCAGCAGTGGTAGTGGTACAATAAATTCAAATAAGGCGTATACGATTTATCCCATCGGTGGGTCGGATCTCTGTGAGATAACTGTAACATTGTGGCATGATGCCTCAGGCATGTCGGACAAAGTTTTCCTGGGGGAAGTAAAGTTACCCATGGGCAATAAACAGCAACAAGCCACTGTCCAACCGTCAGCCTGGTACTATTTGCAACCTAGATCGTTGAGTTCAACGATTCAATCTGTAAGCACAAATATTCGTTCATGTGCCACGCCACCAGGAACGCGGCTGAGTGGAGACAGCACTATTGGTTCATTACGTCTAAAAATCCTTTATACTGCCGACCATGTGTTCCCGCTGGCAACGTACGACGATCTTATGAATCTGCTGCTAGAGTCGGTGGATCAACGACCCATCACTTTGTCTTCGGTTTTCATATTGGGTGAATTAGTATCGTGCAAGACCGATGTTTCGCAGCCACTAGTTAGACTTTTCACACACACCGGTCGTATTGCATCCATTATAAAGGCATTGGCGGATCATGAGATCTCGAATTTGACCGATCCCACAACAATATTTCGTGGCAACACTTTGGTGTCTAAAATGATGGACGAGGCAATGCGTCTATCGGGTCTTCACTACTTACATCAGACGCTACGACCCGTGCTGGCGCAAATACTCGCTGAAAAAAAACCTTGTGAAATTGATCCGTCCAAAGTAAAAGATCGCTCGGCTGTCGACACAAACCTGCATCATCTTCAAGACTATGTGGAGCGAGTATTTGAGGCTATAACAAAAAGTGCGGTGCGTTGTCCCAAGGTACTGTGTCAAATATTTCACGACCTGCGAGAATGTGCCGGCCGCCATTTTCCTCAAAATAGAGAAGTACGTTACTCTGTGGTGTCGGGCTTCATATTTTTGCGATTTTTTGCACCTGCCATTTTAGGACCGAAATTATTTGACTTAACCTCGGAACCTTTGGTAAGCTCCTATTGATACATTTTTCAATAGGTTTATAATTTGACACCAACATTTTTGTATAAAGATTTATTTAAATTAAATTTTTCACAAGTGATTTTTAAACTGTGATTCCCTTGTTATTTTAAATTTTACTTACTTCCATTTCAGGACTGTCAAACAAATCGGACTTTAACACTCATATCCAAAACAATACAGTCATTGGGTAATTTGGTTAGTTCGCGTTCCTCTCAGCAACCCTGCAAAGAAGAATACACCGGTCAGTTGTATAAAAAATTCTGCACAGAAAAGCATGTTAAGGCCGTTAAAACCTTTCTTGAGAATATTTCCACTCCCTGTGCAGACGAAATTAGCCCAACACATGAAACAAGTAGCTTATTTCCTGTTGGAGAAAATAATTTAGAGGCAGTATTACTTAAAGAAGGGTAAGTTTTTACGTATAACAGTATAATGCCTATTTAAATTTTAGAAATAAAGTTAATTTTTTCTATTACAACATCAAAATATAATATCGATTTTCATTCGTGACATATTAATAACTACTTTTGTATCAAAGCATGCGCAGCTAAAGTTGGTGCGATTTTAAAAATCTTTTTGCAAAGCAAGAAAAAACAAAAATAAAATTTTTGTATACCCTTCACACAGTAAAAAAAGGGTATATGTATTAAAGACCGGCATGAATTGTATCATTCATAGAATCACATTGAGTTCATATTCATAATGAGCTAGAACTCACTGCACGCATACACAATATCAACAACCTTAATTGACGACATCACAAGACCATCCACAAAAAACACCACCACTTTAACACGAACTCATGATCAACTGTTTATTTCACAGCATAGAAATAAAAATAAAAAGTGGTACACAAAAAAAAAGCCATGCATTCACTCAAAAAAACACGGAGTCAATAAAAAAACCATGCATTCACACAAAATTCATATTTTGGCATGTTTTGTTACCTGTAAGAAGCACACACGCTTATTAGACAGAGAAAGCCCGTAAAATTTTGGAAAACCCTTAATTGCTTAAAAATCCGAAAAATTGTCATTTAGGAATTTGTATTGAAATAATAAAAAATTTTGGTTTTTTATTGTCGTTTCAATGTAAATTCCCAAAGGAAAATTTGTATATAACTTAAAAAAAACCTAAAAAGGCGAAATAAATTAATGATATGAAGGTTATATGCAAAAAGACAAAACCTGTTCGACGCAGTGATCTGGTTAATGTCACACGTTAAAGGTTACAAGTTATTTTGATAAAGCTGGTGAATTTTTAAAAAACTGTTTTATTTTCAATTGAATAAATATATACATACCTAGAAATTACTTCAATGGAAAACGTTAGTATTTTAAATAATTGTATATATGGCTTAAGTAAAATTTTATTAACACATTATTTTTAATTTAAATGTTTTATGAATTTTATTATTTTGTGATAATCTTGCAGATATTAATATCAGATTTAACGCAAGGCGTTGATATTGCAATAATTAAATCTAAATTGCTAACTGGTGAATTAAAATTTAGCCAGAAAAGAAAGAAAAGCAAAGTGTGGGAAATCTTTGCTTCGATAGAAAATTCCAATGGGCAAGAAATTCCAAATATAGTTGGATGTAAAAAGTGCTTCAACATATACAAATTTGGAAAAAGTACATCGAATTTAGTTCGCCATAAATGTTATTTGGTTGCTAACATGAAAAATCATAGCAAAGAGGAAGTAAATGTCGATTTGGAGACAAAAAAAAATGTACAAAGCTAATGACTGAATGGACCGTTATGAATTGCAGGCCATTTAATATAACAGCGGATGTTGGGCTAAAAAAATTGGCTAGCTTTTTCGTGTCTGTTGGAGTCCGTTTTGGAAATAGTGTGAATATTGAAACATTATTCCCAAATCCAAGGACTATCTCGAGAAATATATGCAATCTTTACGAATTTCATATAAACGAAATTAAATCTGAAATTTCCAAAATAAGATGTAATAGTTACGGACTTACTTCTGATATGTGGACGGATAATTACATTCGTTCCTCTTTTATGTCAGTAACAATCCATTATATTTTGGAAGGAAAGATCGTTAGCCGTTTGTTGGCTATGAGATCAATGAAAGGGGATGCATGCACAGGTATCAGATAAACTTGTCTTATTTTTGGCATGTGAAATGCTTAAACACCTTTTATTTTAAACAGGTGTAAACATTAAAACGAAATTTTCAAAAGTTTTGGAGGACTTTGGCTGTGAGCTAGATGAAGATAATCCAATTATTGTTACCGATAGAGGTTCCAATATGGTTTCTGCATTCCGCAGCAATAGCAATATTTACTGCATTAATCATTTAATAAATAATATTGTAGAGAAAACACTTAGTGGTATACCAGAGTTAACAGCATTGATAACCCATTGCCGAATGTTGGTAAAATATTTTAAGAAATCCGGCATCAATTCTAATATGGAAACATCATTGAAAAGCATGTGTCCTACTCGTTGGAATACAGCATTTTATCTACTTCAATCTGTTGAAAAAAACTGGGTCGAAATTTCTAATATATTAAAAGAAAAAAGTGAACTCCAAAGGATTCAAAACATAAATTTAAACAATCTAACCTCTATAACCACGCTTTTGGAAACTTTTGAAAACTCTTCGAAAACTTTAGAAGCAGACAAATATTCGACATTACATTTAGTTATACCACATATACATCGCCTCAAAAAAGTTTGTGCCGCAAATCAGGATGACACGGATATAGTAAAAAAAAGCCAAGGAGTCTTTTCTTGAACTACTTCAAACCGTTGTTTATCAAAACCTAACCATTTTTCACAAAATAGCTTTGTTTTTGTTCCCACCTACTAATAAACTGTCTCAATATACAGAGAGAGAAAGGGAGGAAATAACGGAGGCATGCAAAAACATTACCAAATCTTTGTCAAAAATAATCCCTGACACCAATTTAAATGAAATTGTAACGTGTGATGATATATTTGGTGATTTTGTAGAGATGCATCAGCCAGATAATATTGAAACCAGGATTGTAAATGAAATACAAGCATATAGGAATACTAACATAACATTCACCAATAATTTTGATGTAATTCAATGGTGGAATGTACACGAAAGCCAATTTCCTAACTTGTTTAAAACCAGCTGCAAAATTTTGGCTACCCCTGCAAGCAGTGCATCATCAGAACGAGCATTTTCAGCAGCCAGACAACTTATTACAGAAAAACGCTGCAATATTTTGAAAAATTTAGATTCAGTTGATAAAATTATGTTTTTACATTCAAATATTACTGAAATGTGTGATCATGTTTTAGAAGATATTTAAATTTTAAGATATTAATGCTATGCAAATATGTATATATTTAAATATACACACAAATCTTAATCTACTTTTATATACCTATAATATTTATTTTTTCTTATTTAATTTTCACAATATATAAGTAGTAAAAAGTTCAGAATAATTTTCGTTTTTATCGCCCACAACATAATGTTATACACACAGGAAAATAAAACCAACACGATAACACTGCTATCAATATGAAAGCAAATAAAAATTAACAGTGAATTCATACTATGAAGTATGAATGATTCATTGCTGTTTTGAGTCACTGCTCTGAGTTCACATTTTTTAACCACCTTTTCAATGAATGCATATAAATATAAATAGGAAAACACACGGAGTTTAACATAGAGAGACGCATATGTTTATACATTCACAAACACAAGAGAGTTAGCAAACACAATTCAATAATGGAATGAATGCATATTTTTTTTTTTTATAGGTATTCACGCCGGTCTCTAATATGTATATAGGTTTGTCATTCCGTGTGAAATTTTTAAAATTTTCGTTTCCGACCCCATAAAGTATAGATTTTCTGAAAGCTTATGAATAGGAGAGTCGCTTAAGCTCTGTCAGACTGACCGTCTATCCGTGTGTATGTTGAAATCAACTTTTTAAAGACCCCTGGAACCGCGTAAGCTATTAAAATATCAGATATATTGGGGAGCAGATCAGTATTGAAAACCAGAAAGATCGGTACATAAACAACTAAGATATGAGGAAAAAACCACGACCACCTCGTTTTTTTTTCACAACAACAACATGCATACATACATTCAAACTTAGTATACTGGTCAGAGTGAACGTGGCATCGAATCCCAGCTGAGCCAAAAAATTATTTTTTTTTTATATTTTTTCTTTAATTTTTTTTTAATATTTTTTTTTTTAATTTTAATGTGAATCATTTTTATTTTGGCTTAATTTTTTTAATAATATAATTTGGTTGTTGGGTTTAAGCTGGTTTATATGCATTTGACTGGTGCTCATGCCATATCATACGTAAACTCAATTTATAATTTTACAGTGAGATGTTTTTATATACGTATGTTTTTTATATCTAGGTACGTATTTTACATGAGTTGAATGGTGATACAAACAATTGTTATTGCGTGACTACACGTTGTGAAGCGTATATAAGATTCGGCACGGCCGAATAAAGCACTCTTACTTGATTTTTATTTTACCGTTCTGCATTTTTCATTAAATGACAGTCAGTTCCCTTGTTAAAAAATTAAGCATTTTGAAATTAAAGTTTATATGTAAAAGATAAGTGGGATATCTAAACGGAAGATTGTGTATTGTTTTCAAATTTTTATTTTAAAAAATTTGCATGTTTTTGTCATAATTGGACGAATACACATTTTGTAATTGAGTACCTTTTTCTTTATATTAAGTTTAGATCTTCTGCTAATTAAGGGGTATAGTGCACGGCCACACTTAATTGCCTTCTCACAAATGTAATTAACATGATGTTTGAAATAAAGTTTAAGCGCGTTTAATTTAAACACTCGTCCATCGTGCCAGATTGAGTCAAACGCTTTTTCGATATCAAGGAAAACGACTTCAGTACTTTTTCGATTACTTCTAATACTTTCTATAATATATAATGTACAGTGGAGTGCTCCTTTCGAAAACCAAACTGTTTTTGATTTATAATATTACTAGCATACAACCCGCTACAACGATAGCGCAGTTCTTAAGGAGCTAATACACGGCATGTTTTTTACATCTGACTTGTCAAATTCTCCACTGCTAATACAAACATGTCGTGTGTTGCCTTTAAAACATTACTTCTGTAAAAACACATGTGTTAAGACATCTGACAAAATTTTAATTAGAGTGCCCTCTATTTTCTTCTGTAAAAACATGTGACATCAGTCGTTGGCAGAAATTTCTGCTGCTGCAAAGCAGTCAGCGTAAAAGTAAAATTTTGACAGACATGTAGATTTACATATGTCTCACCAATTTGAAAGTCAGATGTAAAAAACATGCCGTGTATTATAGCCTTTACTATTTATATTTTTAATTATTAAATATTTTTTGGTTCAGTTTATGAAAGCTTGTTTTTCTGATTTATTTTATTTAGAATAATAAAACGTAGAGTGAAGATATACGGGAATATATTTTCTATCTAAAACCAAGATCAATGCTACTGAATTTAAAAAATCAAGATTCATAAATTCAGAATTTGCAAAAACGACTAAAAATAATAAAAGTAAAATTTTTTCCTTCTTAAAAAACTTCAACTTGGTATATTATTATCTATTTTCAGAATTCTATGTACCTATACAAAATATAAAAAAATGAGAAAAAGCAATTGTTTGGTCGTCAATAATATTAGGAGTTAGACCTCAGAGCAATAAACACTAATTTTAAGAATCTATGTCCATAAACGTAAAAATACAAAGAGTTAAATAAAAATGCGAAAAGGCTTCTTTTGTGTCGCCAATATAATTTTTCATTCTAAAGAATCAATAATCCTTTATTTCACAACTTTAGCTTAATAAACGTAGAAAAAACAAAAAGTCCCATAAAAATTAAAAAAAATACCTTTTTGGCCGCCCATAACATTTTCAGTGTCACCTTGTATCAATGGTCACTAATTTCGAAATTCTAGCTTCGTTAAGGTTAAAAATACAAAAAGTACCATAAAAAAGATAACAAGTACCTAACATTTTCAACCTCAGCTCGGATCAATAGTTTCTAGTTTCATAATTCTAGCTTCATAAACGTAGAAAATACAAAAAGTACCCAAAAAACAAAAAAGTACTCTCTTAATCCATATTAATGTACCCACCTTATCCAAAAAGCTTAAAATGCTAATTGGCCTATATCTGGAGGGTTATTTTTATACCCAAAACGGGTAGGACTGGTCACTCGAAACCCAAGGATTTCAGACCAATTAGTCTTTCGCCTTTTCTTTTGAAGACCTTGGAAAGACTGATTAATCTACATCCGAGGACTAGAATTGGTACTGGCATAATCAGCGGTGCTCAACACGCCTATCTTAAGGGCAGGTCTGTCGAGAGTGCGCTGCATGATGTGATTTGTTACATAGAGCGGGGGTTGCGGAACAGAGAATACACCCTGGCGGCATTCCTGGATATAGAGGGCGCCTTTAATAATTTTAGAATAGAGGCTATAGGTCAGGCACTGGTTGATCTATGGGTTCTGTCATTCTTGGTGGAATGGATAACCCTGATGCTCAGAAGCAGAGTTATTCATTCAGACTGGGGAAACGAACGCCTAAGGAAACTGGTGACCAGAGGGACCCCACAAGGAGGAGTATTATCTCCCTTATTATGGCTCTTGGCTGTCAACGTTGTGTTAAGGCACTTTGACAGGATAGGACAGAAAGTCGTGGCCTATGCGGATGATGTAGTTATATTGGTATCGGGCAAGTTTCTGCTGGACGATCTGTCAGCTTGGGCTACTGATAAGAGTGTGGGAGTCAATCCGGAAAAGCCAGAGTTGGCTCTTTTTACTAGAAGATAAAAGGTGGCAGGGTTGAGGCTACCGGTACTAGGAGGTGTAGAGCTTAGACTATCTAATAGTGCTAAGTACTTGGGAGTTTTTCTGGACAGCAAGCTGTCCTGGGGGAGGAACACTCAGGAAAGGCTGAAAAGGGGTCTCAATGCCTACTATGCTTGCAGATCATCGATAGGTAGGAGTTGGGGACTTCGGCCGTCAGTAGTAGGATGGCTTTATACTTCGGTGGTCAGACCAATTCTTACATATGGATGCTGTGTTTGGTGGGAGGCATTGGGGCTGGCTAGTCGGAGAAACCTTCGGTCTAAGGCTAAGAGGTGTGTTTCGATCGGCATGACAGGTGCCATGAGAAGTACTCTTCAGGCAGCCCTGGATGTTATTCTTCACTTTCTGCCTATTGAGCAGTATGTAAGGGGATTGGCAGTCAGGAGCATTCTTCGACTGAGGGAGTTAGGATTGTTGGGAAATTTCAGGCAGGGTCATTCACGGATCTTGGGTGAAATTAGTGGTGGTGGTTATTGCCTGGGATTGCCCGGCTCCACGGATTATGTGGGTGCTAGGGTCGATTTTAGGACACTGCCGAGAGTGGTCATGCCGGTAAGAAGGGACTGGGTAGGCAAGGACAGACTATTTAGTGGCGTTGCTGTCTTTACTGACGGCTCGAAGATGGGGGGCACTGGTGCTGGGGTCTATATTGAGGATCTGGACATCAGAAAATCATACAGACTTCCTGATTACTGTAGTGTGTTTCAGGCAGAGGTTCTAGGGATCATGAGGGCCGTAGAACTGGTTAGGGGTCGCATTGTTACGGGCTCGGAGGTCACTATATATGTGGATAGCCAGGCGGCTCTTAGTGCCATGAGGGGATATTATGTGAATTCCGGGCTGGTCGATGACTGTAGGAGAGCTCTTCGAGAGATTTTAAGGGAATACAGGTTGAGACTATGCTGGGTTCCGGGTCACTCCAACAAAAGCGGCAATGAGTTGGCGAGGCTGGGCTCGGAAATAGTGGATACTGATAGGGTGGAGGCGGTTAGGCCTCCTTTGGGTTTCTATTTTGGTAGGATCAAGGAATGGGTTCTTAGCGAGACAAATCGGGACTGGAGTAACCGAACGGACTGCAGAGTATCACGGACGCTGTGGCCGATACTCAGTAAATCTGATTTGGATTTGCTTCTGGCCAGAGATAGGGTCTGCGTGAGGACCATGATAGGGATGCTTTCGGGCCTCTGCATGTTGGGCAGGGTGGCGGTGAGAATGATGCGGAGCCTTTCGGATTTGTGCAGGCTGTGCAAGGAGCCAGAGAAGTTAGAGACAGTTGAGCACGTTCTGTGCCAATGTCCCAAACTGCAGATTAGCAGGTTGAGATGGCTAGGTAGCAGATTTCTTGGTGAATTAGGGGACGTCTCGAGCTGTGGACTCGAGAATCTGATAGGATTCGTAATGGGAATGACCAGGCTTCGTGACTTGGGACCGGGAATAGGTCGGGTGTTGGCTCTTTTTTGTCCACTTCTTCTCCTATTTTTCTGTCTTCTTTCTTCCATTCTCCTTTTTTCGTATTTTAATTCTAACTTCTGATCTCTTCTAATATTTTTAAGGCGTCACAATGGACCGTATTGGTCTCTGGGTGAGGGTGTGAGGGTTGCTTCACACCGACCTTACTTACCTACCTACCAACCTATATCTGGAGGGTAATTTAGAATCCTTTCCAGATTTGTGGATTGGAATTACCTTAGCGATTTTAAAAATATCAGAATTCAATATTGATTCATTTACATGAAGATTAGAACATGTTGAATTTTGCCTTTTAAAATTTTAGTTAATTTCCAAAAGTTTTGGAACCGGTAGACAGATTTGATATGAATTTCGACCAGGACTCATTTCTGTCTTTATTCAGGTGAAAGTCAACTAGCCTATTTAGGTGCTTCAAGATACAGTTTAATTGCATTTTAAAATTAATATCCCTACATCTTTGAAATTTACGTCTATATTTGTTTCTCTGAGAAACTATCATTTTACTAAATTCTGTTGCCATGGTATTTTATGGGTAGCTTTTTTTGCAATAAATATTAGTTTACTTAATGCTAAATCTAGATTACCTGTGTTGTAACATTTTGATCAATCTCTTGTAATATTATCTGTTGTTACAAAATAGAGTTCTTTACTAAATGAATTATAAAAATTGTTACAAATACGGAAAGCAATTGCGGGTTGGTTTACATACACAGGTGTAATACAAAGTACTATTAAGAGTGGTGTCAACAATGATTTAACTATGAAATGCCGTAACAGAAATATATTACTAACACCTCTTCTCAATATTATAAATATTGTTATAAATTTATTCACTAATACAAGTTATAATTTAAATACAAACATTATTTACATAACCCAATCAACTCTCTAAGTTTACATATATTTATCTTCTGCAGAGGCTTAGTTAGGGTATCAGCCAACATGAAATCAGTAGGACAATACTCATAAAAGACTTCTAGTTTCGTGAACAAAATAGTACTTCACGTATATATGTTTACTTCTAGGTGATATCTTCTCATCCTGTAGCATCTTTAAACAGCTCTGGTTGTCCTCAAAAATGGTTGGTTTACAAATATCAATTTTAAATTCTTTCATTAGTCGAACAAGCCATAAAAACTCCTGGGACGCCTCAGCAAGAGAAACAAATTCGGCTTCAGTAGATGACAAAGTTACGTTTACTTGTTTTCAGCTAGCATAACTGATTACAGCATCACCCAGCTTAAAAATAAATCCACTAGTAGATTTACGACCATTCGGGTTTACAGCCCAGTCAGCATCAGCAAATCCTATTAGTTCCAAATTTGATTTTGTTGTGGACCATACCACGATATAAAAAACTAACCTTCGCACGTACACACATATATATTCTGCCGCTATATTGTATTAGCGGATTCTGGTTATCATCGTTCACACATTTGTACATACGTACATGAATACATGCATCTACGTGGTATATACTTATGTATTTGTACTCCCGTTACATTTATGTCGAATGTTTTCATGTATATGCTAAATACAAATTATAACATTATATTTTCTACATCCAAATAGTGAGCAAGCTCTGTTTATAAAATTATATAATAAAATAATATAACTGAATTGACATACACATATTGGGCCAATTCAAAGTGGTTGCATATCAGTCATATTTGTACTATTTCATATTATTTTATGCATGCATAAAATTTTTGTTAGTAATTTCCATACAAAAAAAATAATATGACTTTAAACATTTGTTTCCTATGTATAAGAAATTGTTTATGTTATACTGTTAATCATACTGTCTCTCAGAGAGAATTTCTTCGCTTCTCACCTCTCAGAGAGAATATTTTCTATTTTCTTCTTTCCTGTATACATACAATTTTTAACAGCGTCATCTCTTTGTCTTCTTTCTTGTATTAAATACATAATTTGTTAACAAAAGGTGTTCAAAGTCACTAGTCATATTAATATGAATTATATGACATAGTACAATATGAGAGTCTACTTTGAATTGGCCCATTGTGTCTTATTGAACATAGTAAGGGACACAACAGATTTAGAACCTACGCGCAACTTTAAGTTCTTTGTGACCTTGAGATATTTCATATCTCGTTTTAATTCAGTCCAATCATATTCATTAGGATTGCTTATCTTTCGCGATAAAATTGATATAGCTGCAGCAATATCTGGGCGTATGTTATTCGAAACATACAACAACGAACCAATGGCTTTGCGATATAGATTATAACCGTCAAGCAAATTTTCGGATTTTAATTTCAGGTAGCCGGGATCCATAGGAATAGACGAAATTTTACTATCCTGGAGATGAAAATCCTCCAGAATTTTGTTGATGTATTTCTCCTGTGACAAATAAAATATATCATCCTTGAGCGTTACCTCAATCCCCAAATAAAGCCTTAAATCCCCCAAAACGGTTAACTTAAAATGGGATTTCAGTATACGTATGATATTAATTTCCACATCATTTTTCGATGCGATAACAATATCGTCAACGTAGATTAAGACGTAAATGATTGAGTCATCACTACCTATCACGTACAGACAAGGTTCAGTTCTTCCTCTTCTGAATTCCCAATCAGTTAAAATTCCATTGATGTGGAGATTCCAAGAACGAGCCGATTGTTTCAATCCGTACAAAGTCTTATTTTATTTACAAACGTAATTCTCCTGTCCAGGCAGGATATATCCCTCATATAAATTTCCGAATCTAACTCACCATCATAGTACGCAAAAAATTATGTTTGCGAGTGCAATTTCATTTTTTTCTCTCGTTTTTTGAATTATGCTCGGAATTAAAAAAGATAAAAGTTGCGAGCCAAATTCTATTTAGGATTTTTATGTTTTCTCATTCTTTTCGCAAATAAAATAAATATATTTTTTTCTTTATTTAATTCGTTTGCAATACGAATTTTATTTTTAAAATTCGCCGTTTTTCATTCCTCTCACAAATTAAATATATTTCATTCCAAGCAAAATAGAATTAAAAACGAATAATTCTTTTCAAAAATTTCGTCTTTGTATTGTTGTTTGTGGTATGAAAAAAATCTTAACATTTAATAATGTACAGTAACAGCCATAATATTTTAAACAACACACAATGCAACAGATTGGATTTTGCTTAAATGTATATATGTAAGTAGCTGTATCGTATATAAATATTATATTTTATATATATGTGCATACATAATATTTTTATAATCACAAATTTAATTATAATTGATTTAAAGATGCGGGCAAGAAAAACAGCTTTATAGGTCTAATAAAATAATTAGGCATTTATATAAAAAGGTAAAGTCTTAAAAGGATATTAGCAACATACATATTTAAACATATGTATATACCTGAAAATGTAAACAGAAAATTCATTTTTTTTTTTACTCAGTAAAGTATAAATCCGTGTTTGTCTTAAATTGAAACTCGGTATAAAAGCTACTTTATATATAAGCATATGTCAAGCGCCTATATGTAAAAAGTTGTGTGTCACACTGTACCTAATGCTTCTTTTAACAACAACAATACCTAAAAAACAAACGACATCAACAAAAAGGTATATGTGAAAATTATCCCTTGCAAGGAATACAACACAAAATTTTTTTTGGCGCCACATAAAAAAAATGCATGTAAAAAAAATGTAATACAGTCGGATTCGGTTAAACTGGCGCCGTTTAATTGAAGGAATCACTTAACTAAAATTAAATAGTTTTACTATTATTTTAAAGAAAATGAGTTCGCTTAAGGGAAATCAGTCTTACAGCTTTTTTGTTTGTTTTTAAAGCTACAAACTTCAATAAAGCAAACACTGCTTAGTAGAAAAAATTTCTCATTAATATACGACGAAATTCAATGCTACAGTTAATTTGTTGCCTCTAGTGCAACATTTTCTATTATTTTGTTTTAAAAAAATATAAAAAGTAGAAAATCTATTTAACCAAAATGGTTTCAATTTATCCAAAGTGTTTTATTAATGAAAATCTTCCATAAGCCAAAAAAATAAACCGTTCAATTATCAATTTCCCTTACCCGAATCCGACTGTATACGTGTAATGTTTGTAAGTATGGTGTTTGTGTACCGCTTAGCAGTTTAAAAAACCAAAACACAATAAAAAAGTATTCCGTTTATGAATGCAAGAAATACAAAAACAAAACCTACATATGAAACATTCACCCCTTTCTCATTAGGCAAGTCACTTGCGCAGGTGTTGTGTTTATAGACAAAAGGGGTAAGGTCGGGTTAAGAGGAAGAAACTTGTTCATTTTTGAGTACACACTTGCCTGTACTCGGCAAGTACGAGCAAGTTTTTGTTGAGAAACCAAAAACAAAAAAGAAAAAAAAACAAACAAGAGTGCTATATTCGGCCATGCCGAATCTTATATACTCTTCACAACGTTTAGTCATGCAACAGTTGTTTATATCACCATTTATCTCATATGAAATACGTACATACATATAAAAACATACATATATAAAAACATCCCATTGTAATATTATAAATTTAGTTTACTTGTGTGTTTAAAAAAAATAAATTAAAAGAAAAATTAAAAATAAAACAATAAAAATTTGAATAATATATAAAATAAAAAAATTTGTTGGCTCACTCTAACCAGTATACCACGTTTGTATGTATGTGTAGATAATTGATAATTGTAGAAATTTCAAACGGAATGACAAACCTGTATATACCCTTTTTCACTGTATAATAAGTAAAACAGAACGAAACTTGGGCAAGTCAACTGCTGAGTCTGAACATGAAAGCAAGTTCAAAGAAAAATAAAAGAAAATAAAAAACTAACTTGAGCAAGTGATTTGCCCAATGAGAAAGGGGTAATTGTTTCTGCCGGCACCAAATATTCGTGATAAAATTGTGTATGCATTTACATAGGTATGTCGCAAAAAATTAAAAAACAAGTTGCCACTAGTATGAATTTAACTAAATTTCTTAAAAAATCTCCAAAGGGAAAAAAATCTGTAATAAAATTTTTTATAATAAATCCAAATAGGATTATTATCATAAAATCCTAAAAAGTAATATCTGTGGTTTTCATGGGCAACCGCGTATGTTCTTTTTTATGATTTTGAGTTAATAATGCCATATTGTTTGGTTTTAAACGCCCTTTACTTGATTTTAAAAATGTCTGAAATAAGATGGACCCAATCCGATTTTTTTTAATTGCATAACAACGTAACTTCTATATATATGTATATTCAAAAAGCGTTCAGCACTAACGCAGTATGTTGACTTACGTGCTTAATGGCAAATTTTTTCATTTGTTAGAAAAACACTCAACCACATGCGCTGTTATTTCTGAACACATTTAAAAGTCATTTTCTGATAATTTTTCAGTTTACCGGAAGTGTGTACTACCAAAGAATATAAATCATATAGAATGCGCATCACGTACAAACAAAATTTCTTATGGCGGGTTCTAACCAGGGTTGCAAAATGAGAACATCAAAATTGTACCAAGAAGCTCATAAAATTGTACTTTTTCGACCCCAATTGTACCAAAAAATTTTATTTAAAAACATAAAATTGTACATAAAAATTCATTTTTGTAATATTAAAATTAACATTTGTACTTAAAAATTCATTTATACTTTAAAAGTATATCTTTAAAAAAAAGAAACTGCACTAAGATATATGTATACATACATATGTACATATTTAAACATAAAATAAATTACATAAAAAGTCTAAAAGTTGTTTGAAAATAAACAGGTGAATGCAAACAATTAATCACAAAGAAATGATAGCAAAAATGAGTTGCCATCGTAAATCAATCAAGACGATAAACTAGGGAAATTCTATAAAAAAACATAAACTGAGAAAGTTAGTAAATTGTACTAAATGGGTAATTGGTGTACCATTGTACTTTTGAGGTTTAAATTGTACCACAAATAGTACAATTGTACCAACTTTTGCAACCCTGGTTCTAACATTGGAACCCGCTCTCTTCATTACGAATGGCTCTCATATAGTTTCGCTCACAAAATTTTGTAAATGTAATTTGTTGTTGGTTTCTTTATTCATATTTATTTACAAGGAAGCAAAGAAACAAAATAAATACGAACACGTGTTTGTCTGTTGCTTATGCATGTATGTATGGATGTGTTAATGTTCTTTAAATAAAGATATGAGAAAATATAAATTTACATTTATAAAAAAGGTCAAATAAATTCAAACAAATGTATACAAAAATTATTTTGAAAACAAATATGCTCGACTGTGTTACAGTAGCAAAAGCATATATATGTTGTTGTTGTACGAATGAGATTGCATCAATTGTGATCGAATTTTATTTGCCCTTCTTAACGAAAATTTTAGTGTACGTGTACATTTTAATTGATTTGAGATAATTTTAATACAATGAAATTTTTTATATGTGAAAATGTTTTTTCAATCATTTGAATTTCACTTGAGGTATTTTAAATAAATAAATAAAAAAGGCGATGTTTTCTAATGTATTACAGATACTTTTATAAATTGGAGTTTTCGAAAAAACTTTCGCTTATTGTCAAGTACACTAAATTTTTATACATGTAGCTCTAGTGTGATATTTTTTATTTTAAAGTGTAATTTATAATTTATTTTAGCTACTTTATTCTTTAAAATTACAATTTTTATTAAAATTGCTGTCACTGTTTCGCCAATAATTTGTTGGCTAGTCAGGAAACTAATAGTTATGTATGCAGGTATTTTGTGATAAAAGAAAAGGAATTTTAATTTTATGTAAGAAAGGCAAAACTCAATAAAAAATACTTATGTACCTGTTGCCTGCACTGGAATTATTTGACCGTTTCTTAAAAAAAACCCACATGCAATAAATGCGCAAAAACCTAGCTAAACCGAAGTCAGGTAGAATTTTTGTATTGTTGTTGAATTTTAAGAGGCAAAAATCGTCAAGGACACTTCGCCCGAAAACTTTTTAGTGATTTTTTAAAGGCTCTGCAGCTTTTTATTTTATTTTGTTGTGAATCATTTCTTAACACATTTCAGTTTCAAAGCTGCAGTGAAACATTACGTACTGTGTGTCTAGAAATTATAATAAAAGTAAATAAAAAAAAAATAAAAATAACTCAATAAATAAAAGCTCTACTAAAGCAATGAATTCGAGTACAGAAAAGAAAAATAAATCGCCATCGGGCATAAAATGCTGCGTAAAAAAATGCCAAAAGTCGAGAAGACATTTTAAGGGCTTAAAAATGTTTTAATTTCCTTCGCCGGATATGATACTAGGTCAAATTTGGCGAGAGAATTGTCGAATTCCTGAAAAGAATTTTAATAAAAATCTTTATATTTGCGAAAATCAATTTTCAAGTTCATACGTTGGGGAAAAAAATTAAAAGCTGACGCTATTCGTAGATATTGATGAAATGGAGGAAGAATTGGAAGATTTTAACGCAGAGTTCAGGTCCTCCCCAAAAAAATTTAGATTGTGAAAATATTGAAGACCCCTTCTGTTAAAATTGCAAAAATCAAACTCTACTTGCAGATCACAAAAAAAATCAAAAAATTTTAAAATCAAAGCGACCCACACAAAATATTAAAAAGTTAAATCGTAAAAATATAAAAAAGTCTCTTATTGAATAGATTGATTGTTTACAAAATATAAGCGCAGAAAGAATGGCTGGTTAAAGTGTGACATAAAATCACCGGATGGAACGGTAAGCTTTCAAGTAATTAAGGAATTGTATGAAATGGAAGCAAGTGCAAAAACAAAAATGTGCCCAAAATTTACACGGCAACACATTTACCCTAACTGTTTTGAAAAAATGCGTGTAAAATTTGCAACACAAATTTTCAGCAGAACTGTTGCGGCTGCTATCAAAACAATTTCCGAAAACACAAAATTTAAGATAAATTCCACAAAATTGGCCTTATCAACAGCTCAGTTTGTAGAAAAAATTGACCAGATTTTCGATTGTCTTAATAGTGGCTCCCTTTATGGTGATAACTGCTACAGATCTGCAATTCTGCTTAACAGTGAAGCGTATAAATTTATTACATTTTTTGGAATATTTAGAAAATGTAGAGTTTTTGGATAAAAATAAGCGTGTTTTCTTTTTAAATGGAATGAAGCTCACTCTTAAATCTGTTCTTATGTTAACCGATGATATTTTAAAAGAAGGTGGTGATGTATATTTTTTAATGACAAAATCCCTTAATCAGGAGAAATTAGAAAACACGTTTTCTGTATTGTGGCAGAAAGGGGGCAACGATAACAACTCGTCTGTAGCCGAATTGAATAATATTTTGACAAAAATAATGGTGACTTAAATAGTTCAGTCAAGCTCTTCTAGCAACTGCGAACTTGTACAAGACGGAATAGCGAATGTTGGTGCTGGCTTTTAAGCAGATTTATGTATTGAACATAAAGAACCAAGTTGTTATGAAATTGACAATTTTGATTTCGAGAGCCACATATAAGTATGCAGATTATTTTTTGGAAGATGTTTTTAAAAATTCTGCAGCTATAAATTTCGAAGTAGTTTCTATGAGATACTTTGTTGGATATGTAGCATTTAAAATCATTCCAAATTTACAATGCCAAAAATGTTGTGACGAATTCAGAAAGACGGATGAAGTTCTAACAGCACCAAGCGAGCTTTTTATACACTTTAAAAATTATCTGTCGCTTACAGATTTTGGAAGCTTAGCTGCTTCATCAGATAAACTAATGGATGCTAGTAAAAGACATATTTTAATATTTCATAAAATTTTTAAATCTGAGCCCCAAAAAATTGGTATAAAATCTTTTATTATTGAGTCCTGTAAACGCTTGACTCCGCAGTGGTTTGCCGACGCTTGTTCACAACAGTTTTGGACTTTATACTATTACTACTCCTCCGAAAGCATTGCTCTTGGTCTATAGAAAAAGGAAGTTTCAAGAAAAAAAAATACAAAATTTAGCAAAAGAACGATGTAATTTATTAAAGTATAACAACTTTGTTAATTATACAAGGCAGAAATTAATGAAGTGGGAAAAACATATAAAAAATTATTTATTCTTAACAAAAATACATATGTACATAGTTTGTTTTTATTTCAATTGTTTTATAAAAAACAACTTATTACTTTTCCAATATTATTATTTAATTTATTTTGAAATCAATAAACTTTTCAACATTCTGTTTGTTCTAAAAAAAATATTACATAATTCTCAGCTCTAGTTTTTTATATAAAGTTTTTTCTATGTACCTGATATATCTGATATGTTTGTATTAAAAAAAAAAAAAAATATTTTAATATAAAATCCCTTTCATTATTATATGAATAAAAATACTAAACTGAAAAAAATTAAATAATTTTTTCTTTAATATTTCTTAAAAAATAAATGAATGTTTTCGATCTTTTAATTTATATAAACAGTTTCTTCTATTGAGCTTGAGATCACTTTTCTTAATAAAAAATAGTTTCAATTTTATTTTCCGATATTTCGCTACCACATTGGGTAGTTTCTTCAGGGAAATCTGAAAGATTGGAAAAATCTAAAATTTATGACAATAAGACATATATAATGGCCCACAAAATGTATAACACATTAGGTAGATTATTCAGTAGAACAAAGGATAAATTGGATAAGTTGGAAAGGTCTAATTTAGTTTATAAAATACCATGTAGTGGTAATAATAATGAAAATTGCGATAAGGTATATGTAGGTACAACAAAAAATAAACTTAAAACTAGGTTAGCTGGACATAAGTCAGACCAAAAAAACAGGAACACAACAACTGCACAGAAAACTGCATTATCATTACACTGCACTAATTCTAATCATTATCCCGATTTTAAAAATACAATAGTTTTAAATATAGAGAATAATTACAGACGTAGATATTTATTGGAAATGTTACAAATTATAAAAGTACCACATACACAAAGAATTAATTATAAAACAGATACAGCTAATGTTGCACAGAATTATAGGCTATTAGTTAATAAGGTCTAGAATTATGTTAGTTTTTTAGTCAGTTAGTTTTAATGTAATATTTTATATGTATCTGTATTTTTGTTTTGTATAATACTTAAAAAGTTTTTATATGTATTTGAATTTTTTGTTTTGTATAATATTTCAAATGTTTACAAATAATTTTCCCGCCTTTTTTAAAAAATTGTAAAATTGTTGACAAAAATATTTTTTGTGATATATGTATGTATTTGAATTTTCGTTTGTTATTTCAAATGTAAACAAAAAAAATTTACACGCCTTTTTTAAAAAATTTCTTTTTTAACAATTCTAATATTTTAATTGTTAATTATTAAAAATTGTAAGAACTTTCCCTGAAGAAGCTACCCAATGTGGTAGCGAAATATTGGAAAATAAAATTGAAACTATTTTTTATTAAGAAAAGTGATCTCAAGCTCAATAGAAGAAACTGTTTATATTTCTTAAAAAAAAAAATGTTGACAACAAAATTGTTTCGCTTATTAAAACGAAATAATATGCATTTTTCCTTATGTTGTAAAACTTTAGTATGTATGTAGGTATAAATATTCAAAGCTTTTGAAAGAAAATATTTAAGATTCAAAAAAATTTAAACCAAAATAATTTTAATTTTTAAATATACAAAAGAAAAGAGAATATTAATATTAAAATTTTAACAAGACAAAGAATAAAGTAGCTAAAATAAATTATAAATTACACTTTAAAATAAAAAATATCACACTAGAGCTACATGTATAAACATTTAGTGTACTTGACAATAGGCGAAAGTTTTTTCGAAAACTCCAATTTGTAAAAGTATCTGTAATACATTAGAAAACATCGCCTTTTTTATTTATTTATTTAAAATACTTCAAGTAAAATTCAAATGATTGAAAAAACATTTTCACATATAAAAAATTTCATTGTATTAAAATTATCTCAAATCAATTAAAATGTACACGTACACTAAAATTTTCGTTAAGAAGGGCAAATAAAATTCGAACACAATTGATGCAATCTCATTCGTACAACAACAACATATATATGCTTTTGCTTCTGTAACACAGTGGGGCGTATTTGTTTTCAAAATAATTTTTGCTCACATTTGTTTGAATTTATTTGACTGTTTTTATAAATGTAAATTTATATTCGCTCATATCATTGTTTGAAGAACATTAACACATCCATACATACATTCATAAACAACATACATACACGCGTACGTAGTTACACGTCTGACTGACTGTCTGACAACAATTTTGTTGAGATGATGAATAGAAGTTGAATTTGTACAAGAAATGAAAATATCAAAACATAAACAAATATACATACATACAAACTGAAGTATTTACAAACACACGCAATTACGTATGAGAGCGAAACATTGTTATGCTCTTTACTTTTGCCTTACCGACCGCGTCATAAAATTTTTTTAAAAAATATTTCAATTTGGGCCTTCATGCGCATTCTATATGATTTATATTCTTTGGTACTACCTACCTATGTATGTTTATCTGCACACACTTTTAGTTTTCGTACCACTTTGTTCATTATACCCTGCACTCAGTGAAAAAGGGTATATATAGGTTTGTCATTCCGTGTGAAATTTCTACAATTTTCAATTCCGACCCCATAAAGTAAATATTTTCTGAAAGCTTATGAAAAGGGGAGTCGATTAAGCTCTGTCAGTCTGTCCGTGTGTATGTTGAAATCAATTTTTTGAAGCCCCCTGAAATCGCTTGGACCCGGGTGAGGTATAAAATATCAGAACTATTCGGGAGTAGAGCGGTATTGAAAATCAGAAACATCGGTTCATAAACAACTGAGATATGAGCAAAAAACCACGACCACGTCGATTTTTTTTCACAAAAACAACATTACAACAAGTAACAGTGCTATATTCGGCCGTGCCGAATCTCATATACCCTTCACAACGTGTAGTCATGCAATAACAATTGTTTGTATCACCATTCATCTCATATAAAATACGTGCATACGTACACGTTAGAATAAATGTGGCATCGAATCCCAGCTGAGCCAAAAAAATTTTATTTTATTTTATTTAATATATTATTTATATTTTATTATTTTTTTTTTATATTGTTTTTAAATTTTTTAAAAAAATTTTTTTTTAATTTTTTTAAAATTTTTTTTTTGTAGTTTTTTTTGTTATTTTTTTCTTATTTTTAATATTTTTTTTTTTGTAATTTTTTTTGTTTGGTATGTTTTTTACATGTATCTATGTATGTATGTTGTTGTTGTAATTGTGAAAAAAAACGAGGTGGTCGTGGTTTTTTGCTCATATCTCAGAAAGTTATTGGGCGATTGTGCTGAATTTCAATAGCGATTCATTCCTGGATATTTCCAAGAGATTGATACCATATACAGATCTGAGGAACATATAGTTGCTTCTAAAAGTTGATTTCAACCAACACACGGACAGACGGTCAGGGCTTAATCGACTCCTCTATTCATAAGCTTTCAGAAAATATATACTTTATGGGGTCGGAAATGAAAATTGTAGAAATTACAAACGGAATGACAAAGCTATATATACCCTTGTGCACCACAGGTGAAGGGTATAAATAACAACAACATATATACATACAAACGTGTATATTGGTTAAAGTAAACGTGGGATCGAATCCCAGCTAAGCCAAAAAAAATTTTTTTTAATTTCTTTTTTTAATTTTTTTTTTTATTTTTTATTTAATATATTATTTATATTTTTATTATTTAAAAAAATTTTTTTTTTAATTTTTTTCTTTTTTTTTATTTTTTTTTTGTTTGTTTTATATTTATTATTTATATTTTAATTATTTTTTTTTTAATTTGTTTTTAAATTTTTTTTTTTAAATTTTTTTTTTAATAT
Source organism: Phyto melanocephala (assembly GCA_941918925.1). NCBI lineage: Eukaryota > Metazoa > Arthropoda > Insecta > Diptera > Rhinophoridae > Phyto > Phyto melanocephala. The sequence goes on from OW799235.1 coordinate 57,484,240, forward strand.
TTTTTATTTATTTATTTTTTTTTTAACATACATACGTTAATTTTTAATTTTATAATGGGATGTTTTTATATATGTATGTTTTTTACATGTATGTACGTATTTCATATGAGATGAATGGTGATACAAACTACTGTTATTGCATGACTACACGTTGTGAAGGGTATATAAGATTCGGCATGGCCGAATATAGCGCTCTTACTTGTTTTATATAAAACGGTTTTATGGCTCTCCTGAAAAATTTGATTTTAAGACATACCATGCCCATGAAAACCACAGATATAATTATATTTAATCCGAATTGCCTGTTTGAAACCTGTTTATACTTATGTTTTTTACCACTAATTCTTTAATATTTTATATTGCCTGGTGTTCAATACTAAATGAAATTGCCTTTAACGTATGTATTTAATATGTGTAACAAAAATTTGGGGAGAAACAAAAAGTTGGAAAAACTAAAAATTAAAGTCTTTAAAATATTTTCTTTAATTCCTAAAATGGTGAAATTGTCCCTATTAACACAACAAAAATAATAAACTACAATGGCAACGCTGCTAACTTTTCTTCAAGGAAAATAAAAATTCTATTTGTGAATCGATTTTTTTTTAATTTTTCGATTATGTTCTTTGAATGAATGATTCTTGTAAGGAATTTTATATTTAAATTGTGAAAAGAATTTTATTTTCAATATTTTTAAAATTTCATTTGTCTCGCAAATTTTATTTTTAAAATTCGGAAAACAAAAAGAATTATTCGTCACAATGTGGAAAATTTAATTCATTCGAATTAATATCATTCACGATAAATATCTATTCGAATGATTCGCGTACTATGCTCACCATAAATAAATGCAGTTTTAATATCGACGTGACGTACTTTCATCTTATAGCTTGCAATAGACTTCGAAACGTAGCTTGTTTAACAACTGGCGCAAAAATTTCGTCATAATTTTCTCCATATTTCTGAGAGCGATTTTCTGAGCGACCAGCCTAGCTCTATATTTCGTCTCACCATTTACTAAATGTTTAGTTTTTTATACCCATTTGCAGCCAATTGGTTTAATATTAACAGGTAACTTTACTAAATCTCACGTTTTGTTGTCCTTTAGTGCTTTCATATCCTCTCGCATAGCATTTAACCAGTATTTGTTGTCCGATCTAGATAATGCATCCTCATAACTTACAGGGTCATTATCTTCATACATTTTGTAGCCATACTTTTTGGGAGGTACACCCTTGTTAATGTTCTGGGAGTAACATCCAATTCGTTTGTTGACGGTTCCAATTCAGATGACGAAAATTCCTTGGCGGATTAAAAAAAAAGAGAATCATTAGTACTTACTCTGGCGATTTCCTCCTAATTTTCTAATTCAGATTGTGCAATTTCAGAAGATACGTTTGGTTGCGAAAAATTTATCACCATTATCGTAATCGGCGACATCACCATCACCAATAACATCATTTCCATCAGCATGATTAAACACAACGCTGCCAGACGATTTATTTGCACCAACATAACACTCAAATTCTAAAAATTTTACATTACGGCTCACAATTATTTTATTTGTCATCGTATTTCTCAAACGAAATGCGTTTGACTCCTCTGCGTACCCGACTAAGTTGCATTTGACAGCCACTTCATCCAGTTTTCTACGTTTTTGTTTTTCAACTTGTACATATGCCACAGTACTAAAAATGCGAACGTGATTTAAATTTGGCGGTTTTCCATGCCATAATTCAAACGGTGTTACCTTTACAGCAGTAGATAAAAGAGGATTCTGTATGTAGTTAGCGTTATTAACGGCTTCAGCCCAAAATTTAATATGCATATCTGCATCATATAGCATGCATTTTGCCATTTCCATTAAGCTTCTATTTTTTCGCTCTGCAACTCCATTCTGCTAAGGAGTGTAAGGTGCAGTCAGCTGGTGTATGATGCCTTTTTTTCTGGAAATATCGATCAGTTTTTTGTATTTTCAATCGTTTTCCAAGCTGATTTTCCAATTGTTCAACAAATTGCTTTATCTTCTCATATGCCATATCTTTTGATGCAAGGAAGAATACTGTACAATAACGGCTATAATCGTCAATAAGCGTTAAAAAATATCTATTACCACCAGGTGTACTGTTTTGCATTGGACCGCATAAATCACAATGCACTAAATCTAAAATTTTTTTAGATTTCGTTTTTGACGCATTTGGAAATTTATTTTTAACGAGTTTTCACTTCACAATTTGAAACACATTTGCATTTACTTACTTTTATTCCCTGCACCAATTCCTTACAAACAGACATGTTTATGGTTTGCATGTTTCTGTGGCCAAATCTGCAATGCCAAACATGAATGCAATCGTTTTTACATTCTGTTTCGATTACACTGCTCAGCTGCAAAATCCTTCATTAAATAAAACTATGTGGACTATATGGATTTTGATGCGCTGAACTCAAATCCGTTGTCGGTTTTTTTCCATCAGATCAGGATTTTTTTTATGGGCGTGGCAAATTTTTTCCCCTAAATTAGTCAGGTACGGAGACATATTTCATCATTTAGGAAATTGTGCACCTACTGTATTCATCCTTCAATAACTTTTTAACGAATTTAATTTATTTTAAAAAAATGTAAGACGCGCGAATCTGGGACCATAACCTGTTGTTACAAAATGGAGTTCTTTTTTGAATGAATTATAAAAATGGTTACAAATACAGAAAGCAATAGCAGGTTGCTTTACATACACAGATGTATTACAAAGTACTATAAAGAGTGGTGTCAACAATGATTTAACTATGTCCAATACAAGGGTATCATTGAAATGCTATGCTGTACCTCTCCATAAATGACGCAACAAGAGTTAGTTAAAAGCATGTCTACTGTAGACGGCTGTTACTGGATTAATATTTTGTCCAAAACAAGTAAACAAAAATACAAATACAACATAAGAAAGAAAACAAACAATAAATAATAATAATAGTCATAGTGAGAAATAAAAAACATTTTTGAGCAATAAAATTAAAAGCGCAAAAGTGTATTTTACCTTTAACACAAGTAAAGTAAATTTTTGAATTTGTGAACAAATAAATTAAATTGCCTGTCTCTTGGCTTTTTCTATTAGAAATCTTTAAACACAAATATTAATAATAAAGGGTGGTTAAATTTTAAGGGCCGATGTTGAATGTAAACCACACCTAATTGGCAAGTTTAGGCATTTCATTTGACATTTCTCAATTTCAGACTAACTTAATTTTAACCATGAATCGAGCAACGCGTTAAAGCTTTTCAGGCTTATTATACAAATAAGCGTTCAAATCAAAATGCATTTCGTGCACTTCGTGATTCTTTTGATCGACATAATCGTTCAAATTCGTCCACAATCGGGAGAATTGTGAAAAATATTTAAATGTCAGCAAAACAGGTCTGTTTGAAATGTTAAAACATCTGTGAATGCGTTCTCAGTTCGTTGAACGGAAAACATTGCGATAGTGTGGCAAAATATCAGTCAACATCGACTCATCGTGTCCAACAATTGAACATTAATATTGTCGTTGAAAATTTGGACCATCGGATGAAAGTGTGCGGCGGCCATTTGGCCGATATTTTGTTCCATACATAATTGAACCATACCCATATTATCATAACAAAAAGAAATGACAATAATTTTTTATATAAATTTTGAAAAAATTGTATCTTCTGGCCAAAATTATTAAACGTGTTTTTTGAATTAAAAGTTCTAGTTTTTTGATAGTTTTAGGTGTAGTATGATATAAGAAATCTAGTGGCAGATTTTGAAAAAATTACACTGCACAAAAAAAAAAATTTTTTGTCTCTGCTAGAAATAAAAGTATGTGGACTATATTGATTTTGATGCCCTTAATTCAAATCTGTTTTCCGTTTTTCTCTAGTACGTAAGGATTTTCTGTTAAAGGCGTGGCATATTTCACTCTCTAAATCGTTAAGTTGCCAAATATATTTTGTCATAACTTCAAAACGGATTCTCCGATCTGAATAGCAGGAGGATCAGAAGATGCACCGGAAAATTCTGCTTAAATTAATGGCGAAAAAAATTAAATAACCAAAAAGTTTAAATTTTTCCAAAAGCCACATTCCTAAGGAATAAAAGTCGGTATAAATAGTAAAACTTAATTAGAAAATGTTGATTTTAAAGGTTTAAACTCATTCTTAACAGACTGTATGTACATGCATACATATGATTTACGGTCTAATTAAAAAAAAAATTTAAGAATTGTAAGGCTCTTACAGAACAGTATTTCTTTAATAAAAAAATGCTTTATTATATATATTTTAGATTATATAATACTTAATATACGGATAGGGTTGCCATATTTGAAAAGTGAAAAAAAGTACATTGAGGGGGAAAAACAGTACTTTTCAAAAAAAAACAGTACATTTTTTTTATTTATTGATAACATAACTTTTACTTTAATACATCACATTTTTATTTAAAAAAAGTTAATAAGAAACATAAAAACATGTAAAAACTATGAGAACATAACGGTGACTTAACTCTTAATTCAATACATCACATATGTTTTAAAAATAAGTAAAAAATAACATAAAACACATATACAAAACTATGAGAACGTAACAAAAAATATTGCATTTATTTCAAAATGCAATACATACATACATAGATCGAGTCGAACTACAAATAGTATCTTAAGTTACTAACGTGGTCAAAAACACAAATTAAACGTCGTTTTTCGATATTAATATTGATATTAGTTTGAATAAACGAATTACCAATGCTTTAACATATTTGACTGTATTTCAGAACTATGCACTATATTTTCAAACTTAATTTTGAAAATGATCTAATGTATTTAAAAAGTTATTAATTAAATTTCAAAAATAGTAAATAGAATTTCGAATTTGGTAATTGAATTTCAAAAACTACGAGTTGAATTTTGAAATTATCTATAATATGTAAATTTAATTGATTTGATTCTTCAAATTACAATAATATTCCATTAATACTTTTGGAATACTATTTATAACTTAAAAAATATCAATTGTTATTGTCAAATTATCAATTTTTAAGTAGACTTGGGCCATTGTTACAACTTGCCCTTAGCTAAAGGCAGGATTTTGTTTGGCAGATAAATGGCTTTGCATTATAAACCCTGAATTTATTATTTTTTATTATTAAATATTATTAAAATTAATAATAATAACAATAAAAAATGGAAGTTGTAATAATGCAAAGCTATTTATCGAGCAGACAAAATCCTACCTTTAACTAAAGGCAAGTTGTAATAATGGCATTTAATTTAATATGCATAGAAATTGTTATTGTACTTAAAATCAATATTTAACTCTTTCAGCCACGGTTTTACATACATAACTTAAAAAATAAAACAGTTGTATTGTTAGTTTAATTAAGGCTTATTTATTATAAAAAACAAGAAAAAATAGAATTAGGTCTTCAGTATTTTGCGTAATAGGGTGGTTTACTAACCAACTTACTAACTAACCACCGTGGCAGTTGGCATAAAAAATTAACAAGAAAAGTTAAATATTTTTAGTAAAATAGTTTTAAAAAATTTGTTTTTGTGAAAATCTGGGCAAAATTACGGCATTTGATCACGATCGAAATTGTACTCGTAAGATCCAGTTCGATGTGCTTTAGGTATAGAGATTCTAATAGGAATTTTCAAATTTCTATCACGTTCGAATATCATAACTTTCCCCCTGAGAAACAGGTTTTATTTTTGCGAATGCAAAGAGAAAGTTTACATGTTCTGCATAACCATATAGTACACGTTGGATATTTTTTAGTGCTGCATCTTGCACATTTTCGTAAAAAGGATCGCTCTGCTGCTTATAATTATCTTTATTGTCAGAATCAAGATTGCAAATACTTTCCCCATTAGAAGATATATCTTCAAACAAAATATTTTCGATATCACTTTCATTGAGTACTCGCGACAACCTTACAATATAAAAAAACTATGTAGAAAAACTTATTATAAAAAACCTAATATAGTCACAGTGGTTAGTATTCTAACCACCATATTACTTACGTAATTTATCGAGAAATGCACTATGTTATATATTGATGTTGTTACAAACCAACAAAACAAGTACTAAATAATAAATTAACACTAAACTTGCTAAATAATAAACACTCTAAGCATTTTTATTGAACTAGAGAAAGTCCCGCTACAATAACAATGGATTGCCATATTTTTAAATAAATATACCAAAGTATCCAGCGCACCCTAATGCAAAAATTTTGTACAAAACGATAAAAGATCACTTCAGAAAACGTAACTATTTAAGACTTTTCTAATAGATAGTGCCAAAACATGTTTTAAAATGTCAAAAATAAGTGGCTAGAAAACTGACCACCAAACCTGAAAGAGTTAAGAACATAATATTTAGGCTCAACTATAATATTATCTTTAATAATTTTTTTGAAGTTTATTTTAAAGACAATAACAATTTTTATGAACAATAAAGTAAAGTCTACTTTAAAATTGATAATTTGTCAATTACAATTGATATTTTTTAGGTTATATATAGTAATCCAAAAACATTAATTTAATATTGTTTAAAAAAAAAAAAATTCTAAAAAAAAATCAATTGAATTTTTAAAATGAATACATTTGATAATTTTTAAAATTCAATAAATAATTATACAACACAAATAGAGGTGGTATAGTTATATAAAAGAAAATAATTTATGCTTACAAAAAAAAATTAATTCAAAAATAAATTATAAATATTTATCCCTTTTTTGTACACATTTAACAATATAATTTTTTCCTGTTTCATTTTTCAAAAAATTACAAAATTCAATACATGTATATCCAAAAACAGTACAAAAACAGTACAAATATAAAAAAATAGTACTTTTTCGTACTGCAGCTTATAAAAGGGTCACTGCCCATAAATAACCTATTCAAGACATCTCGATTTGTATCGCTTCTGCTGAATTTCCTCGAATAATTCGTTCTTATTTCTGGCCTCGGCAGCTTCTTCTGACAATTGGATGGTAGCCTGATACCTGGGTGTCCATGTATTTTTTATGTACCTGTATTTATTTTTTTTAAACATATTTTTGTGATAAATGCTTTTAATAATTATTCTTATTAGGTACATCATATATTTTTTTTAACATATAATGTTTTGTAGAGCAGGTATATAAAAATATCCTTTATGGGGATGCGTGGGACATTCCCTTATAACTATTATCGATAATAAAGAATTTTTCAAATTTATAATTATAGACAGGTATTAACATTGTAAAGTGTTAAAAGTGATGTAAATAACAGTTAAAATCAATAATTCAAAATACATAAAAGTTTATGACGATATAAATGTATAAGAAAAAGTGCCTGATGAGCAAAAATGGAAGAAATGTGAAAATTTAAAAAAATCGTCAAAAATAATGGCGCAAACTTTTTTTTTTGTTTCTAAAATTAGAGATTCCAAATTTTATTGTGGTATCAAACATAATTCGTAGAGATGCTAACCTCGCTTTCAAAAACCTGCATAATTTTTTTTTTTTAGCTTTTGAAAGAATTGTTACAAGATGAATATTCAACATATTTAAAATTTTTTTTTCTTTTTTAAAGAACTTTTGATCAAACCTTTCACAGAAAAAAAAAATGATTGTTAAACCTTTATTCGTTTGGCCACAAAAAAAATATCATATAAACATCCAGAAGCCGGAAAAAACATTTGAATCTCATATAATTTTCTTCACTTTCCTGACTTTAGCAGGGTCTCAGAGCTACATATCGCAACTAAAAGTCTTCAACATTTACAATATAATGTAAAATATTGTTGTATGTCAAGCTGTTTACTTAGTTCTTAAGATTTCTTAAAATTCAGTTTTGCCTTTTTGGCCAGCTTTTCAGGTCAAATACTCCTCTGTGTAGCGTTGTGTTTTATTTTGTTTATGCTCACATTATGCACAATCTCAATCCTTTTAAATTTTATACTAACACTAGCCAATCCCGGCGCGCGTTGCTACGCCCCTTCATGAATTTTAATCGCATTCTAAATTTTAATCGAATATCAAGTGCAAGGCTAAAAACTATAACTTTTTCTTTATGAGCGTGGCACTGCCCACTTTTCTAATTACGAAACTGTATAGTCATGACAGCTCAATAAGTGTGCAAAGTTTCAGAAAAATCGGTCCAGTGTAAGTACCTCAAAATGATACCTTTTTTTTATGGGCGTGGCACTGCCCACTTTTCTAAATACGAAACTGTATAGTCATGACAACTCAATATGTGTGCAAAGTTTCAGAAAAAACGGGCCAGTGCAAGTACCTCAAAATGATACCTTTTTTTTAATGGGCGTGGCACTGCCCACTTTTCTAATGACGAAAGTGTAAAGTCATGACAGCTCAGTATGTTTGCAAAGTTTCAGAAAATTCGGTCCAGTGCAAGTAGCTTAAACTGATAACTAATTTTTTATGGGCATGGCCCCGCCCACTTTTCTAAACATAAAATTATATGGTTATGACAGCTTAGTATGTGTGCAAAGTTTCAGAAAAATCGGTCCAGTGCAAGTACCTCAAAATTAAAACTTTTTTAGGGGCGTGGCCCCGCCCACTTTTCTTATTACAAAATTATTTAGTCATGACAGCTCGATATGTGTGCAAAATTTCAGAAAAATCGGTCAAGTGCAAGTAGCTAAAACTGATAACTAATTTTTATGGACGTGGCCCCGCCCACTTTTTTCCACCCATAAACACTCCCTGGTATGTGTACAACAACTTACTAAAGTTTGAGCCCGATCGGTTTTACAGTTTCGGACTCTATAGCTAACACACACACACACACTCACACACACACACACACTCACACACACACACACACAGAGTTTCACTTTTATATATATAGATATGTGTGTAAAAAAACAAAAATCTATATATATAAAAGTCAAACTCTGTGTGTGTGTGTGTGTGTTAGCTATAGACTCCGAAACTGTAAAACCGATCGGGCTCAAACTTTAGTAAGTTGTTGTACACATACCAGGGAGTGTTTATGGGTGGAAAAAAGTGGGCGGGGCCACGCCCATCAAAAATTAGTTATCAGTTTAACCTACTTGCACTTGACCGATTTTTCTGAAACTTTGCACACATATCGAGCTGTCATGACTAAATAATTTCGTGATAAGAAAAGTGGGCGGGGCCACGCCCCTAAAAAAGTTTTAATTTTGAGGTTCTTGCACTGGACTGATTTTTCTGAACCTTTGCACACATATTAAGCTGTCATGACTTTATAATTTTTTATTTAAAAAAGTGGGCGGGGCCACGCCCATAAAAAAATAGTTATCAGTTTTAGCTACTTGCACTGGACCGAATTTTCAGAAACTTTGCAAACATACTGAGCTGTCATGGCTTTACACTTTCGTCATAAGAAAAGTGGGCGGGGCCACGCCCATAAAAAATTAGTTATCAGTTTTAGCTACTTGCACTTGACCGATTTTTCTGAAACTTTGCACGCATATTGAGCTTTATAATTTCGTGATTAGAAAAGTGGGCACTGCCACGCCCATAAAAAAATTATAATTTTTAGGTTTTCGCACTTGATATTCAATTAAAATTCAGAATGCATTTCGATTCATTAAGGGGCGGAGCAACGCGCGCCGGGTTTGGCTAGTATAAAATAAAAAAAAGTAATGCATGTTCATACAAATTGTTTTTGCAAAAAGTGTTTTTTGTGTATGGTATAAAAAACAAACAAAGACACTATAGTCACATTTGCAACTAGATTACAGTCGAACGTGCTGGTTAAAGATTTTAAGGTGACTTCTAAACAAGTTGTATGTTGTAAATATATTCGATCGGATCAAGTATATCTAGAACCCAGAACAAATGGGAAACCCCATTCAGGAAAGCAAAAAACAAAATAAAAGTTTATTGTTGCGATTTAATCTTAACAAATCAGTATTTAAACAAATAAAATTATAAATTTTTTAGAAAGAAAGAAATTAATAGGTGTTAACCAAAAATTTATAAATTAAATTGTTTTCTTTTGTACGTGATATCTCTTATAATATTATTAGTAGAAATATGCCGAGTAGTGCAAATAAATTGTTTTAGAGATACTCTGCCTCATTTATAAATATTAAGAAAAGTCGATAAAGGCTTTATAAGACTGATTTTAAACGGAAATTTGATGTATTAACGCTTAATTAAACATAATAATTTTTATAAAAAGCCATTTTATCTTATTTATACAATTAATACATTTAGTTTTAAATCCCGAGATATATAAAATTAAAAAAAAAACGTTCTCCTTTTAAACAAATTAAAAAAATATATGTAATTAATTCGTATTATTGTATATTTTAAATATATATCTAGCATGATGACAAAGTATCCCCAATGCCGTAAACGCTTCGGTCGTCGTCCTTTTAAACAACGCTATTTTCGTTTAACGACACAATCTTTGAGTTATGCCAAATCAAAAGGCAAACACCCCATCTGTGATATCCCGCTGGCTGAAATTGAACGTGTCGAACAGTTAAATGAAAAAAGTTTTAAAATGCAAAATTGCTTTAAGGTAAGTTTATTTTTTCTTTATCTTTAATATAGAAAAATTTCAAAAACTATTTATCTCAGACTAACTGCTCTCTTTAATGCTAGGCGCACAATTGCGATGAACGACGAATTTTTCGCCGCGAATATTCGTCATAAAAAATAAAACACATTTGTGTATATAAGAATGCGTACAATTATGGCGTCGGTCGAAATTCGCTGTACGCGTCGAACTTTGCAAAAGATTTATTTATATTTCTTACGCCGGCGAACGACGAGCAAATTGGTACAAGGTGACCATTTTTATTTAATTTGGTTTTACTTTTCAACTTTTTAGAAAATAAAGTTAGTTTTTACTTTAATAAATATTTCATATATTATTTTAAAACATTTAAAATATTTATATGTTAACTACACAAATTGTTTTTATTTGGTTTTTTGTAGATGATTGATTTTTTTTAGTGATTGTTTATACCCTTCACACAGTGAAAAAGGGTATATTTAGGTTTGTCATTCCGTGTGAAATTTCTACAATTTTCATTTCCGACCCCATCAAGTATATATATATTTTCTGAAAGCTTAAGAATAGGGGAGTCGATTAATCTCTGTCAGTCTGTCCGTGTGTATGTTGAAATCAACTTTTTGAAGCCCCCCGAAATCGCTTGGACCCGGGTGAAGCATTAAAATATCAGAAATATTCGGGAGTAGATCGGCATTGAAAATCAGAAACATCGGTACATAAACCACTGAGATATGAGCAAAAACCCACGTTTTTTTTTTCACAAAAACAACATTACAACAACAATACACATACATACAAACGCGTATACTGGTTAGAGAAAACGTGGCATCAAATCCCAGCTGAGCCAAAAAAAAACTTTTTTTATATTTTTATATTTTTTTTTTTTTTTTTATTTAATTATTATTTATATTTTTATTTCTTTTTTATTTTTTTTTTCTTGTTTTATATTTATTATATATATTTTAATTATTTTTTTTATGTTTTTATATATGTATGTTTTTTATATGTATGTACGTATTTCATATGGGATGAATGGTGTTACAAACTACTGTTATTGCATGACTACACGTTGTGAAGGGTATATAAGATTCGGCACGGCCGAATATAGCGCTCTTACTTGTTTTTGAATATAGTCACACTATTAGCTGTTATACAAAAACAAAATTGTTATTAGAGTTTACTGCACGTACCCAGCACATTCTTTGTAAACGTTAATTTATACGTAAAAAAGTTTTTACTATGACAGAAGATATATGTTTTATTTTGCTGAGTTTCACAAAAATTTTAATTCTTTGATTATTTTTGTTTTCTTTGCACAAACAGTAAACAAATTCATCAATTATAAAAGATGTTACTCTTTCGTCGTTATTGTGCTTTATACGACGAATTTGAACAGCGAATTTTTACATACGAATTCGTCGTGTTGGACGAAATTCGTCGTTCGTTGCAATTGTGCGCCTAGCTTAATAGTTGCTACGTATTTAATGTAATTAGCTATTGGCTTAGAATTTTTTTTTTTTTACATTTCTGCTTTGATTTGTTTTTATTAAGTAACGAATAATCTTCGTAATTTAATTCATACTTGAGCAATTGAACATATTAACATTAAACACAAACAGTTTAACAATTTGCAAACAATTTTGCCATCAAGTGTAGAATACAAAAACTGTTTTTCAGTAGATGGGTGTGTCGGTAACATTTTTTAAGAAGTTACACAAAAACATTCTTGTGCGAATGTTCTTGGTATCGAAAATAAGAAGAGCTACCAAAGTTATAAAAATCTTAAATTATTTTAAACAAGCCCTCTGCTGAAGATTTTTTTGAGGTTAGAACAAAAAATCAATGAATCATACTTCAATATTCGACTCAGAATACCAAAGATAAAATGTGTTTCCATACAAAAAATCGTTTTAAATATAAGGACTTACTCCAGAGTAATCACAATTGGCACATTGACTAAAAATGACCAATTAAAAAATGTTTTTTTTGTTGATGTGTTGAAATTAAATGCCTGATGACAACCCTTTTAACAACTTTTTTCATTATTTTAAGTTAAGCTCACTCGCTTTTTATCCATTGAATAATAAAGACTTACATTTTATTAGATTATGGGCCCATAGTTCAAAGTTTTTTTTTCTTTTAAATTAATAAAGTGTTTAAAATTACAACGAGTACACCTATGATTCTGAAGGTGATGTCAAATAGAAATGGGCCTTGCATACATTTATTTGGTTGTGCAACCAAGACAGTTAGTTTATATACAAAATTGTAAGTTGTCCTATGAGACTTGGACGAAATTGCACTAGAGGACCATTGCAGAAGGTATCCTTATAAAAAAGATTGGTAAATATGTCAATGACTGATGGCGGCAACGTAGTACAACACTGAAATGAATTTGTAGAAATTTCTGAAAAGTTATCTAAAATTGGTTTACATATTGCTGTAATTGAGTCTTCTAAAAAATTTAATATCCTGATTATAAAATTTCAATATTTTCCACAACTTCCAAGAAAACATTATGAAACTTTGTAGTAATTCCTTCTGTTGTTAATATATTTTTGAAATTGATGCAAGAATACTATTACATGCCATATTTTATTTAATTGAAAATGCTAGGAAATCTGCGATAAAATCTTACAATTTTAAAAACGGTTTACCTATTTGTGATTCTAGCGTAAATATTATATAACCAATTTAACTACCTTCACAAAAGTTATAACAACATTCCTTTTTTTCATTAAGATCTTGTTACTAAAACTAGATTAATTCACCCATGTGTTTCAACAAATATTTTGTCCAGATAAAATTTGTTTCATATGTAGTGATGAAAGATTTTTTTTACCACCTCTTTTTTCTAAAAATCTTCACAACTTGCTTTTTTTTCTTTATTTTTTTATTTATTATTTTTTTTTTAATTTTATTAAAAATAATTTTATACAAAAGTTTTACACAAAAATCAAAAGAAAAAAATTTAATTTTAAAATCATTACTTTAAGAAACAAAACTAATTAACATTTACATTAATATTTGTTTTTAGCATAAAGTATCTCGGATGATATTTCAAAACAATGAGAGTTTTTATATTTTTAAGAATCTTTTGTAAATAAAATTCCTTCTAAACAATTTCGGACTTTAGTTTTAGTAAGGTTTACCTGACTGAAAATTCTTTATACATTTGCCGATGAGTGTGGTAAAATCATTACATTTCGAACGAATTTTGTTAGAGTTGGAAAGACACCCTACAAGAACAGTGACGGTCATTTAACCGGTTATATGACTGATATTAGTGACTGATATATCGGTTATTGCGTAGAACAAAGTTTCTATTAGTTTCTTAAGGGCAATGTGAAAAAAATGACTGAAACTTTTGTGTAAATACATGTGATTTTGCGTCTTTCTCTTACATATTAGTTCTGTCGGCTGCAAATTATGCCATTCGAACGTGATCGAAATTTGAAAATTCTTATTAGATTCTCTATACCTAAAGCACAGCGAACTCGATCGTTTGAGTAAAATTTCGATAGTGATCGAATGCCGTAATTTGGCCCCTGGACTACTTACCCCTACAAGAAATGAATGACTGAAACTAACACATATAAACTGATTGTACTAACACATTTGCAACAATTTTATATTGAATTGCTGTTAACGGGAAAAAAGTGCATGACCAAGAGTGAGACAGCAAATATGTGTTGAATTCTTGACGTTCAAAACAAAAATTTTTTGTAAAATAATGTTAAATTTTTTACATTAAAACAATAAATATTTCTTAAATTAGTTTTTCAATAATTGAGATTTTTTGACGAGTCTTTGCAGAATATCACCAAGATATAAACGGTAAGTGAAAAAAGTAGCAGAAATATACTTAAATATGTATATATTGCACATTTTCATAATTTTTATTTTTTTAGTAATCCAAGCCGTAATGCACAAGGATTAAAATGAGCCGCCCGGAATCATCGACGATTAAATAATATAGGTTAGGTTAGGTTAGGTTGAAAAGGAGGGGTATAAAAGCCCAAACCCATGACAGGTATACACCTATGCCCAGTTGGCATGTTGTGCGCTCCATGTGGAAAACGGAATTCCCAAACAAAAAACCATAAACATAATTTCCCATAAATAACGGACTAGTCCAAGAAACCAGTCCCCTCAATGTAACGCCTTATGGATCTCCAGTTCGAGTTCCCCAGGTATTCCAAGTTCGGCATATTATCTACTGTAAAATTTTCGCGCCTAATATGCCCAAACGCAGGACAATGACAGAGGTAGTGTACCAGGGTCTCATCCTCTTCCTCACAAGCTCTACATGTCGTCTCCTCAGATAATCCCATGCGTGCTAAATGAGTTCTCAACTCCGTATGACCTGTAATTACACCGGTTAATTTCCTAAGTGTAGGTCTACTTAGTCTCAAAATCTCCTTTGACTTCCCAAGATTTGGGTCACCCCAGAGTGTTCTTGTCACCTTACCGACATCAGTGCTTTGCCATTTTCTGACATGTTCTTCCATTGCCCAACGTTTAAGTTCATCCTTAAATCGTTTAAGGGGTTTGGCGTTCTCCAAAGTTATAGTACTCAAAAGAGCTCCCATTTTGGATAATTTGTCGGCTTTCTCGTTTCCGATCAGCCCGTGATGGCTTGGTATCCATATTATCTCCAGATGTTCACAATTTGCATATGAGTTTATCTCACTCTTGCATTGCAAAACGTTCCGGGATTCAACTTTCTCCTTTCTCAATGTCTTAATCACTGATTGGCTATCCGTAAAGATACGAATCGGAGTTTCGCTATTCGTTTCCTTTATCCATTTAATTCCTTCCGTAATCGCCATGATCTCAGCCAGAAAAATAGTGTTGTGATCTGGTAGACGGAAGTATTTGCCTCTATTTCGGCTTATGTCGTATAAGCCCATTCCAGTTTGGTCACCAATCTTTGAACCGTCTGTATAAAGATCGATTCCGTGGGTGTTTCCCATCCTGATTATCTCATCCCATTCTCCCTCTTCCGGTATAATGGTGATGCAGTTAATATTCTCATATCTCATCGGGATTTTATCACATGTTAATTCTGTAATATTTCCTATCGGTAAGATATCCGTTATTCTTTGGTATCTGGTCTTATGTTCTCTTATAAGCCACTCATCTATTGCCATTAATCTTGTGGCAGCTAAGGCCGCTTCATATTTTACCTGTATCTCAATAGGCCAAATGGATAATATATTCTCAATGGCCATTGTCGATGTGGTCCTCATGGCGCCGCAAATACTAATGCAGCACTGTCTCTGAATCTTTTGAAGAGGTTTTATATTCACCTTCTTCTCTAAGGATGTCCACCATACTAACGAAGCGTACGTAATTGTAGGCCGCAGTACACTCGTATATAGCCAATGTGTCATCCTTGGGCTTAAGCCCCATTTTGAGCCAATCACTCTTCTGCAGAGGGCCCATATTCTTTGAGCTCTCTCCACTTTACATTGAATGTGGTCCTTCCAGGATAGTCTCCAATCAAGTACTATTCCTAGGTATTTGACCTTTTTATCAATCTTAATTGTCTTATTCCGAAAGATGGGATAGCTATGCACCGGTATCTTCCTCTTTCTCGTAAACAAACAGATTTCAGTCTTTTCCGGGTTGACATTGAGCCCTCGCTCCTTCGCCCAGTTATATGATATATTCAAAGCCTCCATTGCTCTCATACATAAAGAATTTGGATTCGTCCCCCTGATCAGTATCGCAACATCATCTGCGTAACAGATAGGCTTGAATCCCTCGTTCGATAGAATCTTCAGTAGACTATGTATGGTAGTTACCCATATTAATGGAGATAAAATACCTCCCTGCGGGGTTCCTCGACATACTTTGTCCCTTCTTCTTACTCCATTTGCCTCACAATTTATCCATCTGTTCCTTAACATATTGCTAATCCATGCAATTAAGACATGGCTTAACCCTAAGTTTTCCAAGGAACCGACAAGACTCGAGGTCATTACGTTGTTGAAAGCTCCTTCTATGTCTATGAATACGCCCATGGTATACACACCCAGGTCGAAGGATCTCTCTATATGATAAACAACCTCCTGAAGAGCAGTCTCAGTAGATCTGCCCTTGATATAGGCGTGTTGTCCAAATCTCATTGAATCGCCTGGTAATCGTCTTCTGACCATTCCATCGACGATACGCTCCATGGTTTTCAATAAGAATGATGTTAAGCTTATGGGTCTATAAGCTTTAGGATTTGCGTAATTTTCCCTCCCTGGTTTAGGTATGAAAACGACTCTCGCCTCCCTCCATTCCACAGGGGTATACGCATATTTCAGGCAAGTAGTAAAAATATTCGCCAGCCTTTTGTCGATTAGGTCAATGCTTCTTTGTAGGAGAGCCGGAAAAATACCGTCCGGCCCTGGTGCCTTATATGGCAAGAAACTATTTACCGCCTCTCTTACCATCTTTGTGGTTATAATTATGTCCGTCGTGGCACTACCGTCATGGGGGTGTGGAATTTCTCCGTCATCCGCCATTTCCGTTTGGAAGTGTGCCTCTATCAGTATTCCTAGCGTCTCCTCCATCGTCTCCGACCTTTTCCCGTTCGAGTCAACGAGGGTTTCCGGTTGGGTGTGGGTTTTCGATAGGAATTTCTTAATTCTAGAAGCGTCATTCACGCTGTCCACATTATTAAATAATATAAATACGTAACATAAAATATAATAATTAATATAATAATTAATTCAAAAATTAAAATTGTGTTTTCTTAAAATATCTATACCCGTCAGCTTTGATCAGTACTTGATGAATAAGTATGATTTGTCAACTTTGACTGGTATATACATATGTATATCAGGTGTGATTAGTCAAGTGTGACTGTTATTTATATCATTGCTGATTAGCAAAGAGCAGTGGAGTGAGCAGTTCAAATATATGTTTAATAGTCGATATAACTCATAAGTTAAAGGGATATGGGCATTTCCTCCGAATGGTCAACCAGGACTGAAAAATAAAATTTTGATTATCAACGTGTTTTACTTTTTATAATTATAAAAAAGTCTATGTTTTTGTAATAGAATGGTATAGCTTATCTTAGCTGTTATACTTGAGAAAATTGGGCTGGAAACTATACTTTATATTTTCTTTTTACGCTACTTCTAAAGACATTTTTTTTAAATTATCCGACTTGAAAAAAATTTATTATGTTTGCAATCTTTCTTCAAAATTTAAATTAAGAAGAGAAAAGTGTAAGGAGAGCAAAAAAAGTTCGATTTACGGGTAATGTTTAACATTATTTTTTATATATATTTTATTAATCACGAATGCTGATTTTTTTTATTTTCCAACGACTTGATGAATATAGACTTTCCATTTAAAAATCTAGAATTTTTAGGTTATCAAATTTCTGTTGAAGGAATTAAACCTTCATCTGACAGGGTAAATGTTATTCTTTCTTACCAGAAACTAGATTCAATAACTAAACTTCAAAAATTTATTGGAATGATAAACTATTATCATAGATACATACCAATGGTGGCAAGCTATCTTTCACCACTTCATTAAATTATTTCAAATGCTTCTAAAAGAAAAAGTAAGAAGCTTTTGTGGACCGATGATGCTGAGAAAGCTTTTGAGGTAATAAAAGCAAAATTTTCTCAGAACACATTTTAATAAAGATGCTTTGTTAACGTTAGCGGTAGATGCTTCAAATTTAGCCATAAGAGCTGTTTTACAGCAATGTAAAAACAAAATTGTTGAACCTCTTGCATATTTTTCTGAAAAACTCTCAACAACTGAGTGCAAATATTCTACGTTTGACCGAGAACTTTTAGGGGGAAGAGATTTTATTATATTTACAGATCATAAATCTCTTACATATGTTCTTCTAAAACTGAAAGATCTCCACGTCAAACTCGTCAATTAGAATATATAGCCCAATTTACTTCAAATATTTGTTATATTAACGGTAAAGACAATATTGTAGCAGATACCTTATCCAGGCCTCCTCAAATGTGTGCGTTTTCTAGTAAAAATATTTATCTGTAACTTCTACACAAGGAACAACAAATTGATCGCGAATTAAAAAAACTCACCTCTGATTATACTACGAAGAATAATTTTAAGGAAATTAAATTTCCTTTACTCAACCTAAAGGTATGGTGTGATACTTCAGGTAAAACAAATCGTCCTTTTGTTCCACTTTCTTTAGGAAAAAACATTTTTCTTAATTTATATTGACAATAATTGATCGGATCACTAGGTGGCCAGAAGCATATCCGATCTTCTAAAACCATAGCAAAGACTTTTGTATATAATTATATTCCTCGTTTTGGTGTTGCACTTCAAATAACTGTCGATAACGGAACACAATTTACATCTAAATTGTTTAGTGATTTAACAAAACTTTTAGGAACACGAGATTTACACGTCTAGTTATCATTCACATGCAAATGGCACGATTGAACGTTTTCACCGACAGTTAAAAACTAGTCTTAGATCTAGTGATAATGCAAGATATTGGTCTGAACAGTTACCTATCGTTTTGTTAGGAATTCGAGCAAGTATCAAGGAAAAACTTAAATGCAGTCCTTCGGAATTAGTGTATGGTCAAGCTTTGAGATTACCTGGAGATCTGGTGGTTAAAAATAATAGTTCTCCAACGTACAACGATGTATTACAAAGTTTAAGGAAACATTTTGATACAGTTAGAAGTGAAGTAATTCATCATAGTAGTAATGATCATTATTTTACTCCTAAAGATCTGATGGTTTGTGAATATGTCTTTC
The DNA here is from genome assembly GCA_941918925.1 of Phyto melanocephala. NCBI lineage: Eukaryota > Metazoa > Arthropoda > Insecta > Diptera > Rhinophoridae > Phyto > Phyto melanocephala. Next base: position 57,503,541 of record OW799235.1, read on the forward strand.
TCAAAATACCTAGGTCAAAAGGTTTGGAATGCCCTTATGAACGGCCTTATAAAGTTATTGAAAGAAACACGAAAGCTTTTAAAATACAGTATGGTTATTAAAACTTAGGTCTTATAGTCTTACATGTAGATGCAGTCTATTCTGACCTCGAAAAATTAGTGCCAAAATTTGGAGAATAAATGCCTTCTCCAAGCTTAAGTAGTTGTGGGAAATCACATACATGTCTCAGCCAAAATTATATTTGTCCGCAATTTCAGCTTCTGCATATAGGAGACGATTTAAGGCATGCTTGGAGGAAAACTGCTCGCATCCCTTTTGTAACAACAGGAAGTGTTTAACGAAAATATCCAGAAAAAAGCAAAAGCAACTTCGCCTATAATGCCGTTGGAATTTCAGCAATAGAGATGCATGAGTGAAAACATAGCAAATTTTTTTATTATTGTAACGAATGAAAACAGGCTTAATTGGCGATTATGCAAAACTTTTTCTAATATGAGGATTTTCTGCTGATTTTATGTTATTACTCCTTTTTTATATAAAACGTAATTTTAACTTTACTTTTTTTTAACTCAAACTTACCATCTGCTATATATTTTTTCTTCTTTGAGTTTTTTGTTATTATTTACTATTATCAAAAATTAATTTGCTATTTGCTGTGCATATAGAATGCATAGTGGTGTGTATGTATCTGCACTCTACTTTTTAATATTTTTTATACTAGCGGAACTCACTCTTTGATGCAAACTACCCTTGCAAGTCGTACAGACCGTGCAAGTCTAGCAAACAACTTAACTTGTGCACAACTACAAAAACAAATTATATTAAATTGCAATTTGCATCACTTGAGCAAATATACACAACTAAAAATCAGTGCAAAGTAATGTCACACAAATTTGTACAACAGATACACAATTTTTTTACTCTCAGGAGTAAATTCAATTTCATACATGGCATTGTAATTTATTTAAAATTAATTAATTTTCTTTTCGGAAAATATTAAAACACAGAATCTTACTTATTAATTTAAAAAAAAGGTTTGTTGTTTCTTAAATACCTAAAAAATCAGCTCGTTGCCATAAGTTTGCAACACACATGAAAAATGCACTCACGCTTGGTAGCAAAAAATTAGTGCATATGTGCACTAATTGCCAAAATGCTACCAAGAGTGAATTCCGCTACTATTATACATTTTATCCATTGCTATTAAAGCTATTTAATCAAATTTAAAAATTATTATATTATTAGTTTATGCAAATGTAATGAATGCTAATTACACTGCTCTGCAAAAACTCATTTTTTGTCTTCCCGTTTAATAAAACTATGTGGACTATATGGACTTTGACGCGCTGAACTCAAATCCGTTGTCGGTTTTTTTCCATCAGATCGGGGTTTTTTTTTTATGGGTGTGGCAAATTTTTCCCCCTAAATTAGTCAGGTACGGAGACATATTTAATCCTAACTCGAGAACCAGTCATCCGATTTTCAAAAATAAAACACCAAAAAATTTGTAAAATTGTATTTATTTTAGTGGAATAAAATTTTTCTCTATCTCTTATCGTTATGGAGTTATTTAGAAATTAATGGAGAAAAAATTTGTTTTGTGCAAAATTCGTAACATTTTTCAATTTAAAAATGGAATTAAACAAAATATAAGGCAAATATTCAACATTTTAAACTTTTTTCTGAGAGCTACTTATCTTGGAAATAAAAAAAAGCCATAAACCATAAAAATCGGTTAAAAAATGTAGATTTTATTTAAAATTTACCGCAGGTACCCAATATTGACCAAATATGTGTAATGCAGCAAACAACGTCAGGGTGGGTGCACTAAAGCGACTTGTAGCAACAATGAATGGCAACTTTTTACTTCTATCTACTTTCGTACAACAAAAACAAATACAAGCAAAAAAAATTTGCTAGATTGTTATTTTGTAGCATCGCCTCGCTTAAAGCACCCACCCTGTCGTCACCCGTAGATAACTTCAAATTACAATAAAAAATTAAAATATTTACAGACTATTTTATTTAAAACAACACAAAACTTTTGTTAATAATTATTAATTTTTATTTAGGAAACATTGTTAAAATAAAAAAGTATCTTAAGCTGCCCATGCCATTTTGTCCACATCATTCAATTTCGTTCTGATGACCTCGTCCTTCATAAGCTGTCGTATTTGTGGACCTACAAATATGCCTTCTTTTACTTTAGCATCTCTGATTCTAGGAAATTTGCTCTTAATGTTTAGAAAGCCTTCATCGTCCTTGTTCATTACTTTGACAAAACTTTCATTAGGTCTAGCTTTATATGAAGAGAAGGCAGAACAGTTTGTTCTTTTTGATTTAAAGGCTCTTTTGCTGAATTTTTTTTCCTGGAATAAAATTTACTTTTTTCGCCCAAATTTTAACATTGTAGTGTTTTTCTTTCGCGCGGCTATCCCATTCACATAAGAAGCAACAAAACTTGGTATATCCACTTTGCAATCCATTTAACATTGCTACGACTTTCAAATCTGCACTTACGTTCCATAAGTAATGAGAATATAAACATTCTTTGTAGTATCATCTTCATGCTGCAATAGTTTTCTTTCATATTTCTTGCATACGCGAGTGGGACCGATGAAAATTTGTTGCCATTGTGAAGTAAAACGGCTTTCAAACTTGTCTTGGATGAATCAATAAAAAGCCGCCAATCCTCAGATTTATGACTGAAACACAGTTGTCGCAAAAGTCCATCAGCATTATTGCAAAATATCAAACCTTCTTCTTTGCTAAAAAAAATATAAAAAAAGGTTGTTCTTTATTTCGAAAGTACGAGACGTTAACGTCCTTTTGCACCAAACTCCATTCTTTTCATTAAGATGCAAGAAGCTCAGAATTGTTTATTTAAAAGCCCTAATTTACGAACTAAGTTATTCATATCAGTTTAATACGGAAAATAAGGTGTACTCGTTGGACTTCTAAATGAATGCCCATGCTGGCGTAAGTGGATTCAGTTGCTGCAGAAAGCCCATCTTCTTCATCGTCTGTAGGAGGCAATGGAGGTAAAAATTTATTTGTAAACTGGTAAACTGGTCGTTTGACGCATGAAGTATTTGGTTATGAAACTTTATTTTTTGTTTTTTTTCGTAAACCCACATGTTTTAGTATGGCAAAAGTAGTAATCATTTTGATGATTTTGTGGTTCACTCCAAATCGCTGGCTTCATAAAGACTTATGGCTTCCTTTTAAACAACCTCTTAAAGAACTTGCACAGCTACTACAACACATTTATGGCCGCCAATTTTTATCTCTATCATCGATAATAACCGCGATAAGCATTTTTAATCTTGGAAGATATTGTCTCCCGTTGAGAACTTAAAGTTAGATTGCCACAAACGTAACAAAATATAATTGGAGATTTACTGTTGCCGATTTTAACCGCACGATATTCAAATTAAAAGTGACTTACTTATTGCCCATTAGCTTCTATATATACAATAAATACCAGAATCTACCCTAATGTTCTTAATTTGAAATCACAGGTAATTGAAATATACTTGTTATAATTTTTAATTCCAAGAACCATGCAAAATATCGTTGTACTTTAGTTCCATTACCTGCTCACCTAACGAAATGCTATACCATATGTAAGGCTGGTTGCATTACAATATTAGGTACGTGGGGTAAATTGATAATAAAATCTATATTTTTTAACCGATTTTTATGGTTTATGGCTTGTTTTATTTTCAAGACAAGTAGCTCTCAGAAAAAAGTTTAAAATGTTGAATATTTGCTTTAAATTTTTTTTAATTCCATTTTTAAATTGAAAAATATTACGAATTTTGCACGAAAAAATTTTTTTTCTCCATTAATTTCTAAATAACTCCAAAACGATACGAGATAGAGAAAAAAAATTGTATTGCACTGAAATAAATACAATTTTGTTACACATTCTTTGGTGTTTTATTTTTGAAAATCGGATGACTGGTTCTCGAGTTAGGATTAAATATGTGTCCGTACCTGACTAATTTAGGGGGGAAAATTTGCCACGGCCATAAAAAAAATCCCGATCTGATGGAAAAAACCGACAACGGATTTGAGATCAGCGCATCAAAATCCATATAGTCCACATAGTTTTATTTAATGGAGGATTTTGCTGCTGAGCAGTGTTATCTATGCTATCAAACCAGATTATTACAAAGTTTTCAAAATTTGACTTAGTGCAAACGCTTTTCCCAAATTGTATTTATGAATGCTTTTATAAAGTTTTTAAAATTTGACTGACCATATGTCTCCAAGAACATAAATGTACAATAGAAAAATTTGCACTTAGTCAAATTTTAAAAATTTAATAAATACAATTGGGAAAAAGTATTAATGTAATTTGATAGCACAGACAGTTTCCTTCTATTTCCACTAGGTTTAATTTATTGAGATAGTAATATATGGTTATACTAACCATATCCTTAAAAGAATTCATATATGAACAATTTGCTTTAGGACAAAAAAAATAGAAAAAAAGAATAGTTTACATAAAAGTTTATTGGAAATTTATCTTTATCTATTATCTATTTATCTTTGCACGCATAATATCTTAAACAATTCATGTTAACAAACAAAATCAGCTAATGAAACATCAGATGCTTTTCACCCAATATCCATGAGTTCTATGCACTTATTAGAAAAATTGCAGTTCATTAATATATTCATCTAAACACATGATCTCCAATGACACGCTTATGTTAAAATCATTACTGTTTTCACCTAAATAAAATCACCTCATCACCAGTTGAACCCCTGCAAAATCACTTCGTTTACAATATAAGGACGCTGGTTTCATACGGCCTTATTCATAACAAAAAGTTAGCCACATTTTATACACTACGTACAACGAGCTGCTAACTAAAATGTTGATTTAGCTTGGCAGCTCGTTGGCACAGAGTTTATTCATAAGAAACTTTTATCCATCTGCCAACTTTTCATAAATCAACTCTGAAATTGCAAGATACTCCTCAAAAATGCAACCATTTTTTGTATATCATCCCTGATTTGACATTTTTTGTTTTTCCATTAATACTAACAATTTTTAAAATTGAAAAATAAATTAAAAAAATAAACCAACAATATAATTTTTTATAAAAATGGAAAAGCAAGGCAAGGTATGAAAAGGTAGGTAAAAAAATATCGGTAATGTAAAACAAAAACAGAGAACAGCTGTTTTTTTACAAGTTGGCAAACGTTTGGCAGCTCGTTAACAAGAGTTTAGCAAATAGTTAGCCATAGTTTGGCTTGTGTGTTATGAATAAACTTTATGCCAACTTTTTGTTATGAATAAGGCCGATAGTTATTTAAGTATATTTATGTGGGTCAGTTTAGAACCGGATAAGGCAAAAATATTATAACTAATTTTATAACCGTATAAAATCATAAAATTTTTGCAAAACAACTTGATTTTTTTTTTTTTAATTGTTAATTTTTGTTGTGCTATTGTTTATAAATTTAATTTTAAATATTTTATATTAAATCAAAATATTTGTTTTTAATTCATCTCAAAGTTTTTCTACAAACGATATTTAAAACAAACATTAAAACTTTAGGTAAAATAAAAATGCTAATTTCGCCATTCTTACTAAAAACTGCACCGAGTTCTTTTACATTAATAAACAACAAGCCACTCTAAAAAGTTAAATATAAAAAACGCAAAAATTTGTATACATGTTTTGACATATTTCGTCTTATAGTAAGTCTATAAACTAAAAATTCACTGAAAATAAAACATTTTATAAAAATTCGGTTTTTCGATTTCAACAAAAATTGCACCAGTTCTTTTACAAGTTTCTACGATAAATAAAGCATTAAAAACAATAACTTATTTATACATGTTTTGCTTTTATTACCTTGAAAGTCCAACTGTCTGGCTCCACTGCTTTTTAGATTTGTATTTAGTAAACAACTACAATAAACTATAACAGGTAAAAAAATGTTCAATATTGAAAAGTTCTCATTTTTATGTAGACCCAGATCTAGGTCACAAATCTATTGGCTCGAAATCAACATAATTCAAGTCATCGCTTTTACTTACTTAGAAGAGGCAGTGTAATAACAATTAAAATCCTTTAACTCTTACAGCATGGGATATTTTAAATCATTTCGTTGTTAGCTCACACATGCATAGCTTGTTTTATTGTACTTTTTTTAACATCAAAAATTGCGAAAAAAAAATAACTCGTAAGCTAAATTTTAAAACATATGTATTAATGTTACAGGAAAATAGGAATTAAATAGAATTAAAAAAAAAAAAATTACATTTGACAATATCACATAATAAAACGGTTTTTTTAATAAATAAATTTTTTTCTAGATTGTACGAAAAGAACGTTCCCTTATTGTACAAACAACAAATTGTGTTGAGGAACGTGAATGGATTGATCTCTTGCATAAAATATGTTTAACAAATTCGATACGATCGCAATACTTTCATCCATCGGCATTTGTGAATGGAGTGTACAGCTGTTGCGAGCGTTCGGATGAAAATGCACCCGGCTGTAAGAATGTTTCTGCTGAAGCGATGGACTATTTTCAAATGGATCTTATTACAGCACTAGATCCTGCTTTAGATTTACAACGAATACATACCTTAGTTATGTCCCACATGACTCAGTTGGAGGCATTTCTTGATCAGGCGGGGGCTTTCCATCAAATACAGCAACAGCATAACCCATTAGTGGCGACCGCCATGGCATTTCAATTGCAATCGGCACATGCGTATGGAAAATTCAAGACAACCATAATGCAATTGCGAGAAGTCGCGTATGTAATTGATAAAGATCACCGAAATTATAAGCAGGGTATAGCCCGTGAATTGAAATATGGAAGTCGGCAGGCCCCAATAGGCGATGATAATTATTTACATATGATGCGCGCAGCAGGACATATGAATATACAACAGCAACAACAGCGCCAAGTATTGCCTGAAATGCAATTGGTGATGGCGTATCCATATCATCAGCAGCAACAACTTCAGCAGCATGGAAACATGAACGCTTACTTTATGCACAACTTGCAGTCCGCACAACAACAGCACCAGCAAAGACAGCAGCAGCAACAACAGCAGTTGAATAATCAGCATTTAATGCGAGCCGCCGTAATGGTGCATCACCATCATCATCCGCATACAACTGCAACACCCTCGTCTAGTAATTCTTCCACAACTTCAAGTGTAGCACATACACTTACGCCCACATCAAGCATTTACCTTCGAGACAGCCTCACAGTCGAACGGTATGCAAATAAATGTTAAGAATGAAAAATACATTTTATGCTAATTTGTTGCTGCTGTTTAAAAACCTATTTTTTCACATTTATATACATATACATATATGTATATATATATATATATATATATATATTTATATTTTATTTTATTTTTTAAAAATGTAATTAACCCCACCAACCAAACATTACTCAGCATCTTTCATCAGTAACATAAAATACGGTACGTGTGTCATTAACAAATCTCTACCATGCTATTAAAAACTTAACACAAATGTAGTTAATCAGTTTTAATCTATAATATATACATATACATATGTATATGTATAATATATGATTAATGTATAACTATATATTTCTTTTAATATACATACATATGTATTTGCTGTTTCAAATCTGGCAAAGAAAATTTCCTGCATAGCAGCCATAAGAGCTTCAAATTTGACTATTAAAAATGCATTTAATACGATAATGCAGTTTAAGTAAATGAAAATTAAAAGAATATACATATGTACATAATGTACATAATTATGTAGTTAAATATCTTGTTATTGAGACTAAAACTGAAAGTCCACACCGCTCTTTCTACGCTTTTTTGCATCGTAGGACGCTCTCACGCATACAACGCAAAAATTAGGTTTACTTTCTACTTCTTTAAGCGTCATGAACGGCAAGAGATCAACCCAATTGAGTTTCAATTCCAGAGATGACTAACTATATTTTATGTTCGATATAATCGAAATTATAATCGATAATTATGTTTGTAGTGTGTATTTATTTCGTAATAAAGTTTAAAATTATTGGCAAGAATAAAATATAATTATTTAAAAAAATTGTTCATAAACAAAATTTGCATTTTGTTTATCGATGTCATTTACATAATGAGCGCCATCTTCCAGCTCAAGCAGGTAGCGTATGAGTTATAAAATGCAAATAATGCGCTGACGCAAGAAAGCGTGATATGGACTTTCAGCTTTATTTATGCATGTAGTTAATTTCAATTATTCTTTTAGTTATTTAATAATTTTGCCCTTGTTCATGCGCTAATACTGCCTTCGATCAGTAATTTCTCATCATTTTGTCATTGTTTTTTTAATTATTAAATAAAAATCTACCATAAGTATGTAGTATACATAAGTATATCGCAAGGCATATCCATAAGGTATATGCAACGGCGAATTGATACAACAAAGCAACTTTTCATGAGATGATTTATGTCAAGGCCAATTCGTATATCAGGGATGGAAAATGTGTTTTTACATATTAAATATAGTAAAATTTGATTAAATGACGCAAAAGCAACAAATATACATAAATTTAGCACATTTATTTTCAAAAAAGTACATGTAAGTTAATTGTTTAATACAGAATTTAAAATCACATTTCCCTTCCCTGCATTAATAAGGCAAATTCAACCAGTTTTGACATAAAGTCTCCCCATCAGCTGGGCTGATAATTTCACCTGTATGAATTCGCCTTGGTATATCGTATATTTCAAACACAAAAAAAAGTCAAAAACAAGGGTAATAATAAACAAAAATTATTAAACAAATAATTAAATTAAAAAATTAATTAAAATGAAAAAATTTTTAATAACTAAAAAGTTCAAATTATGTTTAGAAAAGTTATTTAATTTATATGTATTATAAATTTGCACCGTTTTAAGATATATGTTTGTATTGAGATGTCCACGTGTATTAATGAATGAAAAGAACATACATACCATAACGGTGTGTGTTTTTGCATACTAATACTAATAGATGAAAAAGTTGCTATGTTGAGCTTATTTAAATAACAAATATATTTTTAGTTTTCTTGTAACACAAAGGTCACAAAAAAAAAAAACATACAAAATTTTTTAATACCGAAGTCAAAATCTCATATCTCTGTTACAAAAAGAAAATATCAAAGCAAAATTAACAAATTTTGACATTTAGCTTCCCAATCAGCTGGCAGTTATTAAAGACAAATTATATTGACTGCTAGTATGTGCTTACCAGGTTACACTTTCCGTTTGTATTTTCTACAGTATTCATTTCTGATAAAGTATATATTTTATAAAGCTTATTACTAGGGGAGTCGATTGAACCATGTTTATTTGTCAGTGTGTATGTTAAAATCAACTTTTAGAAGCCCTCACATTTTACTCAGATCGGTATGTGGTATCAATATTTTGCAAATATCCGACTGCCTAGTTTTCCACATATTTTTACCACAAAAGTCAAAATTGTTGGTCCTTAGATTAATTTATACAGTTGTTTATTACTATTTCAAGGTACGATATGCCTCTAGATATATTTTAAAAATATTTTGGATAAATCGATTACTAACTGACAAAGTTATAGGCAAAAACAAATTTGAAAAATATAAATTTTTATAAAACGTCAAGTTTTAAAGCTTCTAAATAATTTTCAGACATGCTACAGACACCCGAATACAGGCCTTGGTCTCAAAAAGTAATATTAAAAAAAAACTGACAAATCGGTTAAAAAACTAACTGAGATATACGCCTGTGTCCTGTATTCCGAGTGAGATTAAATCACTGGGCATTGTTATTGTTTTTAACAACAACCTATCAATATTGATATCAATTGAAAGGGCTTGACTACTAAAACACAGCTAACTATGTAGAAATCAAAATCGAAGATGGCATCAGAAATAACTACATGCATAAAATGTCACAGCATAATATCTAGCACGATGTGGTCACCTTACCTATAGAGCATTCTTATTTGACCACACCATCGTGGATTCACAAACAAAATGTTATAATATGAAGAGATAATCATCCCTATTTTAGTTTTTGACGTTGTTTGTCTTTTTTAGTCAACATATATTTGTTGTTGGTTTGCGGTGCTAGAGTTGTATTTTTCCTTTTACGCAAATGAACTCTAAACGGGCAACGTCTTCTCGAAACTACTACAGGATTCCAATTTAATGTTTATTAGTCTCGAAGTGATATCTATTTAGAAACAAAGTAAAATTGACTCACAAACGACAACGAAGTTAACAACTGGAATAAGGGTGAATAGCTAATTTTTTTATATCATGGTACCTAGTACTACATACAACAGGTAAAGCTATATATGTATATATATATATATATATATTAGATTAGGTAATCCTAAAATAAATCTAATTTAGCACTGACTGTTATTAACGTCAACCGAAAGTTCGCAAAATTATCATATTGATACAAAAAAAAAATATATATATATATATATATCACGAAATCATGATGTCATTATATGCATCATGTTGAAAGTTAATTAAATAAATCGGAATAAAATTAAACAACAAAATATCAATAGTTGTTTTACTTATTAAGCTTGAGATCAGTTTTTTTTTTATAAAAAATATTTTTTTATTCCAATATTTCGCTACCACATTGGAAAAGTATAAATAATTAAAAACAATTAACAATATTAATTGTTTTTGTAAAACAAGTATTGATATAAATAGAAAAGATCTAAGACATTTACTTAATATTTAAAGAACAACATTTTAGAAAAACTGAATTATGAAATAGACAATTTTTTAACTTGACACTCAACAGATAGAAAATCTAAAATATTGAGAGAACATAGAAATTCTAAGGCAATATTAATCAGTCAGTTTTTGCTGTTTAAACTAACAAACAAAACAGTATACCCAATAATTCAATAGTAATTTAGATAATCGGTAATCTTTAAGTCAAAAACTGACTCTTAATGAAATAAATAACATCTTATTTTATGTATGTACATATATTTATAATAATGTTTGCACGCACATTATTTCTATTTTATTGTTTACCAATACTATTATTTTCTATAACTACTACTTAGCCATTTACAACTTAACGTAATATAATTATTATAGCTATTATTTATAGGTATTAATTGTAAATTAATATTTTTTTAAAGATAATAAGTTAAAAACGGTACATACATTTTACAAATATAAACTATTTATTTTATATACCATCAACTATTTAATAGTATATAATATACATATGTATATTAATAATGATAATAAAGCGGCACATAAAAAAGTTATGTAATTACGAACAATATTTTTTATGTTTCAAGTTATGTTACACAAGTTCAAATAAACATTATAATAATAATAATAATAACAATAATAATAATAACACTAATAATAATAATAAATGCAGTATTTAATTTTTTCAAATGCTGCTGCATTATATTTAAAAAAAGAGAACATAATAATATTAATAATAACAAATAAAAAGTAATTCTAAATTTTATAACGCCAATTTCATCGCTTTATGTTAATGGTAACAAGTGTGTATACATACATTACATAAATACATACATATACCTATTCTATTATTAAGTTTTTCTGTCAATGTTTTGTTTATTTTTTAACAAATCTTTAGTATGTAATACCAAAAAACAAAAAAAAAAAGTAAACTAATTAAACAAAAGGAACGTGTTAAAACAACAATTCTTCTTATCGAATATAATATGAAAAATATGAAAAGTAAAATAAATTTAAAAAAACTTTCTTCCGAACATATTAAAAATTAATCAAAATTTTGTTCAAAACTCATACATACGAGTAAATGTGTAAAATGCAGCCTTATTACAAGTGTCGCTGTAGCAGTCGCAGTCGATTTTAAGTTACAAATAAGTTTTTTTTTTTCTTATACCGTTTCGACCAATTTAAATGTTCGTTTTCTTGTAGTCACGAAAACGACACTCTAACAAGACCCTAAAAAAAGAAAAGTCAAAATGTAACAATTACTTTATTATTAATTAAAATACATTAAAAATTTAAAAACACAATGAGCCAATTCAAAGTAGACTCTCATATTTTACTATGTCATATAATTCATATTAATATGACTAGTGACTTTGAACACCTTTTGTTAACAAATTATGTATTTAATACAAGAAAGAAGACAAAAAGATGACGCTGTTAAAAATTGTATGTATACAGGAAAGAAGAAAATAGAAAATATTCTCTCTGAGAGGTGAGAAGCGAAGAAATTCTCTCTGAGAGACAGTATGGTTAAAAGTTTAACATAAACAATTTATTATAGGTACATAGGAAACAAATGTGTAAAGTCATATTATTTTTTTTTTGTATGGAAATTACAAACAAAAATTTTATGCATGCATAAAATAATATGAAATAGTACAAATATGACTGATGTGCAACCACTTTGAATTGGCCCAATATAATAGCTTGTGATTATTTTGATTTCTTCACTTCATTGTAATGACAAATGAAATGAAATGCATAAGTTTGGAAAAGCAGTAATCAATGCTTATAAAATTTTATAAGCCTGCATTGTTATTTTTGATAAAGGAAGTCTTAAGAACTGAGTGTTTATAATAAATTTATTAATGTATTTTTGATACTGAAGAAGAATAAAGAGCAAAACGTTAAAAACTGCGTTAGTGTGTAAATCTTTAATTTACCACCTAAATGTTTATTGCTTTCCACGACTTAGCATTTGTAGTAATTATTTGACATAATATTTTTGAATATAAAATTTTGTTATGTAATATTGAAACTTGTAAATTGTTATACGGAAATGTTCTTTTTTTTCTCTTATTTTTAGAAAGTCTTCCCACCTTTAATCATTTTATTTGCTTTCATTGGAAAATATTTTTGTTTTTTTTCTATTTAAACATTCCATTTGAATTATGATGTTTAATTATCATTTTAAATCTATTTTTACTAACACATGTATATCATTTTTAGTCTGACATGTTTTCTTTTGCGGAAAAAGAATCTATAGTTTTTATTTTGTCAATATGTATTAATTTGATGTTCTTTTTAACTCATTTTTAATTTAATAGTTAAAAAAAACAAAATATTATAATGTGCAAAGTTTACTTAAGATTATTTATTATTTATGTTTTCTCGTTTAGAATATTAGATTTACATATATAAAGCAACAAATAATTTAGTTTTAACATTATTTTGAAAAACATTTATGTTTATTTATCACTTTGATAGATCTTGTAATCTTTAAGTTAAGTTAAATTTTATACATTTTTGGTACAAAATAAAAGAAAAAATAATATTTTTAAATAAAATTGTTAATAACTTTTCTAATGAATCTTTTAATTCGTAAATTATTTATCAGGTTATTCTTGAAGGTTATTAAATGCATATTTTATTATAAATCTTTTAAATATCAAAATACCCGTACATATAAATGTGGGCGCACATGCACAATGTTGACATAATTCTGAAATCCAGTAGGTACTTTTGCTATATCTATCTATATATATAAAAGTGAAAGTGTTTATGGGTGAAAAAAAGTGGGCGGGGTCACGCCCATAAAAAATTAGTTATCATTTTTTTGCACTTGACCGATTTTTCTGAAACTTTGCACACATATTGAGCTGTCATGGCTATATATTTTCGTGATTAGAAAAGTGGGCAGGGCTACGCCCATTAAAAAAAATTATAATTTTTAGGTACTTGAACTGGACCGATTTTTCTGAAACTTTGCACACACATATTGAGCTGTCATGGCTACATATTTTCGTGATTAGAAAAGTGGGCAGGGCCACGCCCATTAAAAAAATTATAATTTTTAGCTTTTTGCACTTGATATTCAATTTAAATTCAGAATGCATTTTTATTTATTAAGGGGCGTAGCAACGCGCGCCGGGCTTTTCTAGTACCTTTTATATTTTAAGAACACAAACTCATTTTTATTTGCCTGTGGAGCCAAGAGTATACGTTTATAGCTTTGTCATTCCGTTTGTAATTTTTACAATCACCCTTATCGTGAATATTTTTTCATTCGAAATATTTCCCTTTTTCCTAAAGTTGCAATTTTGAATTATTTTTACGTGAAAAAGCTCGTATGTTTGAAAAAAAAAAATACGGGATCACAGATTTTTATTCACGTGAGTTTTCCCCCTTTAATTACGTGACTTTTCTTACAATTTAATAGCGAATAAAAAGGAAGCACAATGTAAGTCGTTTTTTCTTATTTTTAAAAATTTTTTTAATTGAATATTTGGTTGTTGGGTTTAAGCTGTCCTATATGCATTTCACTGGTGCTTATACCAGATCATCAGTAGACCTTTTTACCCAAATTCTTAAAAAAATATAACAGGTTATAAGTTTTATTTTCAAATTCTCATTAACAGAATGAGAATTCAACCAACATTTTCTTCTTATATTAATACTAGAAAAGCCCGGCGCGCGTTGGTACGCCCCTTAATGAATAAAAATGCATTCTGAATTTTAATTGAATATCAAGTGCAAAAAGCTAAAATTTATAATTTTTTAAATGGGCGAGGCACTGCCAACTTTTCTAATCACGAAACTGTATAGTCATGACAGCTCAATAAGTGTGCAAAGTTCAGAAAAATCGGTGAAGTTCAAGTAGCTAAAAATAATAACTTTTTTTATGGGCGTGACACTGCCACTTTTCTAATCAAGAAAATGTATACTCATGACAACTCAATATGTGTGCACAGTTTCAGAAAAATCGATCTAGTGCAAGTAGCTAAAAATGATAACATATTTCTTATGGGCGTGGCACTGCCCACTTTTCTAATCACGAAATTGTATAATCATGACAGCTCGATATGTGCGCAAAGTTTCAGAAAAATCGGTGAAGTTCAAGTAGCTGAAAATGATAACTTTTTTTTATGGGCGTGGCACTGCCCACTTTTCTTATCACGAAAGTGTAAAGTCATGACAGCTCAATATGTGCGCAAAGTTTCAGAAAAATCGGTACAGTGCAAGAACCTCAAAATTATAACTTTTTTTATGGGCGTGGCCCTGCCCACTTTTCTAATCACCAAAATATATAGTCATGACAGTTCACTATGTGTGCAAAGTTTCAGAAAAATCGGTCAAGTGCAAGTAGCTAAAAATGATAACTAATTTTTTATGGGCGTGGGCCCGGCCACTTTTTTTACTCACATAAATTTAAAAAGCTCTCCCTGTCATAGTTCTCAAGATATATGATATTAAAAATTTACTTTGTATCGCAGCTACCACGCCTACTTATGCGATCCTGCCCATTTTCGGTACGGCTACAAATAGTAACAAATGATGTAGCACGAATTTTCGAAGCTCTCCCTTTCATAGTAATCAAGATATATGATGTTAAAAATTCACTTTGTATGGGATGTGCCACGCCCACTTCATTAAGGAATATAAAAAATAGTTATAAACCTATTTTCAGACCTATAGAATGTGTATGCAAAATTTCATTGAAATCGGTTCAGCCGTTTCGGAGGAGTTTGGTGACAAACACTGTGACACGTGAATTGTATATATCACCCCAATTCTAAATAACAATTCCCTGGGAATTTTTTCCCTATTCCCTGTTCCCCTATTCTAAATAATTTCTCCCGGGCAAATTTGTTCCCTTTTCCCTTATTCTAAATGAACTTCGAAATTGGGAAATTGTTCCCTGGGGAAAAAGTAGGTATTACCAAAGAATATAAATCATATAGAATGCGCATCACGTACAAAATAAAATTTCTTATGGCGGGTTCTAACATTGGAACCCGCTCTCTTGATTACGAATGGCTCTCATATAGTTTCGCTCACAATATTTTGTCAAGGTAATTTGTTGTTGGTTTCTTTATTCATATTTATTTACCATGCACTCACTAAATTTTGTAAATGTAATTTGTTGTTGGTTTCTTTATTTATATTTATTTACCATGCACTCGTTTAACTTCATGCGTTAGACCAGGAAGCAAAGAAACAAAATACGAACACGTGTTTGTCTGTTGTTTATGCATGTATGTATATGTGTATGGATGGGTTAATGTTCTTTAAATAAAGAAATGAAAAAATATAAATTTACATTTATAAAAAGGTCAAATAAATTCAAACAAATGTGAACAAACATTGTTTTGAAAACAAATACGCTCGACTGTGTTACAGTAGCAAAATCATATATATATTGTTGTTGTACGAATGAGATTGCATCAATTGTGATCGAATTTTATTTGCCTTTCTTAGCGAAATTTTAGTGTACGTGTACATTTTGATTGATTTGAGATAATTTTAATGCAATAACATTTTTTATAGGTGAAAATGTTTTTTTCAAGCATTTGAATTTCACTTGAGGTATTTTAAATAAATAAAACTTTATAGGTATAAAAAATGCGAATAAAACTAGAGTTAAGAATTATGAATTATTTTTTTAGAACAAACAGAATGTTGAAAAGTTTATTCATTTCAAAATAAATTAAATAATAATATTGGAAAATGAATAAGTTGTTTTTTTTTATAAAACAGTTAAAATAAAAACAAACTCTGTATGTATTTTTGTTAAGAATAAATAATTTTTGATATATTTTTCCCACTTCATTAATTTCTGCCATCAAAAAGTGTTCAATAAAAATGTAAACCACCCTTGTAAAATTAACAAAGTTATTATACTTTAATAAATTACATCATTCGTTTGCTAATTTTTTTATTTTTTTTTTTTCCTTGGAACTTCCTTTTTCTATAGACCAAGAGCAATGCTTTCGGAGGAGTACTAATAGTAGAAAGTCCAAAACTTCTATTCTGTGTTGAGAACAAGCGTCGGCAAACCACTGCGGAGTCAAGCGTTTACAGGACTCAATAATAAAAGATTTTATACCAATTTTTTGGGGCTCAGACTTAAAAATTTTATCAAATATTAAAATATGTCTTTTACTAGCGTCCATTAGTTTATCTGATGGAGCAGCTAAGCTTCCAAAATCTGTAAGCGACTGATAATTTTTAAAGTGTATAAAAAGCTCGCTTGGTGCTGTTAGAACTTCATCCATCTTTCTCAATTCGTCACAACATTTTTGGCATTGTAATTTTGGAATGACTTTAAATGCTACATATCCAACAAAGTATCTCATAGAAACTACTTCAAAATTTATAACTGCAGAATTTTCAAAAACATCTTCCAGAAAATAATCTACATATATGTGGCTCTCGAAATCAACATTGTCAATTTCATAGCAACTTGGTTCTTTATGTTCAATACATAAATCTGCTCGAAAGCCAGCATCAACATTCGCTATTTCGTCTTGTACAAGTTCGCAGTTGCTAGAAGAGCTTGACTGAACTATTTTAGTCACCATTATTTTTGTCAAAATATTATTCAATTCGGCTACAGACGGGTTGTTATTGTTGCCCCCTTTCTGACGCAATACAGAAAACGTGTTTTCTAATTTGTTCTGATTAAGGGATTTTGTCATTAAAAAATATACATCACCACCTTCTTTTAAAATATCATCGGTTAACATAAGAACTGATTTAAGAGTGAGCTTCATTCCATTTAAAAAGAAAACACGCTTCTTTTTATCCAAAAACTCCACATTTTCTAAATATTGCAAGAAAAATTTAATAAATTTATATGCTTCACTGTTAAGCTGAATTGCAGATCTGTAGCAGTTATCACCGTAAAAGGAGCCACTATTAAGACAATCGAAAATCTTGTCAATTTTTTCCACAAACTGAGCTGTTGATAAGGTCAATTTTGTGGAATTTATCTTAAATTTTGTGCTTTCGGAAATAGTTTTGATAGCAGCCGCAACAGTTCTGCTGAAAATTTGTGTCGCAAATCTTACACGCATTTTTTCAAAACAGGGTAAATGTGTTGCCGTGTCAATTTTGGGCACATTTTTGTTTTTGCACTTGCTTCCATTTCATACAATTCCTTAACTACTTGAAAACTTCCCGTTCCATCCGGTGATTTTATGTCACACTTTAACCAGCCATTCCGCAAAGACTTAATTAAACTTTCTGATCATTAGTTTCAAAAACCGGCTTTTCCACAGATACTTTAAGGTTGGAGAAACATTTTCTGTTGGTCGAGCCTTGATCACATACAAGGGCACGAACGTTTATACCCATGCTTTTTAAAATATTATAATTTTCTTTAACTATTTTACTTAAAGTATCCGCAGATAAGCCGTTGTAGGAAATAAAGTAATTAAGAATGATTGAAAAATTAGAAAACATAGATTTAATCATAAAAACACATACATGAGTGGCAATTCTATTAGTCCTTTCAAATCCAGTTGTTTCAAGTCCATCAACTAAATCTAGACTTCTATTATACCTCAACTCTTTTCTTATGCTCATTTCATCCATTACTAAAACCATATGCTTAGCACATCCGTCATCCAACTGGGAGCATTTTTCCCTCACGAATTCAAAAGCATTATTTTTTAAGCCGGGCTGAAGAAATTTAATCGGCGCCCACCGATTCAAGGTGGAAATGTGAGGAAGACTCAAATTTAATTTGTCCCTTAGAAATAAGTATGTGGATTGAGATTTGTAAAATATGTTCTGAGCTAAATATTTTACATTTTCAGAATATTCCTTTGGCCGAGAGCTCAACAAAAGCTTACAAAAAATTTTGCTTTCTGCGCTTATATTTTGTAAACAATCAATCTATTCAATAAGAGACTTTTTTATATTTTTACGATTTAACTTTTTAGTATTTTGTGTGGGTCGCTTTGATTTTAAAATTTTTTGTTTTTTTTTGTATTTTTTGAGGAGATTACTATATTTTTTCCGGTAGTGATCTGCAAGTAGAGTTTGATTTTCGCAATTTGAGGAGAAAGGGGCTTCGATATTTTCACAATCTAAATTTTTTGGGGAGGACCTGAGCTCTGCGTTAAAATCTTCCAATTCTTCCTCCATTTCATCAATATCTACAGTTGGAATGGCGTCAGATTTTAATTTCTTTCCCCCAACGTATGAACTTGAAAAATGATTTTCGCAAATATAAAGATTTTTATTATAATTCTTCTCAGGAATTCGACATTTCTCTCGCCAAATTTGACCTAGTATCATATCCGGCGAAGGAAATTTAAACATTTTTAAGCCCTTAAAATGTCTTCTTGACTTTTGGCATTTTTTTACGCAGCATTTTATGCCCGATGGCGATTTATTTTTCTTTATTGTACTCGAATTCATTGCTTTAGTAGAGTTTTTATTTATTGCGTTTTTTTTTTTTTTTTATTTACTTTTATTATAATTTCTAGACACAGTACGTAATGCTTCACTGCAGCTTTCAAACTGAAATGTGTTATGAAATGCTTCAAAATAAAATAAAAAGCTGCAGAGCCTTTAAAAAATCACTAAAAAAATTTGTGCCTCTTAAAATACAACAACAATACAAAAATTTTACCTGACTTCGGTTTAGCTAGGTTTTTGCACATTTATTGCATGTGGGTTTTTTAAGAAACGGCCAAATAATTCCAGTGCAGGGAACAGGTACATAAGTATTTTTTATTGAGTTTTGCCTTTCTTACATAAAATTGAAATTTCTTTTATCACAAAATACATACATAACTATTTGTTTCCTGACGAGCCAACATATTATTGGCGAAACAGTCACAGCAATTTTAATAAAAATTTTAATTTTAGAGATTAAAGTAGCTAAAATAAATTATAAATTACACTTCAAAAAAAAAAAATATCACACTAGAGCTACATGTATAAACATTGAGTGTACTTGACAATAGGCGAAAGTTTTTTCGAAAACTTCAATTTGCAAAAGTATCTGTAATACATTAGAAAACATCGCCTTTTTATTTATTTATTTAAAATACCTCAAGTGAAATTCAAATGCTTGAAAAAAACATTTTCACCTATAATAAATTTCATTGTATTAAAATTATCTCAAATCAATTAAAATGTACATGTACACTAAAATTTTCACTAAGAAGGGCAAATAAAATTCGATCACAATTGATGCAATCTCATTCGTACAACAACAATATATATATACTTTAGCTACTGTAACACAATCGAGCGTATTTGTTTTCAATATAATGTTTGCTCACATTTATTTGAATTTATTTGACCTCTTTTATAAATGTAAATTTATATTTTCTCATATTATTGTTTGAAGAACATTAACACATCCATACATACATACATACATACATAAATGCATAAACAACATACATACACGCGTACGTAGTTAAACGTCTGCCTGACTGTCTAACTGACAAGAATTTGTACAAGAAATGAAAATATCAAAACATAAACAAACATACATACATGCAAGCTGAAGTATTTACAAACACACGCAATTACGTATGAGAGCGAAACATTGTTATGCTCTTTACTTTGCTTCTTTCCCTTTTGCCTTACCGACCGCGTCATAAAATTTTTTTAAAAAATATTTCAATTTGGGCCTTCATGCGCATTCTATATGATTTATATTCTTTGGTATTACGAAAGGCAATTAAAGGGAGAATGTAATAACAATTTTTGGGAAAAAATCCGCCAACAAATTCAAAGGGAGTTGTGACAAAAATGTAAGTATTTAATATTTTTTTATAAAAATTGTGATAAATATTTTAATTTATTGTTACTTTTAGGATAAAAACAACAAACAGGAAGCAGAATAATGAATTGTTTTTTAGTTTTAAGATGATTTTAATTTTTATTTATCTTTTTTTTAACTTTTGAAGTTTTTAAACTTTTTTAATAAAACGTTATATTTTTTAATTGATTTTTCCAGCTCGAGGTCTTTTTAAATATGGGGGGGGGGGGGGGTGCTTTAATACCATGTGAGATAAGGCCATGATGGCTTTATCTCTCATTCAATAGAGAGATAAAACCTTTTTTATTTTTTTTAATTTGAATGGGAGGTAAAGTCATCATGGCCTTATCTCACATTAGCAATATTAGAAAATGGCGTTATCTCTCATTTCAGTTTTGAAGAACTTTTGCATTTTACATTGATTAATACTTTTCTTATTTTTATAATTAATTAATTTGTATTCCTGTGACGTACGCAGGAAAACTTTATTCAGCGAAGCCACCTGCCGCGTCCAATTGGAGGAGAAAACCCGTAAGCACGGCCGCAGGCCGCCACGCGGAAAACTTTAGTATGCGAGGCCAGATTTCAATACTTAACTTTACATTTTCCCGGAAAAGAAATTTTTTTATTCTTGTGACGCACGCAGGAAAACTTTATTCAGCGAAGCCACCTGCCGCGTCCAACTGGAGGAGAAAACCCGTAAGCACGGCCGCAGGCCGCCACGCGAAAAAACTTTAGTATACGAACCAGATTACAATACTTAACTTTAGTGTTTCCGAGAAGACATTTTTTTACAGAATGTTATTATTATTGAAATCTGGCCTAGCATACTAAAGTTTTCCGCGTGGCGGCCTGCGGCCGTGCTTACGGGGTTTCTCCTCCAGATGGACGCGGCAGGTGGCTTCGCTGAATAAAGTTTTCCTGCGTACGTCACAAGAATAAAAATTAATTAATTATAAAAATATTTATAACAATATTCAGAAAAAATATGGCTTTATCTCTCATTTGCGAAAAAAATAAGGCTTTATTTCGCAAAATTTTAAATATGGTCTTACCTCTCAATGATTGGGCAATAAGGCCATTATGGCTTTATCTCCCATTCAATTGAGCAATAAAGCCATCATGGCCTTATCTCACATGGTATTAAAGCACCCCCCATAAATATTTGTTGATTTATTTATTATTCAATATTTCGCTACTCCTTTGTGTAATAATAAATAAGTCAACAAATATTTATAAAGACCTCGAGCTTGAAAAATCAATTAAAAAATTTTATAAAATAAAGGTCAAATAAGAGCAATAAGAAAAATTATATTTATTTAAAAAATGTATATACTACATACATATGTATATAAGAAACGGCTTTATTACAGAAATTTATTAGAGATTATTCGCAATATTTTTTCTAATATTTTTCTATTATATTTTCTAATATTTTGGGCAATGGATAAATATTGTGGTGAGTCTAAGGATACCACATCATTATCCTGAGCGCTCAAATAATCTAAATTTTCTACATCGCTTACTTCAGCATTGCATTTAAAATGAATGCAGATATTATGCAACGCATAGCAAAATTTTGTTATTTTAGCAGCCTTTTTTGGAGCGTAGTGCAGCTGTCTAGCACCAAGAATGCACCTCCATCTATTTTTTTAAACACCATTAATGCGTTCAACGACATTTCAACACTGAATTTTATTTCAACAGACTCATCCTGTGGACAAAAAATTGCTGCCACCTCTAAGGTCTTCTTGCTCAAGGTGAGCACCCAATTCGCCAGAATTCCAAATAAATGAATCGTGACACGCTCCGGGATGTGAGGCATCAACGTACTTAACCCTCAGCTCATGATCACAGACCTTTAATTTTTTGAGTTCCGTCAACACATCCAATAAAGTTTGGAATGCCATACTTCACATAAAGAGCTAAATCATCTTTCCGTTTTTGCACTTCTGCAGAAAGTTATCTACATTTGAACGCCGGTTTATTTACTCTGTAATATTTTTCTAACCTTTCAAAAGTAAAATTTACAAAGTGTGCGGCAACTCAAGTGGGTTGCTGGCGTCACTTAGCATTTTCCTTTCTACCCTTTGCTTATTCTTGTGCTTCAGAGTTTTTTGCTTCAGCTATTATTATTATCAACGCTATAATAAACATTTTTGTTCACTTTTAAAAATTTTTTTTTTATTATTTACGAATATTCACTTTTTACGCTAAAAATTATTAGCAAATATTTTGTCAAGACAAAACAGCAAAAGCAAACAGCTGACTTCGAAAATGTAAAATTCTCTCTCCCTTGTTATTCCCTTCCCCGACTGTTTAGAATAGGGGAATTTTAAGGACAATCAGGCCGTCCTTTTTATCCGGCATCGAGAGTTTCACGTCTCACTCTCGCATTGGTTAATTGCGTGGCGTCGGTTAACTGTACAAAGGTGCAGCTACTCGAACTATCAATTAACAACGTGCAGATTTTTAGATAAGGAGTCGAATTTGGAAATTCCAGCTTCTATATATATATATATATATATATATGTATAAATAAATAATAAGAATATATGTGATAATTGCGATTAAACTCCCATTTATCCTTTTAAATTGTTGAATGGATCGCGCAGTATTAATTATTGTTTGATTGCCTGATGATGAAGGTATAACACTGATCATTGGACAATTATACAAACAGTGATTAATTACTGATTCGAGTTATTCGACAATATACGTTTGATTTGGGCTTTCTTCTTTTGTATAATGGCAGGACTTTTTAAGATTCATTTTTCGAACATACGTGGACTAAGAGCGAACTTTTTTTCTGTTTACGCTCTCATTTGTCACCATCGGCCGGATATTTTCGCCTTATGTGAAACTCAGGTTTCTGAGGACACTGACCCACAGGATTATCATATCCCTGGGTATCACCTTCTAACTCTTTTTTCTTTACAGCGGGGCATTGCAATGTACATTCGCAATGAAGTTGTGTACCAGTGTCAGCAACCTTTTGACATGCATGATGCAGAATTTAACTGTCTTTGGGTTAAGTTCAAAATCAGCTCGCACTGTTTGCACTTCGGGTTTCTATATAGAAGCCCAAACGCGGGAAGAGATAAAACAATATTTGGCTTCGACACTCTTTCCGATTCTATATCACGAATTCTTGAAAATTTTCCGAACAATGAAATCGTTGTTGCTGGTGATTTTAATGTTCACAATTCTTCTTGGCTTCGCCATTCGTGTAATACAACTCCAGAGGGCCGTTATGTCGAGTTATTCGCCGCACACAATCATCTAGTGCAATTAGTGAATCAACCAACACACATCTCGTGTGTTGAAGGGCACCAAAATAATACACTCGATCTTTTTCTTACTTCGCACCCTAATAAGTACGAAGTTAAAGTTCTTGCACCTCTCGGTAATTCGGATCATTGCACCATTTCCGCCTCCTTTTCGTTCACCGAACTTCGCAACGTTTCACGGGCAGCTACGAAGCGTTCAATTTTTATCTACGAAAAGGCTCGTTGGGCTGAGCTCAACAACTTCTTGCGGCAATTTAATTGGAAACTGTGTTTCTTAGCAGTAATGTCAATGCCATGGCGAAAATGGTTGGAAATATTATTTTACTAGGAATGAAAACTTTTATTCCCAAGAAAATAATTTCGACTAAAACAAATTCTAAATTATGGTTTAATCAGACTTGCAAAATGGCAGTCAGATCCAGAGAGGAAGCATTCAGTATTTGGCGCGATAATAAAAACGCTGATACTGATTTGTTACGCAGAAAAGCGAGATCTTCATGTGCCAAAGTACTTAGACGTGAAAAAGATCTGCACGAGCAGCGTCTTCATGCTAAAGTTCTTGCTGCCCCTAGGGGTAGTAAGAGCTTTTGGTCATTTGTTAAAAGAGTGAGGAACAATACTATTTCGTCAATTCCCTCTCTTTTAAAAGATGACCAAATATTCACTGACCCTGTTGATAAGGCTAACCTTTTGGCTGAATTATTTGCAAGTAATTCTTACTTGCCGGATAGCAATCAACCACTGCCCGATCTCGGGAGGGTATCTGTGACTATGCCAGGGATATTTTTTCGGGCCCGTGCAGTCAAAAGGGTCTTAGCGGACCTCAATGTAAACAAGTCTCCTGGGCCGGATGGAATACCAGCACTGGTACTTCGACGCTTGCACGTCCATTAGCCAACCTTTTTAACGCCGTTTACCATAAAGGTGATTTTCCTATGTCTTGGAAGGTTGCTAATGTAACGCCGATCCCCAAAAAAGGTTAGGCTAACAACCCTGAAAATTACCGCCCAATAGCAATTTGTTCGGCGCTCTCCAAGGTCATGGAGAGTATGGTAAATTACCATCTTGTCAAATATTTGGAGTCTAACCACCTGCTATGCGACCGCCAGTATGGCTTTCGTAGAGGACGTTCTACGGGAGACCTACTGGCCTTTTTAACAGAGAAGTGGTGCGATTCTATCCACCACTTCGGCGAAAGTATGGTGGTGGCTCTGGATATTTCCAAGGCGTTTGATAGAGTCTGGCATGGTGCACTACTATCGAAACTTGTTGCTTTTGGTGTCGGTGATAAATTTTCTCGATTTATATCGAATTTTCTTAGTGATCGCTCTATACGAGTTGTTATAGATGGAATCACATCCAACGAGTTCCAAATCAATTCAGGGGTACCGCAAGGCTCCGTTTTATCTCCGACTCTATTTCTTATATTTCTCAATGACCTTCTACGTCAAACATCGAACCCTATATATTCTTTTGCAGATGACAGCAACTTGTGCCATTCGTATTCATTCAGCCATAGACCGAGCCTTTCTGAGATCCATGCTATGAGGCAGAACATGAATAGGACGCTGAATCAGGATCTGATGAACACTTACGAATGGGGTCGTGCGAATAGAGTGGATTTTAATTCTCGGAAAACTCAGTGTTGTCTACTAACACATAAACGCACGCCAGACATTGTTGCCTCATCTGTTCTATTAGATGGTATAAGTATCAAGGGATCGGAAGCTCTTGATGTTCTGGGCATGAAAATTCAGTGCGACGTCCGATGGACTGAACATATTTTTCTCGTGTCTAAGGAAGCATTCAAGTGTCTCGGTTTTTTAAGACGGTGTGGAAAATACTTCACCCCATCCGATCTTCTTGTTATTTATACCACCTACATCCGACCGAAAATGGAATACAACTCTCACGTATGGGCCGGTGCTTCAAAGTCTATTTTGGAGTTACTCGACCACGTGCAGGAGAGGGCGAAGGTGCTTATTAACGACAGTAGGGTAACCAACTCTATTGACTCTCGAACATCGTCGCAATGTGGGTTGTGTTTCACTGTTCTATCGATATTACAATGGAATATGCTCCGATGAGATAAGGGAATTTGTTCCTGAGAACCGCAATTTTGCACGTAATACTCGTTTTTCCAGAAGAGCACACCCATATGTGGTCGATTGGCCGGTGGATCGAACTACACACTACAGGGAAAATTCGTTCTTTGGTCGTACTGTTCGTATGTGGAACAGACTCCCCGCTGAAGTTTTTCCCACAGTTTCCAGAAGTTTAGCCCACAACAGGAAAGTCTGTAACAGCTTAAATATCATGCGGGTATATTGGTTATAGAATTTTCATATATGTATGTATGTATGTACATAACATTACTTACAGTTGATTTCTAGATATCGGATAATAAAACAAGGATACGCTTTGTAGATGCTCTTCATGGTGGAGCAAGTCACAATTCTGGAAATTGGAATATTAGCGAAAAAAATGAAAGATGACTATTTAAATGGACATATGTATATGCAAAAATTAACAATATGGTAATGTAACTAGTTTCATTCCTTAGGAAATGCTGGATATCCATTGGAACCATGGTTACTAACAACACACAGAATACCCAGCGTTGGATCGACTGAAATGAAGTACAAAGAAACGCTTTCGCGATACAAAATATTACAGAAAGAACTAATGGTATATTAAAAATAGACGGAGGTGTTTACTTGGCACCCAAGAATTATATTCACAAAAAAAAAACAATTAAAAATGTTAATGTGTGCTGCGCCCTGCACAATCTATGTTATCACTATGATTGCAATGACTCGCAATTAAGAGAAATAATCGAATAAAATTACCCAATACAAGAAATAGATGATAACGTCACATTAGAAACGTCATACATGATCTTTCACATTACCAAATTTTTTCTGTTTTTCAATAATTTTTTTACGGTATTAAGGCCAATAATGTAGGCAATTTCACGTAAAGATTTGCCTCCCTCCTTTAATTTTATGACTAATTCTCTTGTCTCAATTGCAGTTTGCTTACCCATTTTGATATTAGTGCACACGCTACGAAATAACAAATGCAAATAACTTGAAATCAATTGCGCACAATAGCAAATATCATACGTAAAGAATTTATGCACGAAAAAAAAACCTAACGGTAATTTTTTCTGTACACTTTTTTGGAGTATAAATTAAATATGGAGTATTTTTAGTTTTATTTGTAATGTTTTTGTTGTTGTTAAAGTATTTTTAATTTTTAAATAAATATTGTATGAGCATCGTTCAATGTTTTGTAAATAACAAATAAGTGAAAAAAAAATTAAATTTTTCAATGCAAAAATAAACACTTTTATTTAAGTAAACATACTGTACACTTTCTTTTGACGTTGACAGTAGGTATAATCCCACATTGTAGCTTAACCTATACGCCATTTTCCCTTATTATTTCCGACGGCATCCTTGATTTTGAATTTTTACGTTGGTAACTACTACAGTATTTATCGCTTATATGCACCGCGGTTATAAGCATTTTTCGCTTTTATGCATCCAAGCCTGTGCAATTTCATCTTGTAATTTAAAATATACATAAAAATTTCGTCTATATGCATTTCGCTTATATGCATTTATCACTTTTATGCACCATAATTTTAATATAATTTGAATAAATTACAAAAGAAATTGTCTTCTATATGCATCATGAATAAACGCGATCAAAAATGAGTGCTAACAAAAGAATATGCTTGTCTATAAAGCAAAAGCTTTCAATTATAAATTAAATTAAAGATTCTACTAAATAAGATATTTGTAGAAAGTATGGATGCTCAATCGACACCGTAAATCGTATTCTAAGAGACAAAAGTTCTATTATTCAAAGCAGCGAAACATGCAATATATGTCGCAAAGAAAAATCCAGTCGAAAATAAAAAAAAAAAAAAAAAGATAAGGCATTATCGAAATGGTTTGATCAAATAAGGTTGTCTGGCGCTGTAGTGTCAACGGCCAAAGGCCAAACAATTTGATATTGCCCTGAACGAAAATTTATATCCTACACCTGGCTGGCTATACCAATGGCAATGGAGAAGTGGGATTAATTTAAAAAAGATTCATGGTGCGACAAGATCTGCTGATAAGCAAGCGGTTGACAATATTTAAGAAATTCTCCCAAATTTTACCGCTTGATACAAGGCAAGTTACATGTTTTATGCCGATAGAAAGGAGACTACTTTTCAAAGCATTGCCCACATCCACACTAAGTAGGAGTAGTTTTAAAATTTTTGGAATGACGTCATCATTCATACTTTCAAGGCATACCATCGACAAAATATAATACGTAAGCAAATATGCTTTTTAGAGATTTTAAGAAAAGCCTTGATATGTTAGCAGCATTATGTACAGCCAAGCGAGCATATTGGATGGTATTGACATTTAAGATGAAATAGGCGTTATTATATGAAACATGTCACATAAATCAATTTCAACGCAGCGCGAAGCTTAAAGTTAACCAACTCTTATCTTTTGCGTACTTTGACAATTAGTACTTGCAAACTTTATAGGTAAACAAACAATGCGTAAGTCATGGTACAATTATCAGGTAGCCTCACTAAAACAGCTGATTTTTTTTCTCTACCTTAAGGTTTAACTAAAAAGTCAAATTTTGTTTATTTATGTGTATATATTGTGTACGTATATATTCTACCGCCAAAAAAAACACGCACACACATTTGCTTTTTGACATTTAAGTCGTCGTTTTCCAACAACAAAATACATGTAGCATTTTGTTATTACAGAACTGAGGCTACCTGATGATTGTACCATGGCGTAAGTGTTGTCAAAGTTTTTATTGTGACATACACCTTTTCTCTCGCGCTTTCCTGTCAAAGTTAGAAATGTCACACAAATCGTCCGAAGTTTTATCTGACATGGCCTTTAGAGTTTACAGTTTTACAGACTATCGTAACAGCTTTAGTTTTGAATATTAATTACATTTGACATTATTCACGGTAGCGCTAAGTACTTTCAAAGACGGTTTAAATAAACCACAGAGAACAACGGTAATGGCTGCTAGCATGGGCGTAGCCAGATATGGGCCTAGAGGGCCGTGGCACCCACCTAATTCTATAATAATTTTTTTTTACATGCATACAAAATAAAATTATTTAAAACCCACTGAAGGTACTATTCAATTGAAGGAAATATACATACATAGTTATTATCAAAGAGTACGAAAACATTGTTTCGCTTATAGTGTGTGACCAGAGATTATACCACAAAAACAAAAAATATTCTAATTTGAGAGAACATGTAGTTCTATCTGTTGCAAATTGTGTATTACCAAAGAATATAAATCATATAGAATGCACATCACGTACAAATAAAAATTTCTTATGGCGGGTTCTAACATTGGAACCCGCTCTCTTCATTACGAATGGCTCTCATATAGTTTCGCTCACAATATTTTGTCAAGATAATTTGTTGTTGGTTTCTTTATTCATATTTATTTACCATGCACTCACAAAATTTTGTAAATGTAATTTGTTGTTGGTTTCTTTATTCATATTTATTTACTATGCACTCGTTTAACCTACCGTTGCCACATGCAAGTGCAAGTGAAAAAAACCAATACACTAACACTTTTTTACTAACACAACTACACTTTGGCAACCTGCGACTCAGCTTGCGAAGAAATTTTTAAGCAAGTAAAATTTTTACAGTTACGGCAAGTAAAGTGACAAGCCGAAAAACAGTGTTGTCTAATACTGAGTTTTTTGTTAACTCAATAATATATCATACAATTGTGGTAAATAATTCAGCTAATTTTTTTAATAAATATGTATATGTGTATATGAAGAATATTAAGAAAAAATATAAATATTCATTTAAAATGTAAGTTTTAATATAAATATCAAAATTTAATAAAAAAAAAATTATATTAAAAAGTTACATGTCTATAGGTAACGTTCAATAGTGGCTATTGACAACACTTAATTACCAATTGAAGCAGCGCCATTTGTTTTAAATTTGTTTGAAGTTTATTTGTTGACGACATTTTAAAAATGAACTTGCACTGTGCTGTGTAGCCACTCAAAAAATTTTTGTGTTTTTTTTGGCATTTCTCCTGATTTTCGTTAGTAATACCGCTTTCTCATTGGGCAAGTCGTGTAGTCATGCAACAACAATTGTTTATATCACCATTTATCTCATATGAAATACGTACATACATATAAAAACATACATATATAAAAACATCCCATTGTAATATTATAAATTTAGTTTACTTATGTGTTTAAAAAAAAAATAAATTAAAAGAAAAATTAAAAATAAAACAATAAAAATTTGAATAATATATAAAATAAAAAAAAAATTGTTGGCTCACTCTAACCAGTATACCACGTTTGTATGTATGTGTAGATAATTGATAATTGTAGAAATTTCAAACGGAATGACAAACCTATCTATACCATTTTTATACCCTTCACACAGTGAAAAAGGGTATATATAGGTTTGTCATTCCGTGTGAAATTTCTACAATTTTCATTTCCGACCCCATAAAGTATATATATTCTGAAAGCTTATGAATAGGGGAGTCGATTAAGCTCTGTCAGTCTGTCCGTCTGTCCGTGTGTATGTTGAAATATTGTATGAGCATTGTTCAATGTTTTGTAAATAACAAATAAGTGAAAAAAAATTAAATTTTTCAATGCAAAAATAAACACTTTTATTTAAGTAAACATACTGTACACTTTCTTTTGACGTTGACAGTAGGTATAATCCCACATCGTAGCTTAACCTATACGCCATTTTCCCTTATTATTTCCGACGGCATCCTTGATTTTGAATTTTTACGTTGGTAACTACTACAGTATTTATCGCTTATATGCACCGTGGTTATAAGCATTTTTCGCTTTTATGCATCCAAGCCTGTGCAATTTCAGCTTGTAATTTAAAATATACATAAAAATTTCGTCTATATGCATTTCGTTTATATGCATTTATCACTTTTATGCACCATAATTTTAATATAATTTGAATAAATTACAAAAGAAATTGTCTTCTATATGCATCATGAATAAACGCGATCAAAAATGAGTGCTAACAAAAGAATATGCTTGTCTAAAAAGCAAAAGCTTTCAATTATAAATTAAATTAAAGATTCTACTAAATAAGATATTTATAGAAAGTATGGATGCTCAATCGACACCGTAAATCGTATTCTAAGAGACAAAAGTTCTATTATTCAAAGCAGCAAAACATGCAATATATGTCGCAAAGAAAAAGTCGAAAAAAAAAAAAAAAAAAAAAAAAGATAAGGCATTATCGAAATGGTTTGATCAAATAAGGTTGTCTGGCGCTGTAGTGTCAACGGTCAAAATTTATATCCTACACCTGGCTGGCTATACCGATGGCAATGGAGAAGTGGGATTAATTTAAAAAAGATTCATGGTGCGACAAGATCTGCTGATAAGCAAGCAGTTGACAATATTTAAGAAATTCTCCCAAATTTTACCGCTTGATACAAGGCAAGTTACATGTTTTATGCCGATAGAAAGGAGACTACTTTTCAAAGCATTGCCCACATCCACACTAAGTAGGAGTAGTTTTAAAATTTTTGGAATGACGTCATCGAAAGAACGTAAAACTTTAGTCCTTTTGTGCAATGCAACTGGTGACTATGTTTGCCATAGGTAAACCAAAACAGCCTCGATGTTTTAAAAATAAAAAAATTAAGTATTTTTCCAAAACTGAAATAATGCTAGCTTTTGATGAAGAAATGATTCAACAAAATAGACAAGTTATCTTATTCGTAGACAATGCCACAGCCCGTAAGTTTAAAGAACGTTGACGTTCGATATTTACCAGCATATAGCACCTCAATTTTACAGCCTTTAGATCAGGGGATCATTCATACTTTCATTCAAACTCGCGTTTGCAAGAAATATGAAAGAAAACTATTGTAGCGTAAAGATGATACTAGAAAAAATTAAATATTCACATTACTCATGGAATCTGCAGTTTTATTGCTTCTTATGTGAATTGGATAGCCGCGCAAAAAAACACTACAATGTTAAAATTTGGCCGAAAAGAGTAAATTTTATTCCAGGAGAAAAAAATGTAGCAGAAGAACCTTTAAATCAAAAGGAACAAACTCTTCTGCCTCCTCTTCATATAAAGCTAGGCCTAATGAAAAATTGTGTCAAAGCAATGAACAAGAACGGTGTAGGCTATCTATACATTAAAAGCGAATTCCTACAATCAGAGATGCTAAAGTAAAAGAAGGCATATTTTTAGGTTCACTAATACGACAGCTTATGAAGGACGAGGTCTTTAAAACTAAATTGAATGATGTGGACGAAAGGACATGGACAGCTTAAGCTACTTTTTTATTTTAAAAATGTTTCCTAAATAAAAATTAATAATTTTAAACAAAAACTTTGTGTTATTTTAAATAAAAAAATAGTCTGTAAATATTATAATTTTTTATTGTAATTTGAAGTTATCTACGGGTGACGACAGGGTGGGTGCTTTAAGCGAAGCGTTGCTACAAAATTACAATCTGGCAAATTGTTTTGCTTGTATTTGTTTTTGTTGTACGAAAATAGATAGAAGTAAATAGTTGCCATTCATTGTTGCTACAAGTCGCTTTAGTGCGCCCACTCTGTCGTTGTTTGCTGCATTACACATATTTGGTCAATATTGGGTACCTGCGCTAAATTGATAATAAAATCTACATTTTTTAACCGATTTTTATGGTTTATGGCTTTTTTTTATTTTCAAGATAAGTAGATCTCAGAAAAAAGTTTAAAATGTTGAATATTTGCCTTATATTTTTTTTAATTCCATTTTTAAATTGAAAAATATTACGAATTTTGCATTCTTCATTAATTTCTAAATAACTGCAAAACGATAAGAGATAGAGAAAAATTTTATTCCACTAAAATAAATACAATTTTGTTACACATTTTTTGGTGTTTTATTTTTGAAAATCGGGTGACTGGTTCTCGAGTTAGGATTAAATATGTCTCCGTACCTAAGTTAGGGGGAAAAATTTGCCACGCCCATAAAAAAAATCCCGATCTGATGGAAAAAAACCGACAACGGATTTGAGTTTAGCGCATCAAAATCCATATAGTCCACATAGTTTTGTTTAATGGAGGATTTTGCTGCAGAGCAGTGTTATTGGAATGAATTGTACAATTTAATAAAAATGTCTAATACAACATACCCAAACATCTCTGGCTGGTTAAGTGTTTTGATGTTGTTTGTTGTGTTGTTCTGATATTCTCTTGTATAGTCCGCTTTTTATACACAGCTTGGTTCACTTTATAAGTATATATACTTACGTTTTTTTTTTTTATCATGTGTTGTCCAAATTGTCCAAATTAAATTAAAATAGCTAAATAATTTGTAATTGTGAATACATACTTTGGTTTGTTTTGATTACCTTTTTTTCTATAAGTGTTTAATTGTCGTCATGAATGTATGAATGTGTGTGCGTTTTGTACAAAATGTACAAAAAAGGTTTGCTGTGTTTATTTGTTTTACGGCCCCTTTCACAAAGTGCGATTATAATTTAACATGAACTTTAACCGTAAGTTAGGCAAAATTGAATTTCACAAAGTACGGTTAGCATATAACCGGCAGAGATTAATCAAAAAGTTAAATTTAACCAAACAAAATCTTCCGGTTAAAGGCTTTTATTTAAATAAAAATAAACAAGTAAGAGCACTATATTCGGCTGTGCCGAATCTTTTATACCACCACCAATTTGATGTTCTTTTATAGCACAAAATTTATTATTTTGTTTTTCAAAATAATCGCTATGCAATAATATCTTTATACTAAAATATGTATCACTTTCTTTTTATAACTTCGATATGCTAGTAAAATATTTTCGTAAACTTAGTCTTTCAAAGTGGACGTTAAAGTAGGCGTGTCAATAAAGTTTTTGCTAATAAATACAACTTAGATATTTCTATATATTCCTTTATTCTTCCAAAATCTTAATTAATAGAGAAATTATATGAAGTTGAGATAAAGATAAAAATTTACGTTACAAACGGAATGACAAAATGAATATACCCCTTCATTTTTTTGGGTGGCGGTTATAATAAGAATATTATAATAAAATAACTTATAAAAATTTATACTTACCAAGGAATTGTATTTAAACTGTTTTAAGTAAAAAATTTATTTTAAATATATATTTGTCTTTCATCAAAAAATTGCTAAGAATTTTTGTATAATATTTTTTGATTCTTTTCTTTCATTCCACTATTTTTCGTAAGTAATAAAAACCAGTATTACCATACTTTTTCTATAATGTTAGTGTTAACTAACCGAAAGATGGTGAAACGCAAAACACTAACCGTATGTTAAATACTTTCGGTTAACGATATCGGCGGTTTGTTAATGTTCCTGTTAAATTAATAAAATCACAGATTGTGAAAAGGGCCGTTAGTAAGTGTCATTATAATTTACTACAGTGGGTAGTAAAGCCTATTTATGAATGAAAATACTAATATGTAATAGGACCAAATAAAGAAAAGGGATAAATATAGGGTAGATAATAATTTTTTTTACATATGTAGGATAATATATATAAAAAAAGGCAACAGGATTATTCCAACATATGGCTATAGACCGCTAGAATATTACCTTGACGAAATGAGAATTTGGATACAGAGAAGATTGACGGAAAATCTGTGGAAGAGTGCAATTAAAGTTTCAGTGCCGTGCGGTTAGGTTATATTAGTTTTTTTTTGAATTTTAGTTATTCATTACAAGTATGTAATTTAATTAACACTTTATGTTAATTGCAAAATTTGGATAGGATCAATATTAAGTTTTTTAGCAATGAGGAAAATAGTGATAACCTGGCTATATATAAAATGGGGAAAATATTGAAACCGATCCAAAACCGCACGGATGAGAGTAGCCAGGTAATCTAATTTTGTATATATATTTGAAAAATTAGTTTGCGGTATATCCCTAAACTCTGGCCCAAATAAAATAAGTGGGAGGAAAAGATGGCAAAATATGTTGGTGTCACAAGCAACCCTTAATGTCTTGGCAAGGGCACAAAGAAATCGTAGGATATAGCCGTTAATATAAGGCAGAAAAAAAAATTATTTTGTATTTATTAGTCAATTTACTTTAATAGAGTTTTTTTTTTAATATTTTTGTAAATTATAATATTTTATATGTATTTGGAAGAAAACATGTTAAGGATAAATTAGGTTCAAGTGTAGTTTGTGCTCTGTGCAAAAGGAAATTTTAAGTGCAATGTTCAGTGTTTGTGTGTGTGCTTCGTAGTTTTGTTTTGTTAAGTTACATCTAACCCTCGTTAGCCGTCCAAATCTGAAAATAAAAAGGAAAATAGTTTAAAAAATGTAAAAAGTTAGAGAATCAAATATACTTATCTTATCTAGGGCACAAGTTGACACGAAGAAATGAATGATAGGTCTTTATAGTGGCAGCCGTGAGAAATACTTGATTTAGGGAGCTCTTTAAATTGTAGGGAAAATAGTAAAATTAGTGAATAAAATAGTGAAAATTTAAAGATAACTTGAGCGCTAGACAGGATTAGAATAAATAAAATAAATGAAAACGGCTATAATAGAATATAAAGTGAGGGAATGATATTTTTTGTTATGTGTGTTAATTTTGTATATGTATATTAGGGTGACAATGAAAAACCAACTTTGGATTTTTGATAATAAATGTGAAGATTCTTTTGCCACTTGGTCTAAAACTTACTTGTTGAAAATTTGAGCCAAATCGGATAACTCTATCCCGTGCACCTTTGAGGTCAAAGTTCCAATTTCGGGAAATATAGTGTATTCGCCTATATTGGAGCTAAAAAAATAGCTTTTCGATATGAATTATATCAAAATCCAATAGGATTAATGTGCCACATAGTGTTGAACTTGCATGCTGAAAATATTAGCCGAATCGGCTAACTCTATGCCGTGCACCTTTGAGGTCAAAGTTTAAATTTTGGGAAATTCAGTATATTTAACTATAATTGATCTAAAAATTGGTTTTTTTATGTATATTCATTTAAATTGTACAAAAACTGGATGTTTTAGATATTTTTAATAGTATTCTGAAATATTATGAGTAAATTTAACCCTTTTTTGCTTCGGGGGTCAAAACTACACATTTGCTTAAATTAGCTATAAATTAAATATTTAAAAAAAGTGTAAAATATTATTTCTAAAAACGAAAAACTGAAATTTTAAAACCAATATTTAAAAATATATATTTATGTGAATGTTTTTCGTATAGAAGCAAAAGCAGTATATTTTAATTGGAATAAAAATATGTTTTTAATATAAAAAGTAAGACAACTTGAAAGGTCTTTTTCGGTAAATTTGATTAAATGTAATCATTTCTTAAATTATTTAAATTCGCATGCTTCGTATATTGTTGTCGATAGTTTTGAACAACCTAAAAAGAAACACAATAATTATTTAAATGTAAATTAGTTAAATTTATATATAACTTACTTTGAATAAATATTGTCGCTGCTGTTCATCTTTTGTGATCTTCTCATGATAATCTTCAACAAGCTTAATACCTCGTTCGGCGCAGTCATTAACAACCTTTAGTTTTTGAATAATAAATTTTCCTTTTCTATAATCTTCACAATCTTTCCAGCTACTTGGGTCTTTTTGTAAAAAATCCATTGAAATTTGGAATCTCTTCAAAACACTTTTCGTATTTTCGGATACAAGTTCAATCAAAATTGATGAATTATCTTTAGCGAAGAAAGTATTAAGATTTTCTTTTTTAATTAAAAACTTTTTCAAAATTTCTTCTTCCTCAAGGTTTTCTTCTTCCATAAAAGTCAAAATTTTTTTAGCCATTTTGTTTCAAACACACAATTTACATGATGAATTTTATGACGTCCAATTTTCTTAATTCCCTTTTGAAGTTGTTTCCAAAAACTACTCAAATTTATACGATGGTTTTTTTTGGACGTCTAATTTCTAATTTGTATTGTTGACTATTAAATTTATATTTTTATTATTTTTTATTTTCTTTATTTTGAATGTAGAAAAAACTAATTACTGTTTAATATTTTTTTTTATCAGTCAAAAAGCACAAAACAGTTGATGAGAATATAAAAATAAAACGTAACAGAAAAAACAGAAAAAAGTGTAAAGCGAAGTGTCAAAAAAAAACCATGAAAACAGAAACCATGTCTATTTTTCTACCCCCTTTCTTCTCTACACCGCTTGCTAACAAACAAAAAATGACGTCCAAAATTGGACGTCTATTCTATCATCGAATAAACTGAATGCTACGTATTCTTCATTAAGGTAATATAGATGATTAATAAACTTTGTTATGGCTCTATCAGCAATTTGTGCATTAATTTTTTTATAATCTTCTAAATTTCTCAAAAATAATATGTCGTTTAAGGGAGCTTGCTCCGCTTTATCTGAATTGAACCAGAAAAATGCATAGCACTTTATAACAAAACCTGCAACTTCAACTAGACCATTTATTTCCAATTCTGTGATTTCTGGGAATTGATTGCGAAACATCAATATCTTAAGGCAATATATTCCCTTAGCCATCCATCTAGCTAAATGAAGAGCACCGGGTTTAAAAAATTTTATGCCACTAGGAGGACTTCCACCCAGAAATATGATAATCAATTCCACGAACTCTTTGTAGTCATTTCGTGGAAAGTCCTCTTTAACTTTTATATTTGCAAAATCTAAAATTTTAGCGCAATAATCACCTACTATTTCTTTTATTCGAGGTATTGCTAATCCCGTCATATACTCATCCTTTTTTACGTTCGACCATTGTTTTTTGAATTTTTTAAATAAGCTGACTTCTGGGCCAGTCGAAGAACAAATTTTTGTTTCATTAAAAACAGCTGCTAAAATTATTTCAAACACATGGTGCCTGCATCCTTCTATCTAAAACTTGATACTCTTCTAATGAATCATATACTGCAGATGCTATTTCAACGCCAGTTCCAGCCGGTATATCAGGAATATTAATTATTTGTTCAAAATCGGGAGCGGTTGCAATTATTGACAGTCGGTCTTCGTTTTTTCCTGATATGCCAGATAACAGTTTTGTATCCCAGTGTATCGTTAGTGGCTGAGTATTGGATTGAAGTTTTAACCCGATTCGAGTACTATTTGCTTTTCTGAATGCATCCCTTTGCTGATGAATAGACGTGCGGTTAATAACATACTCTGATGAGTTTAATCCAACTGCATCCAAAACTGCAATAAGCATGTGAACAGTATCTCTAGAGCTTAATTTTAATTTATCTAAAACTGCAGCAAGTCTGGGCGTTAAATTTTTGTGTTTAAAGTATTTTGTTTTTGTGAACTATTCAAAGTATCAGGACAACTCGTGGTCATTGGGTCTATTATATGATCATTAGCTTCCGTAGATTCACCGTTTTCTGACTCATCTGAACTTGTTACAATTGTAGTAAATCCTATAATTTTTTTTATATGATTATAAAAAAAAATCAACAATTTTTTAAATATTTTAGGTGGAAATAATGATTTTAGTATATCAAACCCATTACAGGGTAAAAGAAGGCTTTGCCGGGTTTTAAAAGTTTCACAGATTTTCAAAACCGATAAGATAAATTTCATCTCTTAATAAAGGCATTGTTTAAAACTATTTTTTTGACAAAATACCACTTTGCACTGTTAACTCGAGCGTTTAACGCGTCAAACTGATTAAAATAATAAAGCTTTGAAATTACTTGTAATTTCTTGTAAAAAAAAAATAGATCTAGTATACCTTGACTTTTTTGTTTTAAATCCGTTAAATTTAAATATTATCGGTTTGTATCTACACCAACTTATAAAAATCATGTTTTTCAGGGGTTGAGGTCTGCACTAACAGGTCACATACAGGGCGGTTCATATATATTTTTATTTCGTAATGAAAACAAAATATTTTAAATGGGTAGTTTTGACCCTAGTAGCTAAAAAGGGTTAATATTTCTATTAAAAATATTTTACGTTTTTCAGGATACGTATATCACCTTTTTTAAATGTTGTACTTAAAGCTAAGAAATTTGGTCGTTGTGACCCCTGTAGCAAAAAAAGGTTAAATTTACTGATAATATTTTAGAATCCTTTAAAAAATATCTAAAACATCCAGTTTCTGTACAATTTAAATGAATATACTTAAAAAAAACGATATTTTTAGATCAATTATAGTTAAATATACTGAATTTCCCAAAATTTAAACTTTGACCTCAAAGGTGCACGGCATAGAGTTACCCGATTCGGCTAATATTTCCAGCATGCAAGTTCAACACTATGTGGCACATTAATCCTATTGGATTTCGATATAATTCATATCGAAAAGCTATTTTTTTAGCTCCAATATAGGCGAATACTCTATATTTCCCGAAATTTGAACTTTGACCTCAAAGGTGCACGGGATAGAGTTATCCGATTAGGCTCAAATTTTCAGCAAGTAAGTTTAAGACCAAGTGGCAAAAGAATCTTTACATTTTTGTTTTAAATTCTAGAAAAAAAATTTTCCCATATATTTCATTGTCGCCCTAATGTATATATTTGTAAATATTATTATAATTACCATTAATTTAATCATTATTATTATTGTTATTATTTTAAATTCATTTTTATACCCGCCACCAAAAAAATGGTGGGGGTATATTCATTTTGTCACTCCGTTTGTAACACATCGAAATATCCATTTTAGACCCCATTAAGTATATATATTCTGAATCAGGGTTTGATTTGATGACGATCTAGCTATGTCCGTCCGTATGTCCGTCTGTTGAAAGCACGATAGAGGTCGCACCGAAAAAGCTAGGGGGCTCAAATTTTGCCAGAATCTTTCTTATAGATATTCTTATAGGTATTGAAAATGGGCTAAATCGGAATATTAGGAAGAGAGTTATAGCTCGAAAAGCAAGAGTAGGTCGAAAAAACCGTGTCCTTCGAACATCGAATAAAATGGAATTGTGTCCAAACGCATTAACGTAGACTCATGAAACTTCGAATATATATTTCCTGAGTAAAAACAATATTTTTCCCCGAAAATTATCTAAATCTATGCATTTGGAAAGGAGTTATCGGTCAAAATGTAAGAAAATTTATACCGCACAGTGTATTTTTCGGTATATTTAAAAACAAAAACGTCATAAAAGCAACAAAATTGGATGTACGACTCTGAAATTTTGCACACTTTGCTCTTTGGTAAGACGCTTTTTTGTAACGGAAAATCACGCCCACTTTTACGCCCACCTCCCATATAACGTTTTACCAAAAATTCATATAATTTCTCTATTTATATAGAATTTGGAATAATAAAGGACTATATTGAAACATCTAGGTTGAAATTATTAGCAAAAACAACTTTGACACGCCTACTATAACGCCCACTTTTCACGTTATCTACCGTTAATGAAATTTAAAAGCTCATAAAAACGACAAAATAAGAGGTATGATGATAAAACTTGCTACGTATATCCTTCTAGTCAATGTCATTACTGTGCCAGAAAATTAAGGTGCCACGCCTACTTTTACGCCCACCTCCCATATAACGTTTTGCCTAAAATGCATATAATTTCTCTATTAATATAGATTTTGGAATAATAAAGGACTATATTGAAACATCTAGGTTGAACTCATTAGCAAAAACAACTTTGACACGCCTACTATAACGCCCACTTTTCACGTAACTACCGTTAATGAAATTTAAAAGCTCATAAAAACGACAAAATAAGAGGTATGATGATAAAACTTGCTACGTATATCCTTCTAGTCAATGTCATTACAGTGCCAGAAAATTAAGGTGCCACACCCACTTTTACGCCCACCTCCCATATAACGTTTTACCTAAAATTCATATAATTTCTCTATTAATATAGATTGTGGAATAATAAAGGACTATATTGAAATACCTTAGTTGTACTCATTAGCCAAAACAACTTTGACACGCCTACTATGACGCCCACTTTTCACGTTATCTACCGTTAATGAAATTTAAAAGCTCATAAAACCGCTAAAATTAGAGGTATGATGATAAAATTTGCTACATATATCCTTCTAGGCAATGTGATTACTGTGTCAGAAAATTAGGGTGCCACGTCTACTTTTACGCCCAACTCCCATATAACGTTTTAACTGAAACTCATATAATTTCTCTATCAAAAAAATTTTTTGGAATAATAAAGGATTTTATTGAAATATCTAAGTTGTACTCATTAGCAAAAACAACTTTGACACGCCTACTATAACGCCCACTTTTCACGCTATCTACCGTTAATGAAATTTTAATGCTCTTAAAACCGACAAAATTAGCGGTATGATGATGAAATTTGCTACATGTATCTTTCTAATCAATGTAATTGTTGTGCCAAAAAGTTTAGGTGACCCGCCTTCTTTAACGACTACCTCCCATATAACGGTTTATCTTAAATTCATATAATTTCTCTATTGACAAAGTTTTTGGGAAAATAAAGGACTATATTTAAATATCTAAGTAGTATTTATTAGCAGAAACTTTTTTGACACGCCTACTTTAACGCCCACTTTTACTAATAGACTAAATTTACGAAAACATTTTACTATCATATCGAAGTTATTAACGGTGGTTAAATTTTAAGGGCCGATGTTGATTTTAAATAAAACACAATTTATTTAGGAAATTATTATTATTTATTTTTGTAATGATAATATTTGTATGGTTCAATTATGTATTTAACAAAATATCGGCCGTATGACCTCCCCCCCCCCATCCTTGGCGCCACTCACCTATTTTATGGTCAAAATTTTCAATGACAATGTTGATGCTCAATTGGGCATGATGATGACTCTCTTTTGCCACAAAATCGCAAAAAACAGCAATGGCTCCCATTCAACATTCACAGATTTTCTAACATTTTATACAGACCTGTTTTGCAAAAATTTAAATATTTTTTACAATTCTCCCGATTGTGGAAGAATTTGAACGATTATGTTGACCAAAAGAATCACGAAGTACACAAAATGCATTTTGATTTGAACGCCCATTTTTATAAAAAAACCTGAATAACTTTAAAGCGTTGCTCATTTGCGTGTCTTTCCACGGATCAAATCGAGTAAGTTTGAGATTGAGAAATGTCAAATGAAATGCAGAAAACAAATTTAAAGACTAGGTGTAGTTCATCTTAAACATGGGCCCTTAAAATTTAACCACCCTCTACAAAGAAAGTGATACATACTTTATTATAAAGAGATTATTCCATAGCGATTAACAAAATAATAAATATTGTGCTTTAAATGTACACAAAATTGGTGGTGGGTATAAAAGATTCGGCACAGCCGAATATAGTGCTCTTACTTGTTTTTTATTAATATTATTGTTGTTATTTTTAATTATTATTTTTTTATATTTATTATTTATGTTTTTTTATATTTTTATTTAATTTTGTATTTAATATAGTTGACATGAATTTTTGGTAGTTGTTGAATCGTGGAATGATGGAAGAGTAAGTGGTTAAGATGAGGTCATGTGGATTTTTGGGTCGCAGAGAAATTTTACAGCAGATGCTGCTGCGACATGGTTGGGTGGGCAAAACGGGAGTAAACACCTGACTCTCGTAAATTCTTCGTGTGGTGGATTTTGTGTAGTAGTTTTTTTTTCTGTTTGTTTTATGAGCGAATGCGTGGCCAGTGAGAGGGTTGGAACCTACCTGAGCTATCGCCACGAACAAGCTAGTCGGAAACCTCACTGGGCCAAAACTGTTCGTAATACACTTCCCCTGCTCCAATCGTACCGATTATTGGAGGAATAAGACAAATGTAAAACACGCAAAGTTTAAAAATTGTATGTAGATGTAATAGTATTGTTTGCATATTGAAAATGCCACCTACGCCCATCGTCCTTTTCCTTTTTCCTGTTACGAATTTTTTAATTCAATTTTTCATTCAAAGCTTCCTTGTTATTGAACAATGACACATTCCAATTTTCTGACAAGGCTTAAAACAGTTCTATGTTTCTTTTTACAGCTCTACATACATATTTTTTTTTTTTTTTAATTTTAATGGCAGAGGTACATAACCAAAAAGCTAGGGTATTCACTAGGTTCCTTCTCCGTGGAACGACCTATACCTCTGTATAGGAAGTCGGAGACATTGAAACAATAAATAAAATTGGTTCTTCTCCAGTTACAAAACTTTGGTTCAGGGAACGCAGGTCGACCTATACCATTGTATAGGAAGTCGGAGACGTATGGAACTCCTCCAGTCACATGTAA
This sequence comes from Phyto melanocephala, assembly GCA_941918925.1. NCBI lineage: Eukaryota > Metazoa > Arthropoda > Insecta > Diptera > Rhinophoridae > Phyto > Phyto melanocephala. The sequence continues at coordinate 57,546,621 of OW799235.1, forward strand.
ATTGAGTTTATATAGTACTCCTCCAGTCACAAGTAAATTGAGTTTATTTGGTACTCCTTCAATTAAAACGAAAACACTGTAACTGTAGAATAGTCTGGAAACTGTATTCAAAGCACAGTTACGCGACGCCACACAGTTAACCTCGCGAAAGTGAGACGCAAAATTCTCGAAGTCAGATAAAAAGGGACAACCTGATTGCCATTAAATGATAATGGCAAAAACGTGCGAGCTCTTGACCCGACCAGAGCTGAATCACGACTAACAGCTCTGCATACATAGGTATTTGTTATAAAGGGTCCGCCGTCTAACGTTTTTTTTTTCAACTAGTGCTTATTTCGTGAATAGTAACACTTAGCTCATGCCTGATTTGACAGGTAATTAGTTTTATCATTCCGCTGAACGAATATGGTTGTGTATACGCTTGAACAATGCTAGGAAATATTGCGACATTACTTTGGCCGATTTTGCCAAAAAAAAATCCTCTTTTCAGATGAAGCTCATTTTGATCTAGGCGGGTATGTAAACAAGCAAAATTGTCGCATTTGGGGCACAGAAAACCCGCACGCATACATTGAAAAGCCGATACAGCCAAAACGATTGATTCCAGGTGAGACTAAAAATGTTAAGGGCGACCAAAAAGGTACTTTTTTGAATTTCTATGGTCCTTTTTGTATTTTCAACGTTTGCGAAGCTAGAATTTTGAAATTAGTGTCTATTGATGCAAGGTGAGAGTGAAAAAGTTATAGTCGGCCGAAAAGGTACTTTTTTGAATTTTTATGGTACTTTTTGTATTTTCTACGTTTTTGAAGGTAGGATTGTACAATCAAGGACTTTTGATTCTATGTGAAACTAAAAATGTTATGGGCGCCAAAGAAGGTACTTTTTTGAATTGTTATGGTACTTTTGGTATTTTCAACGTTTGCGAAGCTAGAATTTTGAAGTAAGTGATTATTGATACAAGATAAGACTGAAAAAGTTATAGTCGGCCAAAAAGGTACTTTTTTGAATATGTATAGTACTTTTTGTGTTTTCTACGTAGGATTGTACCATCAAGGACTTTTGATTCCAGGTGAGACTGAAAAAGTTATAGTCGACCGAAAAGTTACTTTTTTGAATTTTTATGGTACTTTTTGTATTTTCTACGTTTTTGAAGGTAGGATTGTACAATAAAGGACTTTTAATTCTAGGTGAAACTAAAAATGTTATGGGCGCCAAAGAAGGTACTTTTTTGAATTGTTATGGTACTTTTGGTATTTCTAACGTTTGCGAAACTAGAATTTTGAAATTAGTGACTATTGATACAAGGTGAGACTGAAAATGTTATAGGCGACTTTTTATATTTTTTATGGTACTTTTTGTATTTTATAGTTGGCATCACTGTACTGTTTGGATGTGTTTTGTTTTTGTTATAAAGAGCAGTTCGATCAACTAAATAAGGACTTCTTATCTGTTCAATCTAAATTTTTAAAATTTGGTGAACTTTTCACAAATTTTCCGAATTTAGATAAATTTGCTGACGTTCAACAAAATTCTTCACCTAAGAGGCAAAAATCTGCAAGAAATCCAATCCCTTCAATAACAATATCAAAAGCGGCTTCCCATAATTCAGTAGAATACGATGATTTGTCTCCTTCACCTTGCATGGAGCAAAACAACTTGATTGTATCTGAAGTTATCACTCCGCTAAATACTATACCCCTTGAATTAAATAGTAATTCACCTACTACATCTTTTTCATTAGCTGTATCTTTAATTTCTGATAATACTGTACCAACTAAAGCCGTCAGAGAACTTCGTACAATTCCGCTAAGAAAAACTATATTTGCTACTCGTTTTCTTCTTGAAACAACTGTTGATGATGTTAAAAACTACCTATTATCTAAATTTAATAATAATCTACCTGCTAACATAAATATTTTTAAAATTAATTCAAGAAATAGAGCCTCGTTCAAAATAATTGTCCCACTCGAATATTTTGAACAAATCGTAAATGTAAATTTTTGGCCAAACCATACTCTAGAGTACGTGAATTTATTTACCGTGATGAAAACTTAGCTCGTATTCCAACATCTAATCAAACTTCAAAAAACTAATGCAAAATTCTACCCTTAACATTATTTATCAAAATGCAAATGGAATGAATACTAAGCTTACTGATATGTTCCTTAACAGCTTTGACTGCGAATTTCATGTTGCTGCATTTACTGAAACCTGGCTTACTAATAATACTAATAACTCTGAAATTTTTTGTAGTAAATATCAAGTTTTTAGACGTGATAGAATTGGCAAACGTGGTGGTGGTGTTTTAATTGCTGTTTCCTGTTTGTATCCTGCTGAACAGTTATTATTTGTAAATTCATCTGACATTGAATTTATCGCTGTTGTAATACAAATTCAAAATATATCGCTCATATATACCTCCAAACTCTGATCCACAACTTTATGGTGAACATGTTTTGTTAATAAAATCCGTTGCAGATAAACTAAAGTCAGCTGATTTTTTTATGATTTTTGGTGATTTTAATATTCCGACTGCATCCTGGATTACATCAGATGATACAGATTTCTTTGTACCGATTACATCACATGATTGGAGTCAAGATTTTTTCAATAGTCTGACTAATTTAAATGTCTTTCAAATAAATAAAATTTTTAATAACAACAACCGCTTATTGGATCTCGTATTTGTAAATAATCCCTCTCTATTCGACGTATCTAGGACTAACTATTTATTTATTTCTGAGGACCGACACCATCCTACATTGTTAATTTCTACACCATTGCCTCAAAAGGAAACTGTTCACACTGTATCTGAGTCGCTCTGTTTTAAACGTACGAACTACCATATGTTAAATAACTTGTTACATAATATTAACTGGTTTAAAATTCTTGCTTTTTCTTATAATGGTAGTAATTTTGATCAAATCGTGTTGAAATTTTACTCAGTTATCTTCAGTTGTTTATCAGCAAGCACTCCATTGTTAAAAAAAGGTAACATCAAATCGTCCTCCATGGTATTCCCGTACTTTAACCTGGTTAAAAAATCGTTAAAACCGTTTATATAAAAAGTTCATGAAGAGCAAAACCCTTATTGATCGTAGCTATTATCTAATAGCTCAAAGCCGTTATATTTTTGAGAACAAAAAATGTTATGCATCTTATATAAAAAAAAAATTAAATTTTACTTTAAAAAGAATCCGAAAATGTTTTATAATTTTGTCAACTCCAAACGTAGAGTTTCATCGTATCCAACTAGTATGAGAATGAATAATGTTGTTTATTCTAATAATGCAGATATTGCCAATTCTTTTGCTGATTTCTTCGCCTCTACTTTTTCTGCAAAAACGTTCCATAGTTCAATTTATCCTTATGATATTACTTCGTCTTTATCAATTAATATATCATCTTTAGATGTCGACACTGTCTTAAAAAGCCTGAGAAGTATAAAAAATTGTTATAAACCTGGTCCTGATGGTATTCCTAGCTGCATATTAAAAAATTGTGCCGACGTTTTGGCTATTCCTATCACTCATCTATTTAACAGTTCTTTGAAATTTGGTATATTTCCTAAATGTTGGAAAGATTCATTTATCATCCCGCTTCATAAATCTGGTAGCCGTAGTGATGTTACTAATTATAGAGCAATAGCTAAACTTAACTCCATTCCTAAACTGTTTGAGAAAATATTAACGGACATCCTAACTGCCCAAATATCAACAATTCTTTCTCCAGCACAACATGGTTTTTGTAAAGGCAGATCTACATCCACAAACCTAATGGAACTGACGTCCTTCATCAATACAGGATTTTGTAATGGTAACCAAACTGATGTAGTCTATACTGATTTCAGTAAAGCCTTCGATAAGGTTAACCATGATTTATTGTTAGTGAAGCTCAAAAAAATTAGGGTTTCCGGTTAACCTTTTAAAATGGATTAGTTCTTATTTAAAGGATCGGAGACAATGTGTTTTTTATAATGATTGTATATCAAAACATATTGAAGTAACTTCCGGAGTTCCTCAGGGAAGTCACCTTGGCCCCATCTTATTTTTATTGCTTACAAATGATCTTCCAAAGGCTATTCAATACAGCAATATTTTAATGTTTGCTGATGATGTTAAACTTTATTCATGGATTAGAACTGTTGACGACAGTTTTTATCTCCAAGCTGATTTAAATAATTTTTTTAATTGGTGTACGGTAAATCTCATGGAATTGAATTTAACAAAATGCAAATCTATGACTTTCTGCAGATATTCACCGATTTCGAATGTTTACTCTCTAAATGGCTCTAATTTGAATGTTGTTGACTCGTTTTTGGATCTTGGAATTCTCTTTGATGTAAAAATTAATTTCAACTCACATGTAATAATGACAGTAAATAAAGCTTATGGGGTATTAAGTTTCATAAAGCGTTGGGCTAAGGAATTTAATGATCCTTATGTAACAAAAAATTTATTCACGTCATTGGTAAGACCTTTACTGGAATATGGATCAGTAATTTGGGATCCCCAATATGATGTTTATATTCAAAAACTTGAATCAGTCCAAAAACAATTTTTGCTGTTCTGCCTTCGTAACCTTCGTTGGAATCCTAATACAAACTTACCGTCATACCGTAGTCGTTTACTACTCATTGCGCTCCCAACGTTACAAAGCCGAAGAATTGTTTCCAATATTGCATTTGTCATAAATCTAATTCAAGGCAAAATTGATTCTACATATCTTCGACATAAAATATGCATCAATGTTCCTAATAGGCAGCTTAGATTTTATGAACCGTTATATGTACCATTTCATAGATCAAACTACATTAACTTTGATCCAATTAGAAGAATTTGTGCTGAGGTAAATAAGTTCTATGTTCACATTGACTTTTCTGATAATGTTTCTGTAACAAGTGGAAAGCTGATAAGATTTCTAAACTCAAATGCATACGTTTAATGTTGTTTTTATTTTTCTTTATTTTTGTAATTAAATTAAAAGTGTTGCTCAACTGTAAATATTATTATGTTGATTGAATTAAATAAATAAATAAATAAATAAAAAAAAACTACAATATGGCGGACAATAAATTTATATACATACATACTATCATTTAACCCGCTACTTCGATAGCGCAGTTCTTACTATTTACTGAATACTCAAGTTCTATTTTTAATAATTAAATATTTTTGGTTCAATTTATGAAAATTCGTATCTCTGATTAAATTTACTTAGAAAAAGAAAATGTAGAATAAGGATATATTAGACATATATTTCCTAACTAAAAGCAAGATCAATGCTACTGAGTTTCAAAAATTAAGATTCATAATTTGCAAAAATGATCCTATAAATAATAAAAGTAACATTTTTTCCTTCACTAAAACTTCCACTTGGTTTATTATTACCTACATTCAGAATTCTATGTATACAAAATATATAAAAAAATTAGAAAAAGTAATTCTAGTCGCCCATAATATTAGGAGTTAGACCTCGGATCAAAAAACACTAATTTTCAGAATATATGTTAACAAACGTAAAAATACAAAGAGTACAATAAAAATGCGAAAAGGCTTTTTTGTGTATCCAATATCATTTTAATTCTCAACTTGAATCAATAATCCTTTATTTCACAATTTTAGCTTTATAAACGTAAAAAATACAAAAAGTCCCATTACAATTCAGGAAAGTACCTTTTTGGTCGCCCATACCATTTTCAGTCTCACCTCTTATCAATAGTCACTAATTTTAAATTCTTGCTTCGCAAACGTTGCAAATACAAAAAGTACCATAAAAATTCAAAATAAAACCTTTGTAGTTGGAGCACAACATTTTCAGTTTCACCTCGTATCAATAGTCACTATTTTCGAAATTCTAGCTTCGCAAACATTGAAAATACAAAAAGTACCATAAACATTCAAAAGAAACCTTCTTGGTAGCCCATAACATTTTCAGGATTATCTGGAATCAAAAGTCACTAATTTTAAAATTCCAACTTTGCAAACGTTGAAAATACAAAAAGTACCATAAGAATTCAAAAAAGTACCTTTTTGGTCGCTCATAACATTTCTACTTTCACCTGGAATCAATAGTTCTTGATTGTACAATCCTACCTTCATAAACGTAGAATAGACAAAAAGTACTATAAAAATGAAAAAAGTACCTTTTTGGTTTCCCATAACATTTTTAGTCTCACCTGGAATCAATAGTCCTTGATTGTACAATCCTACCTTCATAAACGTAGAATAGACAAAAAGTACTATAAAAATTAAAAAACTACCTTTTTGGTTCCCATAACATTTTTAGTCTCACCAGGAATCAATAGTCCTTGATTGTACAAGCCTACCTTCATAAACGTAGAATAGACAAAAAGTACTATAACAATTAAAAAAAGTACCTTTTTGGTTGCCCATAACATTTTTAGTCTCACCTGGAATCAATAGTCCTTGATTGTACAATCCTACATTCATAAACGTAGAAAATGCAAAAAGTACCATAAAAATTCTAAAAAGTACCTTTTTGGTCACCCATAACATTTTTAGTCTTACCTGGAATCAATAGTCCTTTATTTTAAAATTCTACCTTTATAAACGTAGAATATACAAAAAGTACCATAGAAATGCGAAAAGGTACATTTTCGGTCCAAGTACAAAATTCCAAGTTTAAAATGTAACAAAATATTTAAATAGACTTGATTTAAAGTCAGCAAATCTACTCTTTTTTTGCATAAAAGTAATTATGTTCTAAAAAGTACCAAACTCTTTTCCCGATTTTTCCCCTTTCTACCCTGTTAGGTGATGATGTTAGTGATTCAATTTTTACTAAATTACATAATTTTTTATGTCTGGTGAAATCCCAATTAAAATTTTTGTGAAAAATGGCCGTCTAATTAGGAATTACATACATTTTCCGGAATTTTTCCCTTTTTGGTACCTTTTTTGTCCCCAAAAAGGTTTACAAAAATTTCACTTAAATAATTGTCCATATTCTATTAGGAAATAATAATAGAAATAATAGTTTGGAAGTTACATAAGATTATAGTTTTTACCCGTTTTTCCCCTAAGGTGTTGAAAATTCAAAAAAATGCCAGACACCTGTCAGCTTATTTTTTGTGCAAATTACAATACTTTTTCAATTTTATTTGTATCGTTTTTAGTTTAGCAGATATAAGACTACCGATTTTACCCCCTAAAAGTACGAATTTCCAAAAATCCCTTCTTAGTGGAGCTATACATTAAAAGAGGAACCGATTGTCCGAATTTCATGTCTCTAGCTCTTTGCGTTTGGGCTGTGCGATGATGAATCAGTCAGTCACGTTACTCTTTTATATACATACATATATAGATGAGCCAAATGTGGTATTTTAAAATGTAACTCCTTCAAAACCCACAATATTGGTATCAAATGAAAGGACTTGACCAGTAGAATACAGTTAATTATTAAAAAAGGAAAAATCCAAGATTTCGTCTAAAACAAAATGGCGGAACAAATTTTTTTAACCCGATCAATATGGGTATCAAATGAAAGGGCTTTACTAGTAGAATACAGATACTTGTTTTTTTTTATTTTAATTTTTTTATATACATATATATTTATTTTTAATTTTTTTATATATATATATTTTTTTTTTTAACATACCTACGTAAACTCAATTTTTAATTTTACAATGGGATGTTTTTATATACATATGTATGTTTTTTTTATCGAGTTTTTTTTTTGTGCTTATTTTTAAAGTTTTCTCAATTCGCCGGTAGGAGTGGCCAATTTATGTAGAAATTGATGAAGATTCCGGTGGTACTTTTAGGCTCTCAAAAAGATCAATATTTTTTTACCCTTCACACAGTGAAAAAGGGTATATATAGGTTTGTCATTCCGTGTGAAATTTCTACAATTTTCATTTCTGACCCCATAAAGTATATATTTTCTGAAAGCTTATGAATAGGGGAGTCGATTAAGCTCTGTCAGTCTGTCTGTCTGTCTGACCGTCTGTCGGTGTGTATGTTGAAATCAACTTTTAGAAGCCCCCCGACATAGGTAGGACTCGGGTAAGGTATTTAAATATCAGAAATATTCTGGAGTAGATCGGTATTGAAAATCAGAAACATCGGTACATAAACAACTGAGATATGAGCAAAAACCCACGACCACCTCGATTTTTTTTTCACAAAAACAACATTACAACAACAACATACATACATACAAACATGTATACTGGTTAGAGAAAACGTGGCATCGAATCCCAGCTGAGCCAAAAAATTTTTTTTTCAATTTTTTTTTAATTGTTTTTTTTTTTTTTTTATTTAATATATTATTTATATTTTTATTATTATACCCTTCACCTGTGGTGCACAAGGGTATATATAGCTTTGTCATTCCGTTTGTAATTTCTACAATTTTCATTTCCGACCCCATAAAGTATATATTTTCTGAAAGCTTATGAATAGAGGAGTCGATTAAGCCCTGACCGTCTGTCCGTCTATCCGTCTGTCCGTCTGCCCGTCTGTCCGTGTGTTGGTTGAAATCAACTTTTAGAAGCAACTATATGTTTCTCAGATCTGTATATGGTATCAATCTCTTGGAAATATCCAGGAATGAATCGCTATTGAAATTCAGCACAATCGCCCCATAACTTTCTGAGATATGAGCAAAAAACCACGACCACCTCGTTTTTTTCACAATTACAACAACAACATACATATATACATACATGCAAAAAACATGCCAAAAAAAAATTACAAAAAAAAAATATATTAAAAATAAGAAAAAAATAATAAAAAAAACTAAAAAAAAAAAATTTTAAAAAAATTAAAAAAAAAATTTTTTTTAAAAAATTTAAAAAAAATATAAAAAAAATAATAAAATATAAATAATATATTAAATAAAATAAAATAAAATTTTTTTGGCTCAGCTGGGATTCGATGCCACATTTATTCTTACGTGTACGTATGCACGTATTTTATATGGGATGAATGGTGATACAAACAATTGTTATTGCATGACTACACGTTGTGAAGGGTATATAAGATTCGGCACGGCCGAATATAGCACTGTTACTTGTTTTTTTTTTAAATTTTTTTTTTTTATTTTTTGTTTGTTTTATATATATTATATATATAATAATTTTTATACCCGCCACCAAAAAAATGGTGGGGGTATATTCATTTTGTCATTCCGTTTGTAACACATCGAAATATCCATTTTAGACCCCATAAAGTATATATATTCTGAATCAGGGTTTGATTTGATGACGATTAAGCTATGTCCGTCCGTCTGTCCGTCTGTTGAAAGCACGACAGAGGTCGCACCGAAAAAGCTAGGGGGCTCAAATTTTGCCAGAATCTTTCTTATAGACAAGGTTTGTTTGGTATTGAAAATGGGCTAAATCGGAATATTAGGAAGAGAGTTATAGGTCGAAAAAACCGTGTCCTTCAAACATCGAATTAAATGGAATTGTGTCCAAACACTTTAACGTAGACTCATGAAACTTCGAATATATATTTCCTGAGTAAAAACAATATTTTTCCCCAAAAATTATCTAAATCTATGCATTAGGAAAGGAGTTATCGATCAAAATGTACGAAAATTTATACCGCACAGTGTATTTTTCGGTATATATAAAAACAAAAACGTCATAAAAGCAACAAAATTGGATGTACGACTCTGAAATTTTGCACACTTTGCTTTTTGGTGAAACGCTTTTTTGTAACGGAAAAATAAGGTGCCACGCCCACTTTTACGCCCACCTCCCATATAACGTTTTACCTAAAATTCATATAATTTTTCTATTAATAAAGATTTTGGAATAACAAAGGGCTATATTGAAACACCTAAGTTGTACTCATTCGCAAAAATAACTTTGACACGCCTACTATAACGCCCACTTTTCACGTTATCTACCGTTAATGAAATTTAAAAGCTAATAAAACCGCCAAAATGAGAGGTATGATGATAAAATTTGCCACGTATATCCCCCTAGGCAATGTCATTACTGTGCCAGAAAATTGAGGTGCCACACCCACTTTTACGCCCACCTCCCATATAACGTTTTACCTAAAATTCATATAATTTCTCTATTAATAAAGATTTTGGAATAATAAAGGGCTATAATGAAACACCTAAGTTGTACTCATTCGCAAAAACAGCTTTGACACGCCTACTATAACGCCCACTTTTCACGTTATCTACAGTTAATGAAATTTAAAAGCTCATAAAACCGCCAAAATGAGAGGTATGATGATAAAATTCGCCAAGTATATCCACCTAGGCAATGTCATTACTGTGCCAGAAAATTAAGGTGCCACACCCACTTTTACGCCCATCTCCCATATAACGTTTTACCTAAAATTCATATAATTTCTTTATTAATAAAGATTTTGGAATAATAAAGGGCTATAATGAAATACCTAAGTTGTACTCATTCGCAAAAACAGCTTTGACACGCCTACTATAACGCCCACTTTTCACGTTATCTACCGTTAATGAAATTTAAAAGCTCATAAAACCGCCAAAATTAGAGGTATGGTGATAAAATTTGCTACGTATATTCTTCTAATCAATGTAATTGTTGTGCCAAAAAGTTAAGGTCACGCGCTCACTTTAACGCCTACCTTCCAACGGTTTATCTTAAATTCATGTAATTTCTCTATTGACAAAGTTTTTGGGAAAATAAAGGACTATATTGAAATATCTAAGTTGCATTTATTAGCAGAAACTTTACTGACACGCCTACTTTAACGCATACTTTCATTGAAAGACTACATTTACAAAAGCATTTTAGTAGCATATCGAAGCTATAAAGGGTGGTTAAATTTTAAGGGCCGATGTTGAATTTAAATAAAACACAAATTATTTAGGATATTATTATTATTTCTTTTTGTAATTATAATATTTGTATGGTTCAATTTTGTATTTAACAAAATATCTGCCAAATGGCCCTTCTATCTTCTCCTCCTTCTATCTGATGGTCCAAATTTTCAATGACAATGTTGATGCTCAATTGTAAAGTCCATGACTGACTATCCTACAAAGTCGTGCGATTATGTCAAATAAAAATCTGATAGTTTTCTGTCCTACATGAAAAAATCGCAACAAAATGTGTTATTGGATGCCACACTGTCATACTTGCTTAGAAAAAGCAACTCTGATCGCACAGAAACTATTATTTTATGAAAATTTTCAAAAGATTATCAAATCGGACACACTTGTCAAAAAATCTGTCACACATGTGCACTTTGTGTCCACACTATCACACTTTCTGAACACACATACAATTTTTGACATATCGAACGACTAAATCTGATAGTCAGTCATGGCCTTTAGGCATGATGATGAGGCGAGGTTGACTGCTCTTTTGCCACACTATCGCAAAAAAACGCCATTAGTGCCCATTCAACGAACTAAGAAGGCATTCACAGGTTTTCTAACATTTTATACACCCCTGTTTTGCAGAAATTTAAATATTTTTTACAATTTTCCCGATTCTGGACGAATTTGAACGACTATGTTGATCAAAAGAATTATGCACAAAATGCATTTTGACTTGAACGCCCATTTTTATAAAAAACCTGAATAACTTTAAAGCGTTGCTCATTTGCGTATCTTTCAACGGATCAAATTGAGTAAGTTTGAGATTGAGAAATGTCAAGTGAAATGCAGAAAACAAATTTAAAGACTAGGTGTAGTTCACCTTCAACATGGGCATATTTTATTATAAAGAGATTATTCCATAGCGATTAACAAAATAATAAATATTGTGCTTTAAATGTACACAAAATTGGTGGTGGGTATAAAAGATTCGGCACAGCCGAATATAGTGCTCTTACTTGTTTTTTTTAATTTTTTTTTTAAATTTTTTTTATTATTTTTTTTTTAATTTTTGTTTTTTTAACATACATACGTGAATTTATAATTTTACAATGGGATGTTTTTATATATGTATGTACGTATTTCATATGGGATGAATGGTGACACAAACTACTGTTATTGCATGACTACACGTTGTGAAGGGTATATAAGATTCGGCACGGCCGAATATAGCGCTCTTACTTGTTTGAATTTTTTTAGGTTTTCTATGATTTCTATCTTGAGCGTCACACACCAAATATGTATAAAAAATCGCTAAAAATGCAAATTTATTTGAAATTTAAGCCTACTACGATGTTCTTTTGTTTCTCAAGATTGACTTTTGCGAAAATCACCTTTTCGATTATAAACACAAAATCACGATTCAACTTGATTTTTAATTTTTTTTTTAAAGTGAATAGTTATTTTAAAATTTTAAGATGAAAATATGTAAATTTTTGTTAAAAAAATACTTGAACTTAGAGGTTACTTGCAAAGTAATAGGCTTGTAACAATAAATTAAAAAAAATTAATTATAAGCGTTTTAAGGAAAAAAAACTAAGTGTGACGCTCAAGATATTTTGTGACGATCAAGAGATTTTGTTGCACGTAAACAAGAAGTAATGCCAAATTTAAAGTTTAACGAAAAAAAGTTTATTCTTTTACAAAAAGTAAGTAAAAAAAAACAAAAAATCTCCAAAAAACAAAAATTGTCATACAAAACTAAACATATACATATTCTTTGATGTATAAGTGTGACGCTCAAGATATTTTGTGACGATCAAGAGATTTTGTTGCACGTAAACAAGAAGTAATGCCAAATTTAAAGTTTAACGAAAAAAAGTTTATTCTTTTACAAAAAGTAAGTAAAAAAAAAAAACAAAAAATCTCTAAAAAACAAAAATTGTCATACAAAACTAAACATATACATATTCTTTGATGTCTTTAACATAAATAGAAAAAAGGAAATAATTCTTGAAGAAACTTAGACACATATGTAAATATTTGACGCAAAACAATAACTTAACTTAATTTAATTTATAAATTTTCATTCGAACTCTTATTCTGAATCTGTATAAACTTCATGAAATGACAAGCGGCTTTGTTTTTTTATTCTCATTAATTTTTACCACTTTCTAATTAAGCTTGTGGCAGTTGCATAAATTTCCGGTCCCCCAGAGGTTTGAGTTGCAAAAGCGCGATTAAACTCAAATATACCACGATTATACCTTTCTTTATTCTTTCTTTTTTATTCGTCATTACGCGCTTTATCGAGCTTTATTTTCTCTCGATATCTTTGTGCTCTTTCAGCCGCCATTAATTTTGTTGTTTTACTCTTAAAAATTAAAAAATAAAATCATAATTAAGCATTTTAAGCTATGAAGTAATATACATATCAAAAGTGATGCTCATGAAATATTTGCCTATTCTGTTTTTTTTTTCGTAGGCAATTTATTTCTTAAACTCACATATTATAAAAAAAATGAGTTCAAACCATGTAAACAATGATTGTCAACTTCAATTTTTTACATTTAATATATTCACTTTTAAAAAAATTAGCGAGACGCTCATGAAATTTTATCGCGCCCTTACCATGGTGTTCACAAAAACTGCGCAAATGAACACTTTTTTACAAAGATTTTTTTTCGCTTTTTCACTTTTGTAATAATTAAGGTTTGTACTTTCCTTACGTTATTTACTTTATTTAAATGCAAATTGAAAACTAGTAATATGTATTACTTGAATTATAAAAAAAGTGACGCTCAATGCAAATTGTGGGGACAACCTTTCTTTGCAACACCAAATTCGCACTAATTTAGTTTTGACGACTATAACAAATGAAAACACAAGAAAGAAAGTCAATAATTCGAAAACTGTTATTAAATGTTGCATATTTACTTTTTTCTGGATTTTATTTAATTTTGTTTACTAAAAATTCTAACGGGGGACACATGCTTTTGTATGGAAGGAGTCCGAGGGAGAAACAAAACACCATTCTGAATAAACAAACATACAAATTTGAGAATTACGTTTTTTTGTTACATATTCCTCGCTGATCACTCTCAAATTTTTTAATTTTTTGTTTGTTTTTTTTTACCTAAAATAGTAGTGTAAAGTGCGGGGACACAAAAATTGCGTTTTTTTTAAATTGACCCATGTACGTATTTTATATGAGATAAATGGTGATACAAACAATTGTTATTGCATGACTCACGTTGTGAAGGGTACATAAGATTCGGCACGGACGAATATAGCACTCTTATTTGTTGAAGGAGGTATTGAGTGTAGAAGCGAGGCCTAATAGTAAAAGTAAGAAAATAAATAATAATAAGGTATTAGAGAAAAACATTCCAGTGAACGCGAGAAAAAGAACTGCACAATCTGATCTAAATATTACGGTATTGCATACCAGAGAAGGACTAATCAAAAGGATATGGAAATAGTATTTTAAAACAGTAATAATGTCTGTCCAATAGATGACTTGTCTGAAACAATCATAGTAGGAAGTCAGGATCAAACAAGTAGTGATCCAACCGTGACACCTAGTTTTTCAGCAATGTAAACGCATATGATCATGACGCCAAGGTTAATAATAATAATGTAAATAACAATTACATATCCACCGTTTTGCATAGGGTGAGTAATAAAAGCTTTGTTCGATATTTTAACCCTATAAATGGAAGCTCGATGAACCCAAATCGTCCTCAACAACATGGGAAAGGTCTTAATAATGTGCAAAATCTAAGGGAATATATTTAGAGTAGAGTTAATAAAATTGGTATCGTTTACGAAAGTAGCAATAAAACCATCATCGGTCGAAGATTTTTTTGAGCATTTACAGGCTAATTATAGTACTACATGACGTGAAGTTTTACGAGTTAGTGTCTGCTTCGGCTACGGAATGTTACTGGTGGTTTCTTAAAAATCATTGTGACACAGATTGGCAAGGTCTTAGAACTTCTTCAATAAGTCGAGAGAGTGTGAGTTCAAAACAAAATATGAATTAGTCGATTCATGCCTTTTTTCTTGAAATGTGTCAATTGCGTTTAAGGCTGATTCAGCAAATACCTGAATATTTCATCATTCGGATTTTGAGAAATATCAAAAAGAGTGTGTACCCCATGGTGATTTCTTCCGTTGAGCAACTATGGGTTAAATGTAACGAAGCGGAAAGAACTTTCGGTAAGAAAGATTTAAAACAATTTGGCCGTTCGATGAGACAAGTAAACGAGCTCTGTTTCAACACCGAGTGTCAAGAAGATCAGTCTACGGTAATTGAAGCAATAGCTGCAGTTCGAATAGAACCACAAAGAAGACCTCACCAATTTTCTGGAACTGTAAAGTCCAAGGACACGTGCTAATATAATATCTTTTAACTAAACGAGCTTTGTATTGCTATCGTTGTGGGAAGCCAAATGTAATCATACCTAAATGTTCAAGCAGGAAAACATGAGGAGGGACGAGACATTAACAGGGGTGTCTCGTCTCGAAGACCCGGGTCCACCACAACAAATGTGAGCCTGAAGCACTAAGAAAGTGTATTAATAAATTTATTTTTGCAAATAATAGAAATATTTTAACGCACATTAGAAACCAGAAAAAAAATATGAGGCAATAAGGAAAAGTATTTTTGCTAAAGAAAACCATTCCTAATCGAATAGACTTAAGCTGGATTCACCCATAAAATTTTAGTTCAGAACAATTTTTTTTTATATTGAGTTTGACGTTTTACTTTTGAGAGAGAGAGAGAGAGATTATTTTGTTCAGAAAGTTTTTTCTTGAATTAGTTAAATTTTAATTCTTGTTCAGAAGAAGAAGAATTGGGATGCCACTTTTTTCAATATTTACATGAAAATTGAATTTGGTTGCCACATCACACAGTGTCAGTACATTTATTATACAAAAATTGTTTTTGCCGAAGATTAACAATTAAAATGGAATTTAATGAAAATATTGCTCAAAAATTAATAGAAGAATTAAAAAAACCGGGAAAAGAATGTTTGTATGACATGAGCAATAGTGCATACAAAAATAATTATTTAAAACAAGGTTTATGGAATGAAATAGGAGCCGCCACTGGAATCGGTCGTAAGTACTTTTTAGTTTATTTATACATTCATTCATTTACAAAAACCTAGCCATAGGGTCATAATCGGTCGCAATAATACCAATGTGTGAAATAAACCGTGTGATCTTCTTTCTTTTAAGATTATTTTCGATTTTTTTTTTTATAAATTTCTTTTGCAAACAAATTGACTTTATGCACTTCAATTAAAAATAATAATTTTAGTTTTCTTCTATCCGACATTTTCTTCACATATATTTTAATGAAATAATTTACGTTTGTATTTATTTACATAGTTTGCTAGCGGTGCTGCCACTTTGTACAACTGTTTGCATTTTTATATTATATGGCAGCTTTGTTTTTTCGGACAAATTTTCTGAAATGGGTGAATCGTTCTGCAGAAAACTCTCAGTAAAAAATGTTATTCTCCGGAGAAAATTTTGTTCAGAACAAATGGGTGAATTCACCTTTAGGGAAGAGTTTGCCGTTCGTGGTAGATTTACACATCATTTATTGAAAACAATTGATAGGGCCGACACGTTTGAAAGTTAAAAGGACTTCTTGATACTGGCGCGTCAATCAGTATCAATTCGTATATCAGGGATGGTAAAGATGTTTTTACATATTAAATATAACAAAATTTCATTAAAAAGAGGATACAAATTTTTTAGACACATTATTAATGACGCAAAAGCAACAAATATACATAAATTTAGCACATTTATTATCGAAAAAGTACACTCAAGTTAATTGTTGAATACCGAAACCAAAATCACATTTCCTATCCCTGCATTAATAACTAAAATCAAGGCGAATTCAACCAATTTTGACAAAAAGTTTCCCAATCAGCTGGGCTGATGATGTCACCTGTATGAATTCGGCTTGGTTCTATGCTGATAAAGAAAAATGTCAAACTACATGTATAAAAAATTATTGTTTATTTTACTGAAAGTGGTATTTAGCAGAAAACACCATTAAACTAATTTTGAAAGTTGGAAGGAAGAGTGTGGTGCATTCAAACTTCTAACATAAACTTTATCTCAAAATTTTCTTACTACCTACGTGATAATGAAAATAATTAATTTTATAACCCTATGAATCCAAAACAAATATTATTAAATACTGCAGCAGATGGAAAAAGCTCAGCAGAATCTGAAGAATGTAGTATTTTTTTATTCTATAAACATAGGTAAAATTGTTTTAAGTGTTGTATGAGAAGTTGATGTAGAAACTATTAACAAAATGTGTACAACTTCTACGACGTACAACACCTACGATAGCAATAATATGAGGAATTTTTTCTTAATATTTGTTGATTAAATTTTTAAATATTAATTTGAATTTTTAACAAGTAAGAGCGCTATATTCGGCCGTGCCGAATCTTATATACCCTTCACAACGTGTAGTCATGCAATAACAGTAGTTTGTGTCACCATTCATCCCATACGAAATACGTACATACATATAAAAAACATACATATATAAAAACATCCCATTGTAAAATTATAAATTCACGTATGTATGTTAAAAAAGCAAAAAAAAAAATAAAAAATAAAAAAAAAATTTAAAAAAAAATTTAAAAAAAAAATTTAAAAAAAAAATTAAAAAAATTTTTTTTTTTAAATAATTAAAATATATATAATAAATATAAAACAAAAAAAAATATTTGAAAAAAAAAAAAATTAAAAAAAAATAATTATAAAAATATAAATAATATATTAAATAAAAAATAAAAAAAAATAAAAAAAAAATTAAAAAAAAAATATATAAAAAAAAATAAAAAAAATTTTTTTTGCTTCAGCTGGGATTCGATCCCACGTTTTCTCTAACCAGTATACACGTTTGTATGTATGTAT
Source organism: Phyto melanocephala (assembly GCA_941918925.1). Lineage (NCBI taxonomy): Eukaryota > Metazoa > Arthropoda > Insecta > Diptera > Rhinophoridae > Phyto > Phyto melanocephala. Next base: position 57,564,366 of record OW799235.1, read on the forward strand.
GTTGTTGTAATGTTGTTTTTGTGAAAAAAAATCGAGGTGGTCGTGGGTTTTTGTTCATATCTCAGTTGTTTATGTACCGATATTTTAATATTTTAATACCTCACCCGAGTCCAAGCGATGTCGGGGGGCTTCAAAAAGTTGATTTCAACATACACACGGACAGACGGTCAGACGGACAGACGGTCAGACGGACAGACTGACAGGGCTTAATCGACTCCCCTATTCATAAGCTTTCAGAAAATATATACTTTATTGGGTCGGAAATGAAAATTGTAGAAATTTCACACGGAATGACAAACCTATATATACCCTTTTTCACATTAAAGAATAAGTTTTTTTTTTTTAAATCATCTATTTTGTGCTACTTTTTAGTAAAAATCCCCTTTTTATACTTTTTTAAGATATCCTGGTTTTGTAGAAAGAGGAACAGGAAAGAAGAAAAAATCCTACAAGTAATGTCATTCCAGCGTTTTACTGTTTACGTATAATTTTTTAATGACCAATAATTCATTTTTTATTATAAGCTTTAATAAATAAAGCTTTTTGTACACCATGAAATTTTAAATTTTTCTTATCATTTTGAGACAGACACACAATTTTAGTTACTTGGTCTGTGATAGGCGCAAATTGCGGGAGTGGAAAAAAGTACCAGAAATTGCAAACCATCTTGCCACGCAACATATTCATGAAGTCAACGAACTGTTTAAGGTACGTTTATATGGTCACGTGACAATTACCTTGGTTGAGAACCACTGGCCTTTAAGCTCTAGTTAGCTGGCAACCACATTTCGCGACCTTATCCGGGGTCTCCACGTAGCAATATTTATTACCGCAATTGCCAAATTTGATTGCGTCCATAGAAATTGCGATGTGTAGACCGCAAATTGCTTTAAGTAGCAATGCATTGCGCAATCATTGCTCTGCTGATTGCTTGAGCAATTATTGCTGCGATTAGCTGTCAAAATCCTTTTAATTTTCTTTGAAGTTTTTGTTTTTCTTTGCAGAAACAAAGGAAAATTAAGATAATTTTACCTGATAATAATTTAGAGTGAGGTATTTCAAAAAACCTATAAAAATTAAAACAAAAATACTAAATTTTATAAATAAATTACTTGTGTCGTGTTCTCCAACCAATGAAAATAAACAAACTAGCAATAAAGTGCCGTTATTCTGCCGACGTTTTTGCTTATACTTAGCAATGAAAATTGCTACGTGGAGACGCAGCGTTACCAAGGCATATTAACTCCAGGTAGGCGCATTTTGTTGCTACAAAAAACTTCCTAAATGTCAAAACAAACAAACAGCTTAAAAAAGAAAGTAGCAAATAAAAAATATTTATGATACAAATACGTTTAAGGTAGACTTAAGTTTACAGCTGATCTATGTTTCGCTTATGCATATTTCTTCTCAAATGCTAAAATTTGTTTACCTATTTTGTTCGTAGTAACATAAATATTTTTATTTACTAACATTTTGCTACTTTTTTTATCAGCTGTTTAAGTGTTTGTTTTGACATTTTGGAACTTTTTTGTATCAACAAAATACACGGTGCGTCTACCTGGTGTTAGTAAATAAAATATATTTATCATACAAACACGTCTAGTATAAAACAAGTTATGTAAATCAACAAAAAAAGGTAAACAAATTTTGACATTTGGGAAGAGAAATGCATAAACAAGACAATGATCAGCTGTGGAGTTAAGTCTACCTAGAGTTAATATACCTTGGTATAATTCGTTTTATTTTATTGTTATTTGGTAGTCAAAAAATACCGGCACATAACATTCACGGCACGATTTTTGCAGACTTTAGGTATTTCAGAATTCTTGATATGCCGCAATAACTGTTAATTTTGCATCTACCTGAAATTTAAAAAAGAAATGTTCGTAATAATCATTATTTAAAACATTTACAAAACGTTCTAGCCTTTCTCCGATATTAGATAAATTAAAAAAGTGGACGGCGTCATCAATATTTGTTTCCGTAGTTGAGTTATGCCAAGATGTATATATGTATGTATTTCATCATGGGTTATGCCAAACAAATAAATAAAAAACTTGCGAAATCGGTGCAGCCGTTCTTAAGTGATGCTATTTTATTTATGTATACATGTGTTTGCTTTCAGTATACATATGGCCCTACAAGAACAATGACGGTCATTTGATGCATCATCTGATGGTCATTGCTGATGGGTATATACATCAGAAGTTTCTATCATTTTATTAAGGGCAATATGAAAAAACTAATGTAAACATTCGTGTACGTGTGATTTTGTTTCTCTCTCATACTTGTGGATTTCGTAAACTAGAAATACATACATCTGAACTGCTCACTCCACTGTATTTTACTAATCAGTACTGATGTAAACATCGTCAGAGCTGACTAATCAGTACTGATGTATAAACCAGTCATAGCTGATTGGTAAATCATTTATAAAGAAAAGATTATTGCTTTTAATTTTTTAAAAAAATATTTTAAATATTTTATTTAAAATTTATATTTTAATATAAAACAAAAAAATTAATAAATAAATAAAATTACTATAATTTTATATATACTTTATTTATACCACTTAAAAGCTTATTGAAAAGTGTCAAATTCGCTAGTGCTTTTTTCTACCACCGCCCTTCCCAATTAAATTTGTCCATCAATTCGTCCGTCATATCCTTACGGATGACTTCGCCGACGACTTCTGCCACTTCTTTCTCTTTAGACATAAACGTTTTCTGTAAGAAGAGTAAACTTTAAATTTTTTACATACATATTTAATATAAATTTAAGTTGCTTACTACTGCATTTGCGAAGTCCGGCGATTTTATTTCCTCCTCAATGCTATCAACGTATTCCAACGTTTTTAATGGCAGCATTGAGGCGACTTCATTAAGGGAATGGTCCACTATTTCTCCCGTCATGCGGCACACCGACTGCTCCACTTTCCTTATGAAGACTTCCTACAAAACCTGCTGTATGGATGATACTTCATCAGAAACTATCACTTCACTAAGCAAAATTCTGCAAATTGTTTTCAACACTTTTACTATTTTTACTCAAAACTTTTATATATTTTTTTTATAGGACTCAAATGCCCTTTTTACTTTTTTGTTATAATTTTTGAATTGTTTAAATGTTTTTCTTGTTTTTTTTTATAATTTTATTTATTTTTAGCACTGAACTGTTTTTTTTTTTACATTCGAACTACCACCAATTGACAATTTGTTTCAGCGCGCGGCGATTCACAAAAATTAATATAACATTTGCATGCTAAATGGCAAAAAATGCAACCCAGCACTATACAATTTAACATGCAGTTGTCTCTATCACACTTATTAATTGTTCGCCTGTATAAAATAGCGTTGCCATTGCGACACATTTTTTATTAACAGTCTTGTTTATAAAAATCCCCACAATTTCATAATATAAAATATCAAAATATTTCCTTAATTTATTGTAAAAAAGGACAAAAATAACTAAAACTTTTGAAAAACATACTCTGATGACCAAATACGCATATCAAAATGATACCAAATTAAGATTAACTAAAAGAAAAAATTTATCCTTATATTAATCAAAATTTGTTACGAAAAACCCCCTATGGCAACGCTGACAGCAAATTTTTAATACAAAATTGCTGCAAGTGTGTTAGTAAATTAGTTTTGTGTGTATTAGTTTCCATCAGCAATTTCTTGTAGGGTGGGGTATTCACAATCTATATATATAAAAGTGAAACTCTGTGTGTGTGTGTTTGTGTGTTAGCTATAGACTCCGAAACAGTAAAACCGATCGGACTCAAACTTTGACTAGTTATTGTACACATTCCAGAGTGTTTTTGGGTGGCAAAAAGTGGGCGTTCCCACGCCCATAAAAATTAGTTATCATTTTTAGCTACTTACACTTGACCGATTTTTCTGAAACTTTGCACACATATTGAGCTGCTATGACTATATAACTTCGTGATTAGAAAAGTGGGCACTGCCACGCCCATAAAAAAAATTTATAATTTTGAGGTACATACTTGCACTGGACCGATTTTCTGAAACTTTGCACACATATTTAGCTCTCATGACTGTATACTTTCGTGATTAGAAAAGTGGCCACGCCCATAAAAAAAAAAGTTATAATATTGAGGTACTTGCACTGGACCGATTTTTTTGAAACTTTGCACACACATATTGAGCTGTCATAACTATATAATTTCGTGATTAGAAAAGTGGGCAGGGTCACGCCATAAAAAAGTTATAATTTTGAGATATTTGCACTGGACCGATTTTTGTGAAACTTTGCACACATATTGAGCTGTCATGACTATACTTTCGTGATTAGAAAAGTGGGCACTGCCACGCCCATAAAAAAATAATAATTTTGAGGTACATACTTGCACTGGACCGATTTTCTGAAAATTTGCACACATATTGAGCTGTCATGACAGTTTAGCGATTAGAAAAGTGGGCAGCGCCATGCCCATTAAGAAAAGTTATAATTTTTAGCTTTTTGCACTTGATATTCAATTAAAAATCAGAATACATTTTTAATCATTAGGAGGCGTAGCTACGCGTTAGTAGTGTCATAAAGTCATATGTCCTTTAATAATAGCATGAAAAATTAAGGCTGTTGTGAACAACCCCTCATAATTAAGTGTGCTATTTTGAATTTAAATCAGTTTCGGCTTTGGCTAAATTAAAATATTTTTTAATTCTAATCCACGAATTTATTAAATTAGATCTTACCACAATATTTTCCATTTTTCAGTTTTGCCGCAAATCACATAAATTAAGTTTTGTTTGTAAACAAAAAGCAGAGTCCTTAGCCGATCTTATTTGACGCCGCCAGTGATTTGTTATCAAAAAATCAGCGTCAAGAAAAAACGCGTCATTCTAAAAAAAAAGCACTAAATTTATAATTTTTAAATAATTTTTTCATTTATTTAATAAAATTATACATTTATATAAATTTGTTTACAAATAAGACATTTTTAAATGAATATCAGAATAAATAACAAAAAAATTTACAAAAATCAAACAACGAATATTTTTAGTCAGTCAGTACAGATTTACATAGATACATATATTTATATGTAAATAAAAATAAACAAAAACATTGAAAAAGAAAAAAAAATTAATTATTAAAGTAATTATCAATTCACAATATATCTCAGGAGTGATGCATTTTAAGAAATTTATTTCAACATTTAGAAAAAATTACGACAGGATTAATTTTTCCATACCTGATGCATTTATACGACGTTTAATAAACATATGTGAATTTGTTGTACAAAATATTAAAAAAATTATTCACCAAATAAGTACTACTATTATTTAATATTTAAATATTTTTATATTACATATTAGAGTAATTAAATAGAACTATTTCTAACTAAAAATTATGAAAAATTTTAATAGTTTAATAATTCGATTAGGATTTAAGCTTTTCTCTGTGTAAATAATATCAAATATCAATGTTAAAGTCAATTATTTCTTCATTATTATTACTATCATTTGGCCACAACATAGTCTTAATTTCAAATTGTAATGCTTTATAAATATCATTGCTATTAATCAGAATATTTACTTCATCAGCTATTTGGTAGGTTTCGCAAAGGAATTTTCCCGTTTAAGCCCATTTTTAATGTGAAGTAAGGCATTAACTGAATTTAAAGACATTCGGTTGCGAATTTTAGACTTAAACACATTCACGGGAGCGACAAAAGTTTAACGGCAATATTATCTAATGCTTCAAAGGGATTTAAGTTAACTGCATCTTTGTACGATTTAACTTCAATCCAAAAATCGACTGGATTCAGTATTTTTCCATTGGTGACGGTAAAATATCTTCTTTTGTATGTGATAAAACATTTCTAACATTAATTATGTTAATTTTACTCAAAATTTCAAAGTTTTCTTGTAAAATTTTTAAACGTTTAAAGTTGTGGGACGCTAAAAGTTTGGTTTAAGGTTTAATAGAAAGAGGAATTTCTTTTATTCACATTCACCTCAAATGCATATATGTATAAAGTTAGACATTTTGAAACAAAAACTTTCTGGGCAATCAATTATCTTATAAATAATTAAATTTTTGGTGTAATATTATTTTCTTGCCGAGTTGCATGTAATTGTACTATAAGTTACATTTTGGTAGTATGTATATAAATTTACACTTACAAAAAATTTTGTTCAATTAATTAAATAATTTGAATTTTTTTGTTTGGTGTCACCGAAATAAAAAGAAAATCACTAAGAACTAAAAAAAAATCACCAAGCACTGACTCACAATTTTTCCGCTTTCGAAATGTTTAAAATCACCAAAAACGGTGATAAAATCACCGAGTTGACAACGCTGCAAAAAATAGCCACTGCGCTTAAATTTGGATGTCGGCCCGATAAAATTATACAATTAACGGCGACGGCTTACAAAAACTATTGCGGCTTGGTTTAGCCGTTTAGCACAGGTCTCTGCTTATTAAATACGACAGCACAATAAACATAGCTTACAAAGTTCTATTATTATAAGACACTTTTTGTTTGAAAAGCAACAACAACATTTTTAAACCATTGTAAAATTTTAGAACAATATGACATGATAAGACGCCTTGTGAATCACCCAATAGTACATATAAAATCAAGGTATATTAACTCCAGGTAGACTTAAATCTACAACTGATCATTATTTTGTTTATGCATTTCTCTTCCCAAATGTCAAAATTTGTTTACCTTTTTCTGTTCGTTTACATACATTGTCTTTTACTAGATGTGTATGTAGCATAAATATTTTTTTATTTACTAACACCCCTTTCTCATTAGGCAAGTCACTTGCTCAAATTAGTTTTTTATTTTCTTTTATTATACCCTTCACTCAGTGAAAAAGGGTATATATAGGTTTGTCATTCCGTGTGAAATTTCTACAATATTCATTTCCGACCCCATAAAGTATATATTTTCTGAAAGCTTATGAATAGGAGGGTCGATTAAGCTCTGTCCGTGTGTATGTTGAAATCAACTTTCTGAAGCCCCCCGATATCGCCTGGACTCGGGTGAGATATTAAAATATCAGAAATATTCGGGAGTAGATCGGTATTGAAAATCAGAAACATCGGTATATAAACAATTGAGATATGAGCAAAAGCCCACGACCACCTCGATTTTTTTTCACAAAAACAACATTACAACAACAACATACATACATACAAACGTGTATACTGGTTACAGAAAACGTGGCATCAAATCCCAGCTGAGCAAAAAAAAGATTTTTTTTTTTAATTTTAAAATTTTTTTTTTTTAATTTTATTTATTTTAAATATTATTTATATTATTATAATTTTTTAATTTTTTTTTATTTTTTTTTATATTTTTTTTTTGTTTTATATTTTTTATTTATATTAAATTTTTTTAAAAAAAATTTTTTTTTAATTTTTTTCTTATTTTTTTTTTAACAAATATACGTAAATTTATAATTTTACAATGGGATGTTTTTATATTTGTATGTACGTATTTCATATAAGATGAATGGTGATACAAACTACTGTTATTGCATGACTACACGTTGTGAAGGTTATATAAGATTCGGCACGGCCGAATATAGCACTCTTACTTGTTTTTCTTTGAACTTGCTTTCATGTTCAGACTCAGCAATTGACTTGCCCAAGTTTCGTTCTCTTTTACTTATTATACTCATTACACAGTGAAAAAGGATATATATAGGTTTGTCATTCCGTTTGAAATTTCTACAATTATCAATTATCTACACATACATACAAACGTGGTATACTGGTTAGAGTGAGCCAACAAATTTTTTTTATTTTATATATTATTCAAATTTTTATTGTTTCATTTTTAATTTTTCTTTTAATTTATGTTTTTTTAAACACATAAGTAAACTAAATTTGTAATATTACAATGGGATGTTTTTATATATGTATGTTTTTATATGTATGTACGTATTTCATATGAGATAAATGGTGATATAAACAACTGTTGCATGACTAAACGTTGTGAAGAGTATATAAGATTCGGCATGGCCGAATATAGCACTCTTGTTTGTTTTTATTTCTCTTTTGTTTTTGGTTTCTCAACAAGAACTTGCTCGTACTTGCCGAGTACAGGCAAGTGTTTACTCAAAAATGAGCAAGTTTATTCCTCTTAACCCGACCTTACCCCTTTCGTCAATAAACACAACACTTGTGCAAGTCACTTGCACAGTAACATTTTGCTACTACTTTCATCAGCTGTTTAAGGTATTGTTTTGACATTTAGATAGTTTTTTGTAGCAACAAAATACATGGTGCGTCTACCTGACGTTAATATAACTTGATATAAAATAAATTTTATTTACTTGTCCACAAGATAAAAGTCTGTCAGGGTGATGCTATCTTCATTAATCACTCTTTATAACTACACTGTTTATCGAATAAATAACAAACGTCAAAAGTCAAACAGTTCTCATAAAAAAGAAAACCATAAACAGCAATCAAGGTACATTTACTCCAGGTAGACTCAAGTCCACAGCTGATAATTGTTTTGTTTATACATTTCTCTTCGCAAATGTCAAAATTTATTTACCTTTGTTGGTCGTTTACATAACTTTTTTTTAGTAGATGTGTATGTATCAAAAATATTTTTTATTTACTAACATTTTGCTACCACTTTTATCAGCTGTTTTAGGTTTTATTTTGACATTTAAAAAGTTTTTTGTAGCAACAAAATACACGGTGCGTCTACCTTAGTTAATATACCTTGAAAAGCAATTAAGAAAATTGTTGCCAAAATATTGGTTGTTGATGTTTTTGTTCGTTTTTTTTTACTATTTATATAAAAAAGTTTATTTAAATTAAATAAAAACAAACAGATTTTGGATTCGTAACTGTTATTGCTAATGTACTTTGATAACAGATAATGATATAAGTTGTACTCTTTCTACCAATGATCAACAAGTGCATTTAAAGAAAATATTTAATTCATTGGTTATATATGTATATAAACATACAAAAAAGGTATAGATTTTTAAAAGGATTAGGCATAAATATTTACCACCCATCTGTTATATGTTGCGACGGCAAGAAAATTATACATTGGTTGATATTTAAGCATAATCTATCCAAAAGATGAAAGAATTTGTGAAAATAATTTAAACGTACATGCATATTTCTATATACATAGGTATATATGTATGTATATACTAGACTTCATAGACTAAGATATAAAAAGCACTTCAATTATAATCAATTCGATTGTTTACAGTTGGTTGACTACCCTTTAGCAAACTTGGGTGATTCTACACAGCATACAATTATATTTTCATGTACATAAGTATGTATGTACATATACATAGGTATATGATTTAATCATCGACGATAACTTTTTAGAACAAAATGGAATTTGTCGAACTCATAAAGACACCGAAATTGGATGGGGTCTTCCTACATGACCATCAAAATGCAACAGTCGAAGGTCGTTTATGCATCACTGGTCATCACTTACTGCTGAGTGCTCATCAAGAGAATAGCCAGGAACTGTGGGTAAGATAACGATATATCAAATCAACTTAGTTGTGATTATTGATATTTATGTATGTATGTATATGCATATGTTTACTATTGCAGCTTATGCATAAAAATATTGACTGCGTGGAAAAAAAACCTTTTATGGTACAGAATACAGTTGTTGGAGGTCTTATAACATTAAAGTGCAAAGATTTGCGCATAATTTCTTTAAAAATTAAAAGTGCCAAAGAATACTTTAACGTTGTGTCATCTCTAGAGGCTCTTAGTACATTGAACAATACTGAATTGGAGTATCCCTTCTTTTATCGACCGATGTATACTATACTAGAGGATGGTTACACAATATTTAAGTAAGTATGTTTGTAAAAATTACAGTTTCAATCTATTTGTACATTAATATAAATTTTGTTTTTTTATTTCCAGACCAGAACTAGAATTTTCCAAGCTCATTTCTACTAATACCAGCAACAATGTGTGTAGTGGAAGTTCTAATAGCAGTGGTAATAATACTATATTAACACTAAACAATTCAAGTCCTCTCACTACAACATTCCACTTTTCAAACGGTCACGACGCTACAGCAGCTTCTGCTGCAGATACAATAGCTACAGAGATACCAATAGGTTGTGAATGGCGAATTACATACATTAATAAAGATTTTTCGTTGTGCCCAACTTATGGTGCAGTTCTTATAGTACCAAAAATCATAACTGACGATCAAATTGCACAATCGTCAGCTTTTAGAGACGGGGGTCGTTTTCCTGTTCTTAGTTACCGTCATGAAAATGGCGTAAGTATTACGTGATAAAAAATTGTTTTTTAATTTAAATAAAAGTAGAAAATCATTAAAAATACATCTTAGTGCTTATGTATGTACATATATGCATTATAAATGCTTGCTATGTTAGCCAAGCTTTAAACACCCTTTACCAATTACATATGTACATAGTAGTGATTTAACGAATATAGTTTCTTAAGTATTTGCAAATGCGGATGCGAATATTTGCCACCGATATTCGTAAATGCGAATATTCAGTTACAAATTAAGTTAGGCGTCTAGTGCTTCACTGTACTAAAAATAATAAAAAGTCCTAGAAGTTTTCTTATATAAAATTTCAAGAAATTGATATATTTTTAAGGTCTTATTTTAATTCTTAATGTAATACATTTGGATACCTAAAATTTTCGTTTTTCCATCTGGAGCATGAATAAACATAAAATTTGTAATGCCAACTCTCGAAAGACCGAATGTTATTGTACACATAAGGCATTACGATATATAGTTTGGTAACTTTGCAAGTGACAATAAAAAAGTCAACATGGAAAATGGAGGGCATTTTGTTGATATTTATATGGAAATACATATATAGGAAAATCTAAATACCATATCTCCGGAACCACTGAAAAGTTAGTGGTGACATCAAAGTGTACACTTCTTTTTATATACCTTAAAAGATATTTTATGCTAAATGAAATAAAAGACAACTTTTTTAATGTTTTTTTTTTAATTTTATTTTTGATAATTTTAAAAGTTTTTCATCCGTACCAAGAGCGATCGAAAACTGTGAACGTTTTTATGCCATTTTCTGTTCTAAAAACAAATTTCATTCCTTCTGCCCTATTTATGTCCAATTGATTTTTGATAATGAGATTTTTGTTGGAGATGAATTTAGACATTTCCAAAATTGGATGTATGTTCTGAATATCTATAAATATCATTATGCCATTTTATTTGGTGTTGAACTCCTAAAAGCTTATTATTTTTTTTTCTTTAATTCACTATAATGTATTTACTGCAATTAATCTTCAAATAACAGCTATAAAAAAAAAAAAATATTCATATATAAAAATGTGTTAAAGTTTTTACCTTACATAAGTCTAATTAAATATATGTATTTTATATATAGAAAATTGTATTTAATATACCGTTGCGTCTGATTTTCAATCACTTAATCTTTTAGGGGTGATGTGTTTGTATGTGGACTACCAAAAAACTTTAAAAATCGAGATATGTACGTCTTTTTTTTTATATCTAACTTTTGATATAAACGTCTGAGTGATCGCACAGCCCAAACGCAAAAAGTTAGAGACATGGAATTTTTGAATGTGGTTCATCTTCTGACGTTTAGGTCCACTAAAATTGTTCGAAATGTGTACTTTAAAGTAGCAAAACACAAATTAACTTCAAAAGGTATTGTAATCTAAAAGTCAAGTGTCTGGCTTTTTTTGAATTTTCAACTCCGCGGGTAAAAACTGTAATTTAATAATTTGTTGGTACCCTATGTAACTTCCAAACACATAAAGCAAGAAAAAAATTATTGTATTAGTTAAACCACGAATGTTTAAGAGGTAAAAATTGTACCTTTAATTCCTAATTACAGGGCCAACAGTGACAGTAACTGTGATTTCACCAGACATAAAAAATTATGGTATTTAGTAAAAATTTAAACACATTTTTAAGAACATATTTATGAAAACAAGAGTAAATTTATTCATTTTAAACATGTCTATTAAAATATTTTACTGTTTAATAGATATTTAAACATATGGAACTTTCAAGTTTATAAAGCTAGAATTTTGAAATTGGAAACTATTGACCAGAGGTGAGACTGAAAATGTGTGGTCGACTAAAAGGTACTTTTTCGCATTTTTATTGTACTTTTTGTATTTTCTACGTTTATGAGACTAGAATTGTGAAATAAGAAACTATTGATCCAAACTAAGACTGAAAATGTTATGGGCAACCAATAACTTTTTTGAATGTTTATGGTTCTTTTTGTATTTTTTATGTTTATGAAGCTAGAATTGTAAAATAATTCCAGGTAAAAAAAAAATAAATTACGATTCCTTCTAAATGAGGATTATTTATATAATAATTTATATAATATTTACTAGCCAATCCCGGCGCGCGTTGCTACGCCCCTTCACGAATTTTAATCGCATTCTAAATTTTAATCAAATATCAAGTGCAAGGCTAAAAACTATAACTTTTTCTATATGAGCGTGGCACTGCCCACTTTTCTAATTACGAAACTGTATAGTCATGACAGCTCAATAAGTGTGCAAAGTTTCAGAAAAATCGGTCCAGTGTAAGTACCTCAAAATGATACCTTTTTTTATGGGCGTGGCACTGCCCACTTTTCTAAATACGAAACTGTATAGTCATGACAACTCAATATGTGTGCAAAGTTTCAGAAAAATCGGTCCAGTGCAAGTACCTCAAAATGATACCTTTTTTTTAATGGGCGTGGCACTGCCCACTTTTCTAATGACGAAAGTGTAAAGTCATGACAGCTCAGTATGTTTACAAAGTTTCAGAAAATTCGGTCCAGTGCAAGTAGCTAAAACTGATAACTAATTTTTTATGGGCGCGGCCCCGCCCACTTTTTCAATCACGAAATTATAAAGCCATGACAGCTCAATATGTGTGCAAAGTTTCAGAAAAATCGGTCTAGTGCAAGTACCTCAAATTTAAAACTTTTTTAGGGGCGTGGCCCCGCCCACTTTTTTTATCACGAAATTATTTAGTCATGACAGCTCGATATGTGTGCAAAGTTTCAGAAAAATCGGTCAAGTGCAAGTAGCTAAAACTGATAACTAAGTTTTTATGGGCGTGGCTCCGCCCATTTTTTTTCACCCATAAACACTCCCTGGTATGTGTACAACAACTTGCCAAAGTTTGAGTCCGATCGGTTTTACAGTTTCGGAGTCTATAGCTAACACACACACACACACACGCAGAGGTTCACTTTTATATATATAGATTATTCCGGCAGTGATTTTCATTCAACTTTTAGAGAAACTGTAAGGTGATTTTGGTGTATTCTATTTTGTAAAATAGTAGGCTTCGCAACAGAAGAAGCTGCTAAAATGCTGAAAATCAGTACAATTATTGCACAATTATTGCACCCAAGCAGCAACTATCTTTTGCACATGGAATTCATCTGAAAATTATTGATGTTTTTTACGTGCTTTTAGATAAGCAAGTAAAATTAAGCATCTTTATCAGATGACGATTGTTAATTCCCTTGAGTTATTTTCCTTTTTTTTTTGTATTAAAAACAAAAACAACTCTCAATAGAATAAATAATAATTTAACAAAATCCGTACCTCTTTTTTACGTTCTTAGTTTTCCCACAATTTGCCGTGAGAATTACCGTGTTTGCTAAATCAAAACAATTGCGGCTTAAATTACCAGACACTAAGTTATTTTCTCACACAACATATACACACTAACAAACAAAATTCCAATAGCCAGACTGATATTCAACACCTATTTATGAGGTGTTTGAACAATTTAGTGTATGAGAAAATAATTAGTGCAAACGTATCAGATTTTTGTTTGGCGTGTGAATGAACGATTTTCGGCCAATCAATATAAATATTTTTTATTTTATTTTTAATTGTAATTGATATAAATAAGTTTAATATTTTTGTTAATAAATCATTCACTCAAATTAAGAGCTAGCTGCTTAACCTTTTTTCCTCGTTCGCGTCATCACCCTTTTTTTTTGTAACTGTTATCCTTGTGTACCACTTGGATAGCGTTCTTTTTTTATTCTAAACCTTTTTGATCCTTGTGTACTACTTGGATCAACGAACCTATCCTTCGTAAGGCGGGATAAACGCATCCTACCTTAACATTTTGGCGACCGTGACATTACTCCGGATTTAAGAAAACCTAAAAGTCCTTCAAGCGAACAATTCAAAACCAATAACCAGCGGTGAACCACAAACTACAGGCACCCAATCACAGACAACGTTGCAAAACAACCAATAAGCAGCCTACTGTAACTCTCAAATAACCTCCCAAAGGCATCAACAAGGCAATATGGGGACCGCAGAGCAGCTTCTTCACCAACTGAAGGAGACCGGCGAACATATCGCCACCATCATCCGCAACTTTACCAAGGACTCAGCTAGCCGCAAAACCCCAACGTACTACAAAGATCGATTATCCCGGGTGACTACAGCTTGGACAGAATTCGAGGAGGCAGATACCAAATTACGGACTCTAAAGGATATTGATCTGGAAGATGAATACTTCACTGCCGACCGCTATAATCAAATCGAGTCAAATATATAACTCTGATAGAACACGAGCTCACTTACCAAGGCAAGGGAGCAATCGCCAAAAAACCTAATGATCCACCGTCAAAAGGGGGTGACCAGCCTGAAATCCTTAACAACCCATCATCCATCATAATCTACAAGTGGCCACGATGGCTTAATCAGCCGCTCCGTAGGAAAGATGGCAGCTCTGGCTAAACAGCTGAAAGGCCTTCAGTTGCAGTCAGGTCAGGATGTCCCTTATTACGATGTTAAAAAGGCCACCATCACCAAATTATGGCAGCAGCTAGAACTACTTAATGATGAAGTGTTGGAAAAATATCCCGATCCAGACCTCGCTGGTTATGACACAAGCAGGTACATCCACCTCGAACAAGCCGCTCAGTTAGCGATCATCCAGCTTACCACAGCTAACAACAACCACCAATCATCTACAGACACTATGGCCAGACCATCTTCCTTACCATTACTCACAATCACTCTGTCTAAATTTGAAGGTGATTATTGAAATGGACATCGTTTTCTGACTTATTTAAGAAAACTATTCATGAGCAACAAATGTCAGATGCTCACAAAATGTTTTATCTAAAGACCAACGTTACTGGTGAAGCAGCGAAGCTTATTAATCATCTCGCTGTTACTGCAAACAATTACATAACCGCTTGGCAGTTACTAGAGGATCGGTATGATAATAAACGACTAATAGTGGCAACAGCAGTTCAGAGACTGCTAACCAAACCATCCGGTGCATCGACATTAATGGCCATTAAGCGATTGCACGATACAATGAGAGAATGTCTGGCAGCTCTGTAATATGGGGCTCGAAATCTCGACATGGGATAAACTCCTACTCCACCTTCTGGTCAAAAAGTTGGACAAAAATGTCTACACTCAATATCAGCAATCGATCACCAACCCAAAGGAAATGCAACCAGCCAGCCAATTTCTTACCTTTCTGGAGAACTACTTCCACATTCTGGATATGCGCGCTCATGGCACATCCTCGCCATGAGAACCAACCATGCCTAGTTTGCAAGCAGAAATGTCACCAGTTGCATAGATACAGAGAATTCATCCAGCTAAACCCTGTAAACAGAGTAAACTTGATACATAAATATAAACTGTGTGTTAATTGTTTTAGTCATATTTGATGTTTGGTAAATAGCAATACTCGGAAATAAAGACCGTATTCACATCTATTTACGACAACGATTTATAACTATAAAAATAAAACGTATTTTAGAGCATATTTTTAATATAATTCACATTACAATTAAGGAGTTATATAACTTATTGGAAAGGTGATTTAATGCTCTCATATGTAAAAAATTCTAAAGCTTAATATATTATTAAAATACTATAAAAATATTAGCTGCGTATTCCTGCCTTTAGGCAATAATGTTAAAAAACTCAGTTATTTAGATAATTGAACAAATGATTTTTGTTAAAGTAGCTTTGCTTTGTTGTCATTTTATTTTGCTAGATTAAAAAATAAATAAAAATTGAACAAAAAATAAAAATCCCGTTTTATAAAAAAGTTGACTAGTAGGCTATTGATGGAAAGTTTAACAATTGTCACAATTAATATATGTTTTTTGGTTATACTGTGTTTTTTTTTTTTTTTTTGTGAAGATATTATTAGAAATCAGTATTACATTAATTAAAAATGAATAATTTTCTGATACAAATCTATTTATAACATCTTAAGTACCAATTAAACTTGTAAGCAAAGAAACAGGTGATATTATTTGGGAAAATACAGTCTGCTTATCTGTTCAATATTGTCGCCCCATCTCAATAGAACTTTGCAAAGAGACACCAGCATAAACTAGAGAAGTGGTAGATAATATTGAAACTCAAATAAAGTTATTGTCACCAACAACATATTATTTCAAAGAACAACAAAAATGTACCCGTAAACCATAAACTGTTGCTTACAATGATTGATGGTAAAGTAGCACAAGTTTTAACAAATACTCCAAAAAGTGCATCATGTACCATATGCAAAGCGACACCTACACAAATGAATAACTTAGAAAGAGTAGCTGCGAGACCAGAAGATGAAAATGCTTTTAAGTATGGCTTATCGACCCTCCACGCGTGGATAATATGTATGGAAATGATTCTGCACATTGGTTATAATAGTGAATTCCAAAAATGGTCAGCGTTAACTGAAAATCATAAAGCAATAAAGAAGCTTAAAAAACCTAATATACAAAAACGTTTTCGTGAAGAGTTGGGATTAATTATTGATAAGCCAAGACCGCTAGAAAATTTTTTTTTTATTTTTAACGCTCTGCTGATATAACTGGAGTAGGCGAAGAATTAATAAAAAGGTTTCACATCATTCTTCAAGCTTTACCGTCTGATTTAATAATAGACCCTGGAAAATTTGGCGAATATGCAATGGAAACAGCAAGATTGTATATAAAAAAATACAACTGGTATCATATGCCATCATCTGTCCACAAAATATTGATACATGGGGAAAGCATTATAAAACATTTTGCAGTGTTGCCTATTGGTCAGCTGTCCGAAGACGCACAAGAGTCGCGCAATAAAGACTACAAAAATTATCGTTTACATCACTCTCGAAAATGTTCGCGATCAGCCACTAACGAAGATGTTTTCAACAGACTTCTTTACAACTCTGATCCATATGTAACAAGTATAAGAAAACCATCCGCCAAACTTGCAAAAGATTTGGATGAAGATACGCTTAAACTGATGAAGTAACCACAAAAATGTCAGGGTTAAAGTATTACTTAAATATTTAAAGTTACACTATACCTAACAGAATATGTAAATTTTATTTTATAAAAAAATGCAAATCAATAAAATTATATTAAGTTTTGTAGGTGTGGGTTAAAGTTACATCACATAAATAAATTAAAAACATTACAAATGTTAATATAATAAAAAAAATTATTTCAAGTTAAAGTTACTTTTTTGTAGCAAATACATATTCAAGTCATCTCTATATACAAAAAATAAAATTCTTACCTTTATTGTGAAATAAGTTCTGGTTTAATTTGGCTCATATTTTATAGAATAATAGCAAATACATTTAAGATTATTCGTGCCAAATTTTAGAACTCTATCTCTAAGACAAAAAAAGTTTCAAATTTTTGATCCGATAAGGATTAAAATTTTCCACTTTGCGTCGTTCCGCCAAAACTTAAAGAGTTTAAGCAATGTTAGTACAAAAAGGCACATATTCGACGGTCAAATACCTAGTCAGACGCAAATACACACATTTGTTGATGCATCCGAAAAGGCGTATGGCGGTTTATTTACGTTCACGGTTACAGGATGGAAGAATTATTGTCCGACTGTTATGCGCCAAATCTCAGGTTGCTCCTCTAAAGAAGTTAACCCTCCCAAGATTGAAACTGTGTGCTGCCGTACTTGGAGCCGAACTCACATCAACTCACATAAAGAAGGAACTGCACTTCGAAAACAATCAAACGTATCTTCGGTTTATTCGAAACGTGGAAGTAGGAAAATCTCTCCGACCGCACTTCAAGGAACTGGACTCAGCACTCATAGTAATTATACGCGCAATACAGAGCACTGAATTTCAAGTTGAATAAGGAAAGCTGATAGGGCACCAAGATGTCGGCAATCAAAGCTCCATAAGCAGTTATCCCCCTTCATCGATGAAAATGGGATCATTCGGGTAGGAGGACGTTTGGAGGAATCATCATTACCGTACGACGCAAAGCATCCAATGTTGCTTCCATACAATGACATCCTGGTCAAAACTCAATTCAGGTCAGTCCACGAAGAGAACAAACACTGCGGTCCACAGGCTCTACTAACAATCATGCGACAAAGGTTTTGGTCAGTAAAAGGTAAAATAACAGCCAGATCCATTTTCCAAAAATGCATACGTTGTAACAAAGCTCGCCCTCAACTTTGTAAACAGATCATGGGAAACCTTCCAAGGGAAAGAATCAATTCATCAAGACCTTTCATTAATACAGGCGTTGATTACTGTGGTCCGCTGTGGATCCATTATAAGATCAGAGGAAAAAGACCAACTAAGGCATACCTTGCCGTATTTTGTTATTTCGAATCAAAGGCTGTTCATCTCTAGCTAGTAAGCGACCTATCCACTGATGCTTTCATTGGAGCTTTAAAGAGATTTATCGGAAGAAGAGGACGGCGTCAGAACATATACTGCGACAAGGCAGTACTGTTGGCACTTGCTAATTCAATTTACTCCAAAAACGCTCATGAATTCATTATTACAACATGTAGCTCATAGGGAATAAATTTTAATTTTATTCCGCCTAGAGACCACATTTCGGACGATTGTGGGAAACGGCAGTAAAATCAGCAAAACACCATTTGCTTCGGAGTGTGGCATCAGCCTCTCTAACATACGAAGAATTGGAGACAGAATTGTGAAAATATAAGCAATCCTGAATTCTCGACCTCTGTGTCCCCAATCAAATAATCCTGCCGATCTAGCAGCATTAACCCCAGGATATTTACTGATTGGAGAAGCACTTACAGCTCAGGTGGATTGTGAAGGCAGTGATAAAGAAACGTCACTGTTGTCACGATGGCAATTGGTATCTCAAATAAAACACCAGTTCTGGAAGCAGTGGTCCAGTGAATACCTGCACGAGTTACAACAAAAACATAAATGGAAATCGTCATCTCCTAACATCAAACCAGGAGAGACATGGTCATCGTAAAAGAAGAGAACACTCCACTCATGAAGTGGCCATTAGGACGAGTAACTCATGTCTACCAGGGCAATGACGGAGCTACCCGCGTAGCCGATGTTAGAACTACAGCTGGAACTTTCAAACGGGCGATACATCGTCTCGCGCTACTTCCTATTGAGAACGACCAAAATGATGAGATAGAACAGAAAAGAACGACCAAATCAGCCGCCACCTCTGACAAGAACAAACAACCAAATTTGAAGCCAAACGAGCACGCCTTTCACACAATTTAAGTTTCATAACAATGATCGCACTGATGTTCATATTACCTATAGTATCTGGAAACCCAATTAAAATTTAACGATTCCAAACCAAATTAGGAATTCATTTCGAAGAATAGGTACAACTGCTGTAGCCACAAGACAGTGGAATTTGTTTGTGTATTACGATCTATCGTCGTATTGGGCAAATACAGCTCTCATACTTAATAGGAGCTTCGCATTGCGACAACTTTGTAAAAAGATAGAACAAAATACAGCATGTCTCAATACGATAGAACACTTCCAAGATATGATAAATGACTTAACATTTGAGAATAGGCTTCCACAAAAATTGCGAAGTAAAAGAGGAGCAGTTGATTTCGTCGGAAATATTGTAAACTCATTATTTGGCGTTCTTGACTCCGAATATGCCAAACAAATGTCAGCCACAATAACAAAACTACCAGAAAACGATTCATTTATGCTGAGACTTCTAAAGGATCAAACTTCGGTAATTAATTCCACGATGAACATTGTCAAACAAGGACAAATATCCGCTAAACTCAACTTCGACAACATTCTTACAAAAAGAAACGAAATTACTAAGAATCAACAGAAAAGAAACGAAGAATTATGGCAAATAAAGTTAACTCAACTTTTCAATTCAGGCGTAACACAGCTATCACTCGTTGCTAAAAATTTGAGAAGAATGAAAATATGTATTTTGGACGCGCTGTCTGATATTCATCATGGAAGAATCACTCCACTGTTACTAACGCCAAAGCAACTGGAAGCTGAAACAAGTCAAATTAAATTCCATATGCCTCAATCTTTAGAATTACCTGCACCTGAAAATGATTTCCTGGAATTGTATAAATTGATGAATATAAAGGGTGGACTCACTCAGGATCATGCGGTATTTAACATAACATTACAATTTCGGTGCAGAAATCTGTGCATGCGAAATTAACCTACTCAACAATGTTACGATGCCAAATTGCCTCCTAAAACACTTTCAACAAACGTCACCTGGATACCCCTCACCCACAAAAATCAATGGATATATGCAACATTATCATCCACGCAAGCCACTGCAGTATGTGAAAGAGAAATCATAGCATTAAATCTAGATGGCTCTGGGTTATTAACTATTAATCTTAATTGCATCCTCAAACACGATTTCACACATATGTCCGGTCAACAATCGATATCCACCACAGTAATATCATCCTACGCAAGCCTCGGAAATGTCTCGAACTTATCAACGCAACAGTTTGGAAGAACCCAACACAGCTCCGAGAACTGAACCATTTTGCAGAACTATTTGAAGGATTTCCAGAAGCAACTAAACGAGTCAACATTTACTCAAACACCAGAACTCATCAACTCGAATAGCCAACACCTTCACGCAGTTAGCTACACAGCGCTCGTTCTCTCCACAATGTTAATACTTTCCCTAGCAATCACATAACTATTATCGCAATGCCGTAACAACACCTGCAAGGGGGTTGATCAAGAAATCGTTAAGCCAATACATCAACCAAGAACCATAGAAATTGACGTCACAAACACCTGACAATTCATTAAGTAAAGAGTTGATTTAACACAAAAAAAAAACACACTTAAAGACAATTTATTTACATAAGGTTTTATCATAAGATTATTTTTTTTATAACAGTCTATATATTGTAATAGAATTTGCGCTACTGGAAATAAGCTTCTTAAATTACAAATTAAAACTTAATAAAATACAAGAAAGGAAATGTAACTTAAATGTTAAACAACTAAGAAAAATGATTTTAAAATATTTAAACAAATGGTTCTCTTTTATAATATATAGCATTAATCAAATTTAAGGTACTTTAGTAAAAAAAAATTCCTAATACACATTTAGTAGTAAGCTGGTTTAACATGAATTGCGTTTCATATCATTGTACAGTTTAAGAATTCACGTACATTTAATTTAAGCCGGCCAACTCAATATTTGAACGAAGTTCATCGCGCGGGAGAATGTTCAGTACTTCAAAGGGTTACAGTATATAAGCAATGAAAAATAAGTTAATAAAGACTCTGATTATTATTAGCAACAACGATTGTTTGTCTTTTTTAATCACGTCGCAAAGTGCTCGATTTTAAAAATTAGCACGACAAAAATCATAACTTTGTAAATAACAGAGATAGATGCTGATTTTTTGTACAAGTTCTTCTTACATGTAGAAGAAAGATTGGTTAAAAAATTAGGCAAATCCGACTACTGGAACTACTACCTGTCATATACATGTTTGTCCGACGGTTCGTTTGTGAACACGATAACTCTTGAACGGATTGAGGTATAAACGTGAAATTCAGTGTGTAAGCATTTTAATAAGAAATATTTTATAGTTATATATTTGCGGTATTTACAAATTTATGTACACACATATTTTACAATAATAAAATTAAAAGAAATTTCATAAATTAACAGTAATGTAAAAAAATAATAATAACTCATTCTGAGTTGCTGCTATCTATGCTATCTGACTCTTCAATATTTATGATAGTATTTTGCAGTAATTTTAAAATATCTGGAGTTAATTGTCCACGCTTAGTTCATGGCGCTTTTCTTAAATTATATATATATGGATCTGATGATATTAGCAGTCTATTTAGTAAATCAGAGTTGGTATCTTTGCGCGTAAATTGCAATCTGTAGCGTCTAGTGTCTTTATTTCTCGACTCTTGAGCTTCCTTTGAAAATTGGCCAATGGGGAGGATGCAATTCTGAATATATATTTTGCCATGCCAAAGAACTTTGTGCACACTTACCGGCATATAATACCATGGATATAGTTTTAAATAAAGCTCTCTGGTTTCTGTTGCATATTTGTCAAAAGCTTCCGTATTAATGGAATATCCACACGCTAAGCATGCCAGAATAATATGAAATCGCCTTAAGAGTTCTACATCTATGCCAGTTATTTCTACATCTATACATTATTTTTTAATAGAATAACCTTCGTTGGACGCAACATTGCAATTTGATCCCTAATATATTCAACTTCTGTATTTATTAAATCAGTGGTTTCTTTAGCAAACAATAGTTTAATAGGACGACAATAGCGTGAAGAATTAAGTGTTGGATTTTGATAAACGATTGATTTCTCTTTTCGCTCATTGGTAAAATACATTTGAATTGGTACAACAGAAATACTAAATAAATTTTCATCGCTATTGCCTTCTTCTAATTTATCCATCCATTTTTGTTTATAAAGGTTTTGATTTGCCTCATCACATCCCCATTTACACAATAATGAAACTTCGTGGCAAGGTCCTATCTTATCAGTTAGTACGTCATTGTATGATGCACACAATCTTAAAATTGTGTGGTCCATTAAAGACTGTAAGTTTATTTCAGCATATGATTCTGTTACCTTTATATTTTCTGGATAGCACAATGCTTTCGAAGCTCGAACTAATTCGTAAGAAAGATAAAGGTTGTGGTTAATATGTTTTGTATACTGCTTCATCAACCTATACTTATTTGTAGACAAATCCAAATCCAAGATCATTGCCAATGCTTCATCAGGCGATAGAGATTTTGGCGTTTTTTCTTGTAATTTATTTTTATACCCGCCACCAAAAAAATGGTGGGGGTATATTCATTTTGTCATTCCGTTTGTAACACATCGAAATATCCATTTTAGACCCCATAAAGTATATATATTCTGAATCGGGGTTTGATTTTATGACGATCTAGCTATGTCCGTCCGTCTGTTCGTCTGTTGAAAGCACGATAGAGGTCGCACCGAAAAAGCTAAGGGGCTCAAATTTTGCCAGAATCTTTCTTATAGACAAGGTTTGTTTGGTATTGGCTATATCGGAATATTAGGAAGAGAGTTATAGCTCGAAAAGCAAGAGTAGGTCGAAAAAACCGTGTCCTTCGAACATCGAATAAAATGGAATTGTGTCCAAACGCCTTAACGTAGACTCATGAAACTTCGAATATATATTTCCTGGCTAAAGACAATATTTTTCCCCGAAAATTGTGTAAATCTATGCATTAGGAGAGGAGTTATCGATCAAAATGTACGAAAATTTATACCGCACAGTGTATTTTTCGGTATATTTAAAAACAAAAACGTCATAAAAGCAACAAAATTGGATGTACGACTCTGAAATTTTGCACACTTTGCTTTTTGGTGACACGCTTTCTTGTAACGGCAAATCAATGTGCCACGCCCACTTTTACGCCCACCTCCCATATAACGTTTTACCTAAAATTCATATAATTTCTCTATTAATAAAGATTTTGGAATAATAAAGGACTATATTGAAACACCTAAGTTGTACTCCTTAGCAAAAACAACTTTGACACGCCTACTATAACGCCCACTTTCACTTTTGAATTGTGTCCAGACGCATAAATGTAGTCATGAAACTTCGAATATATATTTATCGAGTCAAAAGAATATTTTTCCCTGAAAATCGCTTAAATCTATGAATTAGGAAAAGAGTTATAGATAAAAATGTACGAAAATTTATACCGCACAGTGTATATTTCAAATTTAAAACGTAATAAAACTGACAAAACTATATGTACGATTCTGAAATTTTGCAAACATGGCTTTTTGGTCAAAGTCTTCGTTATAACGGAAAATAGATGTGCCACGCACACTTTTTTCCTTAAATTTTTATAAAAATATATTAGTCATATATATTAGCATTTATTCATCGTACACTGCGCCATTTATTGTACTGTAGCTAAATATAAGATAAAGATGATAAGATAGATGACTCTACTAGCAACTTCTAGATGGCATGCTAACAACTTATGCTTATGTTCTTTATTTTGACCTAAGTAAAAAAAAATTATCTCTAAACATTATAAACAATTTATTTTCATGTACTAATGGCTAACAAATTTTAAAATTATACAAAACTTATTTCGTTTGAAAATCTTTTAAAAGCAAAATGTTATAGAAGTTTAAAAATCAAAATCTTACTAATAAATTTCCCGTTTTAGAAAAATGCAGAGAATGTATATTTTAAATCACCCTGTGGCCCTTAAAATTTAACCTTAAGTTCACTTTCGTCCTCTTAAATTCATGTAAATTCTCTATGAATAAAGATTTTGGAATACTAAAGGACTATATTGAAATATCTAAGTTATGTTTATTAGCAGAAACTTTATTGACACGCGTATTTTAACGGCCACTTTCATTGAAAGACTAAATTTACCAAAAAATTTACTAGCATACCGAAGTTATAATGGGTGGTTTAATTTTAAGGGACTATGTTGATTTTGAATAAAATTATTATGAAATTATTATCATTTATTTTTATTTTTATAATGATAATATTTGTATGCTTCAATTATGTATGGAACAAAATATCGGCCAAATGGCCCCCCAACCTAGGCGGCACACCACGATCCGATAGTCCAAATTTTCAATGACACTGTTGATGCTCGATTGTTGGGCACGATGATGAGTCGAGGTGGCTTGCTATTTTGCCACGTTATCGTGAAAAACAGCAATGTTTCCCATTCAACGAACTAAGATGGCATTCACAGATGTTTTTACATTTCATACAGACCTGCTTTGCAGACATTTAAATATTTTTTACAATTCTCCCGATTGTGGACGAATTCGAACGATTATGTTGACCAAAAGAATCTCGAAGTGCACAAAATGCATTTTGATTTGAACGCCCATTTTTATAAAAATCTTTAATATTTAAAAGCGTTGCTCGATTGCGTTTCTTCTACATTATAAACTATTTTATGCTTTTTAATAAAAAGTTTTTTATTAATTATTTATTAATACAATTCTCCCAATTGTGGCCGAATTTGAATTTTATGATTTTATAAATAGTTTTTTGTATTAATTAAAAATAAATTTACTTTTTATTTGTTTTGCTGCGGGATCCTGGGAAATTAAAAAATAAATCTCGCATTCTCGGAAAACAAAAATTTTCGGGAAAAAACCCTAGCTATAAAAGAACGGAAAATTGGTGGTGGGTATAAAAGATTCGGCACAGCCGAATATAATGCTCTTACTTGTTTTTTATTTGAGAACCTTTTTTTGGAGAAGCAATAGCTAACTCTTTGACTATTCTCGCTGAATTACGCTTACCTGCTGATCGTATTTGCATTTCTACTGCCATGAAAAATTGTTCATTACTTGCAACATTTGCCAGATTTTTTGATTTTCTTTCTTTACTTCTTTGGCTGCAGTCTTCAAAGTTTTTATTTGGCCTGCCTCTGCCTCTAGTATTACCCTGTGCAACAGAAGTTGATGTGAAATATGAATAATCAATTGCGCCTGTTAACCAATCGTTATTATTATGGAAAAATCGTGGTTTTGTTATGTTGGCCTGTTGCCACTTTGTTTCAAATTTATTACACAAGTTTGAAGCAAGAACCTTTAATTTATCAAATTGTATAGTTGTTGCTGAATTACTGCAAAAATAAAATCAACTATACAGTCAATCCGGGTTTCTTTTAAAGAAGACATCTATACATTAAAAACATCTCTCCGGGTAATTGAAGCCGAGCTCATATTGTACTTTTGAAAAAAAATTTAATGGGGCAGCTTGGGGCAGGATTTTTTTTAAATTCTATAACAGCAAGGTTGAAAGATTACACAAACGTTTATGGATATGGTGAAACGGATGGAAATCAAAAGATTTCGTGTGACAAAGTTAGTTTGTTTGTTAATAATTATAAAAAAAAACTCACTTAGCTCAACACTTAATAAAAAACTTACCATTTATCAGAAAATAATGTGTTTTTGTGTGTTAGTTTTAAAAGTTACAACAATTGAATAGAAAAAAAAATTTTGTTAATATCGCTTCTACAACGCCTTCTATTTACTTTTGAATTTGCAGAAAATATGTTTTTGTTATGTTTTTATTTGTTTTCTTTTTAACATGTCATTCAGAGTACCGTTATAAGCATACAAACTGAAAGATATTCACGAATCATATAATTTTAAGCTAGTCTGGGCCTTCGCTTGCAAACAGTCTGGACAATTTAAATTCTTAATTAACTTTATTTTCTTATTTTTGTCGTGCTAATTTTTAAAATCGAACACTGTGCGTTGGCGTCTTTCAGGTTTCAAGTGCCTGAAGGAACATTTGTCAAACAAAAACATAGTGCAAACTCCAAATTTATGTGTTTGGAGTTACAGCACTATAGACACAAACAGGTACTTTTTGTATTTTCTACGTTTATAAAGGTAGAATTGTAAAATTAAGGACTGCTAATTCCAGGTGAGACTAAAAATGTTATGGGCGACCAAAAAGGTACTTTTTTTTAATTGTTATGGCACTTTTTGTATTTTCTACGTTTATAAGGTAGGATTGTACAATCAAGGACTTTTGATTCCAGGTGAGATTAAAAATGTTATGGGCAACAAAAAAGGTACTTCTTTTAAATTTTTATGGTACTTTTTGTATTTTTAACGTTTGCGAAGCTAGAATTTCGAAATTAGTGACTATTGATACAAGGTGAGACTGAAAATGTTATGATCGAGCAAAAAGGTACTTTTTTGAATTATTATGGTACTTTTTTTACTTTTAACGTTTGCGAAGATAGAATTTCTTTATTAGTGACTTTTGATACGAGGTGAATCTGAAAATTTTATGGGCGACCAAGAAGGTACTTTTTTTAATTTTTATGGTTTGGGAAGCAAGAATTTCGAAATTATTGACTATTGATACCAGGTGAGACTAAAAATGATATTGAAGACACAAAAAAATCTTTTCGCATTTTTATTGTACTCTTTGTATTTTTACGTTTGTAAACATAGATTTATTAAATTTGTGTTTTTTGTTCCGAGGTCTAACTCCTAATGTTATGGACGACAAAAATTACTTTTTCTAATTTTGTATACATAGAATTCTGAATGTAGGTAATAATAAACCAAGTTAAAGTTTTAAGTGAAGGAAAAAATGTTACTTTAAATATTTTTAGGGCCATTTTTACAAATTAAGTATCTTAATTTTTGAAACTCAGTAGCATTGTTCTTGCTTTTAGTTAGAAAATATATGACCGATATATTCTAAGTAAATTGAATCAGAAACAAAAATTTTCATAAATGGAACCAAAAATATTTAATAATTATAAATAGAACTTGAGTATTTAATTCGTACTTTAAGGGGGTAAAAAATGGGTACTCTTTTGGTACCCTGTGTAACTTCCAAACACAAAGCTAAGGTAAAAGTTTAAACTGTATTAGTTAATCCGCAAACAAATATTAATAGGATTTTAACACTTTTTTTAAATTTGTATGTATAAGGGGTACAAATTTTCACTTTTTTTGGTACTTTTTTAAAAGAAACTTTTCTAATATTATTCAATGGGACAATATTTAATTATTATTATTGCCTAATAGAATATGGACAATTATTTAGGTGAAATTTTTGGAAACTTTTAGGGGGACAAAAAAGGTACCAAAAAGGGAAAAGACCGGAAAATGTGTATAATTCTTAATTACAGGGCCAACTTTTATAAAATTTGTAATAGGGATTTCACCAGACACAAATAATGTTATTTGGTCTAAATTTAAATACATTAATAACAGGGTAGAAAGGGGAAAATTCTGAAATACAGTTGATACTTCTTAGAACATAATTACTTATATGCAAAATAGAGTAGATTTACTCACTTTAAATCATGTCTATGAAAATATTTTTTTGTTGCATAAATATTTAAACATTTTAAACTTAAATTTTATACATTGATATTGAAACCCCAAAAAGGTACTTTTCTGTTTTTTGGGTACTTTTTGTATTTTCTACGTTTATGTAGCTAGAATTTCGACATTATTGAATATTGATTCGAGTTGATGTTGAAAATGTTATGGGCGACAGAAAAGGTACTTTTTCGCATTTTTATGATACTTTTCGTATTTTCTACGTTTATAAAGGTAGAATTGTAATATTAAGGACTATTGATTCCAGGTGAGACTAAAAATGTTATAGGCGACCCAAAAAGTACTTATCTGTTTTATGGTACTTTTTCTGTTTTCAACATTTGTGAAGCTATAATTTTTTTTGAATTTGTATGGTACTTTTTACGTTTATAAAGGTAGTATTTGGATATTAGTGACTATTCATAAAACTGAAAATGTTTTGGGCGACCAAAAAGGTAATTTTTTTGAATTTTTATGGTACTTTTTGTATTTTCTATGTTAATAAAGGTAGAATTGTAAAATAAATGACTATTGATTCCAGGTGTGACTAAAAATGTTATGGGCAACCAAAAAAGTACTTATCTGTTTTATGGTACTTTTTCTGTTTTCAACATTTGTGAAGCTAGAATTTCGAAATTAGTGATTATTTATGCAAGGTTAGACTGAAAATGTTATGGGCGACCAAAAAGGTAATTTTTTGAATTTTTATGGTGATTTTTGTATTTTCTACGTTTATTAATCCAGGTGAGGCTAAAATTGTTATCGGCGACTAAAAAGGTACATTTTTTGAATTTTTATGGTACTTTTTGTATATTCTACGTTTATAAAGGTAGAATTTCGATATTAGTGACTACTCATACGAGGTGAGACTGAAAATGTTTTAGGCGAAAAAAAGGTACTTTCTTTAATATTTTGGTACTTTTTGCATTTTCTACGTTTATAAAGGTGAAACTGAAAATGTTATGGGCGACCAAAAAGGTACTTTTTATACCCTTCACCTGTGCTGCACAAGGGTATATATAGCTTTGTCATTCCGTTTGTTATTTCTACAATTTTCATTTCGGACCCCATAAAGTATATTTTCTGAAAACTTATGAATAGAGGAGTCGATTAAGCCCTGACCGTCTGTCCGTGTGTTGGTTGAAATCAACTTTAAGAAGCAACTATATGTTCCTCAGATCTGTGTATGGTATCAATCTAATGGAAATATCCGGAAATGAATCGCTATTGATATTCAGCACAATCGCCCTATAACTTTCTGAGATATGAGCAAAAAACCACGACCACCTCGTTTATTTTCACAATTACAATAACAACATACATATTCCCAGATTCCCAGCTGAGCCAAAAAAATTTTTGTTGTATTTAATATATTATTTATATTTTTATTATTGAAGGGTATAAACACAGTGAAAAGGGGTATATATAGGTTTGTCATTCCGTGTGAAATTTCTACAATTTTCATTTCCGACCCCATAAAGTATATATTTTCTGAAAGCTTATGAATAGGGGGGTCGATTAAGCTCTGTCCGTGTGTATGTTGAAATCAACTTTCTGAAGCCCCCCGATATCGCCTGGACTCGGGTGAGATATTAAAATATCAGAAATATTCGGGAGTAGATCGGTATTGAAAATCAGAAACATTGTTACATAAACAACTGAGATATGAGCAAAAACCCACGACCACCTCGATTTTTTTTCACAAAAACATTACAACAACAACATACATACATACATACATACAAACGTGTATACTGGTTAGAAAAAACGTGTCATCGAATCCCAGCTGAGCCAAAAAAAAATTTTTTTATTTTTTTTTTTTTAATTTCTTTTTTATTTTTTTTTGTTATATATTTATTATTTACATTTTAATTATTTTTATTTAAAAATTTTTTTTTTATTTTATATATTATTTATTTTTATTATTATTTTTTTTAATTTTTTTTTATTTTTGTTTTATATTTATTATTTATATTTTAATTTTATTTTTTAATTTTTTATTTTTTAATTTTTTTTTTAACATACATACGTAAATTTATAATTTTACATTGGGATGTTTTTATACCCTTCACCTGTGGTGCACAAATATAAAAAATATAAAAAAACAAATAAAATGTAAATAATATATTAAATAAAATACAATTTTTTTTGGCTCAGCTGGGATTCGATGCCACATTTATTCTAACCAGTATATACATATGTACGTATTTTATATGAGATGAATGGTGATACAAACAATTGTTATTGCATGACTACACGTTGTGAAGGGTATATAATATTCGGCACTGCCGAATATAGCACTGTTACTTGTTATATATGGGCTAATCCGAAAATTTTTCAACCAAAGGCAGAAATTTAAAGTTGCCCAAAATCCAAATGTTTGTTAATGGAATAATACAATACATATTCAAGCTTCAAAATATATAAGCAATACGGTTTTACAGTGGTTTGTTTGGCCTTGACAGAGGCTGACCTAAACGTACCTCTTGCTCTCATTTTTTTTTGTAAAAAAGGGATTTTTTTTATATGGTCAAATAAGTGGACAAAACATTCGTTTCAGTATTTAGCGTTTAGCCACACTTTAATTTGTTTAATTTTCTTTTATTTGCGATACAAATCATATTTGTAAGTTATC
The DNA here is from genome assembly GCA_941918925.1 of Phyto melanocephala. Taxonomy (NCBI): domain Eukaryota; kingdom Metazoa; phylum Arthropoda; class Insecta; order Diptera; family Rhinophoridae; genus Phyto; species Phyto melanocephala. Next base: position 57,595,175 of record OW799235.1, read on the forward strand.
TAAAATGTATTAACAATTTGAACTAAAAATGGGTACACTGTGTGTAACGTCCGTAACGGAAAAAAACGTTTTTTAAGTTTAACAGAATGAATTTTAATAATTTCGTTTTCCAAACTAGCTTTATAAACAAAGTTTTTTATGCACTTTAATCTGATGGAAAAAAAGAAATACCTTTATTACACTTTTTTTTTTTAAATATAAATGACAAAGTGTGTAACGTCCGTAACGGTATGAAAATACCCAAAAATTTTATTTTAATATTATGAGGTGGAAGTAAGTGTTTATAATGGATTTTCACCTACTGAATCTGGGCTTGCTCTAGGTTGCCGAGAACCCGAAAAACTTCACCTCAAAGTAACAAAAAGTGTGTTTAAATAACATGCGATCCACCAATCTGCAAATTACATTGAGATGAATTTCAAATTCTTCTGAAACCTTAAATAATTCCTAAAAATCAATTATTAGTAATTAATAACCATGTTGTAAACTGCAACCCCGATTTCCCCCTTCGAATACTTGGCGGTACGCCCATGCATGCAATGTTTACGTGCTGGATTTTCCGTTAGAAATTAGGATTTTTTTGCTACTTTGCATTAAAAAGGACCGATAGACGGTGTTGGCGCTGTTGTTTAGCGAAAAGTTTGGCAACTAGTAAAAGCCCAAAATCTCATCTTAAAAAACGTTCGAGATTTTCACAAATTAGCAAAAAAAAAAATATAAATGGCGTTTTCCTAATTTACGTTGATAAAAATTATGTCAAAACTATATCTGACGAAATATCAAAACATGGATAAATGTAAAAAATGACAATACTATAAAAGTAGCTCGAACAGTTGGGTCTATTAAGCATAAGATACAATGTTAAATAAACAAATAATAAAAAATAAAATAAATAAACAAATAAATAACTGAATATAAGCTAATATAAGAGTAGTGAAATATTCTATAATATTTTTGTAACTAAAAAATTAATAATTACAAGGTTAAAAAGATTTTTAAATACATGAATGTTTTTTATATACACAATTTGGTTTAATGGAAAAAGTGTAACGTCCGTAACGTAACGTCCGTAACAGACAAAAATTAAGATTTTTGTTTAACGGGACTACTGAGACTTCTTTTCTAAGCAGGATTGATATCGTCATATATTCCAATTAATTTTTTTTATATGGACTTTTTTTTGTTTATTATGCAAAATTAGCTAAAAAATGTGCAAATGCACATAAGCCTCAAAATCGACTTCCATTTTTTGTAACGTCCGTAACGGAATTTTAAGCTAGCATAACTTATTTTCAAAAACAGTTAACCCTTAAGTTTAAAACAAGTTTTAAAGTACTCCCAAAGAACTGCATTTTGCAAAAAATTTCATGAAAATATTCCAAATTTGCGTGCGAATGTAACGTCCGTAACGCAAGATTAGCCCATATGTATGTTTTTTATATGTATGTACGTATTTCATATGGGATGAATGGTGATACAAACAATTGTTATTGCATGACTACACGTTGTGATGGGTATATAATATTCGGCACGGCCGAATATAGCACTTTTACTTGTTTGAATTTTTATACCCGCCACCAAAAAAATGGTGGGGGTATATTCATTTTGTCATTCCGTTTGTAACACATCGAAATATCCATTTTAGACCCCATAAAGTATATATATTCTGAATCAGGGTTTGATTTGATTACGATCTAGCTATGTCCGTCCGTCTGTTGAAAGCACGATAGAGGTCGCACCGAGAAAGCTAGAGGGCTCAAATTTTGCCAGAATCTTTATTATAGACAAGGTTTGTTTGGTATTGAAAATGGGCTAAATCGGAATATTAGGAAGAGAGTTATAGCTCGAAAAGCAAGAGTAGGTCGAAAAAACCGTGTCCTTCAAACATCGAATTAAATGGAATTGTGTCCAAACACTTTAACGTAGACTCATGAAACTTCGAATATATATTTCCTGAGTAAAAACAATATTTTTCCCCAAAAATTATCTAAATCTATGCATTAGGAAAGGAGTTATCGATCAAAATGTACGAAAATTTATACCGCACAGTGTATTTTTCGGTATATTTAAAAACAAAAACGTCATAAAAGCAACAAAATTGGATGTACGACTCTGAAATTTTGCACACTTTGCTTTTTGGTGAGCGGCTTTTTTGTAACGGAAAATCAATGTGCCACGCCCACTTTTACGCCCACCTCCCATATAACGTTCTAACTAAAATTCATATAATTTCTCTATTAATAAAGATTTTGGAATAGTAAAGGGCTATATTGAAACTCCTAAGTTGTACTCATTCGCAAAACCAACTTTGACACGCCTACTATAACGCCCACTTTTCACTTTTTTTTATCTACCTGTAATGAAATTTAAAAGCTCATTAAACCGCTCAAATTAGAGATATGATAATCAAATTTGCTACGTATATCCTTCTAGGCAATGTTATTACTGTGCCAGAAAATTAAGGTGCCACGCCCACTTTTACGCCCACCTCCCATATAACGGTTTAACTGAAATTCATATAATTTCTCTATTAATAAAGATTTTGGAATAATAAGGGACTATATTGAAATACCTTAGTTGTACTCATTAGCAAGAACAACTTTGACACGCCTACTATAACGCCCACTCCACGTTATCTACCGTTAATGAAATTTAAAAGCTCATAAAACCGACAAAATTAGAGGTATGATGATTAAATTTGCTACATATATCCTTCTTATCAATGTAATTGTTGTGCCAAAAAGCTTAGGTTACACGCCCACTTTAACGCCAACCTCCCATATAACGCTTTATCTTAAATTCATGTAATTTCTCTATTGACAAAGTTTTTGGGAAAATAAAGGACTATATTGAAATATCTAAGTTGTATTTATTAGCAGGAACTTTATTGACACCCCTACTTTAACGCCCACTTTCACTAAAAGGCTAAATTTACGAAAACATTTTACTATCATATCGAAGCTAATAAGGGTGGTTAAATTTTAAAGGCCGATGTTGATTTTAAATAAAACACAAATTATTTAGGAAATTATTATTATTTCTTTTTGTAATTATAATATTTGTATGGTTCAATTATGTATTTAACAAAATATTGGCCAAATGCCCGCCCATATCCTTGGCGCCACTCCTCTATCTGATGGTCCAAATTTTCAATGACAATGTTGTTGGGCATGATGATGAGTCGAGGTTGACTGCTCTTTTGCCACACTATCGCAAAAAACAGCAATAGTTCCCATTCAACGAACTAAGAAGGCATTCACAGATTTTCTAACATTTTATACAGACCTGTTTTGCAGAAATTTAAATATTTTTTACAATTCTCCCGATTGTGGACGAATTTAAACGATTATGTTGATCAAAAGAATTACGAAGTTCACAAAATGCATTTTGATTTGAACGTCCATTTTTATAAAAAACCTGAATAACTTTAAATCGGTGCTCATTTGCGTATTTTTCTACGAAACAAATTGAGTAAGTTTGAGATTGAGAAATGTCAAGTGAAATGCAGAAAACAAATTTAAAGACTAGGTGTAGTTCACCTTCAATATGGGCCCTTAAAATTTAACCACCCTCTACAAAGAAGGTGATACATATTTTATTATAAAGAGATTATTCCATAATGATTAACAAAATAATAAATATTGTGCTTTACATGTTCACAAAATTGGTGGTGGGTATAAAAGATTCGGCACAGCCGAATATAGTGCTCTTACTTGTTATAGTACTTTTTGTATTTTCTACGTTAATAAAGGTAGAATTGTGAAATAAATTACTATTGATTCCAGGTGAGACTAAAAATGTTGTGGGCGACCAATAAAGTACTTATCTGTTTTATGGTACCTTTTCTGTTTTCAACATTTGTGCAGCTAGAATTTGGAAATTAGTTACTATTTATATAAGGTCAGACTGAAAATGTTATGGGCGACTAAAAAGATACTTTTTTGAATTTTAATGGTACTTTTTGTATTTTCTACGTTAATAAAGGTAGAATTTCGATATTAGTGACTACTCATACGAGGTGAGACTGAAAATGTTTTAGGCGAAAAAAAGGTACTTTCTAAAAATTTTTTGGTAGAGTTTGCATTTTCTACGTTTATAAAAGTACAGTTGTAAAATAAATGACTTTTGATTCCAGGTGAGACTGAAAATGTTATGGGGGACCAAAAAAGTACTTATTTGTTTTATGGTACTTTTTCTGTTTTCAACATTTGTGAAGCTAGAATTTGGAAATTAGTGACTATTTATACAAGGTGAGACTAAAAATGTTATGGGCGACCAAAAAGGTACTTTTTTGAATTTTTATGGTACTTTTAGAATTTTTTATGTTTAAAAGGGTAGAATTGTAAAATAAAGGACTTATGATTCCAGGTGAGACTAAAAATGTTATGGGCGACCAAAAAGGTACTTTTTTGAATTTGAATGGTACTTTTTGTATTTTTTACGCTTACAAAGGTAGAACTGTAATATAAAGGACTAATGATTCCAGATTCTTAAAATTAGTGATTTTTAATCCGAAGTCTAAGTGTTGTAGACGATAAAAAAATTCTCATTTTTATGGCATTTTTTTTATTTTATATACATAGAATTCTGAAAGTAGGTACAAATAATCCAAGTTAACTTTAAAGATTTTAGTGAAGGACAAAATGATATTTTTATTATTTTTGCATATGTGAATTTAAAAAAAAAAAACGCCGATATATCCTCACTGTACTTTTTTTTTCTAACTAAAATGAATTAGTGCATAAGGTTTTTATAATTTTAACCAGAAAACATTTAGTTATTTAAAAAAAGAAATTGAGTATTCAGTAAATAGTAAGAGCTGCGCTATCGAAGTAGCGGGTAATATGCTAGTATTGGTATAAAAAAAGTGTATAATCCTAGATGGCGTCTGAAACAAAATGACAGAACATTTTTTTAACCCACCCCAACAATATGGGTATGGCTAGTAAAAATTCAAAATCAAATTAGCGCCGGAAATAATAAAGAAAATGGCGTACTACATGAAATCTATAATCTATGCTTAGCTACGGTGGTTGTGTTAAAGGATATTATCAGATTTGGCACGGCCGAATACAGCGCTTTTACTTGATTTTTTTTTAATCGGTTGTGAACGTAAACAGTGTAACAGAAAATCGACTTGCCTAAAAATATATAAGATTTAAGTACTTTATGTAAAACAAAGCCGATGTACTTCAATTTAACATTAATTATAACGATTAAATTTAACAAATATTCTATTGAACGAACAAATGATTTTCTTAATAAGTATTCTTAGTTAAAAAGAAAAATTAAAATAAAATAAAGCTTTTTTATATATTTTTTTTATTGATACATAAACTTATTTTTATATAAAAAACCGTATGATACTTAATATAAAAACTATATTTTCATAGGCTGCTCTGATGCGAAGTGCTCAACCTCTGTCAATACAGGGCATTAAAAGATGTCGGGCTGATGAAGCCATCTTAAATGTTGTACTGGGCCGCAGCAAAAAAGGATTTATTGTGGATACGTGGGGCAAAGGAAAATCAAATACTGAAACGGATCAACATTATTCTCAATGGAAAAAGGTTAATCGTTCAATTGGAAATGTATCTTCTCCTTCTGCCATTTTAGATAGTTTCTCCAGATTAATTGAAGGTATTCTATTCAGTAATAAAATAAATAAATTATATAATTATCGACATTTGTAATGTATTTAGCTTGTAATGATATATCATGTTCTCCGGATAAGTGGCTATCGCGCCTGGAAAGTAGCAATTGGCTAAGTTTAGTTTTAAATTCATTAAATGCCGCATGTGTAGTTGCACAGTGTCTAGATCAGGAGGGTAGTCCTGTGTTAGTACATGGTGCCAAAGGTTTGGATTCAACACTAATAGTGACCTCCTTAGTGCAAATAATATTAAATCCTGATTGTCGCACTGTGAGAGGGTGAGATATGATTCTTTTTTATAATTTTCTATTCTTTAGCCAATGATAATGGTATATATATATATATATATAAAATTTAGAGTTCAGGCCTTAATCGAACGAGAGTGGATACAAGCTGGACATCCATTTGCTTCTCGGCACCGCCATTCGTGCTATACGTCATCACAAAATCGTCAAAAAAACTTTGGTTCTACTTTTGTCCTTTTTCTAGATTGTATTCACCAACTGTATCGACAATTCCCATGCAGTTTTGAGTTTAGTACACAACTGTTAATACTTATCTTTGAACACAGTTATTTTTCGCAGTATGGCACTTTTCTTTGCGATTCTGAAAAAGAACGACATGATTTACGTGTACACAACCGTACCACAAGTCTGTGGTCATATCTCAATCGACCTGAAGTTTTAAAAAATTTTCTTAATCCTTTATACGAACCGAATCCCAGTGTAATATGGCCATCAGTGGCACCAATTAGCTTGGAACTGTGGACTGGTAAAATATATTATATATATACAAATATTTTTATCCGTGTATTGTTATCTTATTTTTTTTTAGAGATGTACTTACGTTGGATTGTTGACCAAAAGAATAATGAAAATACTATTTCTCAAATACAAGAACTCGTAACTAATGAAAAAGAGTTGCGAACTAAGGTAGTTTTATAACGTCACCTAAAACGCAAACCGCCATAACTAATAAAAAATTTAAAAATCTAGCAGAATAAAAAAGATGACGCGTGTTAGATTATTATAAAAGTATGATATAAAATTAGGCGTTGGAAAGTAAAATTGTGCATGAACCTTTTCCTTTTTTATTCGTACTAAGTTTAAGGAAAACACAATTTTTTTCCCCTCATTTTGTAATTTTCAGGGAAATTTTTTTAATTTGTTTCTGCATTCGAAAATATTAGGAAATCATTTTTATTTATATATATTTCATTAGAGATATTTTTATGGAAAACCATAATTTCTTTTATATTAAAAATTCAATTTATTAGGGCGGTTGGCGTTCTAGATGACGACATATGATCTATATATGTGACTGCGCATAGAGAAAGGGACCTAAGGGTAAAAACAGGTTTTGTTAAGGAGAGCCATTTTAAAGATTAAATGATTTTTCTATTTTTTTAAATTGTTCATAAGGAAAAAAATAAATTTTTTGTAGTTTCGTACTATTTGCGCTTAGAATCGTCGACTTCACTTTTATAAAACGCGCATATCTCTGGGAGGGAACACTTTTGGGGAATGGGATCGGTCATTCGATGCTCAGATGTTGTCCACATAAAAAAAAGAGTGAAAATTGTTTTTTTGCCCTTAGGTCCCATTCTCTATGCTCTGTCACATATACATACATATATTGTTTTTGTTGTAAAAAAAAAATATTTTATTTATACTCTAGGCATTAAAATTACGCAAGCAGGCTACAGAGTTGGCAAATGAAGTCATAACCATAATAAAATCAAGTATTTGAGGAATTCAACAAAACTAAAGCATCTTTTGGTTAAGCTAGCTCTCGTATTATTATATAAACAAAAACTGAATATAAAATATGCTACAAGTAATAGTCAATTTTGATATGAAATACGCAAAACTAAAAACAATTCAGAAATTTATTATCTATAAATTCAGAAACATAGTATAGTTGGTCACAGGAAGAAAGGGCCTAACTCAAATAATTGCAAATTTATAGGAGAAGGCGAAAACGTAAAATGATTGTAAAATCGCTATTTTTCATACTATTGAATTAAATTTTTGTGTCGCTGTGTATTTGTGTGAAATGTATTGGAAACACTTAAAATTTCAGTTTCATAAAAAATACGAGTTAGTGCCTTCCTCCCAGTTACCATCGCTATGAACATGTACTTTTAGAAATAACTGAGTTTTTTTTAACTATCTGTATTTATTGTAATAAATCTCATTACTTAAATTTTTAAATTTTTTGTTATTAATTAAAAATGATTAATTTTGTTAATGAATGTAGAATTTTTTTACATTTGTATAATGCAATATAAAATATTTCAGATAAAAAAAGAGAAATTTTTTTTCTTTGAAGTTTTAAAGTTAAAGTTTAAGTCATACTGCAAGATCTTTTTGCAAGTTTTTTTAGTCGCTAATTTAAAATAATATAAACATATGTAATTTTAATTAGATTTTCATGTTAATGTTAAGTTATGGTACAACAATAGAATTTTATATAGATATTTACCTTTTATGCAACAATGTTAATTATTGTTTTCTTCAATTTAACCAAGGCGAATGCACATCGGGTGATGTTATAAAGCCAGCCGATTATTTTGTGATCGTTTTATATTGAACGGTATATTAACATTTAAATTAATTTTTATGTGCGTTGGATGAAAATCTTTATAACAGTTGTAAAATTTGTGAAAAACTTTAAAAAATATTAATATTTGTGTAACACCTTATTGGTAAATACGTATAATACGAGTTATAATTAAAAGAAACAAAATATTTAATGTTTTTAATTCACAAAATGCAAAATGTCTGTTGTGTTTGTCCTAATGGTTTTAATTTGTGAAAACTATATTAGAAAGCGTTAATTTGATAGATATATAGATAGATAGATAGATATATATATATATATATATATATAAGCGGATGCCCCTTGGAAAGGGGCAGCTAGGAGAGTGATGCCTCCTTGGGTTCCCCAATCAGAATCCATTGACCCGTCTCTATGGCATTAAGATCGAGACCAGTAAGATCTTAATTTTTGCATACTGATTTTTGGATCTGATATGACGAACCCTGGGCTGACGGCTGGGATATTCTAGAATCTGAGTACAAGGAAGTGAAATTCCTCGGAAATGACTTCTGGGTTAATGTCACAGCTGCCTCCGTCCCATTAAAATCTGGCAAGTCTCAAAATACGCTCTAAGTTTCGTCGCTATTAAGTTAGTGGTGTAGGTTCAGTTGACGTTGTCCTGATTAATACGGGTCTGGCTCTGAACGCAACGTCTCATAAGGACATTGCGTCAACCCCTGCATGGCCTCCCTGCTTGCATAGATAACCATGGGACCAATTACCGTAACTACACATCGAGTTTAGACAACGGTTTTGAGTTGGGACTCAGTGGAGACATGAATACTGATAATATGAGATAGGGGAAGACAACCCATTCCGAAATAGTGGAAGGATACGAAGATCGCCAGTTGGGAATGATGCTTCGCAATCATCCACCGCAACAGGTGCAATGGATCTGGATAACCATATTGCACGCCTTAACATGGAAGAAGAAAGTGCATTCGTTTCCCTTGGTAACAAACTAAGTGCAATGAACAGTATAGTCTGCGATGCCAGGAACATCCACAAGACTGTAAGGGATAATCTAATGCAGGCTGTTGCAATATATCAGCAGCTTCGTGAGTATAGGGACGCGATTGCCCTGAGCAACTTTATAGAGTCTCCTCAAGGCAAAACAGATGTCGTTAAAAGCAATAAGGAAACGCAAACGGAGAGAGAAGCCCCTAAAGATGGTTCGAAAAGAGCAGCATCTTTCTCGCCGGAGAAAAACAATCCAGTTAAGAAGGTTCGCACCTCACAGCCAGAGGATAAAGATGCAGATGCTGGAAACAATAACCAGTGGTCCCTAGTTGAAAGAAAGAAAAAGAAACAGAATCGCAGTTCTAAGGAGGAAAATAAAAAGGAAAAAAGTAAAATCATGATGAGAAAGAAAGGCGAAATAGTAACAATTAAGGCTGGTGTTTCAAGCTACGCTGATATAGTGAGGGAAATGAATACCTCAATAAAACCAGAGGAAATTGGTGTAAGCATAAGAAAGATTCGCAAAACCATAGAGGGAAATGTCCTGATAGAGATGACAAAAGGAGAAGGTCAAGCGAGGAAACTGGAAAGCGCTATAAAGGGATCTTTTTCGTACGACGTTCGAGTCCAAACAACCGTAGAGAAATTTCTTCTAGATATTAGAGATATGGAAGAAACCACAGTTGAAGAGGAGATAATTAATGCCATTCAGCAGGCCTCTAGTGAAGCGGATAGTAGCAAGATCAGAGTCCGTAATATACGAAGCTACTATGGTGGTAACAAACAGGCACTCGTAGAGGGACCTGGAAATGTTGCTGTTACCATATTGAAAGGGAACAAAATTGAAATAGGCCTGGTATTATGCCGTGTAAGGAAAAAAACAATTACTAAACGCTGTTTCAGGTGCTTAGAGCAAGGCCATCTTGCTCGATTTTGTCGAGGAAAAGACCGTAGCCAAACGTGCATGAGATGTGGCATAAATGGACATAAGTCTAATGAATGTAAAAATGAGCCAAGGTGTATAATTTGCCTAGAAGCTGGGCGTCAGAATTTAAACCACTTTGTTGGTGCTAGCAGTTCCTGTAACCGTGAAAATGCTTCTTAGGATACTCCAGATAAACCTAGGGAGGGGTCGTGAAGCTCAGCAGCTGATGATAAACAATGCTATGAACAAGGAGGTAGATATAGTACTAATAAGGGAACAATATGGCAGAATTGAGAACAGTTCTTGCTACCAAGACGCTCTGGGCAAAACATCCGTATATTTACGTAACCCACTGATGACGGTAGATAAAATTGAGGAACAACATGAAAATTTCGTAGTCATATACACGAGCGGTGTGCGAATATATAGTTGCTACTATTCACCTAACATGGAAATAGCAGAATTTCAGAATAAAATTGAAGTACTCGAACAACATGTGAGAAGCGGTAATAGTCCTGTACTAATAGGGGGAGATTTTAATAGCAAGTCGCCAGAATGGCTCTCAGGAATAACAGACAAAAGAGGGATTGCAGTAAGAGAAATGATTGCATCACTGGGTCTGATTGTACTCAATAGAGGAAGATCCCCAACTTTTAGAAGAGGGGACTCTAATTCAATTATAGATATAACATTTGCGTCACCGTCTATTGCAGTCAGAACATTACGTTGGAAAGTTCTAGACGATGAAACACTGAGTGATCACCAACATATTCAGATGGAAATTGACCTCTCGAATACTAATGTCACAGCGAATCCGACTCGAACTAGATGGAACATACGTAAGATAAATAGAGAATGCTGTATAGAAAACCTAACAGAGATCAAATCCAGAACGCAACTGAACAGCGACTTAAATGCGAAGGTCGCTGCTGGAAGACTCATTGACATACTCACGGAAGTTTGTAATGTTAGTATGACGAAAACGAAAATATGTGGTCGATCCCGTCGACATGCCTACTGGTGGAATCAGGAAATTGCTCGACTTAGACTGGAGTGTCACCTAGCGAAACGGATAGCTACACGAAGGCAAGGTGATCCAGTAACAATGATACTATATAAAAGAGCTAGAAAATGTCTTCGACTTGCTATCAAAGACTTTAAGAGAAAGGCGTGGGATTCACTATGCGAGGAAGTAAGCAAGGATCCATGGGGACTTCCATATAGGATAATAATGAAGAATCTGGGAAACCGGGGCAAAATACCTGGTATAATGAACCCAAGTTGGGCATACAACATAGTAAGCACACTTTTTCCCAGAATGGAGGGAAACAGTGGTTACTTGCCTCCATTGCAATATGCGAATGATTGTGACCTTTTATCATGCAATGAGGTAATTGATGTATGCCGCACTTTAAAGAAGTGCAAGGCACCAGGGCCGGATGGGATCCCAAATGAGATAATTGCCATAGTGTGTGAGCATTGACCGGATATATTCAGGGATATATTTAACATTTGCCTTAAAAATTAAGTTTTTCCAAAGATCTGGAAGTAACAACATCTTGTTTTGTTACGCAAAGGCGACAAACCATTGGAAAACCCGTCTTAATACAGACCTCTATGTCTACTGGACACTTGCGGAAAGTTCTTGGAGAAATTAATTCTGAAGAGACTCGAGATGGAAATAAACAGAAATGGAGGATTCTCACACATGCAGTTTGGTTTTGTAAAAGGTAAATCAACTATAGGTGCTATCCGTGAGGTAGTGAATACCGCAAAGGAAGCTGTTGAACACCTGAGATTTTGTTCCATTGTCACCCTGGACATTAAAAATGCATTTAATTCTGCAAACTGGAGCGTAATTCGTCAAACAATGCGAGAGCGAAGTTTCTCAGAACATCTTTGTAGAATGGTTGACAATTACCTGGAAGATAGAATCCTTGAATATGACACGGAAGATGGAGTGAACCATTACGTAGTGTCTGCTGGCGTCCCCCAAGGTTCAATACTTGGTCCATTCTTATGGAATCTAATGTACGATGGACTGCTAAACCTGACTTTACCTGTGGGATCAAAATTAGTAGGATGTGCTGATGACGTGGCTCTGGTTGTAGACCAACCCTCTATACCCTTGATTGAGATAGTGACGAATGACTGCCTAGGGAGAATTAGTAATTGATTAAGGACTAAGAGCTTGTTTCTTGCTGCGCACAAAACAGAGGCGATCCTCGTGACCAGACGAAGATTTTCTGAGTATCCGAAACTAAAGCCTCAGTTAGCCGAGCGCATCCATACTGTAATGTATCAGCTGTTCGTTTTTGGCTTATGAGAAACAATGCAAAAGCTTAGCGAAATTTAACGTACTGTAACCGGAACGTATCATTCTGTATTAAGCCTCAGTTAGCCGAGCGCATCCGTACTGTAATGTATCAGCTGTTCGTTTTTGGCTTATGAGAAACAATGCAAAAGCTTAGCGAAATTTAACGTACTGTAACCGGAACGTACCATTCTGTATAAAATAGAATTTCCTTACATTCTTACGTGACATTTGTAAGCCAGTGATGGTCTGCTTGTTTGTTTTATGATTTCAGGATTTTTTTGCTTTTTTAATGGTACTTTTTTTTATATATTTTAATACGCAAAAGAAAAATAAAACAACTTTTAGTACTTTGCGTGTTAATTTATTTTTCTTCACGAATTTTTTAAATACAGTTTTGCGAACTATTGTGTCTATTTTAAACTTATACTATGTTTTATTCTGATTACTGTTGTTTCTTTTTTCGCTATACTTGCTAGAAACGCAATTACCACTATAATAATTATTTCCGCCTTAAAATTGCAAAACTGGAGACTTTTAAGCGTCTCGCACATACGCTTTGTATATACATTGTGTATAATAAATGTGAAATATGTAAAGATTAAGGGCCGTATTCATAAAAAATATTGTAGGTTTATTGAAGGCTTATTTGACAGATGTTGTAGAGAAATTTGTCAAATAAGCCTTCAATAAACCTAAAATATTTGTTATGAATACGGCCCTAAAATTGTATTCAAATCTATTAATTAATATTAATTGATTTGTATACATACATAAACACATATATCAAATAACCTATAATTTGTTTATTATATTTTATTTATAAATGCTAGAGAATAAATATAACATATTAATATACATAAATAAATATACAAAATATTTTCTGATATCATTAGGTACTTTTTCTTCGTAATAAAAAACCATTTGTAAAATTGTAATACCCATCACTGTTTTATAATCAGCTGTTTATTTTTATACCAAAATTAAAAAAAAATAAACAAAATAAGTTTTTAAATTTAAGAAATTAAAGTTTCCTTGGTAATTTTAAATAAAATGGATGATGAACATCTAATTTTACTTGTTCAGGCAAAGGTTTAAATCAATAAACAATTCTTCTATATCCATTGAAAAAAGCACAGGCTTGTTTGAAAAATATTTTTTAATTGGTTTATTAACTATACTAATGCTGTTTTGGTTATGAATGTCAAAAACATATGTTACGTTTTTAATGTTCTATAACTGCACAAACGTGCTTACAGTACGTTCCATTACAGTACGGTTGCATCAGCGCTCGGCTAACGAAGGCTTAAGAGTGGATGGACACAAGATAAGTATGGGAAAAACCTTAAAATACCTTGGGGTAATTTTGCACAGCAGACTTTCTTTTGAGCTACACATTAGGATGGTATCTGAGAAGGCTTTGGGAACTGCATCAAAACTTTCAAGGTTATTGCCGAATATTAAAGGTCCGGGACAAATAACCAGACGTTTAATTGCTTCAGTAGCATACTCACAGGTTCTATATGCAGCTCCTGTTATAAGTGAGGCCGTCTCCAACAGCAAGAAACTTAGAGGCCTTCTGCAAAAAGTGCATAGAACATGTACATTACGTGTAACATCGGCGTACCGAACAATATCAACCCCAGCTGTGTCTGTTCTTGCTGGTGTACCAGCCATTGACTTGCTGCTTAATGAAAGAAAGGAAATATACGATGAACGAGTGTCTATGACACATGCCATTGAGAACCATAGCATGGAGAAGTTTCGTATAAAAATGGATGCAAGAGAGAGGCTACTTCAAAAGTGGCAAATATTTTGGGACGAAACGAATAAAGGAAGATGGACTCACGCTCTTATTCCCAACATTAAAACTTGGATGAACGGAAAGCATGGGGAAATGAATTACTACCTGACTCAGGTTTTCAGTGGCCACGGCAATTTTGGCAGCTACCTACAAAAGTTCTGGATAAGACAATCCGCAATATGCGAAATCTGCAACGAAGACAAGGACAACGTTGAGCACACCATCATGAAATGTATGTCCTGGGGAGATAGGCGAAACATACCCCAGAATACGACATTGACACAGTTGATAGATTTAATGCTATCAAAGAAGGAGAACTGGCGTAAATACTCGCTCATCGTGGAGGAGATCATGAGGGAGAAGGCAAATTGCCGGCGAATAGAAGTGCCGAACCCCTAATCTCATACAAATGTATGTTGGACGGGGGAATAGGGAGAATGTGATGACTGCTTTGACCAGTAAATGAACTCCACCCCGAAGTAATGCGAGAGCGGTCCCGGGGTGGTGGTTCCTGTGTAGGACCACTAGTTGATAGTGCGCTATCACTACGTCCATAAAGATAAAAAAAAAAAAAAAGATAGATAGATACATAGATAGATAGATATATTAAAAGAAATTTATTTATTTTTTTTTATTTTAAAAATGTTCTTGTAAATTTATAAAAAAAAACAGAATTTTAATCAAAATTAAAAATTTTTTTTTTGTGTTTTTTACATTTTCGGATCTTTTTGTGGTTGTTGTAGGGATGTTGTCACCGGATGTGAATTCGCTTTGTTTTTTGCTATTTAAATATTAGTTTTTTGCTTCTTATTAGAACATTTCTTTTGTTGTATGTAGTCAGGCCTGGGCAGTATTTGAAATACAGATACAAGATACAATACGTATTTTGTATCTGTATTTGAAATACATGGTTTGAAAGTATTTTGTATTTCAAACACACAACTTAAAAGTATTTTGTATTTCAAATACATGTGACTCAAAGACACATTTATACAAAATACATTTTTTTTACAATAAATTTAAAAATAGGTTGTGTTATACAAAAGCAAAACAACTATTCAGCTTTAAATTGTTTCGTCTAAGGCGAATTCATTTACACTAATCATGTGATATCAAGGCATATCTATAAGGTATATGCAACGGCGTACTGATACAACAAAGCAACTTTTCGGGGGATGTTTTATGTCAAGGCCAATTCGTATATTAGGGATGGAAAAGTTGTTTTTATATATTAAATATAATAAAATTTGATAAAAAAAGGATATAAATTTTTTAAACACATTATTATTGACGCAAAAGCAACAAACATACATAAATTTAGCACATTTATTATCAAAAAAGTACACTCAAGTTAATTGTTTAATACCGCAACCAAAATCACATTTCCTATCCCTGCATTAATAAATGAAATCAAGGCGAATTCAACCAATTTTGACAAAAAGTTTTCCAATCAGCTGGGCTGATAATTTCACCTGCATAAATTCGCCTTGTGTGATATCAAATGAAAAGATAAAGAGTTATATTTGCCGAGGCATCTGAGATGTGTTAGCCACATTAAGTCTTTTAGCCACAACAGATATGAATAATTTCATAAAAAATTCTCGTGCCAGTAGGATTCACTACTCGGCAATTGCTAAATGTACTTTACTATGGAATTAATCCAGAAGACCCAAATAAGCTGAAGTCATAAAAGATTGCCTCGGACATCAGTTAGTATATCCATGTCCCACAAGATGTAACTCTCTTTTCGATTCCATAGTACAGCCAAAGACTATAAAGATGTTGCACTCAGTATATTTGAAAAAATCAAAAATGTTGTGCTGGTACAGATGCGGGCGTGAGAGGAAGTATCAGAAGAAGAAAAGACTTCATTCTCACATGTTGAATTAAAAAGAGCAAATTACAACATACATACCAAGGCATATTTATTCATCAGGTACTCTTGATTCGCCAGCTGATTATTTTTTTCAACACTAATTTTTAATTTCAGGTGTCAAAATACATAAATAAAAAACAATTTTCTCTCTTTTCTAATTTATTTCAAATGTCAAACTTCATATATAAAAAATATAAACAAAAAATTCTCTCCGAACTGTAATTACCTGATGAATAAATATGCCTTGCATGCATACATACATACATATGTATGTAAATATGTAGATGAAACCAGTTCTGTGAATTGTTATTGGCAAATTTGTTTGTTTTTTTACTAGCTTATGTGTTTGTGTTGCAAACAATTGCATTCTATGTGTAAATAGCAAACGTAAAACCAAATGTTACCTATTGAGTAATTGTAGGGTAAGGATATGTGTTTTATTGTTGTAAAAGTAAAACTACATTGATTTGCACCGAATTTTAATTCCATTTTTAAAGTAGGTATTTCATTACTACTTACAATATTTGGCAAGAAATCCAATAAAATTAAAGACATAAAACTTTTTGTATGGTATTTATGTTTTAAAATTTTTAGTTTTTCAGCAATCGATTGTTTGTTTTTATAAGTCTTCCGAAAGGAATGCTTTCTAAGTAATAAAGATACAAGCAAATTAAGTGTTTCTACTCTATGTTTGTGACACGCATTTTCTCGTCAAACCAAAACGAATATTTTGTATCATTAGTACACACTACGCATTGCTCCATAACAACTTTTTTTAACATTTACATATGTTCTTGAAAAATAGTTTTTCGAATATTTGGATTTTACATATTTCGAAAAACAAGTCAGAGGGTGAACATAAACTTTCGAGATCTGTTTTATTTTCATAGTTTTTTGTATGGATAAACATTTCTGATGGATATGTTAAAATATGGGAAGGTTTAATTATATCCATTCGGCATTTAATGCAATATATCCGTTGCGCTATGTAACCTATGAAATATCGACCTGAGGTAAGTTCTATTGGCACATTCATAGAGTTAAAACTGTCGGCACTTTCATCAAAATATTATTCATTTTCCACAATGAGTCAAAGAGTATTTGTTGCCTGACTTATAGGGTCCATACGCAACACCATAATGATTGTGCCAGCTGGTTAACCGTGTATGAGGTTGTGGTGAGATTGTACTAGATGATGGTGCTTTATCAAAAATAGTTTGATATTTTTTGATTGTACCGGCATGATTTAGCCGTGTGTTGTAAAGTTCGCTTATAAAAGTTAAATCGTCAAGGCATAAACATCAAAAAAATACAACATTTCAAATATGAATGCCAATTCATAGCCATTTCTTCATCCAAACACGTTTTTTTTATTGCTCCTTATTCGTTTTCGTTTTAGGATAATAGCAATAATAAGTGCAGTACAAATTTTTTTCGTTATTCATTACAAACTTTTCCACACAATTTTTGGGTAAAAATTAAATTTGTTACCACTGGTGTATTGTGTGCTTAAAGCTTAATTGCACAATCACTTGATTGCACAATTATTATGGTTTTGTGTATGGGCCTTATTACGACCGTTTTATTTTTGATACCACTGCTAAATTTATATTTTTTTTCTTTTGGATAACTCATAATAACTTAAACAAAACACTGTATTACATATCACTTTGATACAAAAATGTTTGATGAAAAGTTAATATTAATACAAAAATTCTTCTCATTAGGGCATTTTGAATTCAACCAAATTTAATGCAGTTTAATTTTTACAATAACAAAATATGTGTGCGTTCGCTACGGCAGCTCAGGCGATCATTTCAGTTGCTTTTTTTTAAATTTGTTTTTTTCTAATTATTTTTATTTTTTGTTTTATATATTATTTATATTATTATTTTTTTAAAAAATTTTTTTTTTGTTTTTAAATTTTTTTTTTTTATTTTATTTGTTTTATATTTATTATTTTTATTAATTAGTTTTTTAAAATTTTTTTTATTAAATTTTTTTTTTAATTTTTTTTTTTTAACATACATACATACTTACGTAAATTTATAATTTTACAATGGGATGTTTTTATATATGTATGTACGTATTTCATATGAGATGAATGGTGATACAAACTACTGTTATTGCATGACTACACGTTGTAAAGGGTATATAAGATTTGGCACGGCCGAATATAGCACTCTTACATGTTGCTACTCACTTTGTTTTTAGTTAGAAATTATTTCACATTATGCTTTTTTAAACTAAAATTATGAATCTTATTTGTTTGCTAAATTGAGCACAAAAAATATTTTTTGTTTTGTATAAGGTAAATACTCAATGGAGCAAACTTGTTTGTACGTTAAATTCGATGTTCGCAGAATCGAAGGTTTGTTAAACAGGAAAACTACTGTATATTGGCATCATGTTTCCACCCAAGTTTTAAAATGCGTTGGCTGCCAGAAAACATCACTGGAAACGAGAGGCAACGAATTAAAAACTTGGCAATTGATACCTTAGAAAAAAATTACAAAAAAAGTGAAGCAATGCTTTGAGTAGACAGTTTTTAAACGTCGTAATTTTTTCAAACAAAATTCACCATTAAATAAAAATGATAAAGATTTCCGCCGTTTTAGAAAATCAAATCGTGGAAATGACAAAAAACAATAAATCAGCACGTGAAATTGCGAGAATATTAGGAATTTGCCACCGAACAGTGCTTCAAGTAAGAAAAAGAAACAAAATTAGCAAAAAAAAATCGAGAGAGATGCACGGGCCATGGAACATTTGTTTGTTACAAAGCAGGCAAAAACACCAAAAGAGGCAGCAGCTGCGATCAACAAGCCAGTTAGTAAGTGGACAGCCCGCAGGGCGCTTAAAAGAATCGGGCTTACTTCAGCTATAAAGCAAAAAAAAAAACCTGCACTGTCAGAAAAAAATATAAAAGCGCGACTTAAGTTCTGCAAAGACCATAAAAACTGGAGTGTAGAAGACTGGAAATGGGTAATATGGTCAGATGAAACCAAAATAAATCGTTTTTAGTCGGATAGCAAGGAGTACTACTGGCACCGTCCTTATGAAACCCTAAAAGAACACAAAGTTAAAGAAACCATGAAGCATGGAGGTGGAAACCTTATGGTTTGGGCCTGTTTTACCTGGTGGCACCTTGGTCCAGTGGTGAAAATTGAGGGAATAATGAAAAAAGAAGATTATCTTCATATCCTAACTGATAATTTACCCAGCTTTGTGGACCATAGTGCTTATCCAGAGGAAGAAGTAGTTTTTCAACAGGATGGCGATCCCAAACATACGGCAAACATCGTTAAGGATTGGGTGTCAAATCAAAAATTTCACACAATGCAATGGCCAGCGCAAAGCCCAGATCTCAAATCGATCGAAAACGTATGGGCTTTGCTGAAAAAACGACTTTCACGATACGACAATGCGCCAACAAATTTAAATGAGCTTTGGGCCCGTGTCCAAACGGAGTGGTTAAATATTCCAAAATATCTAATTGAAAACTTTGTCGAAAGTATGCCAAGACGTGTCAGAAGCGTGATTAAAGCAAAAGGGCTCTGGACAAAATATTGAAAATTAAAACAAGAAAGTTTTTTTTTCAAACGTGCAGAAGTGGATACATATAACTTTTTCATAAAAATGCATTTATCTTTAGTTTATTTTTAAATATTATTGAATTTTACCTTTTGTTTTGAAATATTATTTAGTTAAGTACCTAGTGTAAATAAAGATATGAAATTTTTTTTATATTGCGTATTTTGCACGTCTTTCAGTCTTTCGAAGCAAACATGTAACCATAGGTGCTCGCCACTGTATATATCTATAACTTACGGCCCTTTTCACAATCTGTGATTATATTAATTTAACAGGACCATTAACAAACCGCCGATATCTTTAACCGAAAGTATTTAACATACGGTTAGTGTTTTGCGTTTCACCATCTTTCGGTTAGTTAACACTAACATTATAGAAAAAGTATGGTAATACTGGTTTTTATTATTTACGAAAAATAGTGGAATGAAAGAAAAGAATCAAAAAATATTATACAAAAATTCTTAGCAATTTTTTGATGAAAGACAAATATATATTTAAAATAAATTTTTTACTTAAAACAGTTTAAATACAATTCCTTGGTAAGTATAAATTGTTATATGTTATTTTATTATAATATTCTTATTGTAACCGCCACCAAAAAAATGGTGGAGGTATATTCATTTTGTCATTCCGTTTGTAACGTAAATTTTTATCTTTATCTCAACTTCATATAATTTCTCTATTAATAAAGATTTTGGAAGAATAAAGGACTATATAGAAATATCTAAGTTGTATTTATTAGCAGAAACTTTATTGACACGCCTACTTTAACGTCCACTTTGAAAGACTAAATTTACAAAAACATTTTACTAGCATATCGAAGTTATAAAAAGAAAGTGATACATATTTTAGTATAAAGATATTATTGCATAGCGATTATTGTGAAAAACAAAATAATAAATTTTGTGCTATAAAAGAACATAAAATTGGTGGTGGGTATAAAAGATTTGGCACAGCCGAATATAGTGCTCTTACTTGTTTATTTTTATTTAAATAAAAGCCTTTAACCGGAAGATTTTGTTCGGTTAAATTTAACAGAGACTTTTTGATTAATCTCTGCCGGTTATATGCTAACCGTACTTTGTGAAATTCAATTTTGCCTAACTTACGGTTAAAATTCATGTTAAATTATAATCGCACTTTGTGAAAGGGGCCGTTAGTTTTATTAAATTTATGTGAAATAAAATATTTAGAAACAGAACTAAGAAGAGATACATATGTATGTATGCATATATGTAAATTTTTATTAGACCGAAATTCAAAAAATATTTGTATTTGACATACACAGCTGAAAAGCATTTTGTATTTGAAATACACAACTTGAAAGTATTTGTATTTGAAATACATCAAGGTATGTATTTTGCCCAGCCCTGTATGTAGTACGTATGTCTATATGTATACACAAACATTTGTATATCGTAACTTAAAATGCCCTAAAAACATTTTAATATATTTCCTTAATAATCACGATTTTTGTCCGGATTTGAAAAAAAAATTTTGAATAAAAACAAGTGAGAGCTGTGCCGAATCTTTTATACCCACTACCAATTTGATGGACTTTTATAGCACAAAATTTATTATTTTGTAATTACCTGTAATCGTTATGGAATAATCCCTTTATACTAAAATATGTATCACTTTCTTTGTATAACTTCGATATGCTAGTGAAATATTTTCGTAAATTTAGTCTTTCAATGAAAGTAGACGTTAAAGTAGTCGTGTCAATAGAGTTTCTGCTAATAAATACAATTTAGATATTTCAATAAAGTCCTTTATTCTTCCAAAATCTTTATTCATAGAGAAATTATGTGAGTTTGAGATAAATGTGGGCGTGTCACATTTATTTCCCGTTAGTACAAAGCCTTTGACCAAAAAGCAATGGTTGCAAAATTTCAGAATCATACCTCTAATTTTGTCAGTTATATAACGTTTTAAATTTTGAATATACCGAAAAATACACTGCGCGGTATAAATTGTCGTATGTTTTGATCTGTAACTACTTACCAAATTCATAGATTTTAGCGGTTTTCGGGAAAAATATTTTTATTACTTAGGAAATTTACATTCGAAATTTCGTGACTATGCGTTTGGACACAATTCCATTTTACTCGATGTTGGAAGGACACGGTTTTTTTTTGACCAACTCTTGCATTATGATCTATAACTCTCTTTCTAATATTCTGATCGTGATTTCAATAGCTAGATCGCCATAAAATGAAACCCCGATTTAGAATATATATATTTTTATGGGGTCTAAAATGGATATTTCGATGTGTTACAAACGGAATGACAAAATAAATATACTCCCACCATTTTTTTGGTGGCGGGTATAAAAGTTTTCAGAAAAAAATATGACAACACTGACACTACTTTTTAAGGCACAAAACCTTTTCATTTCACAGTTTTGCAGAAGGAGAATTAAACTTAAATACATATGAAATTTTTTATAAAAACAACATAAATCGATAAATCATTGACATTTAAATAGACATAAATAAATCAAGGCATAAAATAAATTTAACATGAAAAAAAAAAAATACAAAGTAAATTTTATTGCTTTATTGTGTTCATGTTTTCTTAAAATTAAATGAATTTAAGTCCAAGGCACATTTATTCATCAGGTAGTCTTGTTTCGTCAGCTGATTATTTTTTTTTTTGTCAATTACACTGCTCGACAAAAAATAATTTTTGGTCTTCCGTTAATTAAAACTATGTGGACTATATGGATTTTGATGCACTGAACTCAAATCCGTTGTCGGTTTCTTTCTATCAGATATGGATTTTTTTTATGGGCGTAGCAAATTTTTTTCCCTAAATTAGTCAGGTACGGAGACATATTTCATCCTAACTCGAGAACCAGTCATCCGATTTTCAAAAATAAAACACCAGAAAATGTGTAACAAAATAATATTTAAAATTGTTTTGTCGAATAGAATTTTTCTCTGTCTCTTATCGTTTAGGAATTATTCAGAAATTAATGGAGAAAAAAATTTGTTTCGTGCAAAATTCGCAATATTTTTCAATTTAAAAATGGAATTAAAAAAATATAAAGCAAATGTTCAACATTTTGTACTTTTTTCTGAGAGCTACTTATCTTAAAAATAAAAAAGCCATAAACCATAAATCGGTTAAAAAATGCATCCAGCCCTACATATGATATAGCATTTCGTGGTTCTTGGAATTAAAAATTATAACATAGTATATTTCAATTACCTGTGATTTCAAATTAAGAACATTGGGGTAGATTCTAGTATTTATTGTATGTATAGAAGCTGATGGACTATTAATTTGAATATCGTGCGGTTAAAATCATAGTACGCAAATCATTCGAAATGATATTTTTTGTAAATGATATTAATTCGAATAATTAAACTTTCCACATTGTGACGAATAATTCCTTTTATTTTCTGAATTTAAAAAATAAAATTTGCGAGACAAATGAAATTTAAAAAAAAAATTAAAATAAATTTCTCTTTACAATTTAAATTTAAAATTCTTTACAAGAATCATTCATTCAAAGAACATAATCGAAAAATTAAAAAAAAATCGATTCACAAATAGATTTTTATTTTCCTTGAATAAAAGTTAGCAGCGTAGCCATTGTAGTTTATTATTTTTGTTGGGTTAATGGGGACAATTTCACCATTTTCGGAATTAAGGAAAATATTTTAAAGACTTTAATTTTTAGTTTTTCCAAATTTTTGTTGCACATATTAAATACATACGTGTAAGGCAATTTCATTTAGTATTGAACACCAGGCAATATGAAATTTTAAAGAATTATTGTATGTATGTCTGATTAGCGATAAAAAACATAAGTATAAACGGATTTCAAACAAGCAATTCGGATTAAATATAATTATAACTGTGGTTTTCATGGGCATGGTGTGTCTTAAAATCAAATATTTCAGGAGAGCCATAAAACCGTTTTATATAAAACAATGGGTTAGGTATTGAACTTTTTAAACTTTTTTTGCCATTCATGCCAATAAAGATCTTAAAATGTTCTTATAAAAATTTCAGACAAATATCCTTTTAAAATTATATGATAGCGAAAACGAAAATAAACAAAGTGGTAAGAAAACTAAAAGTGTGTGCAGATAAACATAGGTAGGTAGTACACACTTCTAGTAAACTGAAAAATTATCAGAAAATGACTTTTAAATGTGTTTAGAAATAACAGCGTATGTGGTTGTGTGTTTTCTAAAAAATTAAATAATTTGCCATTAAGCACGTAAGTCAACATACTGCGTTAGTGCTGAACGCTTTTTTAATATATATAGAAGTTGCGTTGTTATCCAATTAAAAAAAATCGGAATGGGTCCATCTTATTTCAAACATTTTTGAACCAAGTAAAGGGCGTTTAAAACCAAACAATATGGCATTATTAACTCAAAATCATAAAAAAGAACGGTTGCCCATGAAAACCACAGATATTTTTTTTAGGATTTTATGATAACAATCCTATTTGGATTTATTATAAAAATTTTTATTTTTTTCTACGAAATCTAGTTAAATACTTGTGGCAACTTGTTTTTTAATTTATTGGGACATACATACCTAAATGCATACACAATTTTATTACGAATATTTGGTGCCGGAGGAAACAAACAATGTTTCATATGTATGTAGGTTTTGTTTTTGTATTTCTTGCATTCATAAACGGAACTCTTTTTTGTTGGAAAATATAATGTACTAGCAACTCTTTTTTGCAATGTGAACTTCGTTAACTTTATAATATTTTCTTACTTCACATTATTCTTGTAACTTCGTTTATGCCAAGACTACATAATTAAAATTAATTTCTAATTATTTAAAACTTTTAAGTAAATTAAAATTAATTTAATTACAAAATATAAAAAACAGGTTATGGGCCCAGAACAAAGTTCTGGCAATTGTTGAAAATAATTAGAAGTGTATCAAAGAAAAGAAAATAAACACAATAAAATTAAAGGCAAGTGTTTTAGTTGCGGCAAATTCGGGCACTATGCAAACAAATGCTCTAAAACAACGAAAAAGCAACAACAAAGACAACATCTTTTACATGCTATGAAAGTAGTAGAAAAGCAGAAAACGAAAAACATACAGTGGTGCATCGACAGCGGTGCAACTTCACACATGTGTTGTGAAAGTTTAATGTTCTCGAATTTTGTTGAACACGAAGAGGAAGTTTGTTTTGAAGCTGATAAGTATATTATGGCCAAAGGAAAAGGTGACGTTCAAGTTAATATTAATGGTGAACAGATAATATTCCAAAATATATTGTATTCTCCAGAGTTAAATATTAATTTTGTTTCTGTTTCCCGGGTTGTTGATAATGGTTTTTCTGTGGATCTTAATGCGACATCCGCGGTTATAAAAAAATGCTAAAGGCAAATTTTGTTTCTGTTTCCCGGGTTGTTGATAATGGTTTTTCTGTGGATTTTAATGGGACATCCGCGGTGATAAAAAATGCTAAAGGCAATGTGATACTCAGAGCTTTTAAGAAAAATAATTTGTTTATATTTGAGCACAGAGTGGAAAAATTATATGTGGCTTATACTGCGAGTCAACTGTGGCACAATAGACTTGGTCATTTAAATTATAAGTCAATGTGCGATATGTCTAGAAGAGAAATGGTTAAAGGCATGAATTTAAATGATGGCAGTAGAGCAGTCCAATGCAAAACATGTATGTGCAGCAAAATTTGTGTAAGCCCATTCCCACAAGAATCAACTACAAGAACAACTAATTTGGCTCAGCTGGGATTCGATGACACGTTTACTCTAACCAGTATAAACGTTTGTATGTATGTTGTTGTTGTATGTTGTTTTTGTGTTAAAAAAAACGAGGTGGCTGTGGCTTTTTGCTCATATTTTAGTTGTTTGTGTACCGATGTTTCTGATTTTCAATACAGATCTACTCCCGAATATTTCTGATATTTTAATACCTCACCCGGGTCCAGGCGATGTAGCGAGGCTTCAAAAAGTTGATTTTAACTGACAGATCTTAATCGACTCCCCTATTCATAAGCTTTCAGAAAATATATACTTTATGGGGTCGGAAATAAAATTGTAGAAATTTCACACGGAATGACAAAACTATATATACCCTTTTTTACGGTGTGAAGGGTATAAAAAATATAAACAAAAAAGTTCTCACGGAACTGCAATAAATAAATAAATGAATAAATATGCCTTGGTTGAAAGAAACACTTCATATGTTTTTTTACGTTATAAACATAGCAATGATTAGGCAACATTTTTACATACTTAAGTATTTCTTAAGATTTTTTTTATGGAGTTTGACAATAGTTCGCAAGAAATATTAAACATCATAAAAACTAATAAACTGCAATGGTACCTTATCGCATTTTTCTACTTTTCACAATATAAAGGGTGTCCCAACTAGAACGCAATTTTCAAATTTTAAATAAAACACAGATATTTAACAAAAAAAAATCGTGAAACTTTATTATATCGTAAAGTAGACAGAATGAGGTTATGTATGGAACAATATATCGTGCAGATGGCCTTCGCGGCTTTGCTGGCACACACGCGATCTTTTAATGAAATTTTCAATGACCTTTTTGCATAAATGCTGCGGTATTTCATTAATGCAGCGTCCAATTTCCTCTTTTAAGGCCTGAGTCGTCGTCGGCTTATTCGCGTAAACCATCGACTTCAAAAAACCTCAAAGAAAAAATCTAAAGGTGTTAAATCACACGATCTAGGCGGCCAATTCTGGTCTCCAAAACGCGAAATAACACGACCGGGAAATGACTGATGCAGCAATTGAATTGTTTCTCTGGCTGTATGACATGTGGCGTCATCTTGTTGAAACCACATGCCCTCCACCATTGACTGTTTGCGCTTGGCCTGTCTCATTTTCATAAAAAAAGGTCCAATGATTCCTCCAGCACAAAAACCACACCACACAGTGACACGTGGAGGATGCATTTGCTTCTCGTGAATCACTCGAGGATTTTCCTCACCCCAAATGCGACAATTCTGCCTATTGACGAAGGCATCAAGATGGAAATGGGCCTCGTCACTGAAGATCGGCAAAATCAGCATGTTCATGTTGTCTCTCCAATACCCAATTAACGAACTCCCTTCGCTGTCCATGGTCAGTTGGCTTCAGTTTCTGAGTCAATTGAAGTTTGTATGCATGAAGATGCAAATCTTTCGTCAAAATTCGCTGCATAGTGGATTTGGAGACACCAATTTGCTGAGCTCGGTGTCGAATTGAGGTGGATGGAGTTTGAGCGACATCATCACGAACAGCTGCGACATTTTCGGTCGATCGACCTGGTCGAAGACGCGTTGTTGTCTTTACATTACTAACAGACCCAGTTTCTGTAAATTTATCCATTAATCTCTTTACAGTTGACTCTTTTGGAGCATTATTGTGACCCCAAATTGATCGCAATTTGCGAACTGTAGCCGCAAAACTTTCACCATTTTGGTAAAACAATTTCACAATGAGAATGCGTTGTTCATTCGTGTAGCGCTCCATTTTCACTAACCTCGTACCTTCTACTAGCAAACAATAACAATTGTTCAAATGTCAAACAATCACACTTCGAATGGCGCCAAATTTAAAAATTGCATTCTAGTTGGGACACCCTTTATAAAAGGGTATATATAGGTTTGTCATTCTGTTTGTGGTTTCTGCAGTATTCATTTGCAACATACATATAATATATAGGTTTTTACTTCAAATCAACGGGTTTGCAATTCAACTTAAACTTTTTCCAAATAAAACAAAAATTCTTCAAATAAAATTTTATTAAAAACTTATTAAACTGTTTTTAACACGAATTAAATTTTTTCAGTTTACATTCTTTCTTTTTTAATTTTTAAATCAAAGTTTTTCTTATAAAATTCAATTTATTTCTCTTTAAAATAAGATTTTCTTGAATTCCATATAAGGAACTCTTATTTTTTTTCCTTTTTATTTTTGTGTTTTTTGTTATACTGGAAAATATTTTCCAGTATTCTACCGTGAATGTAGAAAAATAGTAAGATATAGCTCTGCACTCGTATTTCACAAATAAATTCAAAATCACAATAATGAAATAGTCCATTATTGAAACTTTCCATTAAGGAGATCAAATGTCGTACTTTTCTAAAATATTCCTTATACAGGGTGGGCCAAAAGAAACCAAGGGGTGTAAAAGTTTAATAACTTTTTCGTTTAATTTTTTTTTATTTTTTCTTTCAGATTATGTAACATACAAAAGGGACATTTTTTTACACTAAGTATGAAATGACCACCGTTTTCAGCATTTTCCATAACATCTTTCAAAACTTGTGGCTGTAGCGTTCGAATTTCTGCAACAATGCTTGCCTTTAGTTCAAGGATTGTCTCTGGCTTGTTCACATTCACTCGCTCCTTCAAATAACCCCAAAGAAAATAATCGGGTGCCGTCAAATCTGGCGATTGCTCTGGCCAAATAATTTACAAACTTCAGCTACCTTGGGGGTTCCATTCTATGGCGTTTTTAGTGATGTTGTCATTTGATTTAGGCAAAGTATGACCTATCCATCTCCATTTTCCTCTTAATGTTTCCGTATTTATGGGTTTTCGACCAGTTTCGTTCCATAATCTTACATTGGATATAGTAACTGGCAATAATATTTTTAAGATTCTTCGCAGGCACCTATTTATAAATACCTGCAACGAGTTAAGGTCTTTGGAGTCTGCATTCTATGATTCGCAGCCATAAAGAAGAGTGAATTTTATGCAGGAGTTGAATATGTTTACCTTGGTTCTCTTTGAGATATACGCCGATCGCCATATTGGGTTAAGCTGACCGAATGCTTGTTTGCCATATTTAATTCGGTTTCGAACGTCATCACTACAGCCTCCTTTTGTAGTCAGTAAGCTGCCGAGATAGCAAAATGTTGTAATATCTTCGAGTTCTTGATCTTTAATTGTAAATGATCTATTGTCGGAAGCATTTATTCTCATTACCTTGGTTTTGGTATTTTCAAACCAGATCTATCTGCTTCGGCCTGAACTGCGTATTTCCTGTGATTTCTTGTACTGATTGTAAAAATTAAGAGTTATGTTTTCTTCACTAGCAAATATTGTTGAACTGGTCACCTTGTTTAAATGTGCAAAAAATATTTTGTAAACATTAATCTACATATATGTATATATAAAAGTGAAAAATATTTTGTAAACATTAATGTATATATATAAAAGTGAAACTCTGGTGTGTGTGTGTGTGTTTTTTTTCTGCTTTCGAGCCGGTGGTGTGGAATCTTCATAGATACTAGTGGCCCGTGCCACAAGCATGTACGATTCCCCGTAGCGCCTAAACCACACCCCCTCGATCATCAACGGACATTCCAACGGGACTGCCGCTAGGTATTACTTCCCGGGGGCCGTTGGCATTCACGCCTCCTCCTCGTCGGACCGTCTAGCCCTTTCCAGTCTTCTTAGGTCCTTAATTATCCGGGAACACACTCCACTAAAGAACTCCCAGTTTTCTACATTCTGACACATATGCCGAAGAAACTCCGATAGATTCGTCATACCCGAAGTCCACCCCATGTATCTAAAGCATCGGAATACGACACGTTCCGCATTTTCCGCCTCTTCTGAGCAGGTTTAGGAATTTTCATGGCCAACCCTGTGCAGATATTACCTAAAAGCGCCATGGTCCGTCATATACTGTGTCAAGTAGAAGTTTACATCCCCAGCTTACCCATTTATCCATACCGCAATATTAGGGATGAGTTTACATGTCCATCTTTCTTTAGTCGATGTATCCCACCTTCTCTGCCATTCTCTGATTGAAAACAATCTTTCCTCTCTCTTAACTGCAGCTAAATTTATTACTGCCTGGCCTGTCGTTCGCCTATTGTAGATTCTCTGGATCTCCGCTGCCAGTATGTCTATTGGAATCATTGCCGCTATGACACAAGTCGCGTCGTTCGATACCGTCCAAAAGGCACTTATTGTCCTAAGCGCGCATAGTCTATGAACCGAGGACATTTTTCTTCTATACTCCTTTATCTTCAGAGCCTGTGCCCAAACAGGGGCTGCGTAAAGCAATTGGTAACCGTAGCCAGAAGCCTCCTTCTTGGACCCCTTAGTCCTCCAATATTAGGTAGTATTCTAGCAATACTCCTTTGAATCATTGCGGCCTTTGCGCACGCGTATTCAATATGAGGCCCGAATTTAAGTCTGTTATCCATCATGACCCCAAGATATTTGATTGCCGGTTTAGAACATATCTCCTGGTTTCTCACCTTCACCTTCATAAATTCCACGTTTTTCCTACTTGTAATTAGTAGTGCTTCAGTCTTCTGTTCTGCCAGGTTGAGATTCGCCGAATCTAGCCATCTCTGGATCCTCACAATTGCATCGTTTATAGCCGATTCCAATTCCACAATATGTTTCGCTACACTGACAATTACTATGTCATCTGCGAACCCGATTATCCTTGTCGAGCTCGGTAGTTGTGTTCTAAGGACTCCGTCATACATGATATTCCATAGCAGTGGACCAAGAACCGATCCCTGAGGAACACCTGAACTAACCTCATACATCCGTGGCCCATGGTCTGTTGCGTAGATCGCTTAGGCAACTTTACATAATTCTCCTGAACAAGCACAGTCGTCGATGTATTGCGGCTTTAATGGCTTTGTTGGGAACTCCGTCCGGGCCAGGTGCCCTGTTATCCCCAATTTCCCTACCTATCTTGGGAATCTCTTCCTCCGTGTCAGGGGGCATATTGCAGTCCGTGAATCTGCTGCCGACGTATACCCAATTGTTCTGCCGCTGTGGAAACAGGTGCGATACAATGCTCTGTAGGAATGTTGGGCATGTTGTCTGAGGAGCCGCTTGGCATTTAAGGTTCTTCATTACCACCTTATATGCTGTACCCCAAGGGTTTGCATCTGCCTCCTCGCAGATGCAAACCCGGCGCTTAAAGCTTTCCCCTTTGCTCTTCTTGATTGCGATTTTGAGTTGCATTCTAAGTTCTCTGAATTCCTCAATCCTCTGAGTGTGGTAGCTTTTCCCTCTTGATCGCACATTACCTCCTGGTGATCACTGTAGGTGAAATCTTCGTTGACCTACCACTTCGTCCTTGGAGTTAGAGAGCTGCTGACAAACGTTATGTCGATGATAGAGCTCCGACCGGCTTTCCTAAAGGGGTGGCTCCTTCCATTGTTCGCCATGTCTACATCCAGAGTTGCAAATGCCTCCAAGAGGCTGCGTCCTCTTCTGTTTGTCGATTGGCTACCCCATTCCGTCGCCCAGGCATTGAAGTCACCAGCTATTATAAGTGGGGACTTCTAAACTGCATCATTCACAAGTTCCTGCAACATAGAGTCATATTCTTCATGGGACCAGCTCGGTGGAGCATAACAGCTGTAGAAGAATATGCTCTTTAGCCTTTTCTTTTATCTCCAATGTTCTGAATAGCATGTTTGCCACTTGCCCATATTGCAGCCTTCGAACTTTGATGGCTTGTCCAAACATTGCTAATTCTTACTCCATATGGCTCGCTTATTATCGCAACATCTATTTGCTTATCCTTTACTGATTGTGAGAGTAGGTCGTTTGCCAATTCGCAATGGTTGAGGTTTATCTGCATGATCCTTAGGTTAGGTTGAAAAGGAGGGGAATAAAAGCCCAAACCCATGACAGTAATGCACTTATGCCCAGTTGGCATGTTGTGCGCTCCTGCATGATCCTTAGCTTCATATTTATTTCCTAGTTTCGAGAGCTCTTCTGAATACCGGACATCTACTGTTTCCAGCAATGTGGGCTGAGTCGCCTGTATTATTGTTCTTGCAGAACATGCATACGGGATTTTTTTCACATGTCTTAGCCATGTGCCCTTCCTTAGCGCATCTCCTACACATCTTCGATCTATCCATAGCACTTTCACACTTGACCGCCACATGTCCGAATTCGAGGCATCTAAAACATTTTAGGAGGCTCTTCTCCTCCCTTATACGCCATATTGCCCAATTTGTAGCGACTTTCCCCATTTTTAGAAGCATTTCGGCTCTGTCTACTAGCAAACTAATTTTAGCGATCTGTGTTCCACCGTATGCACTTCTAAGTTTAAGCATCTCTACCGGGTCAGCGTCTCTTAGATTTAGTTTCGCGCTGATTATCCTAACTACCTCCTCCATCGTCGTTACTTCATCGATATCTTTGATTTCTATAACTTTTCTCGGTTTTAGACTCCTTACCGACGCCTGGCCATTTAAACTCTGGCCGATCGCCTCCTTATACTCGTCTGACCGCTCGCCCGTATTTCGCAGTTCTAGTAATAGGTTACCATTATTGGTTCTCCTAATCCTGGATACTGCCTGATCTAGTTCGTTGAGACTCGAATCGGCTTTCACTTTACGCAGGATGTCTGCGTAGGAACTATTCCCTACTGCCTCTATTACAATCGCGTCGGGTTTCGTCCTTACCCAATTGCGATTCCCGTTTAACTTTTTTGTCTTCGCCTTAGACGTTACCACTTTCCAACCATCATCGAGTCTATAGAATGCTGTGGTTTCCATATTTGGGTTGTTTACTGCCGTCTCATTCGATCCAGTCTTCTCGTGCTGAGGTGATCTGCGTATCTTCGAATTTCGGGCAAAGGAGTTGACAGTTACCAAATGGTCACCCTTGCCGCCATCCAGTCCCCTTCCATTAGAATTGTTGTTTATGCTTGTAGCATTATCTGCCAATCCAGCCAAGCCCACCGGAATAGCATCGCAGTCGCTTGATATCGACGCCCGGGAGCCTGCTTTCCCACCCCTCGCGGCTGCCGACACTGGGGTATTAGTCCCATGTGTAGTAACTTCATTCACTTTCATTAACCTTACCATCGTTGTTTTATCATTCGGGGATCCTACCCCTAGCGTTTTTCGCCTTCCGCCAGGACAAAAGAAACAGCCGACCAATGTGGGTCAGAAGCTCCTGGATTTGAATAACTTACCATTCAGTCATAGCGCTAGATTTTGGTCACCCCCCGGTATTTTTTTTCCCTGGTACCCTTCACGCCCTGAGAAGGGCATGATGAGCGCTCCCAATTCGCCGAATGGGAGGGTCTCGATGGAGGATATAGCCAACACCACACGTGTGTGTGTTAGCTATAGCAAAGACTATAGACTATAAAGATGTTGCACTGCCATACAAAGTTGTGCCGGTGTTAATTTCTATGTGGGATTTTTCATAAATCCGAATTTTTGTTATACACATTGAGAGAATTCCAATATATGAGAGTAAGAAACCAAAAAGAGAACAAGTTCTCAACAAAAACAAATTATATGTGATGGACTGTTTATGTATGTGTGTAAATATTACCAAGCGTGCTGCCCAGCAAACACGCAGGTTTGATTTCAAATTAATAATAATTAAGCATATTATGCAATTAAGATCTCTCCTGGACGATTAACATTTGAAAATCATTTGGATGTAACTGCTTTATCAGTAAAAAAGTCATATTTTATTTTAACTTTAGTCTTAGTTAGCAAAAAAAATGTTTGATATATAGTAAAATATAACCACCGGAACTTAAAGACTTAACGTCATGTTTGCTGGGATATGCAATTCAATATATTTTTATGAACAAATGTTGTAAAAGCAACT
This sequence comes from Phyto melanocephala, assembly GCA_941918925.1. Taxonomy (NCBI): domain Eukaryota; kingdom Metazoa; phylum Arthropoda; class Insecta; order Diptera; family Rhinophoridae; genus Phyto; species Phyto melanocephala. The sequence continues at coordinate 57,628,501 of OW799235.1, forward strand.
GAAATGATCGCCTGTGCTGCCGTAGCGAACGCATACATATTTTTTTATTGTAAAAATTAAACTGCATTAAATTTGGTTGAATTCAAAATGCCCTAATGAGAAGAATTTTTGTATTAATATTAACTATATGTATATATTAATTACAATAAAATTTAATATATTAAATTATCTATATATATAAAAGTGAAACTCTGTGTGTGTGTGTGTGTTAGCTATAGACTCCGAAACTGTAAAACCGATCGGACTCAAACTTTGGCAAGTTGTTGTACACATTCCAGGGTATGTTTATGGGTGAAAAAAAGTGGGCGGAGTCACGCCCATACAAAATTAGTTATCATTTTTAGCTACTTGCACTTTACCGATTTTTCTGAAACTCTGCACACATATTGAGCTGTCATGACTAAATAATTTCGTAATAAGAAAAGTGGGCGGGCCCACGCCCCTAAAAAAGTTTTAATTTAGAGGTACTTGCACTGGACCCATTTTTCTGAAACTTTGCTCACACATTGAGCTCTCATGACTTTATAATCTCGTGATTAAAAAAGTGGGCAGGGCCACGCCCATAAAAAAAAGTTATATTTTTGAGGTTCTTGCACTTGACCGATTTTTCTGAAACTTTGCACACATATCCAGCTGTCATGACTGAATAAATTCGTGATTAGAAAAGTGGGCAGTGCCACGCCCATAAAAAAAAGTTATAATTTTCAGCTACTTGAACTTCACCCATTTTCTGAAACTTTGCACACATATTGACCTGTCATGACTATACAGCTTCGTTATTAGGAAAGTGGGCAGTGCCACGACCTTTAAAAAAAGTTATAATTTTAAGCTTCTTGCACTTGATATTCAATTAAAATTATGAATGCATTTTTATTGATTTAGGGGCGTAGCAACGCGCGCCGGGCTTTTCTACTGTACATATAAATATAAAATATTATTGACTTCTTCAGTTGTTGCATAGGTATATAGCTACATATGTCCATCAAAACATTTTATGTTATAAATTGCTATTTTTGGGATTTTTGTAGATTAAGCGTATAAATTGGGAATAAGCTAAAAAAAAGTAATTTTCAATATGTTTGAGTTACCGTTATTTTACTTAAGCACTTGTTTTTTACATTTTTCTTACTTGTGAAACTTTTCATCAAACATTTTTGTATCAAAGTGATATGTAATACAGTGTTTTGTTTAAGTTATTATGAGTTATCCAAAAGAAAAAAAAATATAAATTTTGCAGTGGTATCAAAAATAAAACGGTCGTAATAGGGCCCATACACAACACCATAATAATTGTGCAATCAAGTGATTGTGCAATTAAGTTTTAAGCACACAATATACCAGCATGGTGGTACAAAATTCAATTTTTACCCAAAAATTGTGTGGAAAAGTTTGTAATAAATAACGAAAAAATTTGTGCTGCACTTATTATTGCTATTATCCTAAAACACAAACGAATAAGAAGCAAAAAAAAAACCTGTTTGATTGAAGAAATAGTTATGAATTTGCATTCATATTGAAAATGTATTTTTTTATGTTTATGCCTTGACGATTTAACTTTTATAAGCTAACTTTACAACACATGGCTAAATCATGTCGGTACAATCAAAAAATATCGAATTATTTTTGATAAAGCAGCATCAGCTAGTACAATCTCACCACAACCTCATACACGGTTAACCAGCTGGCACAATCATTATGGTGTTGCGTATGGACCCTATAAGTCAGGCAACAAATACTCTTTGACTCATTGTGGAAAATGAATAATATTTTGACGAAAGTGCCGACAGTTTTAACTCTATGAATGTGCCAATAGAACTTACCTCAGGTCGATATTTCATAGGTTACATAGCGCAACGGATATATTGCATTAAATGCCGAATGGATATAATTAAACCTTCCCATATTTTAACATATCCATCAGAAATGTTTATCCATACAAAAAACTATGAAAATAAAACAGATCTCGAAAGTTTATGTTCACCCTCTGACTTGTTTTTCGAAATATGTAAAATCCAAATATTCGAAAAACTATTTTTCAAGAACATATGTAAATGTTAAAAAAAGTTGTTATGGAGCAATGCGTAGTGTGTACTAATGGTACAAAATATTCGTTTTGGTTTGACGAGAAAAATGCGTGTCACAAAAATAGAGTAGAAACACTTAATTTGCTTGTATCTTTATTACTTAGAAAGCATTCCTTTCGGAAGACTTATAAAAACAAACAATCGATTGCTAAAAAACTAAAAATTTTAAAACATTAATACCATACAAAAAGTTTTATGTCTTTCATTTTATTGGATTTCTTGCCAAATATTGTAAGTAGTAATGAAATACCTACTTTAAAAATGGAATTAAAATGCGGTGCAAATCTATGTAGTTTTACTTTTACAACAATAAAACACATATCCTTACCCTACAATTACTCAATAGGTAACATCTGGTTTTACGTTTGCTATTTACGCATAGATTGCATGAAGACATCATTTCTGTTCTTTAATATTATTTTTACTGGCAATTGTTTTCAACGGGAAAACACACAAACACTTAAGCTAGTATAAAAACAATCAAATTTGCCAATAACAATTCACAGAACTTGTTTCATATACATATGTATGTATGTATGTATGTATGTATGTATGTATGTATGTCTGTATGTCTGTATGTATGTATGTATGTATGAATGTATGTATGTATGTATGAATGTATGTATGTATGAATGTATGTAAGTAGGTATGTATGTTGTATTTTGCTCTTTTTAATTCTCTCAACATGTGAGAATGAAGTCTTTTCTTTTTCTGATACTTCCTCTCCCGCCCGCATCAGTAAGAGCACATTTTTAATTTTTTCAAATATACTGAGTGCAACATCTTTATAGTCTATAGTCTTTGGCTATAGACTCCGAAACTGTAAAAACGATCGGACTCAAACTTTAGCAAGTTGTTGTACACATTCCAGGGAGTGTTTATGGGTGACAAAAAGTGGGCGGGGCCACGCCATTAAAAAATTAGTTAGCATTTTTAGCTACTTGCACTGGACCGATTTTTATAAAACTTTGCACACATATTAAGCTCTCATGACTTTATAATTTCGTGATTTAAAACGTGGGCGGGACCACCACGCCCATAAAAAAGTTATAATTTTGAGGTACTTTCACTGGACCGACTTTTATGAAATTTTGCACACACATATTGAGCTGTCATGACTATATAATTTCGTGATTAAAAAAGTTGGCAGGGCCACGCCCATAAAAAAGTTATAATTTTGAAGTACTTGCTCTGGACCGATTTTTGTGAAACTTTGCACACATATTGAGTTGTCATGACTTTATAGTTTCGTGATTAGTAAAGTGGGCAGTGCCACACCCATTAAAAAAAGTTATAATATTTAACTTTTTGCACTTGATATTCAATTAAAATTCAGAATGCATTTTCATTCATTAAGGGCCGTAGCAACGCGCGCCGGACTTTTCTAGTCTATATATTTATATAAAAGTGAAACTCTGTATGTGTGTTATAAGGTGTGTTCCACAAGATCTCGGACAAGTTCGGACTAATGAGAGTAAAATGAAAATTACTCTCTAAATTTGCCAAAACTACCCAAAATTGCTGGAACGCAAAAAACCATTTTTGCACTTCTTGTAATACTAATGGTGCTTACTTTTTAAATTAAAATCTATTTAAGTGATTTTAGACGCTTAAAAGCAATAACATTATAAAAACAAAACATTTGCATCATTGCCAACAGATGTTAAAAATAATTTAAAAAGAACTGAAAGAGAAGCTGAGCCAGTGTAAATTTTTTAAAAGTATTTATTTTAAAGAACAAGGAAGATATGAATTCACTAATGTATTTACCACTTTAACTTTTTCATTAAAACCTTCCATTTTGCTTTTTAATATATTTTTTAACAAAAACTAAACTTTTTCTTTTGCAAATTTTTTTATTAATTTTCAGTTTCATATGTAAACAAAAAACAGCTGATTGTTAAATTCTTGTCCGAACTTACCCAAAGAAAAAGTTCGGGCAAATTTGTACAGGAAATGAAAAAAATTACTCTCTCAATTACTCTTATAATTGAACAAAAATTGTTATGTGGAACGCTTTTGGGTAACTTTGGGCAAGTTCGGACTGTTTCGTTATGCATGTGGAACACACCTATAGACTCCGAAACTGTAAAACCAATCGGACTCAAATTTTGGCAAGTTGTTGTGCACATTCCAGGGAATATTTATGGGTGGTAAAAAGTGGCCGGGGCTACGCCCATAAAAAATTAGTTGTCATTTTTAGCTACTTGAACTTGACCGATTTTTCTCAAACTGCATATGTATTGAGCTGTCATGACTATACAGATTCGTGATTGGAAAAGTGGGCAGTGCCACGCCCATTAAAAAAAGTTATAATATTTAGCTTTTTACACTTGATATTCAATTTCAATTCAGAATGCATTTTTACTCATTAAGGGGCGTAGCAACGCGAAACTCTGTGTGTGTGTTAGCTATAGACTCCGAAACTGTAAAGCCGATCGGACTCAGACTTTGGCAAGTTGTTGTACACATTCCAGGGAGTGTTTATGGGTGGTAAAAAGTGGGCGGGGTTACGCACATAAAAAATATGTTATCATGTTTAGCTACTTGAACTTAACCGATTTTTCTGGACACATATTGAGCTGTCATGACTACATAATTTCGTGATTAGAAAAGTGGGCAGGGACATGCCCATAAAAAATTTATAATTTTGAGGTACTTGCACTGTACCGATTTTTTTGAAACTATCCACACATATTGAGCTGTCATGACTTTACAATTTCTTGATTAGAAAAGTGGGCAGTGCCACGCCCATAAAAAAAGTTATCATTTTCAGCTACTTGAACTTCATCGATTTTTCTGAAACTTTGCACACACATATTGAACTTTCATAATTATACAATTTCGTGATTAGAAAAGTGGGAAGTGCCACGCCCATAAAAATGGTTATATTTTTGAGGTACTTGCACTGGACCGATTTTTCTGAAACTTTGCACACATATCGAGCTGTCTTGAATATATAATTTCGTGATTAGAAAAGTGGGCAGTGTCACCTCCATTAAAAACAAGTTATTATTTTGAGCTATTTCCACGCATTCCAATGTTTCCAACCGATTTGCCTTTCGACTTCAAACGACTACAGTTTCCAGTTCCCCAGTTATTACCATCAACAAAGCACAAGGAAAATCTCTGCGTGTTGCAGGATTGAATTTGGAAAATCCATGCTTTTCACATGGCCAGCTGTACGTCGCATGCTCCAGAGTGGGAACACCAAAAAATTTGTTAATTTTTACAGCAAATGGAAAAACCAAAAATCCCACTTGCATTACAATAAAAATCAATATAATATTATTTTTATTATGTATGTATGTATGTATATTCAATTAAAATTCAGAATGAATTTTTATTCATTAAGTGACGTAGCAACTCGCGCCGGGCTTGGTTAGTGCATTAATAAATATCAAACATACGTTTTAAAAAACGTTTTGTAAATTACCATCAGTTTGCGTCAGATGTGGAGATATCCACAAAAGCTTAAGGCTATATATAATACACGGCATGTTTTTTACATCTGGCTTCAAAATTTGTGAGACATATGTAAATCTACATGTCTGTCAAAATTGTACTTTTACATTGACTGCTTTGCAGCATCAGAATTTTTTGCCAACGGCTGATGTCACATGTTTTGACAAAAGAAAATAGAGCGCACTCTAATTAAAATTTTGTCAGATGTCTCAACACATGTTATTTTACATAAGTAATGTTTTAAAGGTAACACACGACATGTTTGTATTAGCAGTGGAGAATTTGACAAGTCAGATGTAAAAAACATGCCGTGTATTAGCTCCTTTAGTTTGTCCCCATGCCAAAAATTATGCCAAAGCTCTTAAATGCAGCAATTGCGGCTGAAACCACACAGCAAATTATCGCGATTGTGAAGTTTATTTGCGACTTAAGCAAAAACTGTTAAAAAAGCAGTCCACATTCAGTATCGCAATACTGTATTTCCAATTCTTCCATCTACATCGCACATAGGAGTATTTGACCTGAAAAGCTGGCCAAAAAGGCAAAACTGAATTTTAAGAAATCTTAAGAACTAAGTACGCAGCTCGACAGACAACAATATTTTACATTATATTGTAAATTTTTAAGACTTTTAGTTGCGAGACCCTGCTAAAGTCAGGAAAGTGAAGAAAATTATATGAGATTTAAATGTTTTTTTCGGTTTCTGGATGTTTTTATGATATTTTTTACGGCTTAACGAATAAAGGTTTAACAATGATTTTTTTTCGCTGAAAGGTTTGATCAAAAGTTATTTAAAAAAGAAAAAAAATTTTAATATGTTGAATATTCATGTTGAAAAAATTCGTTCAAAAGCTAAAAAAAAAAATTATACACTTTTTTTTGCAAAAAAAAAGAAAAAGAAGAGGTTTCTGAAAGTGAGGTTAGCATCTCTACGAAGGTAAGGTTCAGTATTTACTAAGCTCTGCAGCCGTTTTACTTCAGCACCCAACAGTGCCGATTTAACTTAGAATTTAAAAAAAGCTGTTTAGTTTTTAGCTGTTCGATAAATTCTAATTTTATTTTCCAAAATTTACAACATATATACTAATTTATTGTATGGTCAGCATTAATATGGCACAGCAACAAATCAATATTGAATTGGCTGTTCCCACGGGAATTTGCAATGTTGACAATTCTTTTTTTTTAGCTACCAAATATTTGTTGCACGTGAAAACAATTAATACGCAAACATTCAATACAAAAATCATATTACATTATTCCTATCACAACAAAAAGTTTTTTTTAATGTTCATTTATGCTGACCAAACAAACAAAACAAAATTATAATTTTAATTCATTAAGAATACTTATTGTAAACAAAAATGAATTGAATTTCAAGTTCAATGCCATTTTAACTTAGAGTAAATATACATAAGTCTTATGTTACTACAGTGCCTTAACTAACACAGTACAACATTTTTCAGTTAATTGATTGCCAACTCAATTCTGTGAACTGTATGTGAAATTAGACCCAAAAAGAAGAATTTCTGCATCATTCGTTTTGTCTTCTTACCTGCGATTTGAAGTTAGTATCGATTTTAAGTTAGTACTATCGTATAGGGGAATTTATCACGTTTTAGGCCCTGTTGTTTGACATAGCTCGACAACCACTAGCCCAATTTAGTTGAAATAAATTTTAAAAAATTAAGAATTACAATTCCCTTAATCTGTTCATATATTGTTTTCCTATACAAGTAACACTTTCGAAGTTAAAAATGAATGTATGAAGGGAAAAAATTATTTTTTGCCTAAAAATTTAAATTTTTTTTTTTTTAAAATACATAAAAAAATCCAAAATGGAAAAATGTTTCAAGTCTAGTTATTTTTTCGCAAAGTCACATAACCTATGAGCAAAATGAGACAAAGATCATAAAAATCGATGCACGCGTTTCGCTTTTATTCGCAATTGAGTAAATGTATGAATTTCAAAAATCAGTTATAGCCACCACCCTTAAAATAAAAATATAAATTAAAAAATTATCATGAAAAAAAAAACTTTATTTATAAAAACTTAATGAAAATAAAATAATATGCAATTAATACGCAATTATAATATGCATAAAAACAAAATTTAGAACATTTTTTCAATTATCCATCCTTGTAGAAGTTGACGCTTGTGGTTCTGATGATCTTGTTTTCTTCGTAGGTTGTTCATATTCTTGGTCTGAGTCTGTATCGTCATCCGAGATACACATACTATTCAAGGGCGTGTTTCTTTCACTGTGTCCACCAATTTCAATGTCTTCATCTTCGGTGCTTTCTTCAAACTGCATAATTGTGGAACTCCACCAACAAACCTCCGCAAGCAATGCATCCAATTTTTTGCTTTTGAACCGCTTTTCAAATGGCATGGTCACCTGGTGGAACCTATCTCCTTGTTCGTCTGATTCCTGAGGTGATTGTGTTGTCGGTATGATGTTGCGCTGACATTTTGCTGTGTGAGTTTTCTTCTCTTCAAAAATGATGTCAGCCATTCGGAGTCGTGTTGTGATAGACCCAGCTTGGCCACAATGTAATCCATTTCGATTTGTGGTAGCGGTTGTGGTGCACTATTTTCAATATCGGGTATCCAATCAGCATCATCCAAATTGGTCGGATTGGTGAAAACGGTTTCGGCTAGCAGGGACACAGTATCCGCACTCGGAGGTTTAGGTGCATCGGTATCAGCAGGGCGTTGCACTGGAAGTGTGGCAGTAAATGCAGCAGTGTATACTTTTGTTTTCAATTGTTGTCTGTTTAATCCAGGACGAAAATTTATACATGCATAGCACCTGGATTCATCATGTCCAGTTGTGTCTTCCACCCAAATTACTGGCTTCATAAAAGATAACTTTCTACATTTTCCGTGAATCCATTTTAGAAGGGTAGTATAACAACTGTTGCACACTGTGTTCGGCGTAAAATTTGCACCACTTAAATCTGCTTCATCGAAATAATTACAATACGCGGTTTTGAATTGCTCAGTAAACAAATTTTTTCGATCTTTTTTCTGTATTTTTCGGACGATATGACCACAAACGTAACAATATTCATCCAAATATGGGCACTTTTTGTTTTCCATATTGATATATTTTATGTTTTGTTGTTATTCACTTTTAAAAAACTGGAGAAAAATCACTTTTACTGTTCGCGTTCGTCGGCACTGGCTGAATGCCAAAAATCGATCAATGCACACCTATAAATACTACGTATTTTTGAATATTTTACTGCCAGGTACTTATTAATGGGCGCATATTTTAAGGGCGGCTGGCTATATACCTGATTCAGCACGTTTCAAACTGTGCAAAACTTTCAAAATAATGACCACCCTTAAATGTGGGTGCAATTTCTGTAAAAAAATCATATAGGTAGCCACCGGAAAAACCAAAATAATAAAAAGGTCCACTTTCCGTTTAATTGTCCACGTACATTTATTACCGCAATCATAAAAATCAAATAACCTTTTGTTTATTCCTTTTTTTTTAATTCTCAGAATCATGAAAAAGGTGTCAATGTTTTCTCCAAATAATGTTGTGCATATCTCGAGCAAATTTTTGAAATTCATACATTTACTCAATTGCGAATAAAAGCGAAACGCGTGCATCGATTTTTATGATCTTTGTCTCATTTTGCTCATAGGTTATGTGACTTTGCGAAAAAATAACTAGACTTGAAACATTTTTCCATTTTGGATTTTTTATGTATTTAAAAAAAAAAAAAATTTAAATTTTTAGGCAAAAAATAATTTTTTCCCTTCATACATTCATTTTTAACTTCGAAAGTGTTACTTGTATAGGAAAACAATATATGAACAGATTAAGGGAATTGTAATTCTTAATTTTTTAAAATTTATTTCAACTAAATTGGGCTAGTGGTTGTCGAGCTATGTCAAACAACAGGGCCTAAAACGTGATAAATTCCCCTATACGATAGTACTAACTTCAAATCGATACTAACTTCAAATCGCAGGTAAGAAGACAAAACGAATGATGCAGAAATTCTTCTTTTTGGGTCTAATTTCACATACAGTTAACAGAATTGAGTTGGCAAATCATGTGTTGTACTGTGTAAGTATTGATGCACTACACCACAATAAAATTTGGAATCTCTAATTTTAGAAACAAAAAAAAAAAAGTGTGCGCAAGTTTGCGCCATTATTTTTGACGATTTTTTTAAATTTTCACATTTCTTTTATTTTTGCTCATCAGGCACTTTTTCTTATACATTTATATCGTCATAAACTTGTATGTATTTTGAATTATTGATTTTAACTGTTATTTACATCACTTTTAACACTTTACAATGTTAATACCTGTCTATAATTATAAATTTGAAAAATTCTTTATTATCGATAATAGTTATAAGAGGATGCCCCACACTTCCTCATAAAAGATATTTTTATATACCTGTTCTACAAAACATTATATCTTAAAAAGATAAATATACGTACCTAATAAGAATAATTATTAAAAGAATTAATCACAAAAATAAGTTTACAAAAAATAAATACAAGTACATAAAAAAATACATGGGCACCCAGGTATCAGGCTACCGTCCAATTGTCAGAAGAAGCTGCCGAGGCCAGAAATAAGCACTTACGATAATATCGTACGAATTATTCGAGGAAATTCAGCAGAAGCGATACAAATCGAGATGTCTTGAATAGGATATTTCTGAGCAGTGACCCTTTCATAAGCAGCAGTACGCAAAGAGAACGGGTAATTAAAAAAATCTTTTTCATCAGAAACCATCACACTTCTTCCTGACACCGATGATGCAGCTAATAAGGATATACATACGACATAATAATTATTAAGGAATTTTTATTAGTTTAACTTTTCCGTATATTAAATAATATAAAATAATTATAATAAAGCCTTTTTTCATAAAAAAATACTGTTTCATAAGAGCCTTACAATTTAAAAAAAAAAATTTTTTTTAATTAGACCGTAAATCATAATATGTCTGCATGTACATACAGTCTGTTAAGAATGAGTTTAAACCTTTAAAATCAACATTTGTTAATTAAGTTTTACTATTTACACCAACTTTTATTCCTTAGGAATGTGGCTTTTGGAAAAATCTTAAAAATTTAAATTTTTGGTTCTTAAATTTTTTTTATGGCATTTTGAAAACAAAAAATTTGACGAATCTTGCAGGAAAATTTTTTTTTCGCCATTATATTTTTATTAACGCCGAAAAATGGATAAATGAAATGTAAATGGATAGAAGAGAAATGTGTTTGGTTAGTTTAAGCAGAATTTTCCGGTGCATCTTCTGATCCTCCTGCTTATAAAATCGGAGACTCCGAAATAGTAATGGATAGAAAAGAAATGTGTTTGGTTAGTTTAAGCAGAATTTTCCGGTGCAACTTCTGATCGTCCTGCTAATAAAATCGGAGAATCCGTTTTCAAGTTATGATAAAATATATTAGGCAACCCAACGATTTAGAGAGTGAAAAATGCCACGCCTTTATGAGAAAATCCTTACGTACTAGAGAAAAACGGAAAACAGATTTGAATTAAGGGCATCAAAATCAATATAGTCCACATACTTTTATTTCTAGCAGAGACAAAAAAATTTTTTTTGCGCAGTGTACTTTTGTTGCGCAGTGTAATTTTTTCAAAATCTGCCACTAGATTTCTTATATCATACTACACCTAAAACTATCAAAAAACTAGAACTTTTAATCAAAAAACACGTTTAATAATTTTGGCCAGCTTTTCAGGCCAAATACTCCTCTGTGCATCGCAGCAACAAAACGCTGGTGACACAAAAGCCAATCGGCAGAAATGGTCTTATGCACAAACATTAAAAAGATATAGCTGCGCCTAAAAGCATCAATAATGGAAACAATGGTAAGCCTAATAATTCCAATCGTAATGAAAACAATCAAAACTCCATCCAAACCATGGATTGATTCATGACAAATATGTTTCAGCAAACGTTGCAAAATCACTGCATATTAATGCAGATTTTGCTAGACAATAAATAATAAACCGGTTGCAAATATGTTTCTGGAATGCTAACGGCTTATCAATTTCTGTACACATCAAATTGATGTTCTGCTAGTTTCCGAAACCCGCTTTTTGACAAAAAATTGTTTTCGAATAAATGGAGATTATACCTATGATACAAAGCACCCAAGTGGTAGAGCTTGCGGTGGCTCAGCAATTCTTATCCACAAAGATGTCGATCACTTTCCAATGCCGGAATATAATACAGACCATATACAGGCGACAACTATTAACATACCCACCACAGGGATCGCTATTTCAGCAGTATATTGTCCTCTAAGGCACAATATTAAGCAGTTTACCGACTTTTACATTTTTTACGTCTGGATACTTTAACGCTAAACATACGCTCTGGGGCTCTCGCTTCGTTACTCCAAGAGGTAGACAAATTCTAGATACTGTTTTGTCCAACAATTTGGATGCAATATCCACAGGACACCCTACATACTGGCCTACAGATCTAAACAAAATTCCCGATGTAATTGACTTTGCGGTAATTAAACACATGAAACGCGAGCATATCTCAATGGTTCCTTCTCTGGATCTTTCATCGGATCACTGGCTAACCTTTTTAACGCTTTCCAATATCCAACAAATTTTGGACCAAAACGCTAATTACTTTCCAAATAGAAAGACAGATTGGCATAAGTACAAAATGTATGTAAGCGTACACCTGCCGCAAAATATTTCATTAAAAACCGATGATGAATTTCAGTCGGCTGTAAACCAACTTACAGGCATAATGACTGACGCCGCCAGGTTATCAACGCTCACTGCCGCCTTAAGAGCAAAAAGGCCTACAAATAATGCTTCAAGCCATATTCAATCTTTAATAATAATAGAAAAAATACAATTAAGGCGCCAATGGCAAAAGATTCGATCGCCTATTTTAAAGACACAATTGAACCAAGGCTAGAAAAGGTTACGAGAGGCCCTACAGAAAGAAAAAGATTTAAATCTTAATAATGTCTTACATAATTTAGATGCCACAGAGAAGACGGACTACAGTTTGTGGAACGCAGTTCAAAAAATGAAACGCCCTACTGCTTATGAAGCTGCCGTTCGCTTACAAAGTGGAGAGTGGGCGAAGAGCACTAATGATAAAGTTGAAGAGTATGCTATGACAGTATTCATGCCAAATCAAAACGATTCCCGCTTAACACCTACTGCTGTTCAAGAATCTGTGGACGACCCGATACAAATTCGTCTGCCTGCTCTAAAAGAAATTATTAGTGATCTGAATTTAAAAAAGGCGCCCGGTAGAGACAAAATTACCAACACTATGATTATAAACCTTCCAAATTCGGCTTTAAGCACCGTTATGATTGTTTTTAATTCAATGTTAAGAACTGGATACTTTCCATCATCTTGGAAACAATCGGAAATAGTTATGATCCCCAAGCCTGGCAAAGATGTTACGCAGGTGTCATCGTATCGTCCAATCAGCTTATTGCCCGTACACTCAAAAATATCTGAAAGGCTACTTTTGAAATTTTTAAAGCCGTATTTTGATTCGACAAACTTAATACCCAAACACTAGTGTTGGGCATAATCTTTCTTTTTTGTGAATCGTTCATGATCGGTCAGAAAGACTTGCTGAAGTATTTCATTCTTTTCTTTCATCTTTCTTTTATGAGAGATGTAAAATGAATGATTGAAATAAGACAAATGAATACATGACAGATGGTTTTATGTTTATAAGAAAATAAATGCAAAAAACGAAAATTGCTGGTACAAAGCGAATATTAAGTACTAAAAATTAAATAAAAATAAGTTCAATTAAAAAGTTTTTATTCGCAATAAATACACACATACATATTTTGAAAATAAATAAAAAGTTATGGTAAAACAAAAAAAAAAAACAAAATCAAAAACTGTATTCCGCTTAGAATTTGGCTCCTAAATTCAAAATTAGATTTTGATGTCCATTAAAAAAAAAACAAGCAAAAAATTTAAAAATATTTTTAACAGGCGTATATACAAAAATCGGAAAGATAATATACATGATCTTAATGTAATATATTTTATTTGAAATAAAACTATAATTCAATCTTTTTTATACAATTTTTAAGTACAATTAAGTTTAATTTTTTATATTTCGCTACTCCTTCACTTAGCATTATTAGGAACATAAATACTGCCGATATAACAAAATGATCTTTAAAATTTGTATGCGTTAAAAATGGTATAATTTATTATGAACGAATTTATATTTTAAATTATATTTTGGGCAAACATAAATATGCCTTAAAAAACAATTTATTTATTTCTTAAATAATTCTTAATTTATATCCTTTATAGTATACTCGGGCCATTCCTATACCTATTGTATACCGCAGATATTAGTCCACACACGCACACATCCACATTTGCTGATGATACAGCGTTTTTAATTATTTACAAATATCCGGAAGTGGCATCCCAACAACTTTAAACTCATATTGCTGATCTGGAGAAATGGCTGTACAAATGGAAAATAAAGGTCAATGCATCGAAAAGCGTTCACATAACTTTTACATTAAGACGGAAAAGTTGTCCACCCATTTCATTATATGGAGTAAAAATCCCAGAGCAGAGCTAAGTTAGATACTTGGAAACACATCTCGACCGGCGTCTCACGTGGGTCCACCATATAGCAGCCAAAATCACGCAGATGAAAATTAAAACTACTCAACTATTCTGGCTAATTGGGTCACACTCTTTATTGAATTTGGACCTCAAAGTGCTACTGTATTAGGCAGCTTTGAAACCAGTATGGTATTATGGTATCCAGTTATGGGGCTTCGCTTCCGCATCAAACGTTAAAAAGCTACAAAGAAGACAGTCAAAGATCTTAAGAATGATTACATGAGCTCCTTGGTACATACGAAATAATAACATCCACAAGGACCTCAATATTCCTATCTTCCGAGAAGAGATTAAAAAGTCGTACACGAGCTACGTGGCAATCCAATTTGCGAGGGAACTACTTTTATTCGAAGGCCATAGGCGTGTTATGCACCCGTTTAACACTTTTGATTTGGCAAGATACATTTTTCCTTTTTTTCGTACTAAAAGTTGAGTGCTGCAGTGGCAGTTTCAATTCAAAATATTTTTCTATGTTAAGATTTTAATACTTATTGTGAATGTCGTACAGACAGATTCAATAATAAAAAATAAAAATAAAATGTTTGAGAAATCAGTTATTTTGTAGATCGAGTGAAATTATAATTGTGCAAAGTAAAATGAAATTTTCATATTTTGCTTATAAAAATACCCAATAAATTTAAAAAAAATATGGATTAAACTTCTATCTACGCCTAATCGTAGAAGACGTAAAATATTGCCATATTAGTTTAGATGAAAAGCATATTTTAAACAAGTTTTTATGAAGATGGTCTTCCCAATCAATGTTGGTGAAAAAAATCTAGCAACCAGATCTGGCTACAAGAAAGAGCGAGTGTGTCATCATTAAAAAACGTGCCGTAATATTGGATAAAATTGATGAGACATCCATCATCGTGAAATCCATAATGTGGAGTTTAGTTCAACAAGTATTCACAATACCGTTAGATGATGAAATGTTTCCCCCATTGTAGCTATGAACATACATGGTATTTTGCATAAAAAAGTTATTGCTCATTCCAATTCTGTCAGTTGAATCTGAGAGTACTATGGATTTGGTAGCCGTAATTAAACAGCCTATCAATTCTTCGAAACAAACAACAATTAATTCAATTTAATTATTTTGATTAATGCTTTTATTTTATTATTTTAAAATATCAAATAATCTCGATTGCCTCAGAAGAAAAACTAAAAACTAAAAAACATATTTTCATTCATGTCACCTTAGCCGAGTTGCCACATCCCTCCTATATTTTTAAGCTTCAACTTCACTTTAGGCCGGGGTCCGTTCGAATCTATATTCTGTGATGTTGATGGTAGTTCCGGTGACAGCTCATTACCGGGAAGACAATCGTTGGCGGAATCCACGTCTTGTTGAAGTTCGATATGTTCTGGATTTACAACTGAAGTCCTAGTTGGTTTGGCTAAAGATGGCAGCGATGAGTCAGCTGGAATTTTTTTAACATGAGTAATGTTTCTACGATACACTCTGCCATCTCCTGATATCACTACATCATTTCCCTTCCGATCTGTTACTTCATATTCAGTTTTCCCAAAAATTGTAGATAATTTATTAGAAAAAACAGTATTTCGGAGCAGTACCTTATCCCCAACTTTGATATCACAATCGATCGCGTTTCTGTCAGAATCGGCACTTTGTTTCCCTTTTTCTTTCTTAGCAATGTCATTGTCTCTGGCTTCAGAGTCGATAACATTATCCTCAACGTCATTCAGCGATGGAATCTTGTCTCTAATGACTCGATTAAAAATAAGTTCCGATGGAGCTTTCCCAGTTGTACCATGAGGGGTGACGTTGTACATGAGGGTAAACCTGCGAATCTCTTTTTTATAATCCATACCCTGCGAGTGAGCAATTTGAAGACGTTTTACCAGCGAACGGTTTAAGTTTTCGACCTCTCCATTGGCTTGGGGCCAATAAGGCGGTGACGTCATCAATTCAATATTATTGGTGTTGCAAAATGCCTTGAATTCTTCACTAACGAATTGGCGACCGTTATCGGCTGTTATCGATTTCGGATATCCGTGTCGGGCGAATATCTCCTCGAGAAAATCAATAATTTCTGTTGATGTTATCTTCTTGATAAATTTAAGTTCATGGTATCGCGAATAGTAATCAATTATTACACATACAAAATCGTGATTTGGCAAAGGGCCTAATAAGTCAATTGCTACACAAACCCAGGGACTATCTGGCATGGTTCGTCTATTCATGGGCGCAGGTGGTATCGGTCGAGATACCAACATACATTCCAGACAGCTCTTAACATATTTTTCTATATCTCGATCGACCAACGGCCACCAAATCTTTGCTCGAATTCTGCGCTTCATTACGGTTTCGCCTGGATGGCCTTCGTGCGCTAGATCTAGCACTCGTTTCCTCAAGCCTCCTGGAATCACGAGTTTCGTACCTCTTAGCAACAAATTTCCCAAAATACTGAGCTCAAATCGAAATGGATAATACCTATTCTTAGTTGCTGTACTCCAGTTGTCGGTATTTATACATTCTACTGCAATCAAAAGTTCCTCATCTTTACTATTATGGTGTACAATTTCCAAAACCGTTACTGCTCGTGGAACTGAATTTTCTATGATAGAACAAATGCTTAATTCGCATGGCTTGTCAAAGGTAACAGCTGTATTCACATTGCAGAGCCTGGATAGCGAGTCTGCAATATTTTGCTTTCCTGCTTTATAAATAATTTTGTAGTTAAACGACTGCAGTCTTAACACCCAACGTTCGATACGAGCTGGCGGCTTCGACGTTGGCTTAAAAATAGCTTCGAGTGGCTTGTGGTCTGTTTCTAGCTCAAATTGAATCCCTGCTAAGT
Source organism: Phyto melanocephala (assembly GCA_941918925.1). Classification (NCBI taxonomy): domain Eukaryota; kingdom Metazoa; phylum Arthropoda; class Insecta; order Diptera; family Rhinophoridae; genus Phyto; species Phyto melanocephala. The sequence continues at coordinate 57,645,538 of OW799235.1, forward strand.
AGTAGTAGAATCTCTCTACAGCCCACACCAGGGCAAGACTCTCTTTTTCCGTTTGTGAGTAGCGACGCTCAACTTCAGAAAGTGCTTTACTGGCAAAAGACACAACATACGGAGTATCTTCAGTAAATTGAATGAGGACCGCTCCCAAAGCTACAGGGCTTGCGTCAGCAATCAATCGTGTTCGTCGGTTCGGTGAAAAATAAGTTAGTGTTGGAAGCTCCGCCAACTTTTCCTTGAGTTTTACAAATGCATCATTCTGTCTTGTGGACCATACAAATTTTTCATTGGCTTTTGTGGTCGCCCTTAAAGGTTCAACCAGATCACTTAGGTCTGGTATAAATTTACCTAAATAGGTTACCAAACCTAGAAAACTTCGAGTTTCCTCACGGGTATTTGGAGCTCGAAAATTTAAAACGCTGTCGATTTTGTTCGGGTCGGCGCTTATGCCATCTGGTGATAGAATATGGCCCAAAAATTTTAAATTTTGTACCTTCCATAAACATTTGCCCTTATTTATGGCTACATTAAAGTCTTTAAATGCGGTAAGAACATCTTCCAAGTGTTTATCATGTTCCTTTTCAGTTGCGCCAAAAACTATTATGTCATCCAAATAGTTTAATGCATTTTTACATGGAGCCAAAATATTTTCCATAGTCTTTTGGAATATTTCCGGAGCTGAATTCACACCAAATAACAGTCTTTTATATCTAAATAAGCCTTTTGACGTTATAAATGTTGTTATATACCGGCTTTCCTCTTCAAGCTCCAATTGATGATAGGCATTTTTTAGATCAAGCCTTGAAAAGAAATTAGCTCCTTGCAATCTCGTCATAAAACTTTCGAAAGTTGGCAGGGGATAATTTTCCCTTAAAATTGCCGTATTTGCACGTCTCATGTCAATACATATTCGAATGTCTCCGTTTCCTTTGAAGACAACGACCACTGGAGAAATCCAAGCGCTAGGCCCAACAACCGGTTCAATTATATCCAGAGCTAATGCCTCATTTAGTTTTGCTTCAACCTTATCCTCAATAGCAACTGGCACTCTACGCAACGGTTGTTGAATAGGTTTTATGGAGGTATCGACGGATAAGCTTACTTTAATTCCAGCAATTTTATTGAAAGGTTCTAATTTCTCCACATGGTTTATTCCTATACCCAACTTCAATACGCCCAGTTTTATGGCGGTATCTTTACCCAGCAATGATTGCTCGCCACGCTCAATAACATAAAATGTTGAAATCAAATTAGAACTTCTCTCAATCCCAATAACAGCTTCAAAAACTGCTTTTATCGTAAGTGGCACGTTACCAGCATATGCTTTGAATTGGTGATCTGATTCAAATCGAGTATTCCACATGACTGCTTTTCCGGTTTTCAACAAATTCCAATCACCTTCACAAAGGAGGTTGTATTTTGATCCTGAATCTATCAACATACTTATCTTTTTACCGCCTATAAAACACGGTATTATCTCGATCGCAGATTTTCCGTTATCAAATATTTTAAAACAGCAGTCATCATTTGAATTGGATTGGCCATCAATATATCTTATCTTGGAATAACTAAAATCTCGACGCTTCGGATTTTTACTATCGAATGTAGAAAATTTCCGTTTGTTTGAGCCAGTACAGCATTTCCGGGCAAAGTGTCCCAACAAACCACATTTGTTGCATTTCACTTTCCTGGCTGGACAATCTACACTGTTTCCGTCGTGACTGTTTTGTCCACATCTAAAACATTCGCAGTTATTTGCAATTTTATTGATTTCAACAGTTGTACTTGGAACCTCCATTGATTTTGATTGAGCATTAATTTGCTCATGGACTTGACAAATTTCAATAATTTCTTTCAAGGAGTGCTCTTTTTCCAATAACCTCTTTTTCAAATCTGCAGATGCCCAGGAGTCAATAAGTTTGTCTTTAATGCTGATTTCCAGAATATCGTTCTTCGTTTCACCAAATACACACCTCGAAGCCTGTTGCCGCGTCCTTAATAAAAATTTATTAAAGGTTTCACCATGTTCTGCCTTAAGTGATCGAAATAAATGCCTCTCAAATGTTGAATTTCTTTCTGGGGAAAAATAGTCAGTCAATTTGTCAACTAATGTTTTATAAGCATCTTCTTTTTCCCCACAAGTAAGTGCACCTGGAATGTTATATGCAACTTCCTGCAATTGAGTTCCTCCATAATGTAACAGCTTATTCTTCTTCTTGACAGGATCTGATATTTCTTCCGCCTGAATGTAGAAAGTGAATGCTCGTAGCCACTTTTCCCACTCAGTACGAATTAGCGATTTGTCAATCGTTTCACAAAGAAATGGCCTAATTCCATTTGTCTCATTCATGTTTGGACTAAACGTTACTGTTTCGACTGATCGTCCGTATTTTTTATTTGTATTTCATTTGCCCCACTGGCCCAGATCTTATTCCAAATGGATTTTCCAAATTGAAAACAGATTTTGTACACCTCACTCGTGCTTGTTCTTATTTTAGTTCCTTGAACTAAAACACAGAATTTGTTTGCCTAACTGGCAATCTGAAATCAATAATGAAATCATTTAAGTAAATCAATTTGGTTTCTACTTCTTATTTCCAAAGATTTCCTTTAATGCGTACAAACGCTATCTTTTATTTCTTCCATATTTACCTCGTCGCCAATGTAACAGCCTATCAATTCTTCGAAACAAACAACAATTAATTCAATTTAATTATTTTGATTAATGCTTTTATTATATTATTTTAAAATATCAAATAATCTCGATTGCCTCAGAAGAAAAACTAAAAACTAAAAAACATATTTTCATTCATGTCACCTTAGCCGAGTTGCCACAGTAGCCGTAATTAAACAATCCGTGGAATCGGTAAAACCTTCAGATTGCAACAATTGTTGTGTTAATATAACCATTTTTTGCTGCATCTGAAAAACAGTTTCAATAAATAATTTATATAGCTATTATTTAAAAATTTATCTAAATTTTATGGTAAAAAAGAAAAAAAAATTTAAGTATTTTCAATTTATTAAAATATATTTTGTTTGAGGTTAAAAAATCAAATTTAATATGAAAAATAATTAAAAAATCATTAAACATTTGCGTGTTTGTTAAAAATCATTAAATATTTGTATGTTTGTTAAAAAATAAAAAAATTCTAAAAGTTTTCGCAAGGCCTTGAGTTTTCGTAAAAAAAACATGCCTTCCTGCTCATTGTGTAAAAAAAATATTTTAAAGGTGGTGGAAATTTATTCCGTGTACCTGAAGATGAGCAAAATAGAAAGAAGTGGAGTGAAATTTGTGGAGCAAACTTTTCTTAAAGCGCTCGTATTTGTGTAGATCATTTTTTACCAACAAGTATTGTGCATGTTGAGGGCAAAATTAACCTCATGTCAAATGCTGAACCTGTTTCTCCCAGTACTAGTTATAAAGTGAATAAATTTTTCTGCTGGGAACCAACGAGAAATGTGAATGAAGTAGGTACACAAACTAACCATTCTCAAAAAAAAAAAAAACAAGTAAAAGTGCTATATTCGGCCGTGCCGAATCTTATATATCCTTCACAACGTGTAGTCATGCATTAACAATTGTTTGTATCACCATTCATCTCATATGAAATATGTACATACATATAAAAAACATGCCATTGCAGAATTATAAATTGAGTTTACGTACATATGTATATTTCCAAAAAAAAAAAAAAATTACAAAAAAAAAATATGTATTTAAAACAAAAAAAAACCATAAAAAAATTTTAAAAAAATTTTGTTTAAAAATTAGAAAAGAAATTATATAAAAAAAATAATAAAAATATAAATCTATATATATAAAAGTGAAACTCTGTGTGTGTGTGTTAGCTATAGACTCCGAAACTGTAAAACCGATCGGGCTCAAACTTTGGTAAGTGGTTGTACACATACCAGGGAGTGTTTATGGGTGGAAAAAAGTGGGCGGGGCCACGCCCATAAAAAGTTATAATTTTCAGCTACTTAAACTTCACCTATTTTTCTAAAACTTTTCACACGCATATTGAAGACTCATGGTTATACAATTTCGTGATTAGAAAAGTGGGCAGGGCCACGCCCATAAAAAAAAATTATAATTTTGAGGTACTTGAACTCGACCGATTTTTTTGAAACTTTGCACACATATTGAGCTGTCATGACTTTACAATTTCGTGATTAGAAAAGTGGGCAGTGCCACGCCCATAAAAAAAAGTTTTAATTTTCAGCTACTTATACTTCGCCGATTTTCCTGAAACTTTGCACAGACATATTGAGCTGTCATGACTATATAATTCCGTGATTAGAAAAGTGGGCGGGGCCACGCCCATAAAAAAGTTATAAAATTGAGGTACTTGCACTGGACCGATTTTTCTGAAATTTTGCACACATATTGAGCTGTCATGACAGTATACTTTCGTGATTAGAAAAGTGGCCACGGCCACGCCCATAAAAAAAAATTAAAATTTTTAGGTACTTGCACTGGACCGAATTTTCTGAAACTTTGCACACATATTGAGTTGTCAATACTATACAGTTTAGTCATTAGAAAAGTGGGCAGTGCCACGCCCATTAAAAAAAGTTATAATTTTTAGCTTTTTGCACTTGATATTCAATTTAAGATCAGAATACATTTTTAATCATTAGGGGGCGTAGCAACGCGCGGCGGGCTTTTCTAGTAAAATAAATATAAAATAAAAAAATTTTTTTTGGCTAAGATGGGATGCGATGCCACGTTTACTCTAAACAGTATATATGTACGTATGTTGTTGTTGTAATTGTGAAAAAAACGAGGTTTTCGTGGTTTTTTGCTCATATCTCAGAAAGTTATGGGGCGATTGTGCTGAATTTCAATAGCGATTCATTCCTGGATATTTCCAAAAGATTGATACCATACTCAGATCTGAGGGACATATAGTTGCTTCTAAAAGTTGATTTCAACCAACACACGGACAGACGGCCTTTATTCATGAGCTTTCAGAAAATATATACTTTATGGGGTCGGAAATGAAAATTGTAGAAATTACAAACGAAATGACAAAGCTATATATACCCTTGTACACCACAGGTGAAGGGTATAAAAAAGAAACGCAAACTGAGTAAGTACACCGTATGTTCTTTCGTATATAACATGCTTTTGTTTAAGAGCTTTAAATTTAACCGAAGATTCAGAAAACGAAACAAAAAACAAGTGAGAAAATGTATACTTTATGGAGTCGGAAATGAAAATTGTAGAAATTACAAACGGAATGACAAAGCTATATATACCCTTGTACACCACAGGTGAAGGGTATAAAAAAGAAACTCAAGCTGAGTAAGTACACCGTATGTTCTTTCGTATATAACATGCTTTTGTTTAAGAGCTTTAAATTTAACCGAAGATTTAGAAAACGAAACAAAAAGCAAGTAAAAGTAACGTGTCGAATCTTATATACGCTTCACAACGTGTAGTCATGCAATAACAGTAATTTGTATCACCATTCATCCCATATGAAATACGTACATACATATAAAAAAACATACATATGTATATAAAAACATCCCAATGTAAAATTATAAATTTAGGTATGTATGTTAAAAAAAAAAAAAAAAAATAAAGAAAAATTTAAAAAAAATGTAAAAAAATAATTAAAATATAAATAATAAATATAAAACAAAAAAAAAATAATAAATTAAAAAAATAATAGTAAGAATAAAAATAATAAATAAAATAAAATATATAAAAAAATAAATAAATAAAAAAAAAATTAAATTATAAATAATAAATATAAAACAAACAAAAAATTAAAAAAAAATTTTAAAAAAAATAATAAATATATAAATAATATATTAAATAAAATATAAAAAAAATATAAAAATTTTTTTTGGCTCAGCTGGGATTCGATGCCACGTTTACACGTTTGTATGTATGTTGTTGTTGTAATGTTGTTTTTGTAAAGAAAAAGATCGAGGTGGTCATGGGTTTCTGCTCATATCTCAGTTGTTTATGTACCGATGTTTCTGATTTTCAATACCGATCTACTCCCGAATATTTCTGATATTTTAATATCTCAGGGTATGATGGCACCATATGATATTACACACAAAAACTTTTCACTTCATAGTTTCATAGAACGAGAATTGATACCCTGTGCCCATGTTCTGTAACTCTCGCTACGAGAAACTTTTCACTTGAAACATGTAAATTGGTACAGAAATACAACAAATCGAAACAAACAGCTGTTTTTTCTCACTGTACTGTTTCTGCAACTATTCATGCGAGAAATACCTGTCACGTAAGAAAAATACTCGTAAGCCATAAAAAAAGTGTTTCTGTAAAGTTTTCAAGCGAGAACTTCTCACTTTGAACTGTCAAAATAAGTCACAAACAAAAAGACCGCGAGATTGCAAAAACTTTGAGCCAAAAAATATAAAAAGTCAAAAATCAGTGACAAAAACATGGAAAATGTAAAGTTTAAATGTTTTTTTTTATTATTAATGCATACATATGTATGTATTAATATTATAAATTTGTTATCGTTAAGAAAATTATGCGGGTTTCAAAGCAACAAAAAAGGAAAATTAGATATCGAGTTTAAACTATCGAACCTTCTATAAAATATTTTGTAATTGAAATAATGTTATTTTTTTGTTTCTTTAAACTTTTATGTATGTAAAAGAAAGAAATTAGGAAATGAAAAATTAATTACTTTAAATTTGAGGTTATAAATTTTCTTACTACGGGAAATAATTTATGGTAACTATCTTTGTTTAATTTACAAAAGTTTTTATATTTCTAAAAAAGATAGATTTTATTTTATATTGATTATATTTTTACAATCATCAAAGTCATTTAAAGTTTAAAAAAAACTAACTAACTAAATAAAATTGCTAAATTCTTTTCATTTATTTTTTTTTATTTCAATTTCGAAATAATTTTTAGAATTTTTTTATTCCTTTTTTATTTAGACCTTAAATATTTACAAAAAGTGTTTATTGTTTAACCAAATTGTTTAATTTGTATGTCGTGTGTCCTAAACAAAAATCCTAAATACACCACCATCATCATTATGTTTATCATCAAAAGGAAACAATGTTACCAATGTCTTGGAAAGTGAAGGCAAATTTGTATTCCTTACACCTTTTCTCATAAAAGGTGCCTTCAAGCAGAACCATTGCTGATGATCTGCTTAAGCGATATAGTTCCTTAAATCAATTCTCCGGCATTTCAAAAGAGTCTGTTGAATCGCACAACCTTTTGCGATGAATCCGCAACATATTCCTTTCATCATCCCCAACCGCTCTAACTAAAGCTGCATTGTACATTTTATTTCTTTCTTCTGCACTTATTTTTTTAAACACTTTTATTTTCTAAATTTTATATGTATTATTATTTCCGCACGTCTAAAGTTTATTTTTTTTTTCTTCTTCTTCTTCTTATAATTAAGTATAATTTTTGATAGCTCTAACGTAACAACGTAATCATAAATGGTATTTTTCGCCATGAGTTACAGATACACTTTTTACTCACACATCGAGAAACGGTGGGATATTTTGTTTCATTACTTTTCGATGCGAGAAGTTCTCACTAAAGTTACAGAACATGGGTACTGGTTAGAGAAAACGTGGCATCGAATCCCAGCTGAGTGAAAAAAAAATTTTTTTTTTGTTTTATATTTTTAATATATATTTTTTAATTGTTTTTTAAATTTTTTTTTTTAAATTTTTTTTTTAAATTTTTGTTTAAAATTTTTTTTTTTAACATACATACGTAAATTTATAATTTTACAATGGGATGTTTTTTATATGTATGTACGTATTTCATATGGGATGAATGGTGATACAAACTACTGTTATTGCATGACTACACGTTGTGAAGGGTGTACAAGATTCGGCACGGCCGAATATAGCACTCTTACTTGTTCACTGTGTGAAGGGTATAAAAACAATCATCTATTCTTATCGCTACCTAACTGGTGACTAGAGCAGGACAAAATTAGTGATATAAATGAAAGATAATAACAAACAAAAGTAAAAGGGTTGCTGTTTTGTTAAAAATTTCAATCTAACTCATTGTGATAAAAATACATGAAAAAGGAAAAACTGAAGCAATTACCGAATTCAATTAACTTAAGTCCCGGGAGTTAAACCACCGATCAGAGAGTGCTAATGATGAAATCGTAGCTGGTTTCGAAAATGCATTCCACTCGGCTAGTGTCAGTATAATATAATATATAATATAATTTTTCAGGTTTATTCTTTCATTTATCACAATTAAAAAAATTCTTTGTAAAAATAAAGAATGTTAATGTGAACTTAAGCCTGATTAAAAAATTTAAATATTAGTTTAAAAAAAAATAAAAACATTTAAACAATTAAAAAAAAATCAAAAATTATAAAAAAACAAGAAAAAAATTAAAAAAAAAAATTAAGAAAAGACATCTTCAAAATTGTCTTTAAAAAGAAAAAAGGACATTTGAGTCCTATATAAAAAAATATAAAAGTTTTGTGATGAGTGAAAATAGTGAAAGTGTCGAAAAGAATTTGCAGAAGCTTGGTTGAAAGGTTAGGTTGAAAAGGAGGGGCACTAAAAGCCCAAACCCATGACAAGTATACACTTATGCCCAGTTGGCATGTTGTGCGCTTGCAGAAGCTTAGTGAAGTGATAGTTTCTGATGAAGTACCATCCACATCAGCAGGTTTTGTAGGGGGTGAATTTATATTAGGCGAGTTAGAAAGTGATAGCTCGTCAGGTTATTCATTCAATCCAGAAGTTTCGTTTCCGGGAAGTGAAAGTGTTGAAGCTGAAGCAGGAGACGTTTTTGAAGAAGAGAATTGTTGTTTCAGAGGCAATTTAGGTAGGGGGAAAAATGTGAGGAGCTAAAAGCGTGGGCAGTTAGATATAAAATTTCACAAAACGCGTTAGAAGATTTACTACGTACTTTAAAAACAATAGGAGTGGAAGATTTGCTATTGACACCTAAAACTGTTTTGAGTACGTGTAGGGAGAAGATAAATAATGGAAACATTCCTGAAGTAGAGTTTTTATACCTAGGTATTCAGAAATATTTTTCTTCGCATTCTTTTGATTACTTGGATGGACAGAAGGAAGTTTTAATTTCTTGTACAACGTATAAATAAATACACACAAAGTTTAAAAAAGACAAAAGTTTTAAATAAAACGTTTTAATAGTTTTTAAATATTTATCAGAATGAAAAATTTCTTAAAGAAATATAAAACTTAAAAACAAAAAACTAGTACGCATGGTGTAATTACATAAGGTGATAGCGTAAAGGAGAGCAATTTTGTCTCTCTTTTTTATGTATGGAGTTTGACAATTTCCGAAGTTGAAATAATTTTTTTAAGTATGTATTTTGACATTCTCCAGAACACAAAAAAATAGTCAGCTGGGCTTGCACCGCCACCTTGTATAAGTACGATTAAAAAACGTTTCAATATATACATATTTCAACACCCCCTCTCAATCGACTAAGCCAAGCTGGTTTCGCAATTTAACGAAGTGAATAGAATCTGCTGACTTGGTAAAAATATCTGCCAACTGATTTTCGGTAGAAATGGGCACTACACTGATTTTTCTACTTGCAATATTATCCCGAATGAAATGGTGTTTAATGTCAATATGTTTTACATGTTTTGTTTCAAAATTATTTGCCATTCCTAAACAGCCTCTATTGTCTTCATAAATTTTAATTTGATATTTATCATCTACTAGCCAAACCCGGCGCGCGTTGCTACGCCCATTAATGAATCGAAATGCATTATGAATTTTAATTGAATATCAAGTGCAAAAACCTAAAAATTATAATTTTTTTTATGGGCGTGGCCCTGCCCACTTTTCTAATCACGAAATTGTTAAGTCATAACAGCTATATATGTGTGCAAAGTTTCAGAAAAATCGGTCCAGTGCAAGTACCTCAAATTAAAATTGTTTTTATGGGCGTGGCCCTGCCCACTTTTCTAATCACGAAATTGTAAAGTCATAACAGCTCAATATGTGTGCAAAGTTTCAGAAAAATCGGTCTGGTGCAAGTACCTCAAAATTATAGGCTTTTTTATGGGCGTGGCCCCGCCCTCTTTTTTAATCACAAAATTATAAAGTTACGACAGCTTAATATGTGTGCAAAGTTTCAGAAAAATCGGTCCAGTGCAAGTACCTCAGAATTAAAACTTTTTTAGGGGCGTGGCCCCGCCCACTTTTCTTATCACAAAATTATTTAGTCATGACAGCTCGATATGTGTGCAAAGTTTCATAAAAATCGGTCAAGTGCAAGTAGCTAAAACTGATAACTATTTTTTTATGGGCGTGGCCCGCCCACTTTTTTTCATCCATAAACACTCCCCGGTATGTGTACAACAACTTACCAAAGTTTGAGCCCGATCGGTTTTATAGTTTCAGAGTCTATAGCTAACACACACACACACACACACAGAGTTTCACTTTTATATATATAGATTTCTTTAAGATCTTGCATTATTCCTCTTAACCAAATTGCTTCCGTGGTTGCTAAGAGCTACGTATTCAGCTTCTGACGACGAAGTAGCCACAGTCTGTTGCTTCTTACTACACCAAGAGATGGTACAGCCATATACTTTAAATATGTAACCACTTACAGATTTTCGATCTGAAAGGTCTGAAGCCCAATCTGAATCTGCATAGCCAACTACTGGATCATTATTATTTTTAGTAAAACTTAGTTTCATAGAAGAAGTCCCCTAAATATCCTACTTGGTAGCATATATCTGGTCTTGAACATAATATAAGGTACATCAAGCTTCCCAAAAGTTCTCGATAAGGTTGTTTCGTAAATTGATTAGTTTTATTTATTTCCAACTGCAATGCTTTTTCCATCGGAACTTTTACCGAATTACAATCCGACATGCCAAATTTATGTAATATTTTGTTTATGCTATATTCTTGTGATATTTTTAAAATTTTATCATCAAAAATTAACTTCATTCCAAGAAAATATTTTAAAGGACCACAATCTGACATTTCGAACCTTTTTGCAAGGTTAGCTTTTAATTTGTTTATGCTTTCTATTTTGCTTCCAACAATAAGCAAATCATCCACATACAAAATGAGATGCAGCACATCATTTTCCTTATTGTCGATTTTTACATATAGACAATAATCATGTTTTGATCTTGAAAAACCAAGCGATTCGATAAAGTTGTTGAATTTTTCGTTCCAGCATTTTGAACTTGCTTAAAACCATAAAGGGGTTTCACTAATTTACAGCACATTTCAGGATTTCCTTTAATACCTTCCGGCAGAGCCATATAAATATTTTCTTTTAAATTGCAGAAATGCTCTTTTAATATCAAGTTGATAAAAATTTATACATACCAATGATGTACAACAACAGCCAACACTATTCTTATGGTACTTAGTTTTGCAACAGGAGCATTTACATCCCAATAGTCAACACCGTATTTTTGAAGAAAACCTTTGACAAACAATCTTGCTTTATATTTTGTTGACTTGCCATTAAGATCTTCTTTTATTTGAAACACCCATTTTGATTTTAATTGTTTTGCATCATGTGGAGCCTTGATTTAGTTCAATAGAATTAAGTTCATCTTCAATAGCTTTCTGCCATAACATTGTATCTTCTCTATTAAAAATGTCTTCATATGTTTGAGGGACAATCTCTTCAACCACTTCAGCATTAAAACTAGTTATTGATGTCGGCGTAGATGGTCTTAAACTTTTTAAGAGTTCCAATAGAGTTTTGTGGCCCATTCTTGGAGTAGTTGTTGGTTTTGCTCAGGTTAGTCCCTTTTTGATTGCTTGTTTCGCCGGATTTAAAAAGCCAAAATGTTTAAATAGTTTTATGGGTGATTTTTGCTCTGAAGTGAAAGTTCTTCAAGAGAGTGGTGTTCAAGTAGGATTCACACAGAAGTTAAAATTCGTTCGTTTGCTTGCGATTCTCCAGCAAGGGCTTTTGTCATAGGTATTGTGTCACATAATAGTAAAAATGGTTGCTCAAAATGTTGTCAAGAAGGAACATATAAGAAGAGAAGAGTTTGTTTTTCAAAAGAAGTCGGTGTTTTAAGAATGGATTCAACATTTGGTTCCAGATTATTTGAAAAATTAACAAAAAGCTAAGTTTTGTCGCTGAATACGTTCCATTGGAGTTTTGTCGTACACCCAGGAGTCTGGATGAGTTATACAATTGGAAGTCGACAGAATTTAGGCAATTTTTGCTCTATACTGGCATATTTATTCTAAAGGACAATATAAGTAATGACCAATTTTATCATTTTTTGTTGCTGCATTGTAGTATTAGGCTTTTATCGAGTGATAGGTTGCGCAGAGAGGAGATAGACATTTCTCAAAAAGTATTGGAGGACTTCGTTAATTATAAATAAATAAATATATATACACACATATATATATATATATATATATATATTATATAATTATAATAATAAAGACCATAATAATAATATACATGGATCTCTCAGAGAATGTAAGTATTTCTCAAAAAGTATTGGAGGACTTCGTTAATTATAAATAAATAAATATATATACACACATATATATATATATATATATATATATATATATATATATATATATATATATATATATATATATATATATATATATATATATATATATATATATATATATATATATATTATATAATTATAATAATAAAGGCCATAATAATAATATACATGGATCTCTCAGAGAATGTAAGTATGACTTTTAAATACAATCAATTTCTTTTTTACATTAATCGTATTTTAATATGGTTAAGCATGGGGTGGTTTTCCCTCTCTCATTGAGATTGGACCACCCAGTATTGCTGTAATTGGCCCTATGGACCACGGCTGGTCTTCACGACCCCGCCAGGGAGTTGTAGACTCGTATAAATCTACCCTAATCCACGGTGGGACTACATACGCCAAGGGATGCGTGGCCAGGAGGGAGCCTGGTCGCTAGTATGTGAACTCTTGATACCAGTTGACCTCCAGTTTCAATTTAGACTTGTCTGTGCATGTGGGGCTCTGTGCGGGTCGACTTTTCATTCCCCAATACTCGTGGGAACAAAATAGATTCAACAAATAATGCAAATGAAAATTGTGATAATCGGGGAAATTCGAAAGGGATGGACAAGGAAGCCTTGCAAAAGGTCGAGAGGTTAGTCTCTGAGGATACTCCGATTAGACGTAGCCAATGGAGAGATCGGATTGAGCTGGACATTGAAGCTTCGCAAGAGGCGGAGAGGTTAATCTCTGAAGATACTCCAGTGGGTAGAGAGTTAACGGTGAAGGACATTGATGTATCCGCCCCAGCAGGAGTGGAGGCATCTGTCCAGATCACGGAAACCTCGGACCGCGACGCGAACTCTGAGTCTATGCCCTTGGATAAAACCGAGAGGCAAAGACTAAAGAGGAAACGTCGGAGGAGTAGGAAGGCTATTGAAAAGATATCGAATCGGATCGATAGCCTTATGGATGAGGAGACGACACCTGAAGTAGAGGGTGCAGGGAGACGATGGAGGGGACATTACGGTCGCTGATGGAGGTACATTTTCTTGGAAGCTTCATTTCGAATGACTCATGGGTTCCCGTTAACAGGGGAGCCAGTGAGGTAAGGCGAAGGGATGCTGAAAGGATAATAACTCTTAATGGGGTTAGAAGTGCAATTTTGTCTTTTGCCCCATTTAAGGCGGCTGGGATGGATGGGATATTTCCTGCATTACTACAGTGGGGTATTAACACTCTACTTGTGGTGATTAGGGAAATATTTGATGCCTGTCTTTCGACAGGGTATATTCCGGTGGCATGGAGGGAGACCAGGGTGGTTTTTCTTCCCAAACCGGTGAAGAGGGACTATACGGAGGCCAAGTCGTTCAGGCCGATCAGTCTTACATCCTTTCTATTGAAGGCAATGGAAAGGGTGTTGGTTGACTACCTGGAGGAGAACACGCTGATGGATAGGCCATTGAGTGGGTGTCAGCACGCTTACAGAGCTGGAAGGTCTACTGAGACACCCCTGCACGAACTAGTGAGGGTTGCTGAGAGGGAGATTTTCAATGGTGATCTGGCTTTGTCCGTATTTATGGACATAGAAGGTGCTTTTGATAGGATCTCTTTTGATAGACTGGGAAATGCTCTCGATGAGCGAGGGGTTGATTCTGTTGTGGTGAAGTGGATCGGCGCCATGCTCAGATGTAGGGCATTGAATCTCAGGAGCGGGAGCACCAGGATTCGGGGAAGGGTGGTCAGGGGATGTCCGCAAGGAGGGGTCTTATCACCTCTGCTGTGGAACATAACTGTGGACAGCCTTCTCAGAAGACTGGAGGTAATGGGCATACATACGGTAGGGTATGCGGATGATGTGGCAATTATGGTTGGTGGTAAGTTCATGGAGACCATTTTAGGTTGCATGAGACGGGCGCTCAGAGTAACCGAGGAATGGTGTTGTGAACAGGGACTAACCATAAATGCTGGCAAGTCGGATGCTATGCTCTTCACGCGGAGAAGGAAGGGCATAGAGATTGAATCCTTAATGCTTTTTGGAACCGAGATCAATGTGTCCAGGAAGGTGAAATATCTGGGGGTAACGCTGGATATGAAAATAACCTGGAATGATCATGTTGAGACAAGGGTACAGAAGGCAAAGAGGATTCTGCATCAGTGTAAACGGGTTTGCGGTCAGAAGTGGGGAATCTCACCTAAGGCTGCACACTGGATTTACACAGTGGTGGTGAGACCGACGATCACTTACGCATCTGTTGTCTGATGGCCGAAGGCCTCTCAGGCGACGGTTAGGCGGAAGTTGGACGGGGTTCAAAGGATTGCTTGCATTGGTATATGTGGCGCGATACGTACCACACCAACGCAGGCGATGGAGGCAATGCTGGGACTGCTGCCGTTGGACTTATTTGTAAGGGAGACGGCGGCAAGATCGGCGATTTGGATCGGTTTTGGGGCATAGGAGAATCCTGGACCTCGTGGATAAAGAGGTTAGGGAGGCTTAGATGCCGATGGAGCGCATGAGTCGGGGGAAAGTGGTCGAAAGGCTACATCACACGCTCATAGCGGATGGATTCATGCACGATGAGTGCATGGAGAATGACATCAGTATCTTTACTGATGGGTCCTTTATGGACGGAAGGGCAGGTGCTGGTGTGTACTCATCTGAGTTGGACTTATCCTGCACCCTGAGTCTGGGGGAGTACGTGTCGGTCTATCAGGCAGAAATGCTTGGTTTACTGCACGCGTTGGACCACCTGTTGGAATGTCGAATGTATGGGAAGAAAATTCTTATTGCACTTGACAACCAGTCGGTTGTAAAACGTATGCAGGGGATTGATGTGAATTCCTCTTTGGTGCTTGAGTGTGTTCTGAAGCTCAATAGGTGTGCCTCTACAAATGAGGTAACGCTGATGTGGGTTAAGGGACACGTGGGCATAGCTGGGAATGAGGCTGCTGACGAACTTGCGAAGAAGGGGTCTGAGGCTGCATTCTGCGGACCGGAACCCAGAACTGCTCTGGGCAATGGGTTGGTGCGGGCGAGGATCTTTCAATGGGTGAACTCTGTAAACTTGCGAAGGTGGATGGAGGGAACCACGTGTAGACAGGCTCGTATGGTGCTCAGGGAGCCACTTGGCAGGGATGCAGTGAAGATACTCGGTTTTAATCGGAGTATGATGAGCTGGATCACTGCGTTGATTACAGGACATGGTAACTTCAAATATCATCTGAAGAGGATGCGGATCGTGGATGATGATATTTGTAGAATGTGCCTGGAGGGTGCCGAGACGGCGGCGCATGTGGTATGCGAGTGTCCGGCGTTGGCAAGCGTAAGATTAAGGATCACAGGCAAGCACAGGTTGAGTGTGAGTGCGATGGGGGACCTTAGTCTGAGGGAGATGCTGGCGATTACAAAGGACTGTGCGATGAGGATTGTCGACAATCACCAGTCGGCAGTGTGAAATCGTTTTTCTAGTCCAGAGCAAACGCCGGTTGTGGCGCGGGACTCAGTGATTGAGGGTGTGCTGATCGGTGGACACGAAATCACTGGGGAACGAAGGGGGTCGAAAAGGGACCCGTGGTAGTAGTGGTCTGCTTCGATATTCCCCCTACATGTGTATATATATATTAATTTTGTTATTGCAACACATTTATAAAAATATACTTTCACTTTTTAAATTTCACATGTCTTTCCCCACCAATCCTCCATCGAACTTGAGAGGCGTTTAAGGAAAGAGATTGACAAAAGTCACCATAGGCAGAAGCAAAAATTGTATTCTAAAAGAAACAAAAAGTAATTTTTTTTATAATTTCATTTTTAATTAATTTTATTTTTCCCCTAATTAAATTTTAAATGTTTTTTTTTTGAATTATAGTAATTTATTATACCCTTCACACAGTGAAAAAGGGTATATATAGGCTTGTCATTCCGTGTGAAATTTCTACAATTTTGATTTCCGACCCCATAAAGTATATATTTTCTGAAAGCTTATGAATAGGCGAGTCGATTAAGCCCTGTCAGTCTGTCCGTGTGTATGTTGAAATCAACTTTTTGAAGCCCTTGGAGGAGCTTGGACTCGGGTGAGGTATTAAAATATCAGAAATATTCGGGAGTAGATCGGTATTGAAAATCAGAAACATCGGTACATAAACAACTGAGATATGAGCAAAAACCTACGACCACCTCAAATTTTTTTCACAAAAACAACATTACAACAACAACATACATACATACAAGCGTGTATACTGGTTAGAGAAAACGTGGCAAAAAAATTTTTTTTTTAAATTTTTTTTAAATTTTTTTTTTAATTTTTTTTTTAATTTTTTTTTTAACATACATACGTAAATTTATAATTTTACAATGGGATGTTTTTATATATGTATGTGACATGTGACACGTGTGACATATGCAGCACATGTTTTTTATAGTGCTTTTTAATCATTGCAATAGAACATTATATGCAATAAAATCAGAAATTTATTTAATATAATTGTAGTTACATACTTTAAGGAAATTTCTTTTAAGGATTTATTTAGAAAATGCAATTGTTTTTTTAATGGAATGTTTTCTACTTTCTGTTATGAAGTTTATTATTTAATAAACACGTATATATTTATGTATTCAAATATTTTGATTTTGCTATTAAAACAACTCAAACAAATCATGATAACTCATTTACGAGTATCATTAACCGTTAAATGCCTGAAGTATTAAATTTGATACCGGACTTTAAATCGAATCGTACACTTGCAGTTATGTAATTTTTTTAAATTTGAATTTATGTGTTATGACATTGCATATTGGTCTTACAGTAAGAAGTTGCTAAAAAAGAATTAATTGGCAACATTGCTGGAATGATATAAAATTATGTATTTCCCCCGTACCAAATTCATAAGGCGTTTTTCGCAAACTTTCAGTGTTATAAAAATTTGTCTCATTTTGTTTTATCAAAAAATAAAAATATATTCAAGGTTGGTATGTATGCTGTTTTGACTATAATATAGTTTTTTTTTAAAGTGCCTGTTTTGTGCAAAGAAAATCGATTATTTGCATAAGTATCAATTTTGATACTTCAGGCACAGAGAAACAAGTCGCTGTAAAAAGTCGGCGGCGGCGGCTAAGAAGAAAATTTTCGGCGGCGGCTTATAGCCGACTAAAGCCGGCTACAAGCCGCCGGCTTTAAATATATGTATATATTTTTAAAAATATTTAAAGTTATTTATCATAAAACAAGATTTTATTTAAATAAAAAAATTTTTTCTTATAAAAAAGGTTTGATAATATTTTTGTTGTCATAAACAAACAATTGCATTAATGCATAAGCTTGAGGCGGAAAACGCCTGTTTAGATGATGCTGACGTTACTGGAATTCTAAAACAAACGTCAGCAATGTTTGCTAGGTTTGGAATGACCTATCGAAATATAATCTTAAAAATAATTTAGTTTTAATATCATATGCAAATCGCCATAATATTTCCAACATTCCGAAATAGTATTTTCAGAAAGTACCACTTTGGACATTTTTTAAATTTTTTTTTAGTTAATAATTCAATATAATAAGCAATATCTTTATTAAGTAATATTGAATTATTTGAATCTTCAGATTCTGATTCCGAGGAAACACTTTCTAAATTAATTTCTTATCTGAAAAAACTTTTTATATATTTTTGGGTTCATTTTTAGCAAGAATAAGGTCATACCAAAAACTGTCTAAATCCTTTTAATAATCATAAAAATATTTAATTGTGTTAATAAACATAAAATGGAAAAATATTTCTTTATCATCCTAAAATGTTAAAAAAAAAGAAATTTAAATCTAAAAAATATCTGTTAAAATGAATGTAAGATATGTTAGCCGGCTACATATTTGAGCCGATTTAAGCCGAAACAAGTCAGCGGCGGCTTGAACACTCAAAAAAAGTCGGCGGCGGCTCTTAGCCGGCTTTGAGCCGATCGAATGGTTTCTCTGTTCAGGCATTCCAGGCTGTGTGAAATCTACTCTGGCTAATTTTTTGTTTGTTTTGGATTTCTTTGTATTTATACACTTTCTTTGCTTGATTCAACATTGAAGTTAAATTATCCATAATGAAGCCGCATGAAATCGAAGAATTTTTTAAACAACTAGATAATGGTGGAATTTCAGAGGATGAGACTAGTGATAATGAGGATGACATTGATTGCTTTCCGGACCTAAGAGAGGCTGATAATGACAATGATGATGTAGAAAATCTTCCAGCTGATTTTGACTTAGATGCAGATCTGCTTTCAACACAAACATTTTTAGATAATTCATATATAATCTCCATAGACTCAGATCCTTTGAAGAAAAACTCAAACTGCAACTCCCGAAATATGGTTTGGAAATGGGCAAATATGAATATTGTCGAAAATGCGTTTAATTTTGAAGGGAACACTATATATCCACAGGAAATTCTTGATTTGGAAACGCCTTTTCAGTTTTTTTCTTATTTTATGGATGAAGAAATGTTAAAATTCCTTGTGGATGAGTCAAACAAATATGCTTTTCAAAAGAACCCTAATTTCTCGGAACTTATTACTATTGCAGAAGTACGTAAATTTTTTGGGATTCTTATATTTACTAGTGCTTACCATTACCCATCTGTTAGGTCTTACTGGTCAAATAATATAAAGTTTGATCCGATAGCACAAACTATGAATCGAAATCGGTTTGATAAAATCCGACAAATTTTTCACATGAATGATAATACCAACCATTTGCCTCCTGATCATCCCGAGCATGATAGGCTGCATAAGATAAGGCCAGTGATAGACCACTTGAACAAAAAATTTACATCTGTACCATTTGACCATCGGCTGTCACTGGACGAGCAAATGTGTGCCACAAAAGTGAAACATTTTATGAAACAATATTTACCTAATAAACCACATAAGTGGGGATTTAAATTGTATGTCTTATGCTCTCTTTCGGGTTATGCATATAATTTTGAGGTATACTCAGGGGCTAAGAATATTCAGCGGCTACCTGACGAACCAGACCTTGGGGCAGTATCAAGTACAGATATACGATTATTACGACCAGTTCCAAAAAACGTAAATCATAATTTTTTTTTTTTGATAATTTTTACACAAATATTCCGCTGCTACATTACTTACGAAAACATGGCATTTATTGCCTTGGCACTGTTCAAAGAAACCGACTTGGAAAGTCTTGCAAATTGCCAGAGAAAAAAGATCTTTTAAAATCTGGTATACCTCGAGGAACATACTATGAAAATGTTACGACTTTTGAAAGTGTAGAGCTCTCGGCAACGAGTTGGAAAGACAATAAGCAAGTTTTACTGCTTTCCACTTATGTTGGCGCTGAACCAGCGGAAACTATATCCCGATACGATAAAAAATTAAAAACTAGCATCCAAGTGCCATGTCCTCGAGTTATTAAAGAATATAATGCCCACATGGGAGGCGTAGACCTAATGGATAGCTTCATCGGCCGATATCGTATCCGTAATCTAGAAAGTGGACATCGAGGCTGTTCTATCATTCGCTAGATATGACTGTGATAAACGCTTGGATACTGTATAAAAATATCAATAAATTAAAAGGTAAATCTCAGAAAGATATAATGAAGTTAGCTGATTTTAGAACCGAGCTTGCTGACACCTTATGCCGGTATCAAAGCCGGCCAGATAGTAAAAGAGGAAGACCAAGCAATAATATTACACGAGAGGAACTGCCACAATCATCTAAAAGATCCCGGTCTGGTGTACAAGTTATACCTTCAACTGATGTGCGTTTTGATCGTGTTGGGCACGATAAAGAATTTATGAGCTCGCGAAATAAATGTAAATATGACAACTGTAGAAAGCATACCTCTTGGATGTGCAAAAAATGTAAGGTATCTTTATGCGATAACAAAAACAACCAGTGCTTCGCATTATTTCATGCTTGAATATATTTCAATTTACACCGTCTTATTTATTCCCCAAATGCCTAAAGTATCAAAATTGATACCTGCTTAAATTTTTGAAAAAAAGTGTATAAAAAATGAATTCTAATTTTTTTTATTATTTTTCCCTTTATCTGGCAAATAAAATGAACACATTTATAAAATTTTAAAATATATTTAGAAAATCAGGCTTCTAAGGGTTAAACAACATAACGCAATTTGAAAAGGACCTAGGCCCCACTTTAGAGTTTTTTAGGAAACGTCTTATATGTCTACCGACGCACATAATATCTTGCCCAAAGCTTAGTTTGATTTTGCTGATTCATAGGCCTTGATTAGTACTTTAACAACCTTTTTATATCATATTTTATAACAAATATAGGGCCAATTCAAAGTAGACTCTCATATTGTACTATGTCGTATAATTCATATTAATATGACTAGTGACTTTGAACACCTTTTGTTAACAAATTATGTATTTAATACAAGAAAGAAGACAAAGAGATGACGCTGTTAAAAATTGTATGTATACAGGAAAGAAGAAAATAGAAAATATTCTCTCTGAGGTGAGAAGCGAAGAAATTCTCTCTGAGAGACAGTATGGTTAAAAGTATAACATAAACAATTTCTTATACATAGGAAACAAATGTGTAAAGTCTTATTACTTTATTTGTATGGAAATTACTAACAAAAATTTTATGCGTGCATAAAATAATATGAAATAGTACAAATATGACTGATATGCAACCACTTTGAATTGGCCCATAGATTAAGATTTCACCACAGCAAAACAAAAATATAAACAATCAAAAAAAAAACAGCTGTTTCCGGTTTGTTTACTTTCGTATTGTTTTGTTCACTGGCGTTTTAATTATTAGCTTGATTTTAATTCACACAAGTTCAATAGCAAAATTTTATGTCGAAGAACTAAATAACACGATATATAGTCTGTGCTAAATTATTTTAAATGGCTGTCTATAATGACAATTTTGTTGAATGGCTGAACCTTAAACTAAGAGAACTTAATACGGATGAATCCGTGTTTGGTTCTTATATATTGGGAATTTTAGAAGGTGATGAAACATATGAAGAGAAACATGAAGCTTTGGAGGGAATCTTGAGCGAAATTCTGTCCAATAGTATTGAAGAAGTCGTGCAAACGATTTTAAAACAGTGGTCAGATTGCAATGAAAAGGTAGAAAAGCCTACAAAACAAGTGTTGGATTTGAAGGTAGAAGAACAACTTGTGAAGTTACTAGATTCAACAAAAGTTCAGACTGTTGTAAAAGAGCGCCAATATACGGAAGAAGAGAAAAAAATACGGGAACAAATTTTGGCTCAATATTCACAGACCGAAGTCTCGGAAGAAGAATATGATGCTGCTCAATCAGAAGAGGAGGCTGGCGGTGGAAGTACAAAATCTTGTATTGAACGAAATACCAATTTTTCTGACGTTGTTGCTTTACAAAAGGAGAAACGGGAACAAGCTCGTCTAGAATCAGCCATGAAAAAACAAAAAGATAAAGAAGACAAAGAGAAACAGAAACAAATGCGAGAGGACAAAAAGGAAAAACGTAAAACTGTTAAGGGTGAACGCAGACGGTAGCATGTCGGTATGGAGAATAAAATAAAAAAATCAAATTCTTTTCTTATGTAGTTTGTATTTCATTACTATTTTTTATTGTATTTAAAATTTTTAAATAATTATTACTACTATTCTTAAATGTAAAGACTGCATGAGAAATATTTGGATATTAGAGAATTTTCACTCGGGAAGAGTTGAGCATACATGGACACAGTTCATTATAGGTTTGTTAACTGAATTAAAAATTTCAGTAATCAGTAGTTTTGTACTGATGAAACTTAGTTTAAAAATATTCGGTAATCAGTAATAACGTACTTAATGTAATTAATTAATGCATGTATGTAATTAATAAATAATGTGATTTAACTTTCATTACCAGTAAATTCTTTCTAAATCCTGACAAATATGCAGTAATTTTGTATTGATAATGAAATTTCATTACCAGTAAATTTTTAATGAATACTGAAAATAGACAGCAGTCAGTAACTTTGTACTAATAATAATACCTACCTGATTTTCATTACCAATAAATTTTTAAATTTCAACAATTTACCACAAAATAATTCTTCATTAATCAGCAAATCTTATGTTCCGCTTAAAGTTTCACTTAAAAAAAATTAAATATATTTTGTTTTTAACTTGTAGAATTTTCTTCGCATACAAAATCTGGATCATTAATTGGATCGTCACGATCGAAAACCGTAATATAAATAATTTTTCTTTTTTTTTAGTTATTCAGAATTAGAATATTTCCTATATGATGAAATTTATTAAATTAAAAGAAATAAAATATTACAAAATACTTTGAAAAATATTTTTTTTTCAAACTAAAACAAAGAATAATTCACAAGTTTTTAATTCTGCATTTCACGTGCTAAATACAGTACACATATACACTTCATAACCGTTAAACAATAGCAAAATATATGCAAATGAAATAGTAAAAAGGATATGAACATATTAAATAACTACTAATGAATAAATGTTATTGCTATTAACAATAAAGCGAAATTAAACAATAGGCCAACGAAACAATAGAAAAGCAGCTAAAGGAGAATAAAGCAATAAATAAATAATAATAAAATATTTTGTACAGCCTTTTTCAATTAAAATACTTTATTATTAGCAAATTTGACTTTCTTTAAAATCTGTTGAGTTTATGATTTATTTATTAGATTTTACCGGTAATGCAAATTAAATTTCGTTATAAGTAGAAATTTACTGTTGACTGTATTTTTTTTTTGTCAGTAATCAGTAAAAATTTACTGTTTATACAAATAAAATTTTATTATCAGTATAAATTTAATGATTTTGCTATATCGGTAAAAATTTACTGTTTAATGGTAATCCAAACTAAATTTAATTATTAGTAAAACTTTACTGGTTACTGCATTTTGTCAGTAATAATTAAAAATATACTGGTAATAAAATTTAAATCCCATTTTCAGTAAAACTTTACTGATTACTTAAATTTTTTTCAGTACTAAGTAAAAATTTAATTTTACTGGTACTGCATCTATGGAGTTGACTAATTAATGTAAAATAGGGTAATCGTGCCTAAGAAAGACATGTACTAGTAGTTGTCATGTTTTAAATTAAAATGTAAATAAATAAGAATACTGCATTTATATACAGTGACATATATTCGTATAAACGCACTCTTTACTTTAACTTTGCTACCTTCCCTCGCTTTTTCAATGGATCAGTCAAAACAACTTCCAACTCTTAGTGATTACTAAACTAACGGAAAATTGTGTTGAATGCAACAAAATATTTTCGTTGTTATTGTTATCTATAAATCATTGCACTTTTAAATATTTAGCTAAGACCAAATACATTTTCGTTTAAACGAACATATTTATTTAATTACTAGTTGGTCCAGCATTTTTATTAATGACTTCAAAAATGCGATGCGGCATCGATTTTACTATATTTTCCAAAAATTATTTATCCAAATCTTTCCGAGCTTCCCTGATGACAAACTTGAGCTCTAATACAGTTTTGTAAAGGTGACCTCAAGCTTTTGGTCTAGAGATTTTGCATGACACGTATCCCCAAAGGTTCTCCACCGCATTCAAATCAGGATTGCATGCAGGCTATTTCATAACTGTGATGTTGCGGTCTTCGAACCTTTTCAATGTCTTTAGAAACGTGAATGGTAGCGATATCCTAGTGCCTTCATCCACTTTATTTTCCAAAAATGAAATGAAAACATCATTCAACCATTCCGTGTATATTTTAGAATTCATTTTAGGCAGCACGAAGCAAATGTTTGCTTTAGCTGCCACCACCAAAGTTTCTTTTTGACATAAGTACGTTTTTGTTACAAAAATCATGCCCATAACAACTATAAGGGTCTGGACCATCTAAGTTGAATTTTTTCGCCCTAAAACTCAGCATTGCCCCACTCAGTTGACCACTGTATTTGTTTTTTTGCCAAAGTCTAAACGCGCTATTTTGAAATGCGGATTAACCGGTTTTTTACACTTAACATTTTCTAAACTCCTTAAAATTTGTGCAGTGTTGTTTCTGAAAGATCTAATTTTTCTTTTATTTGAGTTATATTCAACAAATTTGTGGTTGCGTTCTTAGCAATCTAATTTATTTGGCAAATATTTATTTTACGATTGCTTCTTCTGGTTTTTTTAACTCATAATGTTCACTTAAAAAAAAAAAATATACGACTGTCTCAGATTTTCAAATCTACGCCCGATTTCTCGATTTGAATTATCCTCTTTATGGTAAAGATTGATTTGGATTTTTTTTTTTTTTGTGTCATTAAGATATTTTTTCTTTGGCATACTGATAAAATCTTAAAACCATATACATATTTTAAGAAAAACAATTTTATGTACCATACATGGGCACTTTGCAGTACCAGTACTTCTTCAGTATTTTTTTTTTTTTTTTACTGGTACTGCACTTGAATTTTCATTACCAGTATATTTTTATTGATTACTGAAAAAAAAATCAGTATTCAGTAAATTTTACTGATTACTGAAAAAAAATTTCAGTATTGAGTAAATTTTACTGATTACTAAAAAAAATTCAGTAATCAGTAAAGTTTACTGAATACTGAAAAAATGACAGTAATCAGTAAATTTTACTGAATACTGAAAATTGAGCTGAAAACTGATTTTTTTTTTCAGTAATCAGTAAAAACTTACTGGTAATGAAAATTATATTTCATTACCAGTAAGCATTTACTGATTACTGAAACGCTTGCTGCAGTAAAAAAGTAATGCACTATGCCCATGTATGATATGTACTTATATTAAAAATTAAAAAAATATATATTTTAATTAATAACAAGTAAAAGCGCTATATTCGGCCGTGCCGAATCTTATATACCCTTCACAACGTGTAGTCATGCAATAACAGTAAATTCACGTATGTATGTTAAAAAAAACAAAAAAAAAATAAAAAATAAAAAAAAAATTTAAAAAAAAAAAATTTAAAAAAAAAATTAAAAAAAAAAAAAATTATTATATACATATATAATATATATAAAACAAAAAAAAAATAAAAAAAAAATTAAAAAAAAAAAATAAAAAAAAATCATAATAAAAATATATATAATATATTAAATAAAAAATAAAAAAAAAATTTTAAAAAAATTTAAAAAAAAATTTTTTTGCCTCAGCTGGGATTCGATGCCACGTTTTCTCTAACCAGTATACACGTTTGTATGTATGTATGTTGTTGTTGTAATGTTGTTTTTATGAAAAGAAAATCGAGGTGGTCGTGGGTTTTTGCTCATATCTCAGTTGTTTATGTACCGATGTTTCTGATTTTCAATACCGATCTACTCCCGAATATTTCTGATATTTTAATACCTTACCCGGGTCCAACATATGTCGGGGGGCTTCAAAAAGTTGATTTCAACATACACACGGGCAGACGGACAGACGGTCAGGGCTTAATCGACTCCTCTATTCATAAGCTTTCAGAAAATATATACTTTATGGGGTCGGAAATGAAAATTGTAGAAATTTCACACGGAATGACAAACCTATATATACCCTTTTTCACTGTGTGAAGGGTATAAAAACAGTTGTCAATTAAATGCGATCAAATACTTATTTTTTTAGACGACAACTATGTTTTCAACTTGCTTATTTCGGTGCGTTTATACGTATATGTGCCTATATGCTTTTAGTTGAATATTTAAACTGCAATGATTGAAAGATAACAGCAACAACGGAAATAGAATTTTGCACTCAACACAAATTTCCGTTAGTTTAGTAATCACTATGAGTTGGAATTGTTTTTGACTGATCCATTGCGTTTATACGAATATGTGTCACTGTATATAAAATAAACTTAGTTTTCATTAGAAATTGAAGTTTATATTAAAAATAATATTTTATTCATTTTTATTGTAATGCAAGTGAGTATACAAAATTTTTGGTTTTTCAATTTGCTGTAAAAATTAATAAATATTTTGGTGTTCCCACTCTGGAGCGTACTGCTGGCCATATGAAAAACATGGATTTTCCAAATTCAATCCTACAACACGCAGAGATTGTCCTTGAGCTTTGCAGATGTTAAAAGCGAATGCAAGGTGAACTGGAAACTGGGAACCATTGGAATGCGTGGAAAAGCTGAAAACTTATTTTTAATTGGGGTTGCATTACCCACTTTTCTAATTACAAAATTATATAGTCATGACACCTAAATATGTGTGCAAAGTTTCAGAAAAATTGGTCAAGTGCAAGTAGCTAAAAATGATGACTTATTTTTTATGGGCGTAACCCCTCCCACTTTTCTAATCACGAAATTATATAGTCATGACAGATCAATATGTGTGCAAAGTTTCAGAAAAATCGGTCAAGTGGAAGTAGCTTAAAATGATAACTTATTTCTTATGGGCGTGGCACTGCCCACTTTTCCAATCAATATGTGTGCAAATTTTCAGAAAAATAGGTGAAGTTCAAGTAGCTGAAAATAATTTTTTTATGGGCGTAGCCCCGCCCACTTTTTGCCACCTATAAACACTCCCTGAAATGTGTACAACAACTTGTCAAAGTTTGAGTCCGATCGGTTTTACAGTTTCGGAGTCTAGTACCTCAAGTACCTCAAAATTAACACTTTTTATGGGCGTTGCCCTGCCCACTTTTCTAATCACGAAATTATATAGTCATGACAGATCAATATGTGTGCAAAGTTTCAGAAAAATGGGTCAAGTGGAAGTAGCTTAAAATGATAACTTATTTCTTATGGGCGTGGCACTGCCCACTTTTCCAATCAATATGTGTGCAAATTTTCAGAAAAATAGGTGAAGTTCAAGTAGCTGAAAATAATTTTTTTATGGGCGTAGCCCCGCCCACTTTTTGCCACCTATAAACACTCCCTGAAATGTGTACAACAACTTGTCAAAGTTTGAGTCCGATCGGTTTTACAGTTTCGGAGTCTATAGCTAATACACACACACAGAGTTTCACTTTTATATATATAGACGGACTAGAAAAGCCCGGCGCGCGTTGCTACGCCCCTTAATGAATAAAAATGCATTCTGAATTTAAATTGAATATCAAGTGCAAAAAGCTAAAAATTATAACTTTTTTTAATGGGCGTGGCACTGCGCACTTTTCTTATCACGAAACTGTATAGTCATGACAGCTCAATATGTATGCAAATTTTCACAAAAATCGGTCTAGTGCAAGTACCTCAAAATTATAATTTTTTATGGGCGTGGCCCCGCCCACTTTTCTAATCACGAAATTATATAGTCATGACAGCTCAATATGTGTGCAAAGTTTCAGAAAAATCGGTCAAGTGCAAGTAGCTAAAAATTATAACTTTTAATGGGCGTGGCACTGCCCACTTTTCTGATCACGAAACTGTAGTCATGACAGCTCAATATGTATGCAAAGTTTCACAAAAATCGGTCGAGTGCAAGTACCTCAAAATTATAATTTTTTTATGGGCGCGGCCCTGCCCACTTTTCTAATCACGAAATTTTATAGTCATAACAGCTCAATATGTGTGCAAAGTTTCAGAAAAATCGGTCCAGTTCAAGTAGCCAAAAATGATAATTAATTTTTTATGGGCGTGGCCCTGCCAAATTTTTGCCACCCATTAACACTCCCTGGAATGTGTACAACAACTTGCCAAAGTTTGAGTCCGATCGGTTTTACAGTTTCGGAGTCTATAGCTAACACACACACAGACAGACAGAGTTTCACTTTTATATATATAGATAGAGGAATAAATTTAAGTAAAATGCCTAATTTTACGTATTCTGGTCGTCATTAGGTGACAGTATTTTAGAAAGTGTTTGAAGTGCATATTTTTTTAGAATTTTTCTTGTGTTAAAGAGACTAAATAAGTAAATATTTATACTAAGTTAAGTTATATTTTAAGAATAAGTGTTTTTAAAGAATGGAAACATTTAATGGTTGCCAAATAGTGAAAAATTTATTATCTATTTCAAATGCTGCCGACATTAGGTACAAAAATTCCTCAATAGTCAACAGGAGGGTGCCGACTACTGGTGAAAATATTTTTAGTTAAATTAGTTAAAATAGAGTACTTAAAGACCTGCCGAGTATAGGACATACGTGTCCTTAAGTCGGCAGCAACTTTTCCCTTTATTATAATCCTGACTGATCATCACAAAACAGGATAAGGTTTTGTGATTCAGTAGATATAACATGTACTTTTAGCGTTTCTGACATTTTGCAGTTTTTAAATATGACCACCAAAAGAAAAAGACCAATGCACCAATATACCGCTTACTACATTACAAGATAGAATCCATGGATGCATTGCTAATAGTAGCAAAAAAATAAACATAAATAAATATAAACATATTTAAGTAAGCTACCGCTTGTTGTTGTTTAAGCTAAATCGGTTTCTCTATCTATAAGGATTTAGAATATATGTATTTTATGGCAGGGACCGCATTTCTATTTAGATCAACACTTTTTTAATAAACTTTGCCAACTGCAATAAACCACTTCTTACAAGCAACTAACTTCTGATATGCAATTGGAGTGCAAAAAGAAAAAATAACGTTCTGAATAATATTACTTAAATAAAATTCCCGTTAATCAGCTAGCAATTACACAAAAACTAATATTTTCGAAAAAACGGAATGACAAACTGATATATACCCTCCTCACTTACAGTGGAGGGTATAAAAAGCTATAGCATGAAAACTAGAGCTGATAGAGACAAACTGAATACAGATTTGAATTCAGCGCACCCAAATTAACTAGAATCAGTTGATAAATTCAAAGAAGCAAAAATCTTTTTTAATTTTGTCGGGCTGTGTAATTGATGTATGCATATAACAGAAGTCTATAAAAATTATTGTTATTATTATTATATTTGTTCAGCTGTTTAATTTTACCATCAAAATTGATTCTAAGTTTTTTTCAGATAAATTATATCTCAAATCCCCCAAAATCAATTTGAGTGCAGAAAATTACCTTTCTACACTGACTTGAGTTGCAGGTACCATGGTGTAATTACATAAGGTGATAGCGTAAAGGAGAGCAATTTTTGTCTCTCTTTTTTTATGTATGGAGTTTGACAATTTCCGAAGTTGAAATAATTTTTTTAAGTATGTATTTTGACATTCTCCAGAACACAAAAAAATAGTCAGCTGGGCTTGCACCGCCACCTTGTATTAGTGTACCCTGGCAGGTACAGAATGCACGATAAGTGCTAATTTGTGCAGCCATGGAAATATACTGAAAGAATTAACAGTGATGCAGTTATTAGGTCTGTCTGCGTACACATATTTTGCATCATTTTATGCAAAATGTTACAAAATCTTGCAAAATGTTGTCTGCGTACTCAAAATCTCTTGCAGCGAGAGAGCAAAAAAGAAAATTTTTTGACAGTTGGAAGTTGAGAACTTGCAAAATGTTGTTGGAGAAATTTCTTCTTGCAAGATTTTGCAACTTGTTTGAACAGCTGTTTTTATTTACTAATTATGAAAAAATTTTTGTGAAACGAAAATAAAAATTGAAATTTAACAGTGGCAGAGGTAAGTAGTTAGAATTGTGCTGATTTTTAACGTTTATAAAATATTATATTAAACAACATTTTACTTCATGCTAAAACGTCCAAATATACAGTGTGACCGTAATGTAAGTGGATTGGAGATGGCAGAACCGATAAAATTAGCATTTTTTAATTTACCGCGAGAATTCACTTTCGCGTACACATATGCTAAAACTCTTTTGCTTTGTAATTTCAATTGTTTACACACCGATCAGCTGTTTTCTTGCAAAATTTTACTGGATACTGTCTGCGTACTTTTTGATATATTTTTAGCCGCCAGAGTAAAATTGGTCTTACTCTCCAAAAAAAATTTACTGAGTATTTACAACTGGAAAAGTACGCAGACAGACCTATTATAACAATAATTATTAATAACAAAATAAGAGAACTTTGCAATGCTCTTGAAATTGTGATAACGGATGTTTTATCATTTATAGCATTGAAAGCAATAAAACTAGCGTATTACTATGTAATATTTAATTTATGACTTTTATTTTTGCTTTAAAATATTAAAAGTTAAAAAATAACTTTTATTTTTTGAGTAAAATAATAAAAGTTAAAAATAACTTTTAATTTTTGCCTTAAAAAATAACTGACTTTTATTAAAAAAGGCACAAATTTAAAAGTCATACAAAAATTTGCATATACATCACCTATGTATCATAATGATAAGAACCAAAATTTTCTACGATTATTTTTAATGTGTGCTTTTTTGATGTACATTTTTAAAAATAACAGTTATTTTCTGTCCCTGCTTTATGGGGTATAGAAAAAGCAGTATTTTTCTTCACATTAATGTATAGCAGGAGATTTAGCTTATTCTTTATCAGGAAAATTAATTTACGGCATAGCAAGTATATATATAGCATAGGATAAAACCGATTGGTCGATAACAGATCATGCAGGTGTTTGAAATATGCTTATTTTTTGCATTTTTATTAAATAAATATCAAAAAGTAAAATTTTTGTTCAATTATAAAAGTAATATCGAGGTGTACCCATGGTTTAATTGTGAAATTGAATTACATTAAATAATTAAAAAGTGTGATTAAATTAAATATATATATTAAAACAAATAAAGTAATATAATGTGAATAAATCTATGGGCCAATTCAAAGTGGTTTCATATCAGTCATATTTGTACTATTTCATATTATTTTATGCACGCATAAAATTTTTGTTAGTAATTTCCATACAAAGAAAATAATAAGACTACACATTTGTTTCCTATGTATAAGAAATTGTTTGTTTTACTTTTAACCATACTGTCTCTCAGAGAGAATTTCTTCGCTTCTCACCTCTCAGAGAGAATATTTTCTTTGCTGTATACATACAATTTTTAACAGCGTCATCTCTTTGTCTTCTTTCTTGTATTAATACATAATTTGTTAACAAAAGGTGTTCAAAGTCACTAGTCATATTAATATGAATTATATGACATAGTACAATATGAGAGTCTGCTTTGAATTGGCCCTATATATATAAAAGTGAAACTCTGTGTGTGTGTTAGCTATAGACTCCGAAACTGTAAAACCGATCGGACTCAAACTTTGGCAAGTTGTTGTACACATACCAGGAAATGTTTATGGGTGAAAAAAAGTGGGCGGGGCCACGCCCATAAAAATTAGTTATCATTTTTAGCTACTTGCACTTGACCGATTTTTCTGAAACTTTGAACACATATTGAGCTGTCATGACTAAAAAATTTCGTGATAAGAAAAGTCGGCGGGGCCACGCCCATAAAAAAGTTTTAATTTTGAGGTACTTGCACTGGACCAATTTTTCTGAAACTTTGCACACATAATGAGTTGTCATGACTTCAAAATTTTGTGATTAGAAAAGTGGGCAGGGCCACGCCCATAAGAAAATTATAATTTTGAGGTACTTGAACTGGACCGATTTTTCTGAAACTTTGCACACATATTGAGCTGTCATGACTATATAATTTCGTGATAAGAAAAGTGGACAGGGCCACGCCCATCAAAATAACTTATAGTTTTGAGGTACTTGCACTGGACCTATTTTTCTGAAACTTAGCACACATATTGAGCTGTCATGACTATACAATTTCATGATAAGAAAAGTGGGCAGTGCCACGCCTATAATAAATAAGTTATAATTTTTAGCTACTTGCACTAGATCGATTTTTCTGAAACTTTGCACACACATATTGAGGTCTCATTTATACAATTTCGTGATTAGAAAAGTGGGCAGGGCCACGCCCATAAAAAAGTTATTGTTTTGAGGTACTTGCTCTAAATCGATTTTTGTGAAACTTTGCACACAAATTGAGTTGTCATGACTATACAATTTCTTGATTAGAAAAGTGGGCAGTGCCACGCCCATTAAAAAAAATTTAAATTTTTAGCTTTTTGCACTTGATATTCAATTTAAATTCAGAATGCATTTTATTCATTAAGGGGCGTAGCAACGCGCGCCGGGCTTTTCTAGTTTAAAATAAAATACGATGTCAGCTAAACAAATAAAAAGATTTGCGAAAACAGAGGCCGAAAATTTAATTTCGCAAAAAAAAAATAAATTAAAAAAAAACAAAGAATCATAAAGATGGAAACATTCAAGAATATGAAGAATTAAGTCAATATAAGTATTAATGTAAACATTGTTAACAGTGAAAGTTTTAATAATTCAAGTGATTAAAGTGATAGTGAAAGCGAACAAAATACATTTAGTTTGTGTGAGGGACTGGCTAAGTGGGCTATTTAACATCAAGTGAGCTTTGTGGCAATTAATGCACTTTTGTTATTGTTGCTAAAATTCAATATTAAAGTTCCAAAAGACGCCAGAACTCTTTTAAAAACGCCCTGTTCTATTGACCAGAGAAAGGTTGGTGAAGGAACATATATTCACTATGAAATAAAAAACGGATTGACTGACTACTTGGTAAGAACTAATTGGAAATTATTGGATACAGTTCTACATTTTGGCATTGATGGCCTGCCGCTATTTAAAAGCAGCTCTAAACAAGTTTGGCCGATTTTAGCAAGTGTTGTAGGCTCAAGCTACGTTTTCCTTATTGGTGTATATGAAGGAATTTCCAAGCCCCATTGCGCAACTGATTTCTTACAATAATTTATAACAGAACTTAATATTTAGCACTTTAAGGCGAGTAAAAACATGGTTGCGCTCCACAATGACTGAAGCTTGTTTAAACGGTAAAATAATATGCAATTTTATTTATTATCAAAAAATAAGTATATATATATTGCAGGACTATGTATGCTAAGCGTCCACCGAAAATTGGTAACCGAGAAGGACGAATTTTTGGAAAAAAATTTTAGAAAAATTTTCAGAAGATCCACGCAGATTACTCCTCAAATAGATCACAATTGTAATAATCATAAAAAATCATCATAATTTTCGTGGCACCACCATATTTCATATCCTGGCTATGCCTTTGGGCACACCGATGATTCAGGATATAATGTCAAAGCAAAAATTTGAAAAAATTAGACAATTGTTACATTTCAACGATAATTTCAATCAGCAATGCTTCAAATGGAGATAGACTTTATAAAATTAGGCCTATTATAGATATTTGAGAGTATTACAATGGAAAAAAACCTTTATGTTGATGAGCAATTTGTTCAACTAAAGCTAGAAATAACTTGGAAAGATATAACCTAAATAAACCTCATATGTGGGGTTATAATATATACGTCCTTAGGGGAGTTTCGCGTTTTGCTTATAATATCGAACCTGAAACAGGAGCGGAGAATGTAGTATCAAATAGCTAACCAGATTTAGGAGCATCGTCAAATGTCGTTGTAAGGCCAGCGAGACGTATACCTAGGCATCAAAGCTATCAGCTTTATTGTGATAACTATTTCACCTCTCTACCTTTGCTAGAATACTTAGCCAGAGAGGGTATACTGAGTCTTGGCACACTACAACGAAACATAATTACAGATTGTAAATTGCCAACGGAAAAAGAAATCATGCAAAAAGAACGTGGGTTTTAAGCTGAATATGTTGCTGACATAAATGATGTTGATGTTTCAAATGCTGTCTGGAAGGACATCAAAGTTGTCACTCTTGTATCAACCTTTACTGCTGAATTTCCAAAAACTCAACTCAAACGTTACACAAAACAAACAAGAAATACATCAACATTGATCTTCCATACATTATTAGAGAATATAATCGCCAAATGGGAGGTGTGGATCTAATTGATAGCATAATGGGAAGATATAAAATACAAATAAGAAGCAAAAGATGGCAGGTACGAATGTTTTGCCATTTATTAGATCTCACAATGGCAAACTTTTGGCTCCTATATCGAAATGTAAGTAAATCCAAAACATCATTGGTAAAGACATGTCTTCTGCGGATTTTCGTCTTGAAGTGAGTGAAACTCTTTGTAAGCTTGGTCAGAAATACAATATGAAGGCAAAAATATGGATTGAAAATGAAATTCAAGTAAAAAAACATTAAGGACCAGCCCAACATGTTCCCTCAAAGACCGTACGTCAAGTTCAAGTGGGACGCTGGCTGATTTGGTTGGAAAAAAGAATACGTTGCAAATTTTCTAAATGTACTGGCGTTTCCCAAACTATATGTAAAAAATGTGACGTATCATTATGCTACAACAAACAAAATCATTGCTCTAAATTGTTTTACACAACATAATTTATTTTTCAACTTTTAACTCAATGTTACAGAAATGTCACACTCCCTAAAATCCATAATTAATAAATAAATAAGGATGTATTTTTTAAATTTTGTAAAAATGAGGTGTTTTTTTATTTACCTAAATGTATCTTATTTCAAAGTTGCAGACATTTTTTAGATCATGGGCTACAAAGGGTAAGCTAGAAATTTAACACGTGTTGAAAAAAACATAAACAACATTTGACAGTTCATCATCATCAGTATCACAAAATAAGAAGAAAAAAAAAATAATCAATTTAATTATTTGATATTTGCACACAACACCTGTAATTATGATGAAAAGAGTGCTGATGATGAAACCGTAGCTGGTTTCGAAAATGCATTCCACTCAGCTAGTATTGGATGACTAATTTTTCCTTAATATTCTTGTCGTTATCGCATTGAACTTATATTCTAAATTTAATATACAAAATAGAAAAATTCATAAAATGTAAATACAAACAAATAATCAGCTGGCTTTCCGAGACTACCTGCTATAAATATACCTTGGCCTTGTTGGTTAGTTAAAAATATTAGACAAAAATAAAATTATTTTTAAATTTTCAAATTTTTAAAATTCTTAAATGGTAACAAAGCAAAAGAAATTTTAATTTTTTTTATTTTTTTTTCGAACGACTTGCCTTTAACAGTCAGCATTTTGAAAGAATTCCCAGACTATTGAGCCACTTTTCTTGTTGCCTTGTTCTTCTGCAGAAGAAATATGTTTCCCATTACACATGCATATATGTATATACAACAATTGCGTATAAATAAAACAATAAAAATTTACTGGAGGGAGTAGCAAAGTGCGCCGGGTTAACTAGTAATAATAGTATTAGTTTCGTTCGAGAACTCACAAATTTGTACGAATTTGTACAAATTTTTACTGCATTTTACGAAATTGCGTTCGTTTACACAAATTTGTAATAAATGAGAGCACAAATAGAGAGCGAAAAGTGACAGTTCTTGACTGAGTATTTGCAAATTTTTACAACAGAAATTTCTTGTAGTAAGATTTAGCAAAACCAAAAAACATGTGATTCAAAAGGTAAACAAACAAAAGTAAGCAAACAAAAAGTATACAATTTGTGAAAAAATATTAAAAAAAAGGAAAATCCAAACAAAAGTGCAAAATATTATTAAATTTAAATTGTTTGTGAAATAAAGTTAGTTAACAATGTGTACAGATGAAAGAATGGAACTGCCTGAATCTGGCGCAGGTATACATACTTAAATACATATTTGCACAAATGTATGTATGTACATACATAGTTCCCATTAAACTTTATTTATTTGCCATCAGCTGTTGCTTCAATCTTACGAATTTTTACAAATGTCTGTTCGAGTACTTTTTTCGACAAATTCTCTTTTTGAGAGTAAAATTTTTAATTTACTAAATAATTACTCATTTACTACAAAGTGCAGTAAAAGTACTCGAACGAACCTATTATTGAAAGTGTTGATGTTAAAAGCGACAATTTTTTCTTAAATTATAATAAAAAAATATTTAGGAACAAGATGAAATGACTTCTTATTATAAGAAATAAACTAAAAGTTAAAAGAAGGTTGATTCCTAAAATAAAAATATATAAGTATAATAAATTTTAATAAAAAAAAATAAAAATATAAACGAATTTAACCCATTATTGCCCAACCGGTAATTTTACTTACCACCAATTTAGTCAAGTATAAAACCTACTTAAAATAAAATTTTTGTGTTTTTTTTTAGTTTGTAAAAAGTCTTTAAGGTAAACTTTTAAAAAAACATTTTGAAGGATATATTTTGTTGGTTATCCTTTCGCGCTTTAGAAGCATTTTCGTTATGCCCAAAAAAATAACATAATTTAAACCAACTATTAGAGCAATTTTTTTTTTTTTATATATTTATTTATTAAAACGTATTAATTTTATCAATATCGTTAACAGAGTTATGAGAATTTACATATAGTATTACAACAATTAACATCTGATTAATTAAATAAAGAAACTACTAATATCACAGTTTAAAGGAAAAGTTGTTCATAAAAAACCTCGTATCAACTTAGAAGTCATAAGAGATTTTAGAACAATCACTGAAATGTGTCTTTTAAACAAAAGACCCTCAGTGGTTGTTCAGCAAATTTCTTATTATTTCAAAATTTGACCTTCTGCATTTTTCATTAAATGACAGCGTCAGTTCCCTTGTCAATGAATTAAACATTTTAAAGTTAAAGTTTCTATGTAGAAGATAAGTTGGATATCTAAAAGGTAGATTGTGTATTATTGTCAAGTTTTTATTTTGAATGATTTGCAATTTTTTTTTATGCGTTTTAGCAGCCTTTTGTGACCAGATTTGACAACCATAGGTCATAATCGGTCGAATACACATTTTGTAAATAAGTACCTTGTTCTTTATATTAAGTTTAGATCTTCGGCTAATTAAGGGGTATAAGGCACGGCTACACTTAATTGCCTTTTCACAAATGTAATTAACATGCTGTTTAAATAAAAGTTTTTTGTCAAGGATAACTCCTAAATATTTAATTTT
This sequence comes from Phyto melanocephala, assembly GCA_941918925.1. Taxonomy (NCBI): domain Eukaryota; kingdom Metazoa; phylum Arthropoda; class Insecta; order Diptera; family Rhinophoridae; genus Phyto; species Phyto melanocephala. The sequence continues at coordinate 57,682,749 of OW799235.1, forward strand.
GTCCCTCAATGGAATTATTGTTCCCCTAGACGATAAATATCTAGTAGGAAAGCGTTTTCGCGATTTGTTGAATGGAAATATAATTGCTTGAGTTTTATCGTCATTGACTTTTATTTTCCATTTGTCATAGTATTTACGAATTAATTTAAGATTATTTTCCATTCTCCTAATTATCGCATTCGACACTTTACCGCAACAAATAAAGGCGCTATCATCCGCGTAAAAAGCCGCATCATGGTCTCTTCTTAGAGTAACATCGGATGTATATATCGAGCATAGTGTAGGGGATAATACTGATCCTTGTGGCAAACCCGCAGGTATTTGCCTTTCACTAGAAAATTTGTTATTGACAGATACAACAAACGTACGTTTATCTAAAAAGCTTTTGACAAGTTTTTGTAGATAATTTGGAAAATGCAACGTATTTAATTTATACACTAGTCCATCATGCCAGATTGAGTCAAAAGCTTTTTCGATATCAAGAAAAACTACTCCAGTACTTTTCCGATTACTTTTATTACATTCAATAAAGTTTACAACTCTATTAAGTTGATGTACAGTGGAGTGCTCTTTTCGAAAACCAAATTGTTCTTGATTTATAATATTACTGTAATTTGAAAAATCTAAAATCCTGGTGTGAATAATTTTCTCAAACACCTTATCTAGTAGGCTTAGAATACTAATTGGACTATAGCTGGAGGGTAATTTAGGATCCTTTCCAGATTTGTGGATTGGAATTACCTTAGCCATTTTAAAAACGAGTGGGAAGTACCCATTGCTTAAACAAAAGTTAAATAGTTTACTTAAAATTTCAAAAAAGTAATCGGGCATATTTTTAAGTACTTTGCTGTTAATTCCATCTAAACCAGGGGATTTATTATTTTTTAACAAACGGACAAACGATTTGACTTCAGACAAATTTGTAAGTTCAATACTTGTATCATCGGTAAGAGTTTGATTAAGGTCATTAATGTATCTTGATACAACCGATTCCATGGGGGATGGATTGTTAAAAGTAATGGTATGTGAACTGGCAAATACGTCAGCTATTGCATTTGCCTTTTCGACGTCAGAATTTAAAATTGTTCCATTTAAATGCAGTTTAGACAATGTGGAGTTTTTTCCTTTCAAAGTTTTTGTTAATTTCCAAAACTTTTTAGAGCCGGTAGGCAGATTTGATATGAATTTCGACCAAGAATCATTTCTGTCTTTATTTAGGTGATAGTCAATAAGCCTATTTAGCTGCCTTAAGATACAGTTTAATTGCATTTTAAAATTACTATCCCTACATCTTTGAAATTTACGTCTATATTTGTTTCTCTGTGAAATAAGCATTTTACTAATTTCTGAAATTTCACGTTGGAAGGGGTTTCTATGACCAACTGGTATTTTATTAGTAGCTTCTTTTACAATGGATATTAGTTTACTTAATGCTAAATCTAGATTACCTGTGTTTGTAATATTTTGATCAATCTCTTGTAATGTTATTTCACTTTCAACGAAGTTTTTTATTGATGACCAATCGGCTCGATTATACAAGGGTAGCATCAAAATGCTATTTTGTACCTCTCCATAAATGACGCAAGATAGTGGTACATGGTCCGACTGCAACATATTTGGATGTGTTTCCAAGGTTGAAAAAGGAAGACAAGAGTTAGTTAAAAGGATGTCTACTGTAGACGGCTGTACTGGATTAATATTTTGTCCAAAGCGAGTAAATGCATTTGAGTAATAAATGTAGTAGTTTGTTTGAAGGCTATGGCTATAAAGCTCATTACCAGCAATATTGTTTGAAAAACACTTCCAGTGCGTATGTTGTGCGTTTAAATCACCAAATAAAAAGAAGTCATTTGACCGTCTAGTTAAAGCATCCATATCAGTTTTAAAATTTATAGTATGAACCGGATTGTACGCAGATGTAAAAATCACAGGGCGCCTATTTATTATTACTCGAACCGAAATATTTTCAGCCACACTTGTATTTATAGTTGGTAATATTTCATGTTCAACATTGTATTTTACTGCGATGAGTACACCGCCACTATGAGTTCGTCGATCCTCTCTATAAATTTTGTAGCCTCCAAGTTTAAATTTATGGTGGGGTTTCAAAAATGTCTCATTGACAAGGAGAATATCGACTTCATTGTCAAATAAAAATTTTTCCAGCTGTGAAGCTGCTGACTCAGTCGTTATGCCTTGAGCATTCCAGTGCATAACATGAACATTGTGACTAACTGTTGATTTATATTGCATGTTAAAGCATCATCCCCAGCACTCGTAGCTTGTCATACTTGTTTTGGCACCTTTGAAGTGCATCGACAGCATCAAAAAATATTTGCATCAATTTCTCATTAGAAATATCATCTTCATTTCTGTTAACAAGGGTTTTACTTCTTGTTACATCAGAGTACAGTACATTACTTTTAGCACCAGAGTCACGTGTATAATCTTGGTTTTCCCTACCAGGCAGTTGGGGAAAATTAACTTCATCGGAGTTAAAGTTCAGAATATTAGTCCTATGTGGTACTTTATTTCTGGATGTGGTGCGTTGACGAATCTCCAGGTATTCCTGACGACACGGGCATTTTGGGTCGTCCGCTCTGTGCTTTACATTTTTAAAATTCCTCCTAGCACAGTTGTAACATTTGTAGATAATGTTCTCACTATTAGCGGCTTTGTTTAATTGACAATCTGCAAATTCGTGATTACCCGCACAGGCTGCACACACTACTACTCTGTTACAGTTCCTAGCACCGTGACCATACATAGAGCATTTGGTGCATTGAGTAGGGCCTTTGCTACCCTTGAGTGGTCTTCTCCAGTAAACGGCAATATTACTAAAACATCTTATTTTAAGTATATCCCTCTTCGACACTTGTTGACGATAGAATTCAATTAGATATAGCGTATCATCTGCGGTTGATCTTTTCGCGGTGATTTCCTTTACACTTACCGGATTTATATTGTGTGAGTTGTTAAATTCATCACAAATTATCTTAGTATCCATTTGAATAAGACCAAACAACACTAATTTAAACGTTTTTGCATCTTTTATTTCATGCGTGTAAAATTGGTACTTCTTAGTTCTCAGTACATTTAAGGCCTCGTTATACAGTATCCTTGAGCTTGATATTATTTTTGTTCCAATGGACATTCTTTTAAACATATACTTGTCTCCAATTAGTCCAAAAACTGATGAAAAACTATGGACAGAGTCCACTACAATTGGTGGTATTTTCTCCTTGTGGGTATCATGTTCTTCTTCTTCTTCTTTATTTGCAAGTAGATGAAATCTATTTGCACTGCTGCTAGATACGTCGGATATTTTTGGCACTTTAAATTTTGGGTTATTACCCCAGAGTTTCTTTCTTTTTTGCGACAACATTGTCAGAAATACACAATCACTTAAAATTTTATTTTAATTGACTTTTTAATATATAAAATTGGTTTAACAATTTAGAGTAAAAAATAAACACGATGTTCACGGTTTGAGGCAGAGATGCCAGATCCTATTAGAGCAATTTAAAAAAATTAAATGTGTTAAAAACCAACTGATTCTTAATCCTCATTTCGATTACTTAATTATGTATAGTTATAAATTTAATATATTTTGACTTGAAGTTTAAAATATTGTCGTATAACATTGCGGTAAGTTTAAATACCATTGGGCAGAAACATATAGCAAATTTACTTACATTTATCAAAATCATAATTGAGCTTGCTTTAAATGTTTAATTTTTACTTTATTCTATTTGTAAAATTGGGAATTCCCCTTTTGTCGCTTATGACTAGTGAGACTAAATCAAAGAAGTATCTTAGACTTGAGGAAGTGATTGCTATTTTAGAAGATCAAAAGATTAGGACATTGTCGCTGTTGTTTATCTATTTTTTGATGATGAAATGCTTCAAATGATTGTAGAGCAAACTAATATATATGTTTATCAATGCAACGTATCCTTTGTTGTTGAACCTTATGACATAAAACGTTTTATCGGGTTTTTGTTCTTTATTGGGTATCATAAAATACCAGAATGGAAATTTTACTGGTCAAACGACCCATCTTTTGGCGTTGAAATTGTTTCTTTTCCACGAAATCGTGCTGAAATTATTATACGATTTATTCATTTAGCAGATAATACTAAAATAAATAAAACATATAAATTCGCGAAAGTCAGACCACTAGTAGACTTATGCAGTAAACGTTTTATACAGTTCGGGGTATATTCGCATAATTTATCTATCAATTAGGAAATGATTCCCTATTTTGGAAGACGGTCTTGCAAAATGTTTATAAAAAGGAAACCTATCCGTTTTGGATTTAAAGCATGGTTTGACTTCATCAAATGGATATTTGTTTCATTTAAAGCTCTATGGTGGATCATCATCAGGTTATGATAAGTCCGTTGGATTAGAAGCTGAGACTGTTCTCAGTTTGTTGAGACTTGTAAAATCTCCATCTTATCACACCATTTACTTCGATAATTTTTTTTTACATCATATCATCTTATGTGTTTACTAAGCTTATTGTATTAAAACTTACAAATTTTAATAGGAACTGTTCGGCGGAATAGAGTAGGTGGAGCAAAATTGTCAAAGGGCGAAAGTGAAGCTCTATTTGATCAGACAAATGAGGTGCTGGCCATACGCTGGAGAGATAATGCACTTGTCACTGTTTACAAATCACAGTACAATGGATCCAAAATCAAACGCCAAACGTTATGATCGCTCAGCGAAAACCCACATTAATTATAATGAGCATATGGGTGGAGTAGATCTGCATGACAACGCATTGGCTAATTACAGAATTACTGTACGATCAAAAAAATGGTTGTGGCCATTATTTATAAATTTGCATGGCAACATGATTGTTAATGATTGTTTATCTAATGAAAAAACTAAAGACTTATCGCAGCAATATTTTCGTTAAGCTGTTGTAAATGAACTGCCTTTAGCTACAGGACCATTTTCTTCTGAAGAAATGTCAACTCACGAACCACCATTAGCAGAAAAATCGTCAAAATTATCAAACCGAAAGAAAGCTGTTCACTGTATTACAAGACGCTCTGGTTTGTCACACTCTCACATCATATGAATGCCAAGTGTGCAATATAAGTACGTCTGCATCAAAAATGTTTTGCTTCATATTTAAAACACTTGCAATACAACAAAGTGAGAAAAAATTAAAATACATATTAAAATTTAACTAAAATAAAACACTTTTATTTAATTTTTTTTACTATAAGTTTTTGTTTTTCAATAAAAATTTATTATTAAAATAATGAACTTTTCTTTAAGCCTACTTCTTTTATTATTAGAAAAATGTACATATCAGCACAACGGTAAGTAAACTTACCACTTCAAAACTCATCAACCAATCGTTCCATTTTTTTTAAACTTAATATATATCTTAGTTAGACCAAAAAATTTCTGTGTGCAAAGTTTCATCAAAATCGCTTCACGAATTCGGGTACCGGGCAACAATGGGTTAATTTAAAGAAGTAATTGTTGTTTAACGCTTCTTACTTCTCCAATGTATGCATATTTAACTTTTGTTTTTATACCCTTCACCTGTGGTGCACAAGGGTATATATAGCTTTCTCATTCCGTTTGTAATTTCTACAATTTTCATTTCCGACCCCATAAAGTATATATTTTCTGAAAGCTTATGAATAGAGGAGTAGAATAAGCCCTGACCGTCTGCCCGTCTGTCCGTGTGTTGGTTGAAATCAACTTTTAGAAGCAACTATATGCTCCTCAGATCTCTATATGGTATCAATCTCTTGGAAATAATCAGGAATGAATCGCTATTGAAATTCAGCACAATCGCCCAATAACTTTCTGAGATATGAGCAAAAAACCACGACCACCTCGTTTTTTTACACAATTACAACAACAACATACATACATAAATATATGTAAAAATCATACAAAAAAAGAAAAAATTACAAAAAGAAAAAATATTAAAAATAAAAAAAAAATAATAAAAAAAATTAAAAAAAAAAATTTTAAATAATTTAAAAAAAATTTTAAAAAATTTTTTAAAAAAATTAAAAAAAAATATATAAATAATATATTTAATAAAATATAAATAATATGTTAAATAAAATATAATAAAATTTTTTGGCTCAGCTGGGATTCTAACCAGTATATACTTACATATGTACGTATTTGATATGAGATGAATGGTGATACAAACAATTGTTATTGCATGACTACACGTTGTGAAGGGTATATAAGATAATTGATTAGATTTCTTGATTATTTTTGATTAGATTTGATTATATTAACTATTTTTGTAAAGTAAACATCATCATATATAGCAAACCTAATGGAAGATAATAGGCAAAACTTACATACATAACCATTGCCACATAAAATTCAGGGTTGAAAATTAATTAGGGCGAACTTCCGGTGCTACGCATTCTTTTAGCACTCACTGATAGCTCGCTCTCCAAAACTATGTTCCGGATCACCTTCGTCGGTACATAATTTGGATCACATACATCATCGTCTGCGGAGAAGTCTTGGTCTTCGTAAACAATTGGATCCATTACGACAACTACAATATCGAAAATAAACTGGAAATTTTTGTTTTACATATAAAGTTTGCTTTTGTTTAAAATTTTACGACGTCGAAAAAACAATAAATAAAAGAAAAAAATCTGTGCATTTTTACTTACCAATAATTTTGAACACTTCAATTTGAATAAAACAAAAATTACAATCTCAAAACACGTTGAAAATTAACATTAATAATAACACAACAACAAAGTGAACCAGCTGTGTCAAGTGTTTAGTTTAAAAACAGGATGCGTGGTATGCAATTATATGCAATATTCAAAAACTGTTACATTATGTAAATATAGCAACAAATGTGATAAATAAATATTTTATTTTCACAAAAATAGTTGATATAATCAAATCTAATCAAAAAAAATCAAGAAATCTAATCAATTATTTTTTGGATTAGTTTTGATTAGAAATGCTAATCGTCACTAATTGTGATTAGATTTTTGATTATTTATAATCTAATCAATTAGTAATCGTCTAAAATGGCTAACTAATCATAATTAATAAATTTTTTTGCACAAAAAAAATTTCTAATCCAATTGCTAATCATTATTCCCAAGCTATGGTTGAAATCAACTTTTAGAAGCAACTATATGTTCCTCAGATCTGTGTATGGTATCAATCTTTTGGAAATATCCGGGAATGAATCGCTATTGAAATTCGGCACAATCGCCCCATAACTTACTGAGATATGAGCAAAAAACCACGACCACCTCGTTTTTTTACAGTTACAACAACATATATACTGGTTAGATTAAACGTGGCAACGAATCCGAGCTGAGCAAAAAATTTTTTATTTTATTTATTATTTATATTTTTTTTTGTTTTTATTAATATTTTTTTATTTTTGTTTTGTAATTTTTTACATACGTACCCTAAATTTATAATTTTGCAATGGGATGTTTTTATATATGTATGTTTTTTATATATGTATTTGTACGTATTTTATATGAGATGAATGGTGATACAAACAATTGTTATTGCATGAATACACGTTATGAAGGGTATATAAGATTCGGCACGGCCGAATATTGCACTATTACTTGTTTAATTTAATTTAAGTTTTTTTTATTTTTAAATTTTCTATGGACCTACATATGTTTTTTTTTCAATTTGGAGGTGCGTTGGTAAACCAGATGAAACAATTTTTTAAAATTTCTTTATGAGCGTATTATGTTTTTGTTACGCTTTATTTTGCTATTTTTTTTTTTTTCTATTGAAAATGTATGTTAACTAAAAAAATACATTACAAATTACATGTTAAAGTTCAATAAAATGTAAAGTAAAAACGATTTTAATGATGTTGCTAATATTTAAACTTATTAAGAAATGTATTTTTAACGACGTTGTTGTATGTATCTACCCAAAATATTTTTGTTTTAAGAACAAGTTTACCTGCCATCATCTTCCAAGAAGAAGAATTGACCTGAACGTTTTTGCTCAGTATCCTAGAAATAACGTAAATAAGCAATAATTAGTATCAGTTTGAATAATTTTTGGATAAAGCATTTGTTTTACCTTGACAGAATTGTTCTTGTTGATGCGTGGTCTAAAGTTATTGGGATCACGACGGAACGTTATACCCAGTAACTCCAAAAACCGATTCATGCCATTAAGCAATGACTGTGGTGAAAACGCTGTTGTCTTAACTGAGGGTTGTCCTTCTAAAACAATGACACGATCAGCTAAATAGGTAGCCATAATAAAATCGTGTTCGACCACAAAACCAGTACGTTTTGCATGTAAAATGTAACTACAAAATAGTATTAGTAACCACTTAATAATAGCAACATATTAAAATCTTACCGCTTTATAACTTTGGCTGCTACCAAACGTTGCTCGGAATCTAAATAGGCAGAAGGTTCATCTATGAGATATACATCAGCAGGTTTCCCCAAACACAGAACTAAAGCAACACGTTGCAATTCGCCCCCAGACAAATTTTGAACTTCCTGATCCATAATTTCTTCTATTTTCATAGGCTTCATAACATCGGCAATGAATTGTGGATGTACATAAGCATCACGAATTTTTTCATGCAATAAATGGCGGACATGATTTTGGTACTTAGGTGAAATTTTCTGAGGCTTGTAAGATATATTCAACACAGGCAATTCAACGTTACTATCAGGTTGCAGATTGCCAGCCAACATGCGAATGAAGGTGGTTTTTCCTGTACCATTTTCCCCAAGTAGCACAAGAATTTCAGAATCGCTAAAATGACCTTCTTGAATAGTCAAGGAGAATTTACCTAACGTTTTCGTCATAGCAGGATATACATAGTGATTCATGCGCTTAATTTCTTCTTCTGTAGCCGATTCAGATACCTATGAAAAATAAAAGCAATATTTATTTTTAAATTTTAAAATAAAAATCATTAAAAGAATTTCTACGGTGCCTTTTTAACATTGTACCATAGTACGCAAATCAATCGAATAGATATTAATCATGAATGATATTTATTTGAACGAATTAAATTTTCCACATTGTGACGAATAATTCGTTTTGTTTTCCGAATTTTAAAAATAAAAGTTGCGATACAAATGATATTTTAAATTTCTCACCACAATTTAAATATAAAATTTCTTACATGAATCATTCATTCAAAGAACATAATCGAAAAATTAAAAAAAAATCGATTCACAAGTAGAATTTTTATTTTCCTTGAAGAAAAGTTAGCAGCGTTGCCATTGTAGTTTATCATTTTTGTTGTGTTAATGGGAACATTTTTACCATTTTAGGAATTAAAGAATATATTAAAAAAATTATAATTTTTAGTTAATATATTTTATGCATGTATGTACGTATGAATCTATGCATGTAAAATATTAAGTGATCAACTAAAAATACAAATAAGGCTTAGGTATAATAAAACAAAAACTATGAATCTGATTTATCTGATTTTTTCTATTATATTTGTGGAATTTTTACTTGAATCGTAGATTAGTTTTATGAATAAATGTACATACAATTATCGTTCTTTTTTATCCCTAAAAGTTTTTGTTATATAGACGCCACCGCCAAATGTGGCCGTGCAGCTATGATGGCGTCAAACATCGTATGTATTTCAATTTGGACAGATTTAAGTCGCCAGCCTGCTGTTATTTAATGCTTTAAGCAACTTAGAAAGCATTGTGATAGGCTTTGTAAAAAATGTGATTGTATGTGTTACACCGATAATGATTGATATAAAAAGAGACACACAACAATGCGACGGTATAAAGCTTAGTCTAGACGGTATGATGAATCAGCATATGTTTGCTAATATTTATTTGCTTTAAAATAACAGCAAATGTCTCTGTTAGCATATTGAATATGATGGTCGTTTACACGATATGCTGAAAGTACCAAATTTTTTGAATTCATCATACGCCAACAAATGATATTTCAACATATGAGTTATCATACAATTTTTGTGTATACACGATATGTTGAATTTCGTTTAATTATGTATGTTAATTCGTATTAACATTTGTTTATATATTTGTATATGCCAAATAAATTTGACAATACCCTTTTTTGCGGCAATTATATTTATATGTATGTGATAATAAAAAGAATAATCTGAAAAAGTTTATCTTTTATTATTACAATTGAATTTTATATAAAGAAAAAAATTCTAATTAAACTCAAACCTGAGTAAAATTTAAAAATACTAATTTAGAACAAGAAGTTTAACAATTAAAAATTAGGAATTACAAAATACAAGAACACGGAACATAACATCATGCTTTGTTGTTCAACCAACATTCTGTTGAGTACTGACCAACCAAAAATAAACAAATGGTTATAAGAAACAGTGCTGTCATCTTATTAGTTTTATCAATGTTTTAGTGCTTTTTTATCGCAAAAAAATTTTGAAATTCAGGTGTTTTATTTTTTCTATATACTAAATTTAAAATATCGCAAGTAGAAATTACGAAGATAATAAGGATTGATAGTAAACAATGTTTATGTTATTGCAGATTGTTAGCTTATTATTGTTTTAAACCAAAAACCATAATAAACAATAGTTATACATTGATTATATATTTTATTTATTATTATTTAATTCCCATACTTATTTCTTGATATCTTATATGGTTTATAAGAGAAATGAAACTAAAAAATATATTAATATGCAAAAACTTTTTAATTTACAATTTTATAAAATAACAGTTGACATCATGATGTAGTTAGTATTCTCATAAGTAATCATATAGTAATGTTTATATTGATATCATTATAATTTAAAGGGTGATATAGAATTTATTTTGGCTTTATGTTCCTTATTATATTTACTTATTATATTTTTATACGGAAATTTAGAATTTTATGAAATAAATAAAATAAAAAAGTTAAAAATTTTGTAAATAACGCGTTTTTATACCCTTCACACAGTGAAAAAGGGTATATATAGGTTTGTCATTCCGTGTGAAATTTCTACAATTTTCATTTCCGACCCCATAAAGTATATATTTTCTGAAAGCTTATGAATAGAGGAGTCGATTAAGCCCTGACCGTCTGTCCGTCTGACCGTCTGTCCGTGTGTATGTTGAAATCAACTTTTTGAAGCCCCCCGACATAGGTTGGACCCGGGTAAGGTATTAAAATATCAGAAATATTCGGGAGTAGATCGGTATTGAAAATCAGAAACATCGGTACATAAACAACTGAGATATGAGCAAAAACCCACGACCACCTCGATTTTCTTTTCATAAAAACAACATTACAACAACAACATACATACATACAAACGTGTATACTGGTTAGAGAAAACGTGGCATCGAATCCCAGCTGAGGCAAAAAATTTTTTTTTTAAATTTTTTTAAAATTTTTTTTTTTAATTTTTTTTTTATTTTTTTTTTATTTTTTATTTAATATATTATTTATATTTTTATTATTATTTTTTTTTTAATTTTTTTTTTTAATTTTTTTTTTTTTTTTTTTTTATTTTTTATTTAATATATTATATATATTTTTATTATTATTTTTTTTTATTTTTTTTTTTTTTAATTTTTTTTTTATTTTTTTTTGTTTTATATATATTATATATGTATATAATAATTTTTTTTTTTTTAATTTTTTTTTTAAATTTTTTTTTTTAAATTTTTTTTTTATTTTTTATTTTTTTTTTTGTTTTTTTTAACATACATACGTGAATTTACTGTTATTGCATGACTACACGTTGTGAAGGGTATATAAGATTCGGCACGGCCGAATATAGCGCTTTTACTTGTTAAATGTTTTGATGCTTTTCGAAATTTTAAGTTGACACCAATCTAAACAATAATTGTGAAACAGTCATCTATTGCTTTCGCTATCTTGCTGATGGCTAGAGCAGGCCAAAACAAGTAATAATATAAAAGATAATAACAAACAAAACAAGTAAGAGCGCTATATTCGGCCGTGCCGAATCTTATATACCCTTCACAACGTGTAGTCATGAAATAACAGTAGTTTGTGTCACCATTCATCCCATATGAAATACGTACATACATATATAAAAACATCCCATTGTAAAATTATAAATTCACGTATGTATGTTAAAAAAAACAAAAAAAAAAAAAAAAAAAAAAAATTAAAAAAAAAAATTTAAAAAAAAAATTTAAAAAAAAATTTAAAAAAAAATTAAAAAAAAAATTATTATATATAATTATAATTATTATAAATAAAACAAAAAAAATTAAAAAAAAAAATTAAAAAAAAAAATAATAAAAATACAAATAATATATTAAATAAAAAATAAATAAAAAAATTAAAAAAAAATTTTTTAAAAAATTAAAAAAACTTTTTTTTTGGCTCAGCTGGGATTCGATGCCACGTTTTCTCTAACCAGTACACACGTTTGTATGTTTGTATGTTGTTGTTGTAATGTTGTTTTTGTGAAAAAAAAAATCGAGGTGGTCGTGGGTTTTTGCTGATATCTCAGTTGTTTATGTACCGCTGTTTCTGATTTTCAATAGCGATCTACTCCCGAATATTTCTGATATTTTATTACCTTACCCGGGTCCAACCTATGTCGGGGGGCTTCAAAAAGTTGATTTCAACATACACACGGACAGACGGACATACTGACAGGGCTTAATCGACTCCCCTATTCATAAGCTTTCAGAAAATATATACTTTATGGGGTCGGAAATAAAAATTGTAGAAATTTCACACGGAATGACAAACCTATATATACCCTTTTTCACTGTGTGAAGGGTATAAAAAGGCGTTGCTGTTGGTAAAATTTTAGTGTAACTCGTTGTGGTAAGAATATATGATATAGGAAACTAACTTATCGTATTTAATTAACTAAAAGCCTAGGTGTTTAATAAATGATATTTACATCCAATACTTTATCACCGATCAAAGAGAGATCAAAAATTCACATCAACCATTTTGCCTAAATAACTAATGTATAACTTACAAATTCTAGCAAAGAATATAACAAATTAGGCAACACTGCAACAATTCTATATGATACTACATTTGCCATATGATGAGAAGCTGAAATACGCTTTTCAACAAACAACAAATCTGTCTTCATACGTAGGAAATTTGTCCAGCATTAAAAATATGCTGTTTACACGATTTGTTGAAATCGTCGACATACATTTGATGGCCTTGTTAAAATAGTGTTAGCAAATGATGTTAATCATACGTATGATGAAAAAATTTTGCGTTTACACGATATGATGGCACTTGTAACAATTTTTTAAGCACAAATTTGCTGATTTAACATATCGTCTAGACTAAGCTTAATACATACAAACACATTTTTACAAATACTACGAAAGGCTTGACAAGTAGTTTGATCGTATCTTCACAATATATCAGCCATGAAAAATTCATTCAGTTTATCGTCCCGGCAACACAAGTTTCCGTCGAAAGAGCTTTTAGTGCTCTCTTAATAATATTAACAAAAATGAGATCAAAGCTATCAAAAGATACTATAAACAATTTGCTTTTAGTAAAACTTAATAAGAATTTAATTGAATATGTAACAATAAAAAACGAAACCAAGGATATATTTTTTTGGCTTATGCAAGATTTTCATTAATAAAAAACTTTAAACAAATTGAAACTATTTTGGTTAAATAGATTTTCTACTTTTTATATTGTTTTAAACAAAATATGAGAAAATGTTGCACAACAGTGCAACAAATTAGCTGTAGCATTGTATTTCGTTGTATATTAATAAGAAATTTTTTATACTAAGCAGTGTTTGCTTTATTGAAGTTTGTAGCTTTAAAAACATAAAAGCTGTAAAACTGATTTTCCCTTAAGCGAACTCAGTTTCTTTAAAATATAGTAAAAACATTTAATTGTAGTTAAGTGATTTCTTCAATTAAACGGCGACAGCTTAACCGAATCCGACTGTATTACATATTTTTCTATACACACATTTTTTTTATGTGGCGCCAAAAAAAAATTTTGTGTTGTATTCCTTGCAAGGGATGATTTTCACATATACCTTTTTATTGATGTCGATTGTTTTTTAGATATTGTTGTTGTTAAAAGAGGCATTAGGTACAGTGTGACACACAACTTTTTACCTATAGGCGCTTGACATATGCTTATATATAAAGTAGCTTTTATACCGAGTTTCAATTTAAGACAAACAAGGATTTTTACTTTACTGAGTAAAAAAAATTAGGAATATAATGAATTTTCTGTTTACATTTTCAGGTATATATGTTTATATATGTGTTTTGCTAATACGCATATCCTTTATATGTATATAAATGCGTAATTATTTTATTAGACCTATAAAGTTGTTTTTCTTGCCCGCATCTTTAAATCAATTATAATTAAATATATGAGGATAAAAATATTATATATGTATGTATGGATACATAAAATATAATATTTATACACGATACAGCTATTTATATACATATAAGCAAAATCCAATCTGTTAAGAACGCATTGTGTTGTTTAAATTATTATGATTGCTACTGTACATTATTTAATGTTAAGATTTTCTTCATACCACACACAACAACAAATTTTTAAAACAAATTATTCGTTTTTGATTCATTTTGCTTAGAATGAAATATATTAAATTTGTGAGAAGAATGAAACACGACGAATTCTAAAAATAAAAATTGTAGTGCAAACGAAATCAATAAAAAAAATATTTTTATATTATTTGCGAAAAGAATGAAAAAAAATAAAAATACTAAATAGAATTTGACTCACAACTTTTATCTTTTTCAATTCAGAGCATAATTCAAAAAACAAGCGAAAAAAATGAAATTGTATTCACAAACATAATTTTTTGCGTACTATGCTTTTTAATATATACATACGTATTATAAAGTAAACACAAAATACATATGTAATACTTGCCTTAAAAGTTAAGGATTCAGTGCGGAAACGCATGTTTTCGGTAGGAACAAAACCATCTAAGAAAATGTTGATACCTTCACGCACAGAGAAAGGCATTGTAACGACACCATAACAGCCGGGAACGCCATACAAGCAACAAATAAAATCAGACAAATAATCTAATACAGACAGGTCGTGCTCGACAACAATAATAAATCTTTAAAGTAAATTAATTGAATTTTACAAATTAAATATGTTAACATCTGCAAATAAAATTATATAATTATACACACTTGGTAGGATGCAACAGACTACGGATAGTCAAAGCAGCATTCAAACGCTGCTTTACATCCAAATAAGATGAAGGTTCATCAAACATAAAAATGTCGCCGTTTTGTATGCACACCATGGCAATAGCGAAACGCTGCAACTCTCCACCAGACAATTCGCCGACGTTGCGGTCACGAATGTGCGTCAGATCTAGCATTCTGCATATTTCAGACTGATTTTCACGCTCGTTTTTCTTGTCCAACAATTCGGAGACGGCACCTCGTACAGCCTTTGGAATCTGATCAACGTACTGAGGTTTCACCATAGCTCTAAGATTGTCTTCAAGGATTTTCGTAAAATAATTCTGCAATTCAGATCCACGGAAATAAGCCAATATTTCAGTCCAATCTGGAGGGTCAATGTATCGGCCCAAGTTAGGTTTTTGTTTACCCGCTAAAATTTTCAAAGCTGTAGACTTGCCAATACCATTCTGACCTACTAAGCCTAGAACTTCCCCGGGACGTGGTATAGGTAAACGATGTAATTTAAACGAATTTTTACCATACCGATGGGTGGTATGCTTTTCTAAATTACTAGGAATATTAATAATCGTTATGGCTTCAAATGGGCATTTCTAAATGAAAATGATTAACATTTGTTTTAATATTCACAAAATAATTCTTTGCTTTTCTTACCTTGATACATATTCCGCAACCTATACAGAGTTCCTCGGATAAAGATGCAATTTTCGAAGTCGGTCCAACCTCAATGCACAATTTACCCATTCGCACTACTGGGCAGGATTTCTTACATTCCTGGCGACAACGTTTTGGTTTGCACTTGTCATCACTTACAATGGCAATACGTGTCTGCTTGTCCGTCTCCTCATTGTCTCTTCGGTTAGCCATTCTACCATAATAGAAAAACTTGATTAAAATACCAATCTAAATTTTAAGTACAACAAAGCAAAAAGTAGAATATTTTTAATTCAATTTTTGAACATAAGCTGAAGCAGTTCAATAGTGAAAGTACTTAATACAAACATGTTGAATATAACCTCAACCCTTACACATATGTTTGCATTTTATTTAAATGTTCAATTTATATTATATGTACCTTCTACAGATTTATAATTATAAACTGATTCTAAATGTAAAAATTGGAAAGATTACCTGAATAATAGTTTATTGTTAAATAAAAAATTGGCAAACGCCTAGCTGCGTGGCCACGAATATTTGAAAGAAAATGTCAGATTTCACTATCTGTATATGATGTATAAATCAGTTGTTTAAAATAGCATTATATTATAAGTAGGTTTTATCAACCTTGATTCAAAAAACAAAAATTACGTCCGAGAAGATAACCAACTCGAATTTGGCAAAATTTTATTTTACACTCAATTTCTTGAGTGTATATTCATATTCCTCACAAAATTTTATTTTGCTCTTATAATAAGAGAAATACTAAGTTGAGAACAAGAATGATTAAATAAAGATTACGCCATCACGCAACCATAAAAAAACATTTCTGCACATGTAGGAATTCTGACGTCACTCAAGCTGTGTTCTGATTAGATAATAAAATTCAGCTGTATAACTAATAATGTTTGTGTAAGAACATGACAGTGGGACAAATTGTTATTTTTCTAACTAAATGTTTTGAAAGCAAATAAATTCTTTATATATATACATATATATTTTCACTATTTTTATTACAATATTTCACTATTATATTAGGTGTAGAATTCATTTCATTTTGTTATTTTATCAAATTTTCTTTTTCGCTTATAAGTATTTTCAGCGATTTCGACATTTAGTTTCCTAATTCTAAAATACACTCGACACCTAAAGAAAAGTTTTTTCACGTATTCACTGGCTTCAATTTCTTTGGCTTTCAACAAATGCTTTTGTAAATATCCGCTTGAAAGTAATAACTTGTTACGATTTAATTTGAAAAATATGGTGTAAGTTTGGAAGCGATCTTCTTCAAGATCATTCGGCCTTGGAGCATTTTCCACGACCAATTTTTCTTCAAAACTATTTGGAATATCATTTTGCTTTTCAGTTTCACGTAGTCCTTTATATACATTTGCAACTTCAGTTTCATTAGCAGTTTTCGTTTCACATTCAATAGCACTAGTGTCTAAAGACGAAACTGCATGGGATTTTAAAATTTTTGCACGCCGTTTGCTAAATTCTATACATAATGCCTTAGTAATGTACTGCAAGAATTAATTTTGTTTTTACTTACCCATTTCAAATATTAAGTTTCTTTCAAAATCTTCTTGCTTGAAATGTAAAGCACAAATTTTTTCTTTATCGACATTTACAGCCTTCACTCGTTTGCAAAATATTACCCATAACTTCTTTCAAGATTCATCTTTTGGAAAATTGTAAAATGATACAGCTTTTTGAAAATACAAACGTTTTATTAAAAATGCGCAATTTATTAGGTTTTAATATAATTTCTCACTTGTTTTTTTGCTGTTATTTTGCTTGCATTTGCCCACTGCACATTTCATATTTGCCCTCTTTCTTATCTTTTCACTTTATTTTGTTTTCTGTTTTGCAGCTTATAAATAACCAATTTTAAACACTTTTTATATAATTTTAATATTATTTATATGTATTTATTATAAAATATGACACAAAATTCGTTGTTTATTACCTACCGTTGCCACATGCAAGTGCAAGTGAAAAAAAACCAATACACTAACACTTTTTTACTAACACAACTACACTTTGACAACCTGCAACTCAGCTTGCGAAGAAATTTTTAAACAAGTAAAATTTTTACAGTTACAGTACAGTATTTACAGTATTTTTAAAGTGACAAGCCGAAAAACAGTGTTGTCTAACACTGAGTTTTTTGTTAACTCACTAATATATCATACAGTTGTGATAAATAATTCAGCTAGTTTTTTTAATAAATATGTATATACGTATATGAAGAATATTAAGAAAAATTATAAATATTCATTTGAAATGTAAGTTTTAATATAAATATAAATTTTTAATAAAAAAAATTATTTAAAAAGTTATATGTCTAAAGGTAACGTTCAATAGTGGCTATTGACAACACTTAATTCCAATTGAAGCAGCGCCATTTGTTTTAAATTTGTTTGAAGTTTATTTGTTGACGACATTTTAAAAATGAACTTGCACTGTGCTGTGTAGCCACTCAAAAATTTTTTGTGTTTTTTTTGGCATTTCTCCTGATTTTCGTTAGTAATACGTATACACTACTTGCAAGTAAATACTTGCCTGTGGCAACGTAGGGTTAAACACCGATGTAATACTTTTTTTTTAGAACTCTCTGAGTAAATTAATTACAGGGCTGCCAACTATCTGAAGATACATATATTTTTTGTAAGAAATTATAAATTTTACATATGATACAGACTTGGTAACCTTTGCGAGGGGACTACTACGTCATCTAACGGTAAATCATGCGCAAGGCGTAATCTTTATTTAATCATTCTTGGTTGAGAATATAATCAAAGTGCTGCTTAGTTTAAAACAGTCAAATTAATACCTAGTAAATCAATATTTTAAATGGCAATACCTTAAATTTGCATGGGAGAGGATTTTAGGCCTTCAGCAAATTTTATATGTATTTTAATTTCAAAAAACTTTTGAGATTATTATAATTGTTGTATCTTCAATAATAAAAAGCTGTTTATTTTGTATGTATTTAAAACGTTATTTTATATATTTTATGAACAGAAAATTACAATTTTAAATGACATTAAATTCAATGCTATGTTCTATTTATTATATGACTGTAAGAGTTACCACAATTCTCCCACACTTAATCTTGCCTATCAACTTCGTTACCAACGACATAGTCTCGTAAATGCTGCGGCATTCTTCGTTGTCTGGTTGTTTTGCGCAGCAACTGTGTTCCTTGCAGGTCAGTACTTTGACTTCCACTTATTTGTTCAGCTCCAACTTCCTCTGTTAGTGGACAATCATTTGTGGAACAATCAACGCTAGTTGATAATCCAGTGGGAATATGAGCTGAGGAATATAAAAGAATTTGTTGATCTTCTTGACTTCTAATCTGATTATCGCATTCCGGTTTTCCTGTATGTACAACGTTTGTGTCAAAATTATGTTGAACACATGTTAAACGCAACTAATCTATATGCTGTTTAAATTCGTACCCACTATCCAACTTTACTATATAGTGCAGATGACCCATTTTATTAATTATCTTGCCAAACCTCCACTGCTGTTTGTTAGCCGTATAATAACGAGCTTGGACTCTGTCTCCAACATTTAATTGTCTTGAAGATACACAGGGGGTCGTTGATTGGCTTGTAATTATGGGTTTTAATGAATCTAAGCGAATTCGAATTTGTTCTGCTGGAGTTTTCCCATTCTGGAGAGTTGTTGCTCTATACCGGAACATAATTTCCCTAATTTTATTTTGAATTGGTACTTTTTCATCTGTCATAGCTACTAATCGTTTTTTTAATGTTTGAATATTCCTTTCAGCTAAACTATTCGTCGCTGGATGCCCGGGAGCAATATATTTTTGAAAAATTCCCGCTCCGCTACAAAAGGTTGTGAACTCAGCACTTGTAAAAATTGTGGCATTATCTGATACTAGTACGTCTGGGTACCCATTCCGCGAGAATATTGTTTGTAGAATACCGCTTGTTGACGAAGATGATGGTGCTGTTGTACAAACTCCTACTTCAGCCCATTTGGACGTCGAATCCACCACCACCAAAAAATAATAACCTTGATATGGCCCGGCGTAGTCCATATGCACACGTTGCCAATTGTTTTCTGGTTCTTCCCAAGGATGAAGCGATGTTTTAGGAGGGCTATTTTAAATCGACGCACATGAAGAACAGGAAGGTACATATTTTTCTATGTCTTTGTCTATAGATGTCCAATATACATATCTTCTGGCTAATTGCTTCATTTTTGTAATTCCCACGTGAGTGTGATGTAACTCTTTTAGAACTAAAGATTAGCATCTTTCCTTGTTTCATCTTGAACTGTTTTAAAATTTATTAATCTCGAATTGATCTGATTTATTGTTAAGTTACAAATTAAATGTACTTCCTGATCTATTAAATCTTTCGTATACGATGTTGATTTTACGGTTGCTCTTGAGAGGCAGTCGGCATATGCGATTTCTTCGCTTTTCTTTGATATTACTTCATAGTTATATCCTGTTAGGAATGCGGCATAACGTTGTAGTCGAGATGAAGTCATTTGGGGAAGCTTCAAATTCTGGTGAAAAATTCTTGATAGTGGTTGGTTATCTGTGACTTATTTGAAAGGTCGGCCAAAAACGTACTCGTGAAATCGTTGGACAGCAAAAATTATAGCTAAAGCCTCGCGATCTAATTGTGAGTAATTTTTCTCTGCAGATGTTAAAGCTCTAGACGCAAAAGCGATTGGTTTTTCATCATTGCCAATTAAATGTGATAAAACACATGCTATTCCCTTGGGACTGGCATCGCACGTACGCTGTATTGGTAATTTTGGATTATACGGCGTCAATACACGATCACTTGCAATTTCTTTCTTTAACGTATCGAAAGCATCCTAGCATTGCGTTGTCCATATAAATTTTGAATCTTCACGTAAAAGGTAACGCATTGGGGCAGTGATCGTCGATGTATTCGGAATGAACCTCGCGTAATACGTTACCATACTCAAAAAACGCCTCAACTCATCAACAGATGAAGGTGCTGGTATTTCCAAAATAGATTTTACCTTTGAAGCTGATTTCTGTACTCTATTATATTCGATTGTGTGACCCAAGAACTCGATTTTTTCTTCTAAAAATTAACATTTGGAAACGTTTAGATGTATATCAAATTTTTTTAGTTGTGACAAACATTTTCTTAAATTTTCTTTGCATTTGACCATCGATTCTCCGTGTACGACAATATCGTCGAAATAAGATTCAGTTTTTGGGACATCGCGTAAAATCTGATCTATTATCCTATCAAATTCAGATGGAGCCGTCTTGATGCCAAATAACAACCTGTTCATACGGTATGTTCCCTTATGTTTTGAAATTGTTTGAACAATGCTGGACTTCTCATCCACCGTGTTGCACTTTCACGTAGTTTTAATGAAACTCTGTAGTCTGAGATACATCCAATTTTCTCTTCAAATTCTGACCTTAGGTTATCGATTTCATGTGACTTACTAAAAACACCTTTAACGTTCAATATTGGATTCAACTTATCTAAATCTGTTAAATTAATTTTAAGACCACGTACCCAGGACCTTCCGGCTGCACATCCCTTCAGGGCTGCACAACCATCGGGTACTATGTACATGTCGCCATTAATTGATATACTTTTGTATTTTGCGTTTTTTTTTTATTTTTTTTTATTTTTCCATCTAAAATAATTTTTCATGTAAGTATGTACTGAATGTTAAATGAGATGGTGATAATTTATTACACAGATTCAATTCGTTGAATTTACTTTTGGGAATCAAAGTATACTTAGAGCCAGAATCGACTTCGAACACAACAGGTTTTCCTTCTATTTGAACGTTTACATAATATCGATCAGAGTCCGAATACCTACTGTTACGGTAAACGCCCACAACGTTGTAGACACCATAGTCAGGTTGTTCAATTTGTTCCTCCGATACTTCAGAAATTACGTTGGTGCTATTTCCTAATAGCGTGGAAATACAAACGTTTGCCACATGGCCATTTTTCTTGCAAGAGCTGCACTTTAAATTTGATTTACCTGTTCGACAATCTTTTGCGAAATGATTATTTCTTCCACATCGAAGACATAAGCCTGTTGTTGATAATTAACATTCTTATTTTGTGATCTATCATTCTGAAGATTTTTATACCCTTCACACAGTGAAAAAGGGTATATATAGGTTTGTCATTCCGTGTGAAATTTCTACAATTTTCATTTCCGACCCCATAAAGTATATATTTTCTGAAAGCTTATGAATAGGGGAGTCGATTAAGCCCTGTCAGTCTATCCGTCTGACCGTCTGTCCGTGTGTATGTTGAAATTAACTTTTTGAAGCCCCCCGACATCGCTTGGACCCGGGTGAGGTATTAAAATATCAGAAATATTATTTTTTAATTATTTTTTAAATTTTTTTTTTATTTTTTTTTTTATTTTTTTTTTAACATACATACGTAAATTTATAATTTTACAATGGGATGCTTTTATATATGTACGTATTTCATATGGGATGAATGGTGATACAAACTACTGTTATTTCATGACTACACGGTGTGAAGGGTATATAAGATTTGGCACGGCCGAATATAGCGCTCTTACTTGTTATTAAAACGATTTTGCCTACTTTTCGTAAAAACCTTATTTACTTCTCGTGTATCGTCCTCATTTTGACCAGAAAGTTCCCTGGCATCTACTTTA
Source organism: Phyto melanocephala (assembly GCA_941918925.1). NCBI lineage: Eukaryota > Metazoa > Arthropoda > Insecta > Diptera > Rhinophoridae > Phyto > Phyto melanocephala. The sequence goes on from OW799235.1 coordinate 57,705,280, forward strand.
GCAGCTTCGATAGAAATCGCTTTCGCGACAATTTCATCAAACTTTGAGGAATTTGACTATCTTTCTCGAATATAATTGTCTTTTATACCTCGAATAAATTGTGCTCTCAAAAACAAGTCAGCTACAGAAGAACTACACTCACATGATGATATAAATGCACATTCATTTATATCGGTACGTAACACGGCAACATATTCTGCTATGGAATAACTGTCAGACTGATATTTCGAGAGAAATTGATGTTGCGCGACTAATACATTTCTTTTTTGAGATAAGTGCATTTCTAATATGTTCAGGAGTCTTCGGAGCCGCCAATGCCGAAATCATACTAAATTTGTTAGCACCAATTGAATTTAATAGTAATTTTGCACAGTAATCATGATTTGAGGTTATGTTTTTCATTGAAATATAATTTTTAAGACGTTGTATATAGTTTTTGTATGATTCCTTTGTTACGTCGAAAGGCTCAAAATTTGGCACAAACGCTGTGTTCATATTAACATCCCGCTCTGTAGCCGACGTCGAGGCTCCCCTTTGTAAAATGTGAGACATCATTGTCTCTTGCATTTTCATAAATTCCGCAAATTGTTTTTCGTTCATGTTTTACTCTTGGCTTTATCCTCGTCGCCAAACTGTTGTATCTTCAATAATAAAAAGCTGTTTATTTTTTATGTATTTAAAACGTTATTATATATATTTTATGAACAGAAAATTACAATTTTATATGACAGCAAATTCAATGCTATGTTCTATTTATTATATGACTGTAAGAGTTACCACAATAATAATGTTTAATTAATTCTAAAACTTTATGTCAACAAAATTGTATCAATTATTGCTATATTTTCTATTATTTTTAATATAATATTATACCAAAATAACGCAAATAACATTACAATGGCATACATAACACTCACTTAACTCGCTTTTTGGTCAATTGGATCAAAGCAACGAGATGTGCCAAGAATTGGAAAATTGGACATGATAGAGGACGGTATTAGCTACATTTCCTCATATCCAGTTTCTTTCAATATACTTTTTTCTAGAACAACTTTTTCAAAAAACTTTTTGTATAGAAGTCACTCAACTTACATTTTGGTCAGTTGGGTCAAAATAAAGAGATGCGCCAAAAATTGGAAAATGAGGTATGATAGAGGACGGTACTCGCTACATTTGCTCACTTGCAGTTTCTTTTAATATACTTTTTTCTAGAACAACTTTTTCAAAAAACTTTTGGTATGAATGTCACTAAACTCACCTTTTGGTTAATTGGGTCGAAATAAATAGATGTGCCAAAAATTAAGAAATTGGACACGATAGATTAAGGTATGGTCTACATTTCCTCACTTACAGTTTCGTTCAACATACATTTTTCTAGATTCTAGAACAACTTTTTCAAAAGACTAATTGTATAAAAGTCACTGAAATAACTTTTTGGTCAATTGGGTTAAAATAGAGAGATGTGCCAAAAATTGGAAAGTTGGACACAATAGAGGAAGGTATGATCTATATTTTCTCATATCCCGTTTGTTTCTATAAATTTTTCTAGGACAACTTTTTCAAAAAACTTTTTGTATGAATGTCATTAAACTCCTTTTTTGGTCAATTGGGTCAAAATATAGAGATGCGCTAAAAATTGGAAAATGAGGTATGATAGAAGACGGTACTGGCTACATTTCCTCTGTAGTACCTCATATCCAATTTTTGGCACATATTGACCAAAAAGTGATTTGAGTGACTTTCATACAAAAAGTTTTTTGAGAAGGTTCTTCTAGAAAACAGTATGTTGAAAAAAACTGCAAATGAGGAAATGTAGCCAGTACCGTCTTCTATCATACTTCATTTTCCAATTTTTGGTGCATCTCTTTATATTAACCAATTGACCAAAAAATGAGTTTAGTGACATTCATACCAAAAGTTTTTTGAAAAAGTTGTTCTAGAAAAAAGTATATTGAAAGAAACTGCAAGTGAGAAAATGTAGCGAGTGCCGTCCTCTATCATACCTCATTTTCCAATTTTTGGCACATCTCTTTTTTTTACCCAATTGGCCAAAAAGTAAGTTGAGTGACTTTTATACAAAAAGTTTTTTCAAAAAGTTGTTCTAAAAAGTATGTTGAAAGAAAATAAAAATAAAATAAATGTAGCTCATATCTTCCTCTATCACGCCCGTTTTCCAATTTTTGGCACATTTCTTTGTTTTAATTCCATTGCCAAAAATGTGCGTTGAGTTACATTTGTGAATGTTGCTACTTTTTTTTAAATTAAGTAATAAAAAATATTATATATCTATAATATATTTGTGTTTTACGGCATTTCGAAGTATAGTTTAAAAATATTTTTTTTTTATTTCACTCAGTAGACCGTAAAGTTTGTTGAAATACATGTAGAAGTTTGTTAAAGACCGAAAATCCTCTCCCATGCAGATATTCGGCATTACCATTTAAATATACACCTAATTCTGTTTTTACGCGACTTTTTTTTACGCGAATTTGATTTAACGCGATTTAAAAAACACATTTCGTTCTGCTTTTACACGATTTGATTTGATTTTACGCGGTCTAAAAAAGTATGTATTTTTATCAGAAAAACGTGTGCTTATACCGGATTTGGAGGATTTTAAATTAAATACATAGTTGGCAGCACTGCAAATCATGTGGTACAAAAAACTCACCACATTTAAAGCAGGGAATTCCCTTGTTTATTTCAAATAAGTTCAGATGAAAGTAAGAGTGTAGTCAAGTTTAAATATTAAAAGCGAAAATATATTAGAAAATCGAATAATATTAAAAAATACTCGCATATAAATATTTCTAAATTTAATAAACTTTAATGTAAACGCAAAACTTGCTAAGAACATTGAAGATAGTGGCTACACTCCAGATCAGGTGTGGAATGCGGATGAAACAGTCCTTTTCCGGAAACGAATGCCAAGTCGAACATATGTAGCCAAAGCACAGAAAACCGCTAGGGGGTTTAAAGTAGGCAAAGATCGTGTGACCTTTTAATTCTGCTCTAATGCTTCAGGAAATCGGTTGTTAAGACCCTTACTTGTAAATAGAGCTTTAAAACCACGGTCGATGAAAGACGTTAATATGGACTCATTACCCGTTCACTGGGCAGCTAATAAAAATACTTGGGTAACAACTGAGCTTTTTACTGAATGGCTTAATAAATATTTTGTACCGGAAGTTCTGCGCTATATGAGCGACAAAGACCTTGATTTTAATGTTCTGTTGATTATAGGCAATTCACCAGGTCATCCACATTTAGAGCATCCAAATGTCTAATTCCAAAGAAGGACTCCAAATGGCAGCAAATTGGGCGATCATTTTCGCAAGCATGATCCTAATGAAGAAAGAGCCGAGAAGTTTCAACGTGATGTTAAATTTTTAATGGGTAATTATCGTGAGCTACATAACAGTCTTATCAAAACTGGAAGTCAACGATTGATAATGGAATTTGTGACTCAAATCACTGAACCATCACATGATGATCATGATTTTGAAACTATTTCTAGCGATGAAATTGATGTCTTTCGTAAACGAATGCGGTTATCAGAAAGTGATACTGATTAAAAATTGATTTTTATATGTTTTTAAGATGCATGATTTTTGTGATTTCTTTTTTTTAATAAACTATTTTTTCTTCTTTTTTCTGTTGTTTTTTGTTAAAATAAAATATGTGCATAAAACACCAGTTATCTTATTTCATCTGATATTTAATATGTGCGTGGAACCAATCTCCACTTTTTATATGGATACTATAACTATTTTTACACTATTTTTTTACGCGAGTTTTTGAGGAACATATCTATCGCGTAAAAACAGAATTAGGTGTACTTTACTTATGTATATCTATCAGGGCTGCCACTACAAAAATAATTTTTTTGTAAAATTTTTCTAAAAATCGGGCCGATATATGCAAAAATTAAATACCTTTTAAAGTATATATTCAATTATTAAAATATTATAAAAAATACCTTATATATTATTAATAGTTTTTAAATAAATTTTTGTTAAGTATTTTAATAGTGTTTTCCAAATGTATTTATGTATAAATTTATTGTTATTCATTTATTCTGGCCTAAGTTTTTTTATTCTTATAATTATTACAATTTAATTTAATTTAAAAAAAATGTTTTAGGATGATTAAAAGGAGAAAATTAACTTAGGCCAAAACAAATGTTTTGCAATACATTTAGCACTAAAAAGTTCGAATAAATATTAATTTATAATTTTTTATGTTAATATACAAAGAAAATTGTGCTTTAAAATTAAGAGATAAAGATAAAATTTATAGCATTTTTACATCCTCCTTTGAAGCATTAGTTTTCTTTACTGTGTTAATTAAATATTATTTATTTACAAGAAGCTCTTTAATATTAAACTTTTTTTTTAATATTTATTTACAACTCAAGTACAAAATTAATCAGAATATATGGCCTCAGCGCGAAAGGGCATTGATGGGCAAGCTGGCAAAAATAAATAAATTAATTTTTTAACAGTTATAAAAATATGGAAGATATTCATATTTTTCAACTAAATTTACTACTATCAATTTCCTTTTACTTCTAAAACAAACAAAAAACTGATCTCTTACAAAAAACTTAAAAAATTAAAATAAGCCACATACACTCAAGATACGCACAAATTATAAAAATCTACCCATTTTTTTCTTATCGGAGCAAAGTGGCATCACTGAATAAGAACTAAAATCATATATAAACTTGATAGCACTTGAAACACATTCTCTGTGTTTGTTTTACTCATATTAAAAGAGAATAATTTTGCTCATATTTGAGTACACACTTTTTTGTACTCGACAAGTACGAGCAAGTTTTTATTGAGAAACCAAAAACAAAAAAGAAATGTCAAAAAATTAAAAACAAGCAAGAGTGCTATATTCGGCCGTGCCGAATCTTTTATACCCTTCACAACGTGTAGTCATGCAACAACAATTGTTTATATCACCATTTATCTCATATGAAATACGTACATCATATAAAAAGCATACATATATAAAAACATCCCATTGTAATATTATAAATTGAGTTTGCTTATGTGTTAAAAAAAAAAAAAAATTAAAAATAAAAATAAAACAATAAAAATAAAACAATAAAAAATATAAATCTATATATATAAAAATCAATGTGTGTTTGTATGTTTGTTTGTGCTTTATAGACGGTTAAACGGCTGGACCGATTTCCTTGAAATTTTCACAGAATCTTTCTGTATGTCTGGAAGGAACTATAGGCTGGCTATACCTTGGTTTGAAATTGTAAGTGGGCGGGGTGCCACGCCCTTCGAAAATTGTGTTAAGAACATATGATTTGGGCATTTTTGAAACGTCAAAGCTTACCAGTCTGGTTTCTGTGTGTCATATCATATGGTGCCACCAAGGCGAATTCAATAAGGTGAACTCGTCGCTAAAACAACTACAAAGTAAAAAAATACAACGTGTATTTTGTTAGTGTAAGGTAACTTGAGCTGTCAAAAAGTTGTTTAAGAAATCAAAAATAAAAAACACGTTTGTTTACATATACTTAATAATTTGTATAAAATAAAATAATAAAAAGATGCAATAATGATCCGTACATATACGGTCTGTTGCAGAGAAATTCACTCCACAAATTTCGTTCCACCTATTTCTGGTGGCTTGATCTCTGGGCACATAGAACAAAGTTCCATTGCCCTTCAAATATTTCTTTTTACACAAAGAGCACACACGCATTATTCACAATTAAAAATAGTCTGTTTTATTTAATTTAATTCTATTTTTTTAACATTTTATTAAATTTTTCACAATTCACAATTTTTTATCTCTTTTTTACAATTTTTAAGAGAATTTGCACAATTTTTCACAATTTTAAAAATTTTTCAACTAATGGCGCCCACAAATGTAATCAATAAAAAAGTAGAAGCACACATAAAAACACAAACAAAATTTGACATTTCAATATTAAAGAGTGCTCAGCTGAAAAACAGCTGCTTTAATAACTTCACCTGATGTAAATTCGCCTTGGGTGCCACCATACCTTTTGCTATACAAAAACTTTCACGATAAAGTTTTACAGAACGAAAATTGAGCACCTGATATTTATATACACTGGAACAAAAATTAAATAAAATTACCAAGAGTGCACAATTTGAAATTAACAAGTTTTGTAAAGTGGCATCCCTTAGTGTAACCATATTCAAGGCCAGAGTTGTTTAACTTGATGACGTTTTGACAGCTTAAAAAATGTATTGCTGTCATTGATTGTGTTCGGAATCTGGAAGTTTTTTTTTCATAAAGTTTAAAAAATATAATGGTTGAAGGAAAAAATCCTTCCGAAAACGTTGACAAAAGCGACGCGGAGCATGCTTCTGTTCAAAACGAACATGGAAAAGTTTTTACAATAGAGAGTATCCTTTTTAAAAATACACTTTAAGTTAAGTGTATATGACCTACAAAAATGACTCGCTTAGTTTTCCTTAACATAATGCATTTAATTTCAGTTTTGAATATGATTAAGGAGGCCCAACAGCAACATGGTTTACGCCATGGCGATTTTCAACGATATCGTGGATACTGTACTAGACGAATTCGCCGTTTGCGCAAAGCATTAAAGTTTCCTCAGGGAGATAAAAGACATTTTAAGCGTCGTGATGTCACTTTGGCACAGTTGACGGGAAAACGTGCCGATGAACGTTTTATTCAAATCCCCTTGATAAATGCTGAAAGGTCTTGGGCATATGCAATGCAGCTAAAGCAGGAATCAAATACTGAACAACGTAAAAGGTTTCATTTGATCAGTAAATTAAGAAAGGCTTGTTTCTACGCCTTGCAATTACAAGAATTGTGTAATGTAAGTAATGTGTATCCACTGGCTATAAATACCACTAATATCAAATCTATAATGCATTCTAAATGATATCGAAAATTCTTGTGTTATAAGTTCTAAGTCAATCTTTTTAATTATATTTGCCTAATTCACAATCTATTTTAGTAGTTCTACGTCGTAGTAGTTGTACTCATTTTGTTGATTTCTTCATTAATTTTTTATATAACAGATTGAGCAATTATTTAATAAAACTTTCTTTTTAAAAATATAAACAGAGTTATACGAATTTACAAATAGTATAACAACAATTATCTTCTGATTAAAGGAACTACTAATATCAGAGTTTTAAGAAAAAGTTGTTCAAAAAAATCTCGTTTCGAATTTTGATACAAAAGGCCTCAGTGGTTGTTCAGAAAATTTCCTATGTTCTAAAACTTACCGTTCTGAATTTTTCGTTAAATCAAATGGAGTTTCCTTGTTAATGAGTTAAAAAACTTGAAGTTAAAATTCCTTTAAAGGAAGATGAGTAGAATATCTAAGAGGTGGGGTGTGTTAACTTTCAAATACATATACAACATATACTAGCAATATATCTGATACTTCACTAGCGCAGTTCTTACTATTAAATTAAAATTCAATTTTTTTTTTAATTACAAAACAATTTTTGGTTATATATATGAAAAGTTGTTTTTTAATTAATTTTATTAACAAAAATAAAAAATACTCTTAAATTATTATTTGCCAACATTTTATAAAGTTATTTTATAAATAGCCTGTGCCCACGACTTCGGTTTATTTATTATTGATTGATTAACAATAATCCAAACATAGTAACATTCACATTTATTATATATTAGGACTAGAATTTAACCCGCTACTTCGATAGCGCTGTTCTTACTATTTACTGAATACTCAAGTTCTATTTTTAGTTATTAAATATTTTTGGTTCAATTTATGAAAATTTGCATCTCTGATTCAATTTACTTAGAAAAATAAAAAGTAGAGTAAGGATATACAGGTCATATATTTCTTAACTAAAAGCAAGATCGCTGCTACTGAGTTTCAAAAATTAAGATTCATAATTTGCAAAAATGACTCTAAAAATAATAAAAGCAAAAGTTTTTCCTTCACTAAAACTTCCACTTGGTTTATTGTTACCTACATTTAGAATTCTATGTATACAACATATAAAAAAAATGAGAAAAAGTAATTTTGGTCGTCCATAATATTAGGAGTTAGACCTAATTTTAGGAATCCATGTTTACAAACGTAAAAATACATACAGTACAATAAAAAAAAAGCTTTTTTGTGTCCCCAATATCATTTTAATTCTCAGCTTGAATCAATAATCCTTTATTTCACAATTTTAACTTTATAAACGTAGAAAATACAAAAAGTCTATTAAAATTTAGAGAAGTACCTTCTTGGTCGCCCATAACATTATCAGTCTCACCTTGTATCAATAGTCACTAATGTCGAAATTCTTGCTTCGCAAATGTTGAGAATACAAAAAGTACCATAAAAATTCCAAAAAGTACCTTTGTGGTCGCCCATAACATTTTCAGTCTCACCTGGAATCAAAAGTCCTTGGTTGTACAATCCTAACTTCGTAAACGTTGAAAATACAAAAAGTACCATAAAATTCTAAAAAGTACCTTTTTGGTCGCCCATAACATTTTTAGTCTCACCTGGAATCAATAGTCCTTGATTGTACAATCCTACCTTCATAAACGTAGAAAATACAAAAAGGACCATAAAAATTAAAAAAAGTACCTTTTTGGTCGCCCATAACATTTTTAGTCTGATCTGGAACCAAAAGTCCTTGATTGACCAATCCTACCTTCATAAACGTAGAAAATACAAAAAGTACCATAAAAATTCAAAAAAGTACCTTTTTGGTCGCCCATAACATTTTCAGTCTCACCTGGAATCAAAAGTCTTTGGTTGTACAATCCTAGTTTCATAAACGTAGAAAATACAAAAAGTACCATAAAAACTCAAAAAAAATAGCTTTTTGGTCGCCCAAAAAGCGGCGGCGGCGGCTAAGAAGAAAATTTTCGGCGGCGGCTCATAGCCGACTAAAGCCGGCTTTAAATATATATATATATATATATATATTTTTTTTTTTTTATAAATTTTGAGAGTTATTTATTATAAAACAAGATTTTATTTCAATTAAGAGTTTTTTCTTATAAAAAAGGTTTGATAATATTTTTGTTGTCATAAACAAACAATTACTTTTTTGCTGTTGTGGGATGTAACCGGATCCATTTTGCATTAACGCATAAGCTTGAGACGGAAAGCGCCTGTTTAGACGATGCTGACGTTGCTGGAATTTCAAAACAAACGTCAGCAATCTTTGCTAGCTTTGGAATGACCTTTCGAAATATAATCTTAAAAATAATTTAGTTTTAATATCATATACAAATCGCCAAAATATTTCCAACATTCCGAAATTGTATTTTCAGAAACTACCACTTTGGAAATTTTTTAAAATTTTTTTTAGTTAATAAATCAATATAATGAGCAATATCTTTATTAAGTAATATTGTATTATTTAAATCTTCCGATTCTAAGTCCGAGGAAACATTTCCTAAATTAATTTCTTAACCGAAAAAACTTTTAATATTTCTTTGGTTCATTTTTAGCAAGAATAAGGTTATATCAAAAACGCTTACAATTTAAAACGCTGACCAATAATGAATTTATCGTATGTCACCTTTGTGATTAGGGCTTACCTCTTCTATATTATTGTATTTCGTTGCCATTTTTCAAGGTTGCCAATGTCTAAATCTTTTTAATAATCATATAAATATTTAATTGTGTTAATAAACATAAAATAGAAAAATATTTTTTCTTTTCTTTTTTCTAAAAGGTTAAAAAAAAAGAAATTTAAATATAAAAAAATAACTGTGAAAATTAATGTAAGATATGCTAGCCGGCTAAATTTTTGAGCCGAAATAAGTCAGCGGCGGCTTGAGCACCCAAAAAAAGTCGGCGGCGGCTCTTAGCCGGCTTTGAGCCGATCGAATGGTTCCTCTGCACCTGAAATTAAAAGTCCTTCATTGTACAATCCTACGTTCATAAACGTACCTGGAATCAATAGTCCTTTATTTTATAATTCTACCCTTATAAACGTAGAAAATACAAAAAGTACCATAGAAAAGCGAAAAAGTAAATTTTTGGTCCAAGTTCCAAATTCCAAGTTTAAAATGTTCAAATATCTATGTAACAAAATATTTTAATATACTTGATTTAAAATCAGCAAATCTACTCTTTTTTGCAAAAAAGTAATTATGTTCTAAAAAGCACCGAACTCTTTTCCTGATTTTTCCCCTTTCCACCCTGTTAGGAATGTGTTTCAATTTTTACTAAATTAATTTCATTATTGCACTATTTTTAATTATTTCCTATTTGTGTGCAAGCGTTTCTAAAACCTTAAAAATGAAACATATACTAAGAAACTAGATAAATTTGCCTTTCCAACGATATGTAACATACTAATGAAGCTTCCATACCTTCGATACTCTATTACCAACAATATGTTAGCCTCATTTTTTGGCTATAGAAATTTTGAAAATTTTTTTTTTTTATCTATTTGTTATGATAATTAAATAATATATAATAAAAATAAACATATAAATAACTTAATAATCGATTTTAGTCTTAATCACATTAGATCCATTTATATCATTACTATTTTTACATCTACCCAGTCTTTCATCATTAATTTATCACTTTAAGTTGCTGCTTTTTTCTCAATCCTTTCTTGGCGTTACTGGGTTCAGCTGTTGATTTTGATTTGGTGGTTTAATTTTTGGGTGTGGAAAGAAATCGCATTGATTAGAGGTTGAAAACTTTTTCAACTTAAGTCTTCCATCGACAAGTGGTATAAATGCCTGGTATTGAGCGGTGCCATCGATTGTTACTGCTGAGTCGAATCTGCTGTTCAGTTTTTTCAATGCTTCCAAATGATCCTCTTTGCTACTAAAAATTATTTCTGTATCTTTACAATAATTTTTTTCCCAATAGAATAAAGCATTTGGATCTAAGATGCGATCTTAATGAAAACACTGAAGGCTATACTTCGCCGCATTTCTTTTTAGGTTTGCTCCAATACCATCGCATGCTCCTTTACCATGAGCAGTAGGATGAAAATGCCACTCAGCTGGAATTCCAAAATCTTTTTCATGAGCTATTAGATTTGCAAAGCTACTTTTGTTTTTAAAATGTTGACGAGCTCCGTCCGAAACGTAGTATACCTTCTCTACTGTAAATTTAGATTTTAAATAATTTAGTATTTTCTTCTGGAACTCGATACACTGCAACAGTGTCATGTTTCAAATCGTCGGATATGATTGCCATACTTTTGTGTTCTAGTTTTTCGTCCTTTTTGTAGTAAACAACTACTGTGAATATAGTTGCTTCGTCGTTGTTGAAGTGAAACGCTTGTATGGCATCCTGAACAACATATTTATAGTTTTATGCAAAATCAAAAGAAATAACGAATTCACCAGACTTTAAATGCATCTTTAAATCCTTGAAGAAGTCATGAGTTCTTAAATTTAGCAATCCTCTACACATTTCTTCCACAAAATCATCCATATTTAAAATTATTGTTTTTAATGTGCATCTTTCAGTCTGAAGCCAAGATTCAAATTTGATCTTCTAAATACATTCTCCATCGAAGGAGTTATTTAAATTTTCTTTGATGAATGTGGTTCCCGGGCACTTTATACATTCACCTTAGTGGCAAGAGGTTGCTGTATTAGGACACATAGTCAATTTCAGGCAATCACGGTAATCGTGCAAATCATATGGCGAATTATCAGTTAAGTACTTTAAGATGATTTCCTTCATCATCAGTTTAACATTTTCGTGGTAAATGCAAACGCATACAGTGTGAGTTCCTCAGTGTGGCCACAGTTGAGTAAATTTTGTGAAGCCAATTTTAACATCCTCGTGTTCAGATTGAAATGTTGCAAATAACTCATTCAGGTTACAAAGAACCATCCTCTTCTGCATTTGAACTTTTTTGTCATCGATTCGTACTGATACCCAGCCTTTCATCCCTGGCATTAGGCGACTCATATCATCCCGCAGATAAAACTGAGTTACTAGAGTTACAGTTTCGTTGTCTAAAGTTTTTCCCTTCTTTTTACTTGGGAGTGTGAGAATCCCATGCTTAGCAACTAACTTTTTAGCAATTGTTGCTTCTCGTTTAGATGTAACAAACTCAGACATTATTTTTTCACAACTCCATGTCAACGGAGCAAGCGTAAGAAGTTGAATTTTTTCAGCTTTACTTTGAGACGTTTTATACTTCTCTTTTATTTGTTCAAGAACTTCTAGTGCATCCTTATGATATTGGTTTTGACACTCATTCTTTGAACTTATACATTCTACTAAAAAGTTAGAATAATCATCACCAGCAACAGTACTCTCATCATTCCCAGAATTACTTATGTCTTCATGTGCAATAACTTTTATGCCAGGTTCATTACTATTCAAATCCGGCAATTCTTTAAATTTTTCGAGTTGTTTCCTGCATGATACACAAATTTGCATCCGTTTTGACAGCGTAGGGAATTTTTTTAGTAAGCCGTTGGAAATATTTCGCATATCTGATCAACTGTGCTTCTTTTTGTTTTAATCCCTTTACATTTTATTTTCATAATTAGCTTTTTTAGGAGCCGTAGACATTGTGAAGATTATTTATGTAAGTAATTATGTAAAGAGCACACGTCTGAACTTTAACGCTGTTTCAAAAAAACTGACTTCCGAATGTCTTCACAATGACAATAAATAGTGTTTTTAAGATCATATATTACAACAGATACAATACCTAGAAAAAGTATTTTACCTGATTATGTTAAAAAAAATCTTTAAACAATTAGGCAATCAGAAAAGAATTTCTTTATTTTTTGGGTTTTTTTTTAATGAATGCTATTACATACAAAAGAGTTAAATACGTTTACAGATAAAAAAGTTTTACCTTATGTAATAAGTGACCAAATATTTAATTTTAAAAATTCCTGGAAAGCGAGTTTGCAAAAAAAATTACTCAATTCATGTATTTTAATTATTATAGAGGGACATCAGCCAAGGGCATTTCTTACTGTTTTCTTTAAAAATAAGGACAGTTTAAAATATCATATCCCGAACTGAAAAATAAGATAGGATGGAACTGAAATGTCTACCAGGTAGACAAAAGAAAAATAACTGGCTATTTGAAAATTTACAAAACTTAAAACTTAAAAACAGTTATTTATATTTTTATTTTTATTATATATTATTTAATTATCATAACAAATAAATAAAAAATTTAAATTTTCAAAATTTCTATAGCCTAAAAATAAAAATGATTTTATTAATGAGGCTAACTAACATATTGTTGGTAATGGAGTATCGAAGGTATGGAAGCTTAATTAGATATGTTTCATACCGTTGGAAAGGCAAATTTATCTAGTTTCTTAGTATATGTTTCATTTTTAAGGTTTTAGTAACGCTTGCACAAAAATAGGAAATAATTAAAAATAGTGCAGGGATGAGAAGAAACACCTACTTGGCCAAAATATCAAATTTTGTCCCCCTATATCTCAGAGAGTTCTTGACATGAGCTACTTTTCAATAGGACTAGCGTTTTTACATCTCCTGATGCACATTTTTTTAATACTTTTAAATCTTTAACCTTTTAAAACTGTAGGTACACCTATATGTAAAGTTGGGCACAAATCATTACTCTAGTTAATTTTTGTAAAAAAATTTCGGTCATTTTCGTTTTCACAAACCCCTATAAAATTCCTTTCTGGTTTGTGCAAAAAATTAAAGAGTCTGTAAGCAAAAATGTTAGTAGAGTCATCTAGTGTTCTACGTGATGTTTAGCAAAGACATCATCCTCATTGTTTGAAAAAATTGAGTGGCGCCACCTAGGTTTTAATTAATGTTACTGTCTGCAATGAATAAATCCTAATGAATACGACTAAAATATTTTTATAAAATTTTAAAGAAAAAAGTGGGCGTGGCACATTTATTTTCCGTTATAACGAAGACTTTGACCAAAAAGCAATGTTTGCAAAATTTCAGAATCGTACATATAGTTTTGTCAGTTTTATTACGTTTTAAATTTGAAATATACACTGTGCGGTATAAATTTTCGTACATTTTGATCTATAACTCCTTTTCTAATGCATAGATTTAAGCAATTTTTAGGGAGACTATTTTTAGTTTTGACTCGAGAAATATATATTCAAAGTTTCATGACTGTACGTCAATGCGTTTGGACACAATTGCATTTTATTCGATGTTCGAAGGACACGGTTTTTTTGAACCTACTCTTGCATTACGCGCTATAACTCTCTTCCTAATATTCCGATTTAGCCCATTTTCAATATCAAACAAACCTTGTCTATAAGAAAGATTCTGTCAAAATTTTAGAACTAGCTTTTTCGGTGCGACCTCTATCGTGCTTTAAACAGACGGACAGACAGACGGATATCAAATCAAACCCCGATTCAAAATATATATACTTTATGGGGTCTAAAATAGATATTTCGATGTGTTACAAACGGAATGACAAAATGAATATACCCCCACCATTTTTTTGGTGGTGGGTATAAAAAAAAATCAATAAAAAATACAAAAAGTACAATAAAAGTTAATAAGAGTACCAAGTCGAAACGAATTATCAGGGGGTATTTTTATTTATTTCTTTTTTTTTGTTTAATCTTATGAATAAATTAATTCTAAGATTAAAAAAAAACAAAAGAAAATGTTTTTTTTTTTTTGGAGCATTAGCTGCCTAGGCTATCAGCTCGGTCTATATAAAGAATTTAAATTGACTAATAATAGTGGCTTTTACATTGAAATATATGTATGTATCTATATTAATTTCTTTGTTTCTCTTATAAAGTCAAAAATTCTGTTAATGTTTGCTATTGTCGGCTCCTGTAGAATGTTGAAAGCTGGTGTGTTGTTAAAGTGTTTAAAAAGTCTTATAGTTCGTAGTGCTGGGCAATCATTAATCATTAAGTGTTCATGGGAGAATATTGTATGACCAAGTCGGAGTCTGGGAAGATTTTTATTTTGTTTTTTTTTTCGATGTTTGTTAAGTATATATAACGTTTGAGGTTTGGGTTAATGTTGGTATAGTGTTGGTGTTTTACCAACCTTGTTGTTGATGTAATTTAAGATATGTCGGTGAAGATATATTTTCTCGATTGTGTCGTCTAGCAGGATAGGTGCAAACGAGGCGTAACGAGCTGCAGGGTCAGCTATTTCATTACCTATGATGTCCACGTGGCTGGGCGTCCACTGAATTTTTATGTTTCTCACGTTGTTTATCAGGGCGTCTCTGATTTTTATTACTTTGTTCCACTTATTGTTATAGGCGTTATGTAAAGTACTGATAAGATGTCAGTAGAAATTATGATTTTATTCTTTTTTTTATCGCGAATTGAATAGCCTGAAATATGGCGCAAGCTTCTGCTGTAAAGATTGACGAGTTTTGGTGCAAGTTTGACATTGTTTCCTTCGTCGTCGACTACCGCGTAGGCAGGCATAGTTAGCTGGGATTTTGATCCATCTGTGTATAGAAAATGCCAACCGTTGTTTCTTAGCTTCACTTTATTTTCCGTGAAAAACTTAAAGTATTGTTCCTTTGTGGTTTCGTTTTTTTTAGTTTGGTTAATGATAAATCTAGTAACGTGTTTTTAAATTTCCAGAGTAGATTATTTATGATTTTCTTGGTGATCTTTGTAGGAATGCTAGTTCTAGTGTTAGTTCTAAAGAAAGGGCGATTGCGGATTTAATGCGTTTTGGTTTTTTAGCGGTAATGTTGGTTAATGGTCGAGCTGCGGGATGTTATTTAAAATTTTGCTTATTTCGTTGAAAGCGATTTGAAATAACATTACCAAAAGAGGTGATCCCTGTGGCATGCCGTCTTTTAAAGGAAATGATTTTGATAAGTGGTTTGAAGTTTCTGTTTGTAAGAAATGATTTTATAAAATTGAGGATTTTCTGACCAACATGCCAGGATTTTATTACATTATGAATTACATGAAAGCCTAATATGTCGTAGGCTTTTTCGAAGTCGATTGCCAGTGAGGTTACGTGATTTTTGGTAGATAGGGCTTTTGATATGTAGTTGTCAAAGTGTAGTAGTGCATCGTCGCATTCCTTGTTCTTGTTCTTTGGCTATTAGTTTTTTTCATTTTCATGAACCATGATAATCTGCCTGCAATGATTCGTTCGAGGAGTTTTTAAAAACGGTAGGAGCGATATGGGTCTCTAAGTATCAATGGAAAATGCATTTTTAGATTAAGTAATCGGTACTACTATTGTAAGCTTCTAATTTTTCGGGATGTTGCCGCTAGTGTGATTAATATTGTAGAGAACTAAAAGTTTTTGTTTAGAGTTGAAGTTTAGCTGTTTAATCATTTGGTAGCTTACGCGGTCTAGTCCTGGGGTTGATCCTTACCTTTTTGAGGCAGCTAGAGAGTTCAAACATTGTTATTGGTTCTTCCAACAGTGACGCCGTTTTGTCAGTAGTGTTTTCTGTTGATGTTTGTTTGTGTAAAAAAGTTGAGAGAAATTGTTATCTGAAGCGTATACCATAATACAATTCTTTTGAGCGTGAAATTTTTATTTCTTGTTTGTGGGATGTGTTTATTTGCTGCATTGCGTAAAGCTTTAGTAAATAAAGCTGCATCTTTGTTACTTGTTTAAGAGTATGGTTTATTATAGATTTCTTCCTCTACTTTGTGAGAGTATTTTAACGAATCCGCACGGTGGTACAGATATTTACATAATTTTATAGGGGTGGTATTATTTTACGTTAATTTCGTGGATATTTTTATTGAAAAATGGTCGTTGTTATGTTAGGAGGTGTAGAGCTTAGACTATCTAATAGTGCTAAGTATTTGGGAGTTTTTATGGACAGCAAGCTGTCCTGGGGGAGGAACACTCAGGAAAGGCTGAAAAGGGGTCTCAATGACTACTATGCTTGCAAATCATCGATTAGTAGGAGTTGGGGACTTCGGTCGTCAGTAGTAGGATGGCTTTATACTTCGGTGGTCAGACCAATTCTTACATATGGATGCTGTGTTTGGTGGGAGGCATTGGGGCTGTCTAGTCGTAGGAACCTTCTGTCTAAGGCTCGGAGGTGTGTTTCGATCGGCATGACGGGTGCCATGAGAAGTACTCCTCAGGCAGCCCTGGATGTTATTCTTCACTTTCTGCCTATTGAGCAGTATGTAAGGGGAATGGCAGCCAGGGGCATTCTTAGACTGAGGGAGCTAGGATTGTTGGGGAATTTCATTCAGGGTCATTCACGGATCTTAGGTGAAATTAGTGGAGGGGGTTATTGCCTGGGCTTGCCCGGCTCCACAGACTATGTGGGTGCTAGGGTCGATTTTGGGAGTCTGCCAAGAGTGGTCATGCCGGTTAGAGGGGACTGGGTGGGCAAGAACAGACTGTTGGTGGCGTTGCTGTCTTTACTGATGGCTCGATGATGGGGGGCACTAGTGCTGGGATCTATATTGAGGATCTGGATATAAGGAAATCATATAGACTCCCTGACGACTGTAGTGTGTTTCAGGCGGAGGTTCTAGGGATCATGAAGGCCGTGGAACTGGTTAGAGGTAACATCGATGCGGGCTCGGAGGTCACTATATATGTCGATAGCCAGGCGGCTCTTAGTGCCATGAGGGGCTATCATGTGAATTCCGGGCTGGTCGATCACTGTAGGAGAGCTCTACGGGAGATCTTAATGGAATATAGGTTGAGACTATGCTGGGAGCCAGGTCACTCAAACATTGGCGGGAATGAGATGGCTGATGAGTTGGCGAGACTGGGCTTGGTAATAGCGGATCCTGATAGGGTGGAGGCGGTTAGGCCTCCATTAGGCTTCTATTTCGGTAGGATCAGGGTATGGGTTCTAGGCGAGACTAATCGGGACTGGAGTAACCGAACGGACTGCAGAGTATCACGGATGCTGTGGCCGATACTCAGCAAATCTGATTCGGATTTGCTTCTGGTCAGGGATAGGGTCTGCGTGAGGACCATGATAGGGATTATTACGGGCCACTGCATGTTGGGCAGGGTGACGGTAAGAGTGGGGCGGAGCCTCTCGCATATGTGTAGACTGTGTGAGGATCCGGAGGAGATGGAGTCAGTTGATCACATTCTGTGCCAATGTTCCAGACTGCAGATTGGCAGATTGAGATGGCTAGGTAGTAGATTTCTTGGCGAATTGGGTGATGTCTCGAGCTGTGGACTCGAGAATCTGATAGGATTCGTAATGGGAATGACCTGGCTTCGTGACTTGAGACCGGGAATGGGTCTTTTTTAGGGTCTTGGCTTTTTTTAGCATTAGTTTGTTGTCCACTTCTTCTCCTTTTTCTGCCTTCTTTCTTTCTTCCATTCTCTTCTTTTCGTGTTTTAATTCTAATTTCTGATCTCTCTTATTACTTTTAAGGCTTCACAATCGACTGTATTGGTCTCTGGGTGAGGGTTGCTTCACACCGGCCTTGCTTACCTACCTACCTATGTAAGTCATTAGTGACTAACCAATTGAGTATGTTAATTAAAGATAGAGAGCAATGTGAAATGTCTATGAGTGTAAGGGAGCCGTGAGATGACAAGTGGGTTGGGTTGCAATCATTTAAAATGTTTAAATTGGAATTGTCGATCGCTTTCTCTAATATAATGCCTATTTTGTTTTTTATTATATAAAAAAAAAGTTATTTGACTGACCCTTTATAAAAGGTTTGTTTGGTATTGAAAATGGGCTAAATCGGAATATTAGGAAGAGAGTTATAGCTCGTAACGCAAGAGTAGGTAAAAAAAAACTATTTCCTTCCAACATCGAATAAAATGCAATTGTGTCCAAACGAATTAACGTAGAGCCATGAAATTTTGAATGTATATTTCTTGAGTAAAAGAAATATTTTCCCCGAAAATTGCCCAAATCTATGAGTTAGGAAAGGAGTTATAGATCAAAATGTATGAAAATTTATACTGCACATTGTATTTTCGGTATATTTAAAATTTAAAACTTAATAAAACTGACAAAAATAGATGTACGATTCTGAAATATTGCAAACATTGCTTTTTGGTCAAAGGCTTTGTTCTATCGGAAAATAAATGTAACTCCCCCATTTTTACGCCCACCTCCCATATAACGCTTTATTTCAAATTCATATAATTTCTGTCTGAATAAAGTTTTTGAAAGAATAAAGTACTATATTGATATATAAAGGTTGTATATATTAGCAGAAACTTTATTGACACGCCTACTATAACGCCTACTTTTCACGTAATCTACTGTTAATGAAATTTAAAAGATCCTAAAACAGTTAAAATAAGAGGTATGATGATGAAATACATATAGTGGTGGACATTAGGTTAGCATATTACATGTACGTTTAAGGTATAAAAATTAAGTAAACATCTTGCCTACAAGTGTTGTGTGGCGTGATTAGTATGTGCCGTTATTTTTTTTGCCCTTTTTATTTAAATTTTTGATATATTGCAAGAAGTGTTTAATCTGAGCTGGACACTAATTAAGCACATTCGATATTTTCATAATTTTTCTTGCTTAAAATCTTAAATTGATAGGTTTTGTTAATACTTTAATTGATAGGTTTTATTAAAAAACGTAAAACAAAAACTAGATATGGCTAAAGGTACATGGTGCATAGAGGAGCAGCGTAAAGGTATCCATCATATGAAATCAAGAGAACGCACTGTTTGTGATAATTTTTCCATAATAAACTGCTCTAGAAAGATGGTGTACAATGCACTCAGTCATGTTCAAGCCAATGGGACTCACAAAAATGTTCCACAGTGTGCTAGGCCTAGAAAACCACACGTAAATAGGACTCCCTTATTTTTAGAGCTTGAGTTCTTTTTAAAACTCCAACTGAAATTCAAAGGGAAGTTTCAACAAAATTTGGTATTAACGTCTCCTTACGAACAATTAGAAAAAGACTTAATGAAAAAAAATGCGGATGTATTGTACAACACAAGCCACACGTGTCTTAGAAAAGTACGAATTTCATTCGCACGTGAACACTTAGGCAAGCCCCTGCTTTTTTGGAAAAATATCCTCTAGAACGACGGATCCAAATTTTGTCGATTTGGTTCTGATGAAAAACGTTATGTATGGCGTCCTCCAAACATGCAAAATAATCCCGGGTACACCTCGAAGACCGTAAAGCATAGTGGTGGAAACGTGATGGCTTGGGCTGCGTAAAGTGAAGTGTTGCTTGGATTAAAGTGCCATTGACGTTTTAAGATGGCCAGCTCAATCGCCGGATCTTAATTCTATAGAGAGCAACACATAACTGCTGCCCAAAAATTTGACCGAATTATGGACGGAAATACAAAACGCTTGGTATGCAATACCAAAGGAACGCTCCATTGGCCTGGTGGACAGTATGGCCAGGAGATGTGCAGCATAAGGGCTATCCTACCAAATGTTAAAAATTTCGTGAAATTAATATTAGAGTTTTTATTTTTGTCGTGAAACTTTGTTGATTTGTGCTAAATTACTATCCAGTCTTTTTTTTTTTGAATAAATTCATTATAAAAAATAAAAATAATATAAACGAAAAAAAAGTTAAGTAAGTAAGATCAAGATATTAAGATATAAAAATGATAAATTAATGAAAATATGTTAGTAGCATATTAAAGTTATACATAAAAAGAAAGTAATCCATACTTTAGTATAAGGGATTATTCCATAGCGATTACTATTAATAACAAAATAATAAATTTTGTGATATAAAAGTACATCAAATTATTGGTGGGTATAAAAAATTCGGCACAGCCGAATATAGTGCTCTGACTTGTTTACATATGCAACATATGAATATTAAAATAATAGTTTCAAATTATTATAACATAACTTTTAAAAACAATATATTTTTCAGTTTTTTTACTTAGAAAATTTTAGCTCAAGCGACAAGCCTCTGTCACAAAAAAACACACAAATTTTCAAAGTGCATTTAAGCTAAAATTGGTTTTGTTATAAATACATAATGGTATCTGTGTGATCCTAAATTTTTTTGAAAAATATGTCGCTTGAGCTTTTTTGCCAGTTATAACTCGATCAAATTGGATAAAAAATCCTTAGTTTTAAAATACCATATTCATAAACTTAGAAAATACAAAAAGTACCATAATGAAGAGAAAAAGTACCTTTTTGGGTTATCCATATTAATATACAAATTCCAAGTTTAAAATGTTTAAAAATCTATTTAACAATAAGATATTTTAATAGACATGACTTAAAGTGAACAAATTACTATTTTTTGCATTAAAATAAATGTGTTTTAAAAAGTACCAAACTGTTTTTCCGTATTTTCCCCTTTAACCCTATTATGAATGTGTTTTTTATGTCCGGTGTCGAATTGGCCCTGTAATATAAATTATACTTATTTTCCTGTATTTTTACTCCTTTTGGTTATTTTTTTTTGTCCCCCTAAAAGCTTAAAAAATTTCACATAAATAATTGTATATGATAATAATTATAAGTTAATGTCCCGATAAATTATATATGATTTTTTTTTTGAATTTGCAAAAATTTACGAAATACTTTAAATATTTATTCGTGGAATAACTTACAGGTTAAAACATATAACGTCGACCGACCACTTGAACCTCACCCCTTTCGATTTTGTTGAAATTTTGTACTAACCACGGCTGTAAGAAAGTAAGCATTGGTGCAAAATTTTGGCATATTATCATAACTCACTCGCAAAATACAGCAACTTGAAAATACGAAAATTCAACAAAAATTATGGACTTAGAAATTTATTTTTGTTTTTGAAAATTCTTAAGCAATATTTTTTGTTGTAGGATGAAATTAAAGACAATAAACTGAGCTTTTAAGCGGTTTAAATTAAAGATTTATAACAGCGTTTTGTCTACACTTTCTGTAAGTTGCATTTTAGGATAGTTATTGAGATATTAAGAAAACATCATAGAAAGTTAGAAAAAGTATGTAAATCATTTTGTGGGTTGTGGTGGGAAGGTACTACACCCAAACTTTGATATTTCTTTACTTATCCTCTCAACCCTACGAATTTTTTTTTTTTATTTGCAATCTATTTACTATGTAATAATAAGCAAATTTAGTACATACAATAACAATAAATCTGTGGCTTGGAGCTAAAAGGGCCAATGTCAAAAAATTTACTTTTGAGAAAATTTAAATTGAACTTTAACTTTTATATATGGGCATTTATCCAATGTCGAATGTGACATTCGTACGCATTTAACATTATTTTATTTTACGCTCAAACATTATTTTATTTTGCGAAACGCGAAGCTTATAGCACTTGATTAGCACTATAATTAGTGCTAAGTTTGATTTAACCAATTGTTCGTTTTCAAGGTAATTACAGAAGACCAAGACATTCGCATGCGACAAAAATAGAAGTCGCTTTCAAAGAAAACAAATGAAACGCTGATTTCATAGAATAATTTTAAAATGTTATGCATTGATGTGTCTTAATAATGTTATTTATTTTATCCAAAAATATTAAGTAGTTTATTTTTTATTTAATTTCAATCACTGTCGCACGCGACATATCGCATGCGACATTTTGTTCCATCATACTTTTTGAGTTTATTTTTTTTAATATTTATATAATTAGATTTGCATAAAATGATTATAAATGATTTTTAATATATTCAATATATTATTTGCACAACAAAAATTATAAACTTAACAAAATAACTTCAATAAAGAAAAAAAAAACGTGTATTCTATGCAACTTAACTGACAATAGCATTATTTCTGGCAAATAAAGTTTTTTTTAAGGAATATGTAGTCCTAGCTGCTTTTCTCTGTTGGCCATCGCAACAAAACGAATGGAACTGGGATATACATGGAATGCTTTTCACTTCCTGCCATTTCCTGCTTTGACGTGCGTATGGCATTTCATTTTCTAAAAGTTTTTTTGCGCCTCTCCCGTTGTCTTATGCGATTATATTTTCGTTTCTCTTGAATTATATATTCTTTACCTTCAGCCAGTGCTCCCCACGTCTGTCTAGCTTTCTGTATTCTTTCCTTATTTTTTAACTTATAGGTTTGTAATTTTGTTTCATCATCCTTTAACCTTTTTCTCCACCGTTTGCAGTTTTCTTTATTTTTCCCTCGTAGTTTTTGCTCATCTACATTCACAAATTTTATATCTTGTATTACATATTCAAATAAAGACATTTTAGAAACAACAACATGTCGCATGCTACAAATTTGAATACATAAAGAGAGCAAAGCGCTGATTATTTTCCAGAATTTTTTTTAAATATGATTCGCGATTATAATGTCTGTTTGCCTCTAAAATTTGATGCACATTGCACACATACCTTCGACTCACTGATAAAAAATGTTATATTTTAATGTCACACGCTACATCGAAATATACGGTAAAGCAAAACAAAATTTACCGTAATTGGTAATCGCATCATTCCTATTATATTTTAATGTTAACCGATATTTTAAAGAAAAAATATCAGTGCATAATGTCTATCATTAAGATTATTAATCTCAACGAAACATCAAATAAAAATATTTAAATCAGAACTTTGCACTTGTTCGACTTTGCATTCGAATATTTCAAAATATGTTATGAATAAATGAAAAATTTGTTTATATTACATAAATTTGATAGATTCACCGTAAAAATATGTTTAAACAACATACTTTTTTAAACTTTGCTGTTTTTGGCTGCGGTTGACATTTCTGTAGAAATGCCCATATGCTTTCATACACCCCAATTCTAAATATTCCCAGGGAATTGAATTCCCCGGGAATTCATTTTTCCCGCGAATAAAATTCCCCTATTCTAAACAGTCGGGGAAGGGAATAACAAGGGAGAGAGAATTTTACATTTTCGAAGTCAGCTGTTTGCTTTTGCTGTTTTGTCTTGACAAAATATTTGCTAATAATTTTTAGCGTAAAAAGTGAATATTCGTAAATAATAAAAAAAAATTGGTAAAAAGTGAACAAAAATGTTTATTGTAGCGTTGATAATAATAATAGCTGAATCAAAAAACTCTGAAGCACAATAATAAGCAAAGGGTAGAAAGGAAAATGCTAAGTGACGCCAGCAACCCACTTGAGTTGCCGCACACTTTGTAAATTTTACTTTTGAAAGGTTAGAAAAATATTACAGAGTAAATAAACCGGCGTTCAAATGTAGATAACTTTTTGCAGAAGTGCAAAAACGGAAAGATGCGTTAGCTCTTTATGTAAAGTATGGCATTCCAAACGTTATTGGATGTGTTGACGGAACTAAAAAAATAAAGGTCTGTGATCATGAGCTGAGGGTTTAGTACGTTGATGCCTCACATCCCGGAGCGTGTCACGATTCATTTATTTGAAATTCTGGCGAATTGCGTGCTCACCTTGAGCAAGAAGACCTTAGAAGTGGCAGCAATTATTGGCTTCTTGGTAAATTTTTGAATGTTAACAGACAATTCATAAATTAAACATGCATTTTTTGCCCACAGGATGTCTGTTGAAATAAAATTCAGTGTTAAAATGTCGTTGAACGCATTAATGGTGTTTAAAAAAATAGATGGAGGTGCATTCTTGGTGCTAGACAGCTGCACTACGCTCCAAAAAAGGCTGCTAAAATAACAAAATTTTGCTGTGCGTTGCATAATATCTGCATTCATTTTAAATGCAATGCTGAAGTAAGCGATGTAGAAAATTTAGATTATTTGAGCGCTCAGGATAATAATGTGGTATCCTTAGACTCACCACAATATTTATCCATTGCCCAAAATATTAGAAAATATAATAGAAAAATATTAGAAAAAATATTGCGAATAATCTCTAATAAATTTGTGTAATAAAGCCGTTTCTTATATATGTATGTAGTATATACATTTTTTAAATAAATATAACATTTTCTTATTGCTCTTATTTGACCTTTATTTTATAAAATTTTTTAATTGATTTTTCAAGCTCGAGGTCTTTATAAATATTTGTTGACTTATTTATTATTACACAAAGGAGTAGCGAAATATTGAATAATAAATAAATCAACAAATATTTATAAAGACCTCGAGCTGGAAAAATCAATTAAAAAATATAACGTTTTATTAAAAAAATTTAAAAACTTCAAAAGTTAAAAAAAGATAAATAAAAATTAAAATTATCTTAAAACTAAAAAACAATTCATTATTCTGCTTCCTGTTTGTTGTTTTTATCCAAAAAGTAACAATAAATTACAATATTTATCACAATTTTTATAAAAAAATTTTAAATACTTACATTTTTGCCACAACTCCCTTTGAATTTGTTGGCGGATTTTTTCCCAAAAATTGTTATTACATTCTCCCTTTAATTGCCTTTCGTAATACCTACTTTTTTCCCAGGGAACAATTTCCCAATTTCGAAGTTCATTTAGAATAAGGGAAAAGGGAACAAATTTCCCCGGGAGAAATTATTTAGAATAGGGGAACAGGGAATAGGGAAAAAATTCCCAGGGAATTGTTATTTAGAATTGGGGTGATAGTGACATTGGCCAGCATTTTATCTATGAAGCTGTTCTGGGTTAAGTATGACTAGAGCTGTTTTACCATAATGAAATAGAGAAAGAAAACAAATCTAATGCAATGATTAACTCAAAACAGCAAAAAAGTGACATTGGCCCTTTTAGCTCCAAGCCACAGAAATAACAGTAGAGTTAAATTCCAGCGAATTAAACAATTTTAAAATTTATTTATTTTAAAGCATTCTAAAGGGTCCGCCAAATAACTTTTTTTTGAAAATGCTATAAAAAAAAGTGTAGCTTCGGCTGTGTGGCGCGTAGCGCCGTCCTGTTGAAACCAAATGTTGCCAATATCCTCCTCTTAAATTTTTTTGAACAAAAATTCGTTCAACAAGGCCCGATAACGATCGCCATTGACTACGGCCACTCGCTCATTTTCGAATAAAAATTGCCCAATTATGGCTCTGGACCAAAATCCGCACCAAACAGTGACTTGTTTTGGGTGTATCGGCTTTTCAATGTATGCGTGCGGGTTTTCTGTGCCCCAAATGAGACAATTTTGCTTGTTTACATACCCGTCAAGATCAAAATGAGCTTCATCTGAAAAGATGATTTTTTTGGCAAAATCGGCCAAAGTAATGTCGCAATATTTCCCAGCGTTGTTCAAGTGTATACACAACCATATTCGTTTAGCGTAAGGATACAACTAATTATCTGTCAAATCAGACATGACCTAAGTGTTACCATTCACGAAATAAGCACTAGTTAAAAAAACAATGTTAGATGGCGGACCCTTTATTATCTATACAGCTTAAGATTAAAAGGGGAGATTTAATATGTGCATTTTTTTTAATCGTCTAACTTCATCACTGTCGTCTAAAAGAATTATTGCAAGAATGTTTTGATGGTCGCTTATTCTTTTCAAATAATTTGTGCTGTAATTTTTTATTTCATCCCTTATATTTGGAATATTAAGATCATTGTGAATTGAAGTGTTTCTTATATACCAAGGAGCACCTATAATAAATCTTAGAGTTTTTGACTGATATTTTTGAATTATTATTTATTTATTTATTATTTACTTTATTTAAGTAGTATTTTAAATACTTTATAAAAAACATTATACAATAATTTTCGCTAATTCAAATAAAGGCTCTGATAGAAATTGTTTTGTAACATAATATATGCATTTTCTTTTAAAACAATTAATATTCCCCTCATTATACCCTTCACCTGTGGTGCACAAGGGTATATATAGCTTTGTCATTCCGTTTGTAATTTCTACAATTTTCATTTCCGACCCCATAAAGTATATATTTTCTGAAAGCTTATGAATAGAGGAGTCGATTAAGCCCTGACCGTCTGTCCGTCTGCCCGTCTGTCCGTGTGTTGGTTGAAATCAACTTTTAGAAGCAACTATATGTTCCTCAGATCTGTATATGGTATCAATCTCTTGGAAATATCCAGGAATGAATCGCTATTGAAATTCAGCAGAATCGCCCCATAACTTTCTGAGATATGAGCAAAAATCCACGACCACCTCGTTTTTTTACACAATTACAACAACAACATACTTATATACATACATGCAAAAAACATGCCAAAAAAAAAAATTACAAAAAAAAATATATTAAAAATAAAAAAAAAATAATAAAAAAAATTACAAAAAAAAAAATTAAAAAAAAATTTAAAAAAAAAATTTTAAAAAATTTTTTAAAAATTTTTGTAAAAAAATTTTTTAAAAAAATTAAAAAAAAAATATAAAAAAAATAATAAAATATAAATAATATCTTAAATATAATAAGATAAAATTTTTTTGGCT
Source organism: Phyto melanocephala (assembly GCA_941918925.1). Classification (NCBI taxonomy): domain Eukaryota; kingdom Metazoa; phylum Arthropoda; class Insecta; order Diptera; family Rhinophoridae; genus Phyto; species Phyto melanocephala. Next base: position 57,732,437 of record OW799235.1, read on the forward strand.
CAGCTGGGATTTGATGCCACATTTAGTCTAACCAGTATATACATATGTACGTATTTTATATGAGATGATACAAACAATTGTTAATGCATGACTACACGTTGTGAAGGGTATATAAGATTCGGCACGGCCGAATATAGCACTGTTACTTGTTTTTTACATAATTTGGTAGCTGGTTGAATAGTTGTAGACCTTTGTATAGTAAACATCTTTTCATTGCGTTGCTAGTGGCTCTATGTATTCTAAAATCATTTGCGTTTCTAAGATTGTATGGCTGGATTTCGTTGACATAATTTAGCTGTTGTGTTAAATATGCTGGAGCACTTCCTGTCTTCATTTTGTAGATAAACATGCACGTATTTAATTGCAGTCTTTGTCTAATATTAAGCCATTGTAGCATATCCAGCATAAATTGTCTCGGCGTATATCTATTGCATTTTATTATTAATCTTATAGCTTTATTCTGAAGTTTTTGTAGTCTTTCTATTTGTGTGTTTGTGCAACATGTATACAGAATTGTTGACCCGAATTCAAAGTGTGGTTTAATAATTGAGTTATAAATATTTACTGCGGTTAAGATTGATATTTTATTTCTTATTCTTCTAAAAAACCCGATTTTTTTTACCAATTTTTTTACATATATAATTTTTATGGTCTTTAAAATTCATTTTTTTGTCTATTATAAAACCAAGATATTTAATTTTATCCACTTTTTCCAAAATTTTAATATTAATTTTAAACTCTACGTTGCTATCCATATTTATTTCCATAATTTTTGTTTTATCTTCATTAAGTTTTAGTTTGTTAATTTTAAACCATTTGTTTAAATTTTCTATATCATAGTTTAAGTTCATTTGGCATTCTTCCTCCATTTCCGATATACTGTATAAGAGAGTATCATTCGCGTATAACACTATTTCACATTTTTGTAGGGTATTAGGCATATCGTTGATATATATTATAAAAAGCAGAGCCCCTAATATCGAGCCCTGCGGGACACCATACTCATTTGTTATTGAACTTGACTTTACATTATTAACCCTTGTTATTTGCTTTCTATTTTCCAGGTATGACCTAAACCAATTTAATTCGATATCTTGTATTCCATAGTTATATAATTTTTGTAGCAGAACGTTTCTATCTATTGTTTCTAAAATCATCTATAGCTCTTCTAAAATCAAGAAATATTGCCATTATTTTCTCATTTCTGTTTATGTTTTTCCATCTGCTAATAACATAGTTTACCGCGGTTTCACAAGAAAATTTTCTTCTAAATCCTGATTGTTATTTGGATAAAGTATTATTTTCCTCTAAGTATTGTTCGAGTTGGTTTTTCACTATTTTCTCAAGAATTTTTTTACATAATTTTAAAGAATTTATTGGCCGGAACTCTTCACATTTTTTTGTTTTCGAAACTTTTTCAATAGGTGTTACCAATGATGTTTTCCAACTTTCTGGAAAGATACCCGTTTCCAATGATTTATTTACAATTTTAAGTAATACATCACCAATTATATTCCAGTTATCTTAAATTATTTTAATATTTACATTGTTATAATCTGGTTTCTTTCTTATGACTTTGCAAATGTTTCTTAGTTCACAATTTGATATTGTATGGAATTTAAATCGAGAATTTATCACATTTAGTTGATTACTATATTGCACATGTTCAATCTTATCTCTAATTTCCATAATACTAGTCACAAAATATTCATTAAAACGGTTTGCTATTTCGATATTCGTTTTATACTCAACATTATTAAATTTCACAGATTTTACCACATTTCGATTATTTTTTAAAACTAAATCTTTAATGTTTTTCCACATCTGTCTTCGATCTCCGGAATTGCATATTTTTTTATTAATATTAATTTTTTTATGCTCTAGTTTTGTTTTATATAAATTTCTTGCTTTTTATACCCTTCACACAGTGAACAAGTAACAGTGCTATATTCGGCCGTGCCGAATCTTATATACCCTTCACAACGTGTAGTCATGCAATAACAATTGTTTGTATCACCATTCATCTCATATCAAATACGTACATATGTAAGTATATACTGGTTAGAATCCCAGCTGAGCCAAAAAATTTTATTATATTTTATTTAACATATTATTTATATTTTATTAAATATATTATTTATATTTTTTTTTTAATTTTTTTAAAAAATTTTTTTAAAAAAATTTTTAAAAAATTTTTGAAAATTGTAGAAATTTCACACGGAATGACAAACCTATATATACCCTTTTTATACCCTTCACCTGTGGTGCACAAGGGTATATATAGCTTTGTCATTCCGTTTGTAATTTCTACAATTTTCATTTCCGACCCCATAAAGTATATATTTTCTGAAAGCTTATGAATAGAGGAGTCGATTAAGCCCTGACCGTCTGTCCGTCTATCCGTCTGTCCGTGTGTTGGTTGAAATCAACTTCTAGAAGCAACTATATGCTCCTCAGATCTCTATATGATATCAATCTCTTGGAAATATTCAGGAATGAATCGCTATTGAAATTCAGCACAATCGCCCAATAACTTTCTGAGATATGAGCAAAAAACCACGACCACCTCGTTTTTTTACACAATTACAACAACAACATACAAACATAAATATATGTAAAAATCATACAAAAAAAGAAAAAATTACAAAAAGAAAAAATATTAAAAATAAAAAAAAAATAATAAAAAAAATTAAAAAAAAAAAATTTTAAATAATTTAAAAAAAATGTTAAAAAATTTTTTAAAAATTTTTTTAAAAAAATTAAAAAAAATATATAAATAATATATTTAATAAAATATAAATAATATGTTAAATAAAATATAATAAAATTTTTTGGCTCAGCTGGGATTCTAACCAGTATATACTTACATATGTACGTATTTGATATGAGATGAATGGTGATACAAACAATTGTTATTGCATGACTACACGTTGTGAAGGGTATATAAGATTCGGCACGGCCGAATATAGCACTGTTACTTGTTCACTGTGTGAAGGGTATAAAAAGCAAGAAATTTATATAAAACAAAACTGGAGCATAAAAAAATTAATATTAATATTGAAATTAAATTTAAAGACCTGTGGTGCACAAGGGTATATATAGCTTTGTCATTCCGTTTGTAATTTCTACAATTTTCATTTCCGACCCCATAAAGTATATATTTTCTGAAATCTTATGAATAGAGGAGTCGATTAAGCCCTGACCGTCTGTCCGTCTGTACGTGTGTTGGTTGAAATCAACTTTTAGAAGCAACTATATGCTCCTCAGATCTCTATATGGTATCAATCTCTTGGAAATATTCAGGAATGAAAAAAAAAAAAAAAAAATTTTTTTTAAATTTTTTTAAAAAAATTTTTTAAAAAATTTAAAAAAAAAATATAAATAATATATTTAATAAAATATAAATAATATGTTAAATAAAATATAATAAAATTTTTTGGCTCAGCTGGGATTCTAACCAATATATACTTACATATGTACGTATTTGATATGAGATGAATGGTAATACAAACAATTGTTATTGCATGACTACACGTTGTGAAGGGTATATAAGATTCGGCACGGCCGAATATAGCACTGTTACTTGTTCACTGTGTGAAGGGTATAAAAAGCAAGAAATTTATATAAAACAAAACTAGAGCATAAAAAAATTAATATTAATAAAAAAATATGCAATTCCGGAGATCGAAGACAGATGTGGAAAAACATTAAAGATTTAGTTTTAAAAAATAATCGAAATGTGGTAAAATCTGTGAAATTTAATAATGTTGAGTATAAAACGAATATTGAAATAGCAAACCGTTTTAATGAATATTTTGTGACTAGTATTATGGAAATTAGAGATAAGATTGAACATGTGCAATATAGTAATCAACTAAATGTGATAAATTCTCGATTTAAATTCCATACAATATCAAATTGTGAACTAAGAAACATTTGCAAAGTCATAAGAAAGAAACCAGATTATAACAATGTAAATATTAAAATAATTTAAGATAACTGGAATATAATTGGTGATGTATTACTTAAAATTGTAAATAAATCATTGGAAACGGGTATCTTTCCAGAAAGTTGGAAAACATCATTGGTAACACCTATTGAAAAAGTTTCGAAAACAAAAAAATGTGAAGAGTTCCGGCCAATAAATTCTTTAAAATTATGTAAAAAAATTCTTGAGAAAATAGTGAAAAACCAACTCGAACAATACTTAGAGGAAAATAATACTTTATCCAAATAACAATCAGGATTTAGAAGAAAATTTTCTTGTGAAACCGCGGTAAACTATGTTATTAGCAGATGGAAAAACATAAACAGAAATGAGAAAATAATGGCAATATTTCTTGATTTTAGAAGAGCTATAGATGATTTTAGAAACAATAGATAGAAACGTTCTGCTACAAAAATTATATAACTATGGAATACAAGATATCGAATTAAATTGGTTTAGGTCATACCTGGAAAATAGAAAGCAAATAACAAGGGTTAATAATGTAAAGTCAAGTTCAATAACAAATGAGTATGGTGTCCCGCAGGGCTCGATATTAGGGGCTCTGCTTTTTATAATATATATCAACGATATGCCTAATACCCTACAAAAATGTGAAATAGTGTTATACGCGAATGATACTCTCTTATACAGTATATCGGAAATGGAGGAAGAATGCCAAATGAACTTAAACTATGATATAGAAAATTTAAACAAATGGTTTAAAATTAACAAACTAAAACTTAATGAAGATAAAACAAAAATTATGGAAATAAATATGGATAGCAACGTAGACTTTAAAATTAATAATAAAATTTTGGAAAAAGTGGATAAAATTAAATATCTTGGTTTTATAATAGACAAAAAAATGAATTTTAAAGACCATAAAAATTATATATGTAAAAAAATTGGTAAAAAAAATCGGGTTTTTTAGAAGAATAAGAAATAAAATATCAATCTTAACCGCAGTAAATATTTATAACTCAATTATTAAACCACACTTTGAATTCGGGTCAACAATTCTGTATACATGTTGCACAAACACACAAATAGAAAGACTACAAAAACTTCAGAATAAAGCTATAAGATTAATAATAAAATGCAATAGATATACGCCGAGACAATTTATGCTGGATATGCTACAATGGCTTAATATTAGACAAAGACTGCAATTAAATACGTGCATGTTTATCTATAAAATGAAGACAGGAAGTGCTCCAGCATATTTAACACAACAGCTAAATTATGTCAACGAAATCCAGCCATACAATCTTAGAAACGCAAATGATTTTAGAATACATAGAGCCACTAGCAACGCAATGAAAAGATGTTTACTATACAAAGGTCTACAACTATTCAACCAGCTACCAAATTATGTAAAAAATGAGGGGAATATTAATTGTTTTAAAAGAAAATGCATATATTATGTTACAAAACAATTTCTATCAGAGCCTTTATTTGAATTAGCGAAAATTATTGTATAATGTTTTTTATAAAGTATTTAAAATACTACTTAAATAAAGTAAATAATAAATAAATAAATAATAATTCAAAAATATCAGTCAAAAACTCTAAGATTTATTATAGGTGCTCCTTGGTATATAAGAAACACTTCAATTCACAATGATCTTAATATTCCAAATATAAGGGATGAAATAAAAAATTACAGCACAAATTATTTGAAAAGAATAAGCGACCATCAAAACATTCTTGCAATAATTCTTTTAGACGACAGTGATGAAGTTAGACGATTAAAAAAAATGCACATATTAAATCTCCCCTTTTAATCTTAAGCTGTATAGATAATAAAGGGTCCGCCATCTAACATTGTTTTTTTAACTAGTGCTTATTTCGTGAATGGTAACACTTAGGTCATGTCTGATTTGACAGATAATTAGTTTTATCCTTACGCTAAACGAATATGGTTGTGTATACACTTGAACAACGCTGGGAAATATTGCGACATTACTTTGGCCGATTTTGCCAAAAAAAATCATCTTTTCAGATGAAGCTCATTTTGATCTTGACTGGTATGTAAACAAGCAAAATTGTCTCATTTGGGGCACAGAAAACCCGCACGCATACATTGAAAAGCCGATATATAGGTTTGTCATTCCGTGTGAAATTTCTACAATTTTCATTTCCTATATATACCCTTTTACACTGTGTGAAGGGTATAAAAAGGGTATATATAGGTTTGTCATTCCGTTTGTAATTTCTACAATTTTCATTTCTTTTAGAAGCAACTATATGTTCCTCAGATCTGTATATGGTATCAATCTCTTGGAAATATCCAGGAATGAATCGCTATTGAAATTCAGCACAATCGCCCCATAACTTTCTGAGATATGAGCAAAAAACCACGACTACCTCGTTTTTTCACAATTAAAACAACAACATACATACATAGATACATGTAAAAAACATACCAAACAAAAAAAATTACAAAAAAAAAAATATATTCAAAATAAGAAAAAAATAATAAAAAAAAACTACAAAAAAAAAATTTAAAAAAAATTTAAAAAAAAATAATAAAATATAAATAATATATTAAATAAAATAAAATAAAATTTTTTTGGCTCAGCTGGGATTCGATGCCACATTTATTCTAACGTGTACGTATGCACGTATTTTATATGGGATGAATGGTGACACAAACTACTGTTATTGCATGACTACACGTTGTGAAGGGTATATAAGATTCGGCACGGCCGAATATAGCGCTCTTACTTGTTTTATTTATTTTTTTATATTTTATTTAATAAATTATTTATATTTTTATTATCTTTTTTTTAATTTTTTTTATTAAATTTTTTTTTTTTTAATTTTTTTTTTATTTTTTTTGTTTTATATATATTATATATATAATAATTTTTTTTAAAATTTTTTTTTTTTTTTTAACATACGTGAATTTATAATTTTACAATGGGATGTTTTTATATATGTATGTTTTTATATGTATGTACGTATTTCATATGGGATGAATGGTGACACAAACTACTGTTATTGCATGACTACACGTTGTGAAGGGTATATAAGATTCGGCACGGCCGAATATAGCGCTCTTACTTGTTTATATTCATTCCATGTTGCATATGTATTATCATTTTTAGCAATATTGTATTTTATAATTTTTTCTCTTCTTAGTATTTGTAACTGCCTATTGAACCATTTATTTTTTATACTCTTCTCATAGGTTGTTTTGTTTACCGAAAGTTTTTCTATAGTATTTTCAATAGCTTCATCAAATAAATGTACATTACAATTTAGATCCCGCATTTCTTCATATTTTAATAAACTACTTATTTCTCTTTCTACTACTATATTCTTTCTGTATTTGAAAATTTTTGTTTCATTCTCTGTTTTAGTATTTGAATTATTTATATTATTTATTTTAATTTCTATTATTTAATGGTCCGACATTTTATTTGTACTGCTAATACTTGCACTAATATTTGTTATATTTGTTATGACGTAGTCTATTATTGTTCTTGAATCTTTGGTTATCCTAGTGTATTTATTTATTATCTGTTTTAATCCGTTATCATTAATTATACATTCAATTTTCTTCTTATGAACACTTTCCTTTAACCAAACAATATTAAAGTCTCCAACTATAATTATGTCTTGTTTTTATCACTGAGTTCTTCAATTACTTCCTCAAATATATCACAAAATTCAGCTTCTCGACTTTTGGGTGAACGGTATACTCCTACTAATATCATCGAGTAATTTTTACATTTTACGCCAATGTTGTCGATGTTGGAGTAGGAAGCGGTTCCCCATAATAATTTTAATAAGAACAAATCTAGCATATTCACATACATACCTTCAACTGCGTGTAGAGGACAACATAATCTCCCCAATATTATTGTGATAAACACTACGGCCTATTATCTCTTCAAGAAACATTCTCTCTCTATTGAGACGTGGGCAAGAAAATAATACGTGTTCAGCATTATCCACGACATTACGATCACAACTCGGACAGTACGTAGAAGTATCAATACCAAATCTGTATAGGTGCGACCGGCAACAACCATGTTCACTAAGCAACTGTGTAACATAGAAGTCAGATCCCCATGTGCCCGCTTGAACCATGGGACCAAGTCAGGAATAAGAGAATACGTCCATCTTCCCTTCTCGGACAAGGACCATCGCCGCTGCCACTCAGCAATCACTGCAATACCTGAGAAGCTTTTGATATGACGATCAATTGACATTATTCCTGTAATCACCAATGCTGCATCATCTGATACACTCCGGAAAGCACAAATAACTCGCAAAGCAGCCAATCTACACACGTTTCTTGGGTCTTTAACCCAAGAGCCCCAGACCAGATGGGTGACGCATACATGATCACACTTTTAACGACTCCAGTCAAAAGTTTTCGACGTCAGTATTTTAGCCTGTCTTATTTGGCATTATACGAGACAGAGCAGTATATGTTTTTGGAGACTTCCTAGCAACATATAGCAGATGGCCCTTAAAAGATAAACGACAATCTATCATAATCTATCAGACCCTAACCAGGAGCGCAAAATCTCTATGCTTGCGTTAGTAATGGTCGGAATCCGCACTAACTCCCTAGTGACATATATTACTAAGCATTCCATAGGTTTCCCAAACGTATAAATCATACAGAGTGGTCGGTAAGAGGAGGGATCCTTCTGAGGCTTACCGGTTTCAATAACAAAACAAGCTTTTGCCTTTTACACGTACTCGGAAATATACTATGGTGTAAACACGCATTCATCAAATGGATAACCTGATCAGGGCAGTACTTGAAAGTCTCCTTTACTACCGCATTTGGTATGCCATCTAAGCTAGGTGTTTTCTTGTCCTCATGTCATTCAAAAGAGAATGCAATACTTCGTCCTTTGTCGTAACCTCATCTATATCGACAGCTGTTCTAAAATTTACCGTGCTATTTTGTAGAGGTTTATCTAACTTGATGAACCTTTACCCGTCCTCTGAATACTCATAATGCTCTAGCTAAGTTTACTTAACCTTGGGTCATTCTTAACTTTCCTCTTTCTGTGCGCTTTTGGTTGTAACGTACTCCATTTTGACTCCCGATCCATTACTGATAGTTCCTCAGTATCGTCGCACGTTGGGTTGAAATTCCCAATAATGGCTCTTAATTGAAAATTAATATTTTTAAAAAGTAATCAATTACAGGTTATAGTAAATAAAATTCTGCACCACTCACTATTTTTTTCATTTTCCTATGTTATTTACTTTTCGAGTTGTGCGTTGTTAAAGTTGAACTCTTTTTTAAGTTTTTGAATACAGTGGTAAAAATTTAAAAAAAAAAATTTTTAGTAAAATTTTTATATTATAATAGCATAAAAATAATATTTTTACAATGAAACCTTTAACCACAGGTATTTAAAAACTCAAATATGTATCCCAGTTAAATATTTTTGTTGTAGAAATATTTTTAATATTTTTTTGAAAATTGGTCTAAAAAACAATCATTTTTCACTTTTAAGTAGAAATTCAAATTCGGTTTGGGCAAACTTGGGTAAAAAAATTTTTTTTTAGTTTTCTTTGATATGTCTACTTACAAATCATATAAAAACATTTTGCGGATTTTTTGCGATAAGACCGAAAAAAATAGTTTTTCAATTTAACATCAAAGAAAAATTCGTGTATGCTTAGCAATGCACTCACTGTATTAATCATGTAAGTGTGTACATACATATGTTTGGTATGTAGTTTTGTTATTGTTTATTTTTGTTAATTTCCTCATAATTAATATTCCTTTTTTTTAATAATTTTACCCAGCAGTTCCAAACTGAAGTTCCGTCTCTAATACTGGTAAAATAACATAAGACTTTATCATGTACTTGTCATTGGATAGGCTAATATGTAAAAGTAGTGATTAAACCAGATCAAAAATACAGGCCGAGTTCAGACAAAAAACCGGACTTATAGTTGACCAGCCAAATTCAGGGTTTGGAAACTCAAATGACGGGAATACTGTCAGACGTTTTTTCCAAAATCCCGAATTTTAGCGAGCATACAAAAATCGACGTTGAATTTATCAAAAAGTTGCATACTATTTTAGTTGCTGTATCGTGTGGTCATCAGATAAATGTTGAAAAATTAAGAAATTTTACTTTATCGACCGCAAAAAACTTTGTTGGAAAATACCCATGGTATAACATGTCTCCCACTTTACACAAATAATACATGGTTCGGAGATTATTAATCATACACTGTTACCTATTGGCCAGTTATCGAAGAAGCGCAGGAAGCTCGCAATAAAGATTTTAAATCATACAGAAAACCTTTTTCACTGAAATGAAGTCGCAAAAAGTACAATGAAGATATTTTCAATAGATTTTTAATAAGATCTGATCCTATTGTTAGAAATATGAGCAAAAAAAGCAGGTATTGGACCTTCTAATATTACCTAAAATTTCTAAAGAAAATAATTCCAATGATATTTATTTTAGTGACCGCGAATATGAAGAATAATAATATTAAAAATAAAATATAAATTTATTATAAATATTAATATTAATAAAAACTTTTTTAATAAATAAAGATTAGTATGGCCTATTTCCGTGAAAATTTTGTATGGGGGCTATACTTTGTTTTTTTTTTTTTTTTTTTTATATCTATTTTATTTGCAATCTATTTGACAATAATAAGCAAATTTGATAAATTTTAAAAGTAACATGTCTTATTGAATACCATTGGAAACAATAATTAAAATTGTATATGTATGTAATTGCATACATATATATTTAATAATAATAAGTTTTATAAGCATGAATTGAGTATGTAATAGGTTCAACATATAATATGAATTAATTACATTATATATTATAAAATTTCATTAAATAAAAGGCAGATCTAGAATATGATTTCGTTTAAGTCTTCTGACTTCATCAGTCTCATCTAATAATGTGATTGCCTATATATTCGTGTGGTTACTAAGTCTAAATAAATTAAAATAATTATCTAAATAATTGCAACTGGATTTTCGTATTTCTGATTTGACAAAAGGTATATTAAGGTCATTATGTAGGGATTTATTAGTTATATAAAAAGGAGCATTTGTTATTGTTCGTAAAGCTTTTGATTGAAATCTTTGTAAAATTTCTACATTCGAGTTGCTGGCAGTTCCGCATAATTCTATGCCATAGGTCCATATAGGTTTGAGTACAGTTTTCAGAAGTAAAACTTTATTTTCGAGGGAGAGTTGGGACTTACGTCCAAGTAGCCAATACATTTTCTTTAATTTATGGTCTAGTTGTTTCCTTTTAGCTGATATATGTGCTTTCTACGTAAGCCGTCTAAGTGGAGTCCAAGATATTTTACAGTTTTACTACTGGGAATTGCAGTACCATTTAGAAATACAGGTGGACAATTTTTCGTTCTTGTTGCAAAAGTAATGTTTGATTTTTGGGTATTGAATGCAATATTCCATTTTGTAAGCCAATTATTAAGACTATCAAGTTGTAGCTGCAAGGTTCTAGAAGCTTCCGACGGTGATTGATGAGAACACAAAAATGCCGTGTCATCCGCATATGTAGCCACAGTAATGTCATCCCTTGTTGGCATATCATAAGTGAAAATTGTATACAAAACTGGGCCAAGCACACTTATGGGGGCTATACGAAATCACTTACCGATTCCGTTGAATTTTTGTATTCTGAGTTACTAACCTAAAAAAATCATATGCGTAAAATTTCATTCATTTATCTCTAAAAATGGAGTTTGCAAAGCAATTTAAATATTCATACGGGCAGACAAACAGATATCCCTTGAGTTAAAAAAATTTTTTTTTTTCAAAAATGATTTTTTTTTAATTACTAATGACCCACTTTACTACAAAACGGAAAAATAAGTGTTATCTCTAACGCCTGAATTAAGAGCCGTTTTTAGCAATTTCAACCCAATGTGCGTTGTGAGACATAGTTCCCAGAGTACTAAACCCACTATTCATGACCTGCTCATTCATAGTGATTTTTTTTTCTCTTCTTCTTGTTTCTCTTTGGACTCTGGGTAGTTGGTCCCCTTTTAGAAGATGGGGTTGGAAAAAGTGTCAACCATTTCTCTGCCTGGGATTCCTTATCCACCTTTGGTAAACCATCTTCCGTACCACTCACTTCAAACGTAGCCTGCATGAACAATGCTTGGATTTTCCGTGTGAATATCCCTATGGATATTGCTTCTTGCCTTTATGAACTGCAGAAGCTTTTCTATCTTATCACCAAGTTTCCTCATCATTTTGGTTTTACCACTTTGAGCAACTTTAGTAAGTGGCCTGCCCTTATCAGCATCAGAAGTAAAATCTTCCCGTGGTGGTGAATTATCATCACAGACCTTCTTTTAAATGGATCCGAAGCCTTTACACCCTCACTTTCACCTCGCTCACGCCTCTCGTTATTCGTGTCGTTTTTGTTATTACTACACCATTTCCAATTATATTTCAGAAGTTTCCAATTATATTTCAGAAATTTCCAATTGTGTTTTAGAAATTTCCAATTATGTTTCAGAAATTTCCAATTATATTTCAGAAATTTCTATTTGTATTTCAGAATTTTTCAATTGTAATTCAGAATTTTCAATTTGTATTTCAGAATTTTCCAATTGTATTTCAGAAATTTCCAATTGTATTTCAGAACATGAAACAGAAATATTTATTTTATATCACTACCTTTTAAAATGTATATTTGTTTTGAGGACTGATTGCAAAAATTATTACTTAATTTAAATTTTAAATAATCCAAATAAGATGAATATTGTAAAATGCGAAAGGTGCGTATTGTCTTAATTTAATGTTTTTTTGCAATAGTATTTAGTATTTTAAGTTTAATAGATTAAGCATAATAACGTCATTCAAATGGCCTCCACGACTTCTTCTGCAGGAACGAATTCGATGATGGAAAAAGTACCTGAAAATTGGGTTCATCGAATTCGTTCCTGCAGAAGAGTTCGTGGAGGCCATTTGAATAACGTTTTGCTTAGAACTTAGTTGTATCGATTGTACTTCACATTAAATAAAAAACTTGAATTTCCCTAACAATAAGTGTGTTTTTTTAAGAAATCATATCACTCTTATTGGAAAACCTTTTATATAGGTCTCTATAAAAATTTTATTAGATAAGGAAAAAAATACGTCAATAAAAAAAAATATTCTGAAATGCAATTGGAAATTTCTGAAATACAATTGGAAAATTCTGAAATTCAAACACATTTTTTTAATTCCATCATATTTTTTTACGCACTGTATTTGAATAAATACATGTGTGTGGGCAGTAAAATAAAAAAACGTACACAGCACATACATACATGAGTGAGCAGTGAGTGAGCATTTTGGTACTCTGGTTTTAATGCGATGAGAGATAAGCACTATCGATATATTTTTTTAAATATACATACTTATGTTATGTACATAAAATCCAGGGTACACTTATAAAGAGATTTCTGTGCCAAGAATTGTCAAACTCCATATAAAAAAAAGAGAGCAAAAAAATGTTCTCCTTAAATAAAAACGAAATGACTGATTAGTCAACTTCTCTTCCTTTTGTATTAGAAAATTCAGAAGGAACAAATTTTTGCTTTCTGTTTACTGTACCCAACGTAGATAAATTATAGACCACCATCAAAATGGTAAATTGTTACTTTAAAAAAGGTTCACTACCAAACAACAATGCTTATCTGGGTATTTCCTGGCAAAATTTCAGCCCCTTAGCTTTTTTGGTTCGACCTCTATCGTGCTTTTAACAGACGGATGGAAATATCTAGATTGTCTTAAAATTAAAACCCGATTCAGAAAATATATACTTTATGGGGTCTAAAATGGATATTTCGATGTGTTACAAATGGAATGAATAATTTTCTTGCACGCAAGGTTTGTTTGGTATTGAAAATGGGCTAAATCGGAATATTAGGAAGAGAGTTATAACTCGTAACGCAAGACTAGGTCAAAAAAACATGTCCTTCTAACATCGAATAAAATGCAATTTTGTACAAAACGAATTAACGTAGAGCCATGAAATTTCGAATGTATATTTCTTGAGTAAAAGAAATATTTCCCCGAAAATTGTTTAAATCTAGATAGGAAAGGAGTTAAAGATCAAAATATACGAAAATTTATACCGCACAGTGTATTTTTTGTTATATTCAAAATTTAAAACGTAATAAAAATGAGAAAATTATATGTATGATTCTGAAATTTTGCAAACATTGCTTTTTGGTCGAAGGCGTTGCACTAACGGAAAAAAAATGTGACACGTCTACCTCCCATATAACGCTTTATCTCCAATTGGAAGAATAAAGGACTATATTGAAATATCTGAGCTGAGTTTGAGTCAACACGCCTACTATAATGCTTATTTTTCACGTGATCTGCCTATATTGAAATATCTAAGTTGTATTTATTTTACTTAATTGACACGCCTACTTTAACGTCCACTTTCATTGAAAGACTAAATTTACGAAAATATTTTAATAGCATATCGAAGTATTAAGTAATTATTCCATATCGATTAAAGTTAATAACAAAATAAAGAACACAAAATTGGTGGTGGGTATCAAAAATTCGACGCAGCCGAATATAGTTCTCTTATTTGTTTATAATAACATATTAAGTTGACTTCGTTTTATCACTTATGCACGGATGAAAGCGAGTTAAAAAAATAACGATATATGTTCCTATGTTTATCCTGTAATTTTTAAGTGCAGATGTAATATATGTATATTTTACTATTCTTAGTTATTTGTTTTTCCCCATTTTACAATGAAGAAACTCTTCGGTGTCTCATCGCGGCACAGAGGAGTATTTGGCCCGAAAAGCTGGCCAAAATTATTAAATGTGTTTTTATACCCTTCACACAGTGAGAAAGGGTATATATAGGTTTGTCATTCCGTGTGAAATTTATACAATTTTCATTTCCGACCCCATAAAGTATATATTTTCTGAAAGCTTATGAATAGGGGAGTCGATTAAGCTCTGTCAGTCTGTCCGTCTGTCCGTGTGCATGTTGAAATCAACTTTTTAAAGCCCCCCGACATAGGTTGGACCCGGGTAAGGTATTAAAATATCAGAAATATTCGGGAGTATGTCGGTATTGAAAATCATTGGTACATAAACAACTGAGATATGAGCAAAAACCCACGACCACCTCGATTTTTTTTTACAAAAACAACATTACAACAACAACATACATACAAACGTGTATACTGGTTAGAGAAAACGTGGCATCGAATCCCAGCTGAGCCGAAAAAATTTTTTTTTTCAATTTTTTTTTATTTTTTTTTTTATTTTTTATTTAATATATTATTTATATTTTTATTATTTTTTTTTAAATTTTTTTTTTTTAATTTTTTTTTGTTTTTTATATTTTATATATATAATAATTTTTTTTTTAATTTGTTTTTTAAAATTGTTTTTTAAATTTTTATTTTTTTTTTATTTTTGTTTTTTTAACATACATACGTGAATGTCTGTATGTACATATTTCATATGGGATGAATGGTGACACAAACTACTGTTATTGCATGACTTCACGTTGTGAAGGGTATATAAGATTCGGCACTGCCGAATATAGCGCTCTTACTTGTTTTAATTAAAAGTTTTGGTTTTTTTTAATAGTTTTAGGTGTAGTATGTTATAAAAAGTCTAGTGGCAAATTTTGAAAAAATTACACTGCGCAACAAAAAACATTTTTGTCTACCCTAGAAATAAAAGTATGTGGACTATATGGATTTTGATGCCCTTAATTCAAATCTGTTTTCCTTTTTTCTCTAGTACGTAAGGATTTGCTTTTAAAGGCGTGGCATATTTCACGCAGGAGGATCAGAAGATGCACCGAAAAATTCTGCTTAAACTAACCACACATATTTCTTTTCTATTTATTACAATTTCGGAGTTATTAAAAATTTAATGGCGAAAAAAAATTTCCTGCAAAATTCGTCAATTTGTTTGTTTTCAAAAAAAAGTTAAAGAAACAAAAAGTTTAACATTTTAAGATTTTTCCAAAAGCCACATTCCAAAGGAATAAAAGACGGTATAAATAGTAAAACTCAATTAACAAATGTTAATTTTAAAGGTTTAAACTTATTCTTGACAGACTGTACATGAATACATATGATTTACGGTCTAATTAAAAAAAATTAAAAATTATATTGTAAGGCTTTTATAAAACAGTATTTTTTATGAAAAAGGCTTTATAATATTTATTTTATATTATTTAATACTTAATATACGGAAAAGTTAAACTAATAAAAATTCCTTAATTATTATGTCGTAAGTATATCCTTATTAGCTGCTTTATCGGTGTCAGGAAGAAGAAGTGTGATGGTTTCTGATAAAAAAGCTTTTTTATTAATTCGTTCTCTTTGCGTACTGCAGCTTATAAAAGGGTCACTGCTCAGAAATATCCTATTCAAGACATCTCGATTTGTATCGCTTCTGCTGAATTTTCTCGAATAATTCGTACTATATAATCGTCGGTGCTTATTTCTGGCCTCGGCAGCTTCTTCTGACAATGATGGATGGTAGCCTAATACCTGGGTGCCCATGTATTTTTTATGTACCTGTATTTATTTTTTGTAAACTTATTTTTGTGAGTAATGCTTTTAATAATTATTCTTATTAGGTACGTATATTTATTTTTTAACATATAATGTTTTGTAGAGCAGGATAGCAGGTATATAAAAATATCTTTTATGAGGATGTGTGGGACATTTCCTTATAACTATTATCGATAATAAAGAATTTTTCAAATTTATAATTATAGGCAGGTATTAACATTGTGAAGTGTTTAAAGTGATGTGAATAACATTTGTAATTAATAATTAAAAAAAAATAAAAGGTTTGACGATTTAAATTCATAAGAAAAAGGTCCTGTTGAGCAAAAATAGAAGAAATGTGAAAATTTTAAAAAAATCGTCAAAAATAATGGCGCAAACATGCGCACTTTTTTTTCTTAAATAAGAGATTCCAAATTTTATTGTGGTATCAAACATAATTCCTCACCTCACTTTTAAAAACCTCTTTTTTTCTTTTTTTGCAAAAAATATTTTTTTAAGCTTTTGAACGAATTGGTTTAACATGAATATTCAACATATTTAAAATTTTTTTTAATAACTTTTAAGCAAACCTAAATTTTGAATTTAATTATTCTTGATAAATGAAAGCTTTTGTGTGTATCTTACATGGAAATATTGTTTCCGGAGTTTGAGGTGACTAAGACCAATTTCAAAATTAACTGAATGACTTAACCGAAGAAAGTAATTCATGAATATTTATTATTAATAAATGAAAGAAATTTGTTCTTATTATTTAATATTCTTATAAAATATTTTAAAAAACTTTTACCAAAATAACATTTTCAACAAACTGGTTGTTTTTAAGCTCTTAAACCGCAGATGATAGCGGCTTTATTTGTTGCGGTAAGATCTTAAACGCGATAATTATAAGAATACTATGACAAATATAAAATAAAAGTACATGACGATAAAACTCAAGCGTTTATATTTCCATTCAACAAATCGCAAAAACGCTAGGTACTTATGGTCTAGGGGAACTATTATCCCATTGCATTACGAAATCAAATATTTAGAAGTAATCCTTGACAAAAAACTTTTTTTCAAACATCATGTTAATTACATTTGTGAGAAGGCAATTAAGTGTAGCCGTGCCCTACACCTCTTAATTAGCCGAAGATCTAAACTTAATGTAAAGAACAAGATACTTATTTACAAAATGTGTATTCGTCCAATTATGACCTATGGTTGTCAAGTCTGGTCTCAAAAGGCTACTAAAATGCATACAAAAAAATTGCAAATTATTAAAAATAAAAATTTGAAAATAATAATACACAATCTACTCTTTACATATGTGTACCACTTATCACCTACATAGAAACTTAAACTTCAAAATGTTTAATTCATTGACAAGGGCACTGACTCGTCATTTAATGTTAAATGCAGAACATAAAATTTTGAAATAATAGGAAATTTGCTGAACAACCATCGATGGTCTCTTGTTTAAAAGACATTTTAGGGATTGTCTTAAAATAACTTATAACTTCTAAGTTGATACGAAACCGGGAGCAACAGTTTTAGCATTAGCATTAAGTAAAATTGGTGTATTTGCTGTCGAAACCAACCTCAAAGGTGCTCATATATATACATATATAAGTATATGTATATATAAGTATATGTACATATATATATATAAGTATATCTAATATATAAAATTATCGTGGTGTTTGTCATTAAACTCCTCCGAAATGGCTCGACCGATTTTCATGAAATTTTGTGTGCATATCGGGTAGGTCAACATCTTGTTTTCATACTCCTTAACGCCACACCTTTTTTCAATACCGATATTTTACCTTACGCGGGACCATGCGATTTCAACATACACACGGAGAGAGCTTAATCGACTCCCCTGTTCATAAGCTTTCAGAAAATATATACTTTATGGGGTCGGAAATGAAAATTGTAGAAATTTTACACGGAATGACAAACCTATAAATATATGTACACCCTTTTTCACTGTGTGAAGGGTATAAAAACGAGTTTCAAGTACATACAAGAACAACCCGCTTCTCAATCCTTTCTGTTCCTTTTGCACGCAATTGTAAAGAAAACCAAAACTTTCTTCAAGAAAACTTTATCTATATGTGACAGCGCATAGAGGAAGGTAAGGGTAAAAAAAACAATTTTCACTTTTTTTTTTGATGTGGACAACATGTGAGCATCGAATGAGACCGATCCAATGCCCCAAAAGTGTTCCCTTCCAGAGATATGCGCGTTTTATAAAACTGAAGTCGACAATTCTAAGCGCAAATAGAAAGGGACCTAACGGTAAAATTTATTTATTTTCATTTTTTCCCCTACTAAATTAACAGAAAAACTTGATTTTACGAAACTACAAAAAATTTATTTTTTTCCTTATGAACAATTTAAAAAAATAGAAAAACCTGGTGACTGAGCAATAAATACAAAGTGATGATACTTCGGATATTCCAATTAAAGTTACATATATATTTAGTGGAGAAGTATTCGTCCCATTTTCTCCACTCAACAACAGGCTCACTTGAGTTTGGAATTCGAATAGGTACAGGAACATTAAATCCATTACGAGATGATTTTCTAACACAATCAACTACATCCATGAAGCAGTCGACATTAGTTTAGGCATATTTTGATTTGAAAACACAGAATAAACGATCAGGTGATCAAGTGTCCGGTTAACAAAAAGTTCAATTCAACTGACTCACATCTGGAAGCATCGACAAGGTGTTGTAAATATCGTATCATCGCATTGTTTTAATTTTGTGAAACACAGTTATCAGCGAATATCACTAATTTTTTAGTTTAATGCACTTCTCGTAGGTAGTAATCAAGCATTGATATTACTGAATTCGGACCTTTTCCAATGTACGATCGCTTTCGTCAATATAGAAGATGTGTTGAACATTTTGACGTTCGTTTGTTATTCCGAAAATTGCTGTTTTGCGACCTGATTTAAAGTATGCAGTTCCTATTTGCTATGGACCCGACGGAAAGCTAATATTTTGAGCATAATCCATAGATATTACTAGATAATCCTCCTCTGGAATACCTGGATACATGGCATTTGGATCAGGCTCGACTAATGTTGTCAAGTCGTTATAGTACTCTCGCTGAGTGCTGGCAGATCGCAAATGATCAGAATACCTTTTAATGCTGCTTCTTTTTCAACTTCAGTAACGTTTACTGTATTAACAGCGTCTTTTGCAAGATTTCGACACAATTCGCACAAATCGTATGACGGCTTCATAGTGACGATGTGAGGACAATATTTCTTCCACAGCGTTTGGAAAGTGCGAAGTTTTACGATTTTACCACCCGGTTCGACACTGTTGGTGTATCTAGTGTAAACAGAAGTCTTACTTTCAGTAGTTGGAAGTTTCAATAATTGATAATCATGATGATTTGGTTAACGTCCAGGTAAAGTGATAGCAACAGTTTCAGCAAAACGGCAGATAAATGAAACAATTTTTTTTTTTCAAAGTAGTTAAAGCATCTGTACGATTAATTTTGTTCGTCATGCCATGTTCGCGTGGATAACACCATTTTTGTCGTAATGTTCGATTAGATTTTTGTAGCGTTTAATTCCCATTTTATACAGGAAGAAGTACATATCACGGCATATCGGCAAACTTCGAAAATAATATATCTGATTGTACCGTTTCTTCATAGCTCGCGATCGATCACCAACTTTTGACCTGAGCATTGCATCGTCACGGTAAGCTGCCAAATGTGCGAGAATAATTAAATCTTTGGATTCCTTGTCTTAATTCATGGAAGACGTACGAAAATCCACAGCCATCTTCTTAGGGATCACTTCATTGCATTGATTTGAACACGGCGGTATTTTTGAACCATACAGTGAGCAACTACCTTTTCTTCGCGTAAATCAAGATCAGATTTATCAAGGTACATATTATCGGTATCATCTTCAGAGTCAATATCCGATAATTCTGAGAAGTGATCGTCATCATCGTCGTCATCAGGGAAGCGATAAAGTAAATCTACTTTTTCGAATTCGTCCACCATTTCATCCTAAAACAAACAGTAAGAATGTTATCAGTTTTAAATTGTTTTCGCGAATAACATAATAAGGTTATGTGAAAAAATTTTCGTACTAACAGAGTGATATTCACGATTTAAAAGAATTATAAATGAGTATTTATTATAATTCACAATTAATAATTTCAGAAAATAAAGCTGGATTCGAAAAAACGCGAGCAAAATTGATATCAAACTAATGAAAACAGCGCGCTAGGTAGAAAACAGTAAAAACCAACTACACAAAACAAGAGGTAGGGACGACCTACGCGCGTTTTTAAGGTTGACCAACACGTTCCTGACGTCATGAGATGTGTCGCTTTCAAATGAGACCAATGACGCAGAGACGCTCAGTGATGGTACACCAAAGATACACGTATTTAAATCTTTAAAATGGCTCTCCTGAACAATACCTGTTTTTACCCTTAGGTCCCTTTCTATTTTTCGCGTCACATATACATAGAATAGTATAATAAGATTCGCCATAAAATCGGACAGAATTATAATAGATTTCTCAATCTAGGCTTGTTGGAAAGGTATTTTTATCACCTTTTTTTTAGTTCAGATAATTTCCAACAACTTTTATTACGATAAATTGTTTTTGTAGGATAATTGATCTGAAAAAATCAACATTTTCAAGGTTTCAACATTTTAATTCAATTCATTTTTAAATATTATTCTCGACCTACAATTAAATGTTTTAACGTGGTAATATTATTTTTTAAGGTCCTTTTTACTTTCCATTCGAGGAGTTTTCTTACGACTTTCTAATGTCACTGCCATAACTCCTTTACGATTCTTTTCTATAACTCGTTTTGAAACACTCGTTAATAATTGTACATGTCTTTCTGTTCATTGTATGTGCTGTGGAATTTGTGGATCAGCCAGTGGTGGTTCATCGAAATATAAGTATTCTACCAAGTGATGATATGGAATCTGTCGAGTAAATGCTGGTTCAAATAATATATCGTCGTTATTTATATCAATCATATTGACATAATCGGTAGCATAGAAATTTAAGATATATTTTTTGTAAACTCTGAGTTTAGTTGGATCGTAAAATTTTTCTCGATAGTGTAAAATC
Source organism: Phyto melanocephala (assembly GCA_941918925.1). Taxonomy (NCBI): domain Eukaryota; kingdom Metazoa; phylum Arthropoda; class Insecta; order Diptera; family Rhinophoridae; genus Phyto; species Phyto melanocephala. Next base: position 57,754,096 of record OW799235.1, read on the forward strand.
TTTTTGATAGCTCTATCCCGTATTGCTTTTCGATCAAATAACATTGTTAATAAGATATTTTCTGGATGTGCGTAATATGAGTTGATTTGAATTACACCATCTGCCATGTTACGAAAGTTTGGTTGTAAGTATCGTGTCCAGCGTATAAATTTTAATAAAAGTGCACTGCCGTACACAACAGAGTTAAAAAACATCACATTAAAGTACATTGGCAAATAAACTGTAATAATACAAACTGCCAAAGTTTTTAAAGTGGTCGATGGTGTATTAGTTTTTACATATAATCGTAGTAATCTACTTGCTTTGGTTAACCAACGAGAATGTGCAATTTGTCCTGGTTTAATGTTAGCTAAATCAAGTGGAACAATACCATTCGAAATTGCTTTAGCTATTTGATATAAATATTTAACATCTGTTGATAGTTCGAGCTCATGTTCATGATCCATCATTGCAGGCATATTCTCCAGTGGCATTGGATCAAAATGAGCTACTACCTGAAAAATGAAATATTTAGATCAATTAAAATGCAATTATTTTATTTTAACGTTATTTCAATCGAAAAAGTGAAATAATGACAATAAATAATGATAATAAATGATGATATTAAATAAAATAAAGTGTTACATACCTGCAATTTCTCACATTCTTGAATAGCTGATGACTGTTTTGACCAATGCTTTATATAAATGACGAAATGGCAGTTCATTGAAATAAAGCATACATATAAACCAGTGAATTGGTCTATTTAACTATTTTTCAAATAATCGTAAAACACCATTTTCTGTTCCAGTATTTGCTGGCTCACCATCACTGCATATGCCAATTAATTGATCAACTGTCAATGTTTTATTGTTGAAAAATTCATTCAGTTTTCTGTGTTTGGTTTTTGCATCTTCCGGACTACCCAAATTTACATATCTAAGTAACTCGTTATAGGGCTCTTTTAGAACAACTAAATGCGGTTCTTTTACCATAGTTGTTTGTCATTAATTTTCTCTGTAGTAAATGAGTCATCTTTTCTACCATCGAAAGAGAATGCAGCTATGGAAGAATTTGTATGTCGTGTACGAAGCACTGCATTTCTAGATTTAACTTTTTCTCTAGCCACTTTTTATTTATACATAATAACAATCTTACCATGAACATCTCTAAAATTTATATCTTCGAATAAAGCTGTTGCTAAACATGAAGCGACTCTATCTGAAACACCGAATCTATCACACATCATAGCAAAATTTAAGGCATCGTATGTTTGAGTATAATGACCTCGTCTCATTTGAACAGTTGCTTATGGAACTTCTATGTGTAATTCAGGTAGTTCGTATCTTGGATCATCGGTACCAGTTGTCAGGTATTGTGAATTTTCTATCATTATGCTGATACATCATATTTTTTTTAGATGTTCTGGAATCAATCCACACGAGCATTCTCTTGTTTTTAATTTGCAATTACATTTGCCAATATAAAATAATTCATTTATTGAATCAACAAATGCTTTAAATTCATTTCTTTTGTTTCTATGTTGTACATGTTTTTGGTATTTATCAAGCAAACCAGTTAATTTTTTTAAAACACTTTCTATTAATGATTTCAATATTTAATTTACACCAAATTTGGATCAATTTATCTGTTACGTGAGGAGTAAAAGTTTTATACCAGAACATTTTGTTTTCAAATTTAGCACGATCACTTAAAAAAAATAATATTTAAAATGTCACATTTAGTAGGCAAACTAAGATCATTTAAATCAATTGATAAACCAAAAACAACAATATCTTGATGAGGCATGTTAGTCAATCTAGAGTCAAAACTTGTTGATGTTGTTGCTTCCATTTGCGAAGACACCGCAGACGATGTTGATGGTTTTTGATTATCCACAATAACTTTGATATTATCACTGCACTCTTTAATTGTTTCACACTAAATTTAAAAATAAAAAAAATATTGGTATTGTGATAACCGAGTTTTTATTTAAGTATTTTGGCAAACTGCGTGCGCATTGCACGATGAAAGATTAAGGAAGAAGGAAAAGCAAGCTTGGCAACGTTTAGTGTTGGTAAACGTCATTATTTCGTAAGTCCATTATTCATTCATATCATTCATTATTCATAATCTGCAAAAACAAAATCTCGTAAAAAATTGAAGAAAATTCAGAACTTATTAGTTAAAAGTTCATTTTAGGCTATTTTTCGACAAAACATTCTTAATATCTCTACTAAAAATAAAAAAAATATTGGTATCAATACAGATTCTGAAAGGTAATAAAAATACTATATCTACTATAGTTCTATCCGATTTTATGAAGAAATTTTAAATTATTCTATGTATATAAGAAAAAATATCTATTTTGAAATTTTGGGTGGCTCCAAACTTAGAGCTATTGTCTCTTGAGGAAAATTTCTCAGAATCACTTATGGATTACGTTTTTGTTATACGCTTCATAAAAAAAAAACATTAACCCGCCCTAATATATATACATACTAACCAAGCCCGGCGCGCGTTGCTACGCCCTTTAATGAATAAAAATGCATTCTAAATTTTAATTGAATATCAAGTGCAAGAAGCTAAAAATTATAACTTGTTTTTATGGGCAAGGCACCGCCCACTTTTCTAATCACGAAATTATATAGTCATGACAGCTCAATATGTGTGCAAAGTTTCAGAAAAATCGGTCCAGTGCAAGTTGCTAAAAATGATAACTCATTCCTTATGGGCGTGACACTGCCCACTTTTATAACCACGAAACTGTATAATCATCAGAGTTCAATATGTGTGCAAAGTTTCAGAGAAATCAATCTAGCGCAAGTAGCTACATATAACTTATTTCTTATGGGCGTGGCACTGCCCACTTTTATAACCACGAAGTTATGTAGTCATGACAGCTCAATATGTGTGCAAAGTTTCAGAAAAATCGCTCTAGTGCAAGTAGCTAAAAATGATAATTAATTTTTTATGGGCTTGTCACTGCCCACTTTTATAACCACGAAGTTATGTAGTCATGACAGCTCAATATGTGTGCAAAGTTTCAGAAAAATCAATCTAGTGCAAGTAGCTAAAAATAATAACTCATTTTTTATTGGCGTGGCACTGCCCACTTTTATAATCACGAAACTGACATAAGAGCCTTCTCCTAATAATAACAAATATAACAAAAAAAAAATTAGTGAAATCGGTCCAGCCATTCACGCGTGATAGCGTGACAAAGGAAAAAAGGGATTCATTTTTATATATATAGATAGATATATATACATATACAGTATTGTTTGAAACCTAAGCAACTTTTTCCGGAATGTTAAGTCATAATTATATTCTTTTTAAATTAATATTTGACATGTACATATATTTATTTTAAGTTATAATTAATTTTTTATTATAGTCGGAAGCTTTTGATGCTCGTACAAAGCTGGAATGCGAAGCCTATATGTCATGGATGCATGGAACCTTGCATTTTGAATTGCAACTGTGGAAGACCGCTGGAGAACATTTGAAGCGGGCTCAGGTTGTTTATGAAAATTTAGCAAATGCTTTGCCCGAAGATGAACAGGAGTTGTATCGTGCCAAGGTAAACGAATTTACCCCTAATTTGCGTTATTGTGTTTACAATATTAGTGGTGGTAGTGCTTCAGGCGGAAATATGGACGACCTTTTGGAGTTTCGTGCACAAGGTTTACTTGAAAATCTTGATGACTTGGTTAATAAGACTAAGACAGAAAGCAGTGAGGGTCTTCAGACGATTGAATGGCGAAAACGTAAAGTTACTATACGCCCGGAAAAGGTGCGACTGTTCTTGTTAAGTGCTCAAGAATTAGATAAAGGTCTTGAAAAGACTTCAAAGGTTGAATCCAAGATTGCATTAATCGAACGTACCTTAATGGATTGCAAAGATGCTATACAGGCTGTAAAGGAAGAAATAAAGCAGGACCCCAAACTGCGTTCTTTAACAACAGGTCAAACTGTGTCTGGAGTTCAATATCTTCTAGCCTATCTCTCTTATATTCGCCATAGTCGTACTTTACAACGTAATTTGTGTTTGGTGGATCAAGCCAAGACAAACTTTGATGATCCCAATCAAAAAACTGAACTTAATACTGCAGAAGGAAAACGAGTGCGCCCTCAAGATTTAACACGTTTATATGAGATTATTTTGCAAAATGTTACTGAATTGCAGCAAATCAACGGTATGGAAGATGATTTAGGCTACCAAGCTGAGGTTGAAAATTTATCATTGACATTTAAGGCATTCCGCTGCTATTACATTGCCCTCACACTCATCGATATGAAAAAATGGAAGGAAGCCGTTGCTCTATATGAACGTTCCTCAAATTATGCAAGTGAAGCACTAAAGAACAGTTCTAGTGCAGAATTTAACATGACCGATGAGTTAAAAAATCTTATTTCAATTATTGATAGCTGCAAATTCTCAGCACATGCATACAGTGTTCTTGAAGATGATAATTCAGATGATCCGATATATGCCTCAAAAACGCAAAAGTCATTTAAACCTCTGTTCGAACGTTTAACGCAATACAAAGAGGACCAATCTCTGCATACCAAGAACCCAAACATATTTAAAATGACCCCCGAATTGGAAGCCATACCCTGTAAACCATTATTTTTTGATTTAGCACTAAATTACATAGAATTTCCACCATTGGATGATAAACTTCAATCGCCTGGAAAGAAAGGTATATCTGGATTTGTTAAGGGTTTTCTTGGCTGGGGTGGTAACAAATAACCAAATTTAAAATATTCAGTCTTTTACCTACTAATTGTTAATAAAACAATATAAATATTTCAAAATAAATACACATGTATGCTTTGTAAAATCTTTGTTATATTATATAGTATAATCATATCTTTGACTGTATAAAAAAACTTTAAAATTCACAGTTTCACAAAACCGTATTAGTTAAAAAACAAGCGGGAGCACTTTATTCGGCTGTGCCGCATGTTTAATACCCACCACCAATCTTATGTTCTTTAAAAGCACAAAATTTAATATTTTATTATTAATAGCAATCGCTTTAAAATAGCTTTCTTTGTGTAACTTCGATTTGCTATTAAAATATTTTCTTAAATTTAGTCTTGCAATGAAACCTTAGTATTTCTACATTAGGAGTGATACAATGTTGTATTTGTGCGGAAACTGAAGAGCAGAATTTGGTAGCCAGGGAAGTTAAAAAATAATATTAGCTTTTGTTGGCCTGGCACCTCCTACTTTTAAAATTGTATAGGTAATTAATGTTAAATTTAACTTAGATAATCCAATTTAGTTGTTTTTTTCATACTTTTTGTCTAAATTAAAATATAATGAATTTAAAATAATAAAACAAATTAAAATAAAATTTATTAGAAACCTATATATTAGAAATTTCATTATCTATAATTTATTTATAATTAATGTTTGAATTCAACTTATATAATCAATTAGAGATTTCTTTCTTTTTTTTTGATAAAAATTTGTCCGTATAGAAATTGTAAGAATTTTAAATAAAGCGTTTAAGCGGGCGTATCAATTAGCTTATTTTCAATACCAATCAAACCTTGTGTATAACGAATGACAAAAAAAAACATTTTTTCGGTTCGAGCTCTATCGTGCTTTCAACAGACCGACAGACATAGCTAGATCGTCCTAAAATAAAACCAGAACAAAACAGTGTGGCAACGCTATGATTGAATAGTAATATAATTACTTCAGCTTCAGGTTTTCGTGATATTTTTGATATAAACAATTCGAAAATAAATATTTTTGTTATATTTTTACTAGTGCTAAATATATATTTATTGGCATAGCTAAAAATGTTGTACTCTTACAATTTGTACATAATTTTTCTGCAAATCTACATCAAATTCGTCGTTGCTGCTTTTGTTGTTCTTACCGCCATGAATTATATTGTATACATACATTTATTATAACAAAATGACAGGAAAAAAGGTTTCTTGTTGCATATGTTTTAAAGAAATTGGTAAAAAAAAGGTAGTGTGCAATGTGATAAATGTTCTGTATGGCTTCACTTGCGTCTAAGTCTACGCATAATTGTGTTTTTTCAAATGTCTCAACTACCGTAATTCTCCAAATGATAGCGTTGATATTAGTCAACAAATAAGTCAGCTCCACAATAAACTTGATGCTATTTCAAATCAACTAAATGTTCACAGAGCCGACACAGAAAAAATGATTGAAACATCTATCAATAATTATACTCTTCACCTGTGGTGTAATTTCTACAATTTTCATTTCCGACCCCATAAAGTATATATTTTCTGAAAGCTTATGAATGGAGGAGCCCTGTGTGATTAAGTCCTGTCCGTCTGTCCGTGTGTTGGTTGAAATCAACTTTTAGAAGCAGCTATACGTTCCTCAGATCTGTATATGGTATCAATCTCTTGGAAATATCCAGGAATGAATCGCTATTGAAATTCAGCACAATCGCCCCATAACTTTCTGAGATATGAGCAAAAAACCACACCCACCTCGTTTTTTTACACAATTACATGTAAAAAACATTAAAAAAAAATTAAAAAAATATATATTAAAAATAAAATATAAAAAAATAATAAAAAAAATTACAAAAAAAAAATTAAAAAAAATATAAAAAAACAAGTAAGAGCGCTATATTCGGAATCTTATATACCCTTCACAACGTGTAGTCATGCAATAACAGTAGTTTGTGTCACCATTCATCCCATATGAAATACGTACATACATATAAAAAAATACATATATAAAAATATCCCATTGTAAAATTATAAATTCACGTACATATGTATGTTAAAAAAACAAACAAAAAAAATTAAAAAAAATAATAAAAATATAAAAAATATATTAAATAAAAAATAAAAAAAAATATTAAAAAAATTAAAAAAAAATTTTTTTTGGCTTAGCTGGGATTCGATGCCACGTTTTCTCTAACCAGTATACACGTTTGTATGTATGTTGTAATGTTGTTTTTGTGAAAAAAAATCGAGGTGGTCGTGGGGTTTTGCTCATATCTCAGTTGTTTATGTACCGATGTTTCTGATTTTCAATACCGATCTACTCCCGAATATTTCTGATATTTTAATACCTTACCCGGGTCCAACCTATGTCGGGGGGCTTGATTTCAACATACACACGGTCAGACGGACAGACTGACAGAGCTTAATCGACTCCCCAATTCATAAACTTTCAGAAAATATATATTTGATGGGGTCGGAAATGAAAATTGTAGATATTTCACACGGAATGTCAAACCTATATATACCCTTTTTCACTGTATGAAGGGTATACAAATAATAAAATATAAATAATATATTAAATAAAATAAAATTTTTTTGGCTCAGCTGGGATTCGATGCCACATTTATTCTAACCAGTACGTATTTTATATGAGATGAATGGTGATACAAACAATTGTTATTGCATGACTACACGTTGTGAAGGGTATATAAGATTCGGCACGGCCGAATATAGCACTGTTACTTGTTGAATCTGATATTGTGAATTGCTACAAGCTAGCAAAGGCCCTGATACAGGCATGGCAAACAAAGCTAAACGAAAAGATGCTGTAACTAATGTCATCTATCACAGAGCAAACAGAACAGACGTAAGTAATTGTTTACCTGCTGCCTTGCCAAGCCTGGATAAAACTATTGTGGATTTGTGCTTCTTTTTTGGTATTTCAATAGATGTTTACGATATTCAACATGTCTGTTATACGGACAAAAGTTAATCTGTTCTTGTTAAATTTAAATGTGTACGTACACGAGACAAACTTATGGAGGAATACCATAAATCTAGAAGCCTGACGCTTAGTAATATTATTAATGGTTATACATTCAAGGTTATATCTTAATGATAAATACGCACCGCTTGCAGCAAAAATAAATTTTATGTGTTATCAGATGTTGATGAAGAAAAAAGTTAAGAAACTCAAAATCTACAATGCAGATAAACTCAGAGTAGCAATCTTTTATATGGATAGGTCCAATGTTACGAATGTGAGAAATTATCTGCGAAAATTGGAGAATAAGTATTCGTGTTTATTTAAATTATTGGCTGAAATTTTAATTTAAAAACTTATCTAAACTTTTGCTAATAATCTGTATTATTATTTTTAATTGTTATTATTTTCATCAATTTTTTATTTTCTTTTATTTTTCTCTTTGATACGTATATTAATATATATATATTTATACTAGCCAAACCCGGCGCGCGTTGCTACGCCCCTTAATGAATCGAAATGCATTCTGAATTTAATTGAATATCAAGTGCAAAAACCTAAAAATTATAATTTTTTTATGGGCGTGGCCCTGCCCACTTTTCTAATCACGAAATTGTAAAGTCATAACAGCTCAATATGTGTGCAAAGTTTCAGAATAATCGGTCCAGTGCAAGTACCTCAAAATGATACCTATTTTTTATGGGCGTGGCACTGCCCACTTTTCTAATAACGAAATTATTTAGTCATGACAGCTCGATATGTGTGCAAAGTTTCAGAAAAATCGGTCCAGTGTAAGTACCTCAAAATGATACCTTTTTTTATGGGCGTGGCACTGCCCACTTTTCTAAATACGAAACTGTATAGTCATGACAACTCAATATGTGTGCAAAGTTTCAGAAAAATCGGTCCAGTGCAAGTACCCCAAAATGATACCTATTTTTTAACGGGCGTGGCACTGCCCACTTTTCTAATGACGAAAGTGTAGTCATGACAGCTCAGTATTTTCGCAAAGTTTCAGAAAATTCGGTCCAGTGCAAGTAGCTAAAACTGATAACTAATTTTTTATGGGCGTGGCCCCGCCCACTTTTTCAATCACGAAATTATAAAGCCATGACAGCTCAATATGTGTGCAAAGTTTCAGAAAAATCGGTCCAGTGCAAGTACCTCAAAATTAAAACTGTTTTAGGGGCGTGGCCCCGCCCACTTTTCTTATCACGAAATTATTTAGTCATGACAGCTCGATATGTGTGCAAAATTTCAGAAAAATCGGTCAAGTGCAAGTAGCTAAAACTGATAACTAATTTTTTATGGGCGTGGCTCCGCCCACTTTTTTTCACTCATAAACACTCCCAGGTATGTGTACAACAACTTACCCAAGTTTGAGCCCGGTTTTACAGTTTCGGAGTCTATAGCTAACACACACACACACAGAGTTTCACTTTTATATATATACTAGCCAAACCCGGCGCGCGTTGCTACGCCCCTTAATGAATCAAAATGCATTCTTAATTTTAATTGAATATCAAGTGCAAAAACCTAAAAATTATAATTTTTTTATGGGCGTGGCCCTGCCCACTTTTCTAATCACGAAATTGTAAAGTCAATATGTGTGCAAAGTTTAAGAAAAATCGGTCCAGTGCAAGTACTTCAAAATGATACCTTTTTTTTTATAGGCGTGTCACTGCCCACTTTTCTAATCACGAAATTGTAAAGTCATGACAGCTCAGTATGTGTTGAAAGTTTCAGAAAAATCGGTCCAGTGCAAGTACCTCAAAATTATAACTTTTTTTATGGGCGTGGCTCTGCCCACTTTTCTAATCACGAAATCATAAGGTCATGATAGCTCAATATGTGTGCAAAGTTTCAGAAAAATCGGTCCACTGCAAGTACCTCAAAATGATACCTTTTTTTAATAGGCGTGGCACTGCCCACTTTTTTAATGACGAAAGTGTAAAGTCATGAGCTCAGTATGTTTACAAACTTTCAGAAAATTCGGTCCAGTGCAAGTAGCTAAAACTGATAACTAATTTTTTATGGGCGTGACCCCGCCCACTTTTTTAATCACAAAATTATAAAGTCATGACAGCTCAATATGTGTGCAAAGTTTCAGAAACATCGGTCCAGTGCAAGTAACTCAAAATTAAAACTTTTTTAGGGGCGTGGCCCCGCCCACTTTTCTTATCACGAAATTATTTAGTCATGAGAGCTCGATATGTGTGCAAAATTTCAGAAAAATCGGTCATGTGCAAGTAGCTTAAAATGCTAACTAATTTTTTATGGGCGTGGCCCCGCCCACTTTTTTCCACCCATAAACACTCCCTGGTATGTGTACAACAACTTGCCAAAGTTTGAGTCCGATCGGTTTTACAGTTTCGGAGTCTATAGCTAACACACACACACACACACAGAGTTTCACTTTTATATATATAGATTTATATATACATACTTTTATTATTTTTTTTCGTTCCATTAACATGGCACATCACTCGTAATTGGTTTTGTTTTTAAGGCGTATATCTTCTAAATCTACGAAATTAAATGAAATTCGTAATATACTACAGACTAGGTCATGGTACAATCAGGTAGCCTCAGTTCTGCAACAACAAAGTTCTACATACATTTTGTTGTTGGAATACGACGACTGAAATGTCAAAAAGCAAATGTGTGTGTGTGTGTGTTTTTTTTGGTGGTAGAATATATATATATAAAATATATACACATAAACAAAATTTGACATTTTAGTTAAACCTAAGGTAGGGAAAACATGTAAGAGTGCTATATTTGAATCTAAAAATACCCTTCACCATCATGTACATAGGTATAATCCCACATCGTAGCTTAACCTATATTTCATGTTATAAGCCATTTTTCTTATTATTTCCGACGCCATCCGTGATTTCGAATTTTTACGTAGTTAACTGTGTTCTACTAATCAAGCCCTTTAAAATGTTTGTTTTAGACGCCATCTTAGATTTTTGATAATTTACTGCATTCTACTGGTCAAACCCTTTCATTTCATACCAATGTTGAGGGGGTTCTAGAAGTTACATTTTAAAATAAAAGATTTGATCCATATATACATTTATTGTCCGCCATTTTGTAGTGGCAGCCATCATGAATCTTAATTTTTTTTTATAGTGCTTATATTGCGCTAGTCAAGGCCTTTCAGATGATATCAATACTGACTCTCTCGGTTGTCTAGCAAAAAAAAATTGAATTTTGGTTTGTAAATTTTTGGAATATATATTTAAAAAAAAATTTGTTCCCTATAACTTTACCGAATATCTCTAGAGGCATATTATACCTACAAATAGTAGCAAGGGTACCTATAAATTATTCTATGGCTGAAAATTTTTAATTTTGGTGGTAAAAATATGGGAAAAAACAGAGGCAGTCGTGTTTATTTGCTCATATCTCAGAAAGTTATGGGGCGATTGTGCTAATTTTCAATAGCGATTTGGATATTTCCAAAAGATTGATACCATGCACAGATCTGAGGAACATATGTTTGCTTCTAAAAGTTGATTTCAACCAACACACGGGCAGACGGTCAGGGCTTAATCTAGTCCTCTATTCATAAGCTTTCAGAAAATATATACTTTATGGCGTCGGAAATGAAAATTGTAGAAATTACAAACGGAATGACAAAGCTACCTGATGATTGTAGCATGGACCAGGTCGTGAAAATACTTACATGTCAAATGAATTAAATATACTAAGTTGGTCAACGAGGTGGTAGTGTTGGTACTTACCTTTCAAATAAATTAAAGGGTAAAGTAGTATACAAATCGTCGGACTATGGCATCTTTGTATCTATTTTTAGGTTTTGTATATCTTCTTCATGGTAATATTGATGTAATGGAGAATCGTTTAAGTGATTTATTAGTAAGATATCGTGATACTATGATCATTGGCGATTTTCATTTAAATTTATTTAATATTGAGAATTCTAAAATTGTTTTCTCAATGTGTCAGCGTTTAGGTCTGTCCTATCGTCACAATAGCTTACCAACACATTTTAATACTTCTGGTTCCTCTTCCTTACTGGATTATTTCTTTTTGATTCCTTCGCTTGCATTTCGTCTGTCTAGTCAAATTCAGTGCCCGCATATTTCTTATCACTCGGTTATTTTTAGGAGTTTAATATTTTTATTAGACTGATTTCTGAGTTTGTTGAATACAAGGATTATAACACAAAAATCGGTCCAGAGCAATTACCTCAAAATTATAGCTTTTTTATAAGCGTGGCCCTGCCCACTTTTATAATCACTAAACTATATAGTCATGACAGCTCAATATGTGTGCAAAGTTTCAGAAAAATCGGTCCAGTGCAAGTAACTCAAAATTATAACTTTTATGGGCGTGGACCCGCCCACTTTTCTAATCACGAAATTATATAGTCATGACAGCTCAATATTTGTGCAAAGTTTCAGAAAAATCGGTCAAGTGCAACTAGCTAAAAATGATAACTTTTTTTATGGGCGTTGCACTGCCCATTTTACTAATCATGACATTATATAGTCATGAGAGCTCGATATGTGTGCAAAGTTTCAGAAAAATCGGTCATGTGCAAGTAGCTTAAAATGATAACTAATTTTTATGGGCGTGGTCCCGCCCACTTTTGTCCACCCATAAACACTCCCTGGTATGTGTACGACAACTTAACAAAGTTTGAGCCCGATCACACACACAGAGTTTCACTTTTATATATATAGACTAGAAAAGCCCGGCGCGCGTTGCTACGCCCCTTAATGAATAAAAATGCATTCTGAATTTAAATTGAATATCAAGTGCAAAAGCTAGAAATTTTAATTTTTTTAATGGGCGTGGCACTGCCCACTTTTATAATCACGAAATTGTAAAATCATGAGAGCTCAATATGTGTGTGCAAAGCTTCAGAAAAATCGGTGAAGTTCAAGTAGCTGAAAATAATAACTTTTTTTATTCTGCCCACTTTTCTAATCACGAAATTATATAGTCATGACAGCTCAATATGTGTGCAAAGTTTCAGAAAAATCGGTCCAGTGCAAGTAACTCAAAATTATAACTTTTATGGGCGTGGACCCGCCCACTTTTCTAATCACGAAATTATATAGTCATGACAACTCAATATGTGTGCAAAGTTTCAGAAAAATCAGTCCAGTGCAAGTGCCTCAAAATTATAACTTTTATGGGCGTGGTACTGCCCACTTTTCTAATCGCGAAATTGTAGTCATGACAGCTCAATATGTGTACAAAGTTTCAGAAAAATCAGTCCAGTGCAAGTGCCTCAAAATTATAACTTTTTTTATGGGCGTGGCACTGCTCATTTTTCTAATCACGAAATTGTAAAGTCATGACAGCTCAATATTTATTTATTGTCTATAGATAATAAATCCTTACAGACTAAAGTATGTAAAATAACAAAACAAAATTAAGGTTATATATAAAATAATATTCTATACAATTCAACGATTTAAATATAAAATGATATTTCTTTTAGCAATTTCTTTACTTTCATTAAGGCCAATAAGGTAATAATAATTATTAAAGTTTTCACATATACGACGAAGAGGATCATTATTAGCATAGTTAGATCTATAGTATTTTAAGTTAATAAAACGGAAATTTCGAGTTGGTCTGGTTGGAACATTAAACGATATTATACTTAGCAGGAATTCAGAGTCGATATCGCCTTGAATTAGGCCCAGCACAAAACAAAAACTCAGCATTGAACGACGACTTTTTAAAGTTGGTAATTTTATAAGACAGAGTCTGCTTTCGTATGAAGGTAGTAAAAACGAATTCCCTCCAAGGCCACGAAGACAAAATATTAAAAACTTCTTTTGTACAGACTCGATACTATCAATATGAATATTATAGTAAGGATCCCAAATAATCGATCCGTATTCTAGAATAGGTCGAACTAACGATGAATATAATTGTTTCGTAATATAAGGATCTAGAAATTCCTTGCACCACCTCTTCAAAAATCCAAGTACACCATTTGCTTTGTTAACAATTAAAGAAATATGGTCACGAAAATTTAATTGGTGATCAAGCAAAATACCAAGATCAAGAAAGTTCAGAACTTTATCAAGTTTACACTCATTAATGCAATAAAATAAATCCAATTTCTTAATTCTGAAAAAGGCATATGCTTACATTTTTTGATATTCAGCTCCATTAAGTTGTTTTCACACCAGTTAACCAATTTGTCAATATCAGATTGAAGGAAAAGTTGATCTTCGGGATTATTAGAAGAACGAAAAATTTTGACATCATCGGCTTACATCAAAACATTAGAGTGCTGAATAACTGAAGGTAGATCGTTTATGAATAAGGTAAATAAATACCTTGCGGAACACCAGAAGGAACTTTGATAGCATTAGACGTAGCACTTCCATACTTAACTTGTTGAGTTCTTAAAGACAAGTATGATCTTAACCATTTTATTGTATATCCGTAAATCCCATTAATGACAATTTGTTAAGCAAGAGATCATGGTTTACCTTATCAAAAGCTTTACTAAAATCTTTGTAGATAGCATCAGTTTGCATATTATTTATATAACCGTCATTTATTGTAGTAGTTAGCTCCAAAATATTAGTCGTTGTAGAGCGATGTTTACAAAAACCATGTTGGCACGATGACAAAATCGAAGAAATTTGATAGTATAAATTATCAGTTAAAATGTTTTCAAAAAGTTTGGAAATATCACTCAGCTTAGCAATGCCACGATAATTAGATATCTCAATTTTGCTTCCATTTTTAAACAACGGAATTATATACGATAATTGTTAAAGATAGCAGTAAGCGGGTAACATAAATTTTCTGCACAATTTTTTAGAACGCAATTTGGTATATCATCTGGACCAGCATTAAACGAATTATTTAGTGATAATAAATTTGAAAGTATCGATTTATAAGTCTATATATATAAAAGTGAAACTCTGTGTGTGTGTGTGTGTTAGCTATAGACTCTGAAACTGTAAAACCGATCGGGCTCAAACATTGGTAAGTTGTTGTACACATACCAGGAAGTGTTTATGGGTGGAAAAAAGTGGGCGGGGCTACGCCCATAAAAAATTAGTTATCATTTTTAGCTACTTGCACATGACCGATTTTTCTAAAACTTTGCACACATATCGAGCTGTCATGACTAAATAATTTCGTGATAAGAAAAGTGGGCGGGGCCACGCCCCTAAAAAAGTTTTAATTTTGAGGTACTTGCACTGGACCGATTTTTCTGAAACTTTGCACACATAATAAGCTGTCATGACTTTATAATTTCGTGGTTAAAAAAGTGGGCAGGGCCACGCCCATAAAAAAAAGTTATAATTTTGGGGTTCTTGCACTGGACCGATTTTTCTGAAACTTTGCACACATATGGAGCTGTCATGACTTAATAATTTCGTGATAAGAAAAGTGGACGGGGCCACGCCCATAAAAAAAAGTATCATTTTGAGGTACTTGCACTGGACCGATTTTTCTGAAACTTTGCAAACATACTGAGCTGTCATGACTTTACACTTTCGTTATTAGAAAAATGGGCAGTGCCACGCCCATAAAAAAAGTATCATTTTGAGGTACTTGCACTGGACCGATTTTTCTGAAACTTTGCACACATATTGAGTTGTCATGACTATACAGTTTCGTAATTAGAAAAGTGGGCAGTGCCACGCTCATAAAGAAAAAGTTATAGTTTTTAGCCTTGCACTTGATATTCGATTAAAATTCAGAATGCGATAAATATTCATGAAGGGGCGTAGCAACGCGCGCCGGGCTTTTCTAGTAATATATAAAAATCAATGTGTGTTAGTATGTTTGTATGTTTATATGCTTGTATGTTTGTTTGTGCTTTATAGACGCTTAAACGGCTAGACTGATTTCCTTGAAATTTTCTGGAAGGAACTATAGGCCATAATTTGGTTTGAAATTGTAAGTGGGCGGGGTGCCCTATTAAAGAATAAATATTAAATATTATATATCACGAAAGTTAATGCAGCTAGAGTCTTCAAATTAAGTACGGTAAACTTTGGCATCTACACGAACATTTGGGCGTACTTGCAATAGTAGGCGTGGCCACATGAATTAAATAATAAAATTCGTATATTTGGAAAACGATATCGATTAGAGTAGTAAAATTTTGCAAGATCAACTTTGACATCCAAATGAACATTTAGGCAAGAAATGGGTGCATCATCAATAGTGGGCGTGGCACCTACCATATGAATTAAATACTAAAATTCTTATATCTGGAAAACGATATCGATTAGAGTACTAAAATTTTGCAAAAGTAACTTTGATATTCAAATAAACATTTATGGAAAAAATGGGTGCATTAACAATAGTGGGCGTGGCACCTGCCATATGAATTGAATACTAAAATTTGGGGTGGCGAAGCACAACGGGTATTAGCTAGTAAGTAATAAAAGAGAATTGTACACCAGATGATTGAGGTATATTAAATGGGTAAGATGTTATGTTATTATATACTTTTTTAGAGTAGGTAGTTGAAAAAAAATCAGCAAACAAGTTGGAAATAGAAACGTCATCATCAGCGTCAGTTGATCCATATTTATAGTATTTAGGATTAACGCACGATCGCCGTTTAGAGTTCACAAATTTATAAAACGACTTAGTATTTGATCTCATTTTCGACTTCATACGGATTATATAGTTGTCGTATGCAGATTTATTTGCCAAATTGTAGTAAGAACGAGCAATACAGTATTTGGTATATTCTACAGATGATCCAGTCCTTTTATATTTCTTATATAATTTGTTTTTCCTGTTTTTAATAGGTCGGAGATACTTATTATTTCATGGTGGCCCAATATAGTTATTTCTAATTGTAATTTTTGGGACAGTTTCAGAAATGCAGCGGCGTAGTGTTGAATAGAAAAGAGAAACAACATCATCTAAGTTTTCGATAGAGATTATACTATCCCAGTTAACGTTTGATAACAAAGAGTTAAGCTTCTGATAGTTTGCCCGAGAGAAGCAAAAAACTTTATGGGGTTTAATTTTGTTAGGAAATAAAACAGGTAAGTTTAATAAATTAAATATTTCCAATTTTAACGTAGGATGATAACGATCTTCAGGGTAAGTAACGGGAAGTGTTTTATGTAAAAATATATCCATCGGCTGGTTGACAAATGCAAGATCAAGAAGTTTTCCATTAATATTGTTTGCATAGTCAATTTGAAAAAGTCCATAGCTTGTAAGTGAGTGAATAAATTCATTTGAAACTGTAGGAATAAGATAGTTTATTTCTGAAGATTTATTCCACGATATGTTATGTAGATTAAAATCTCCCAAAACAATATATAAATCAGATGAAATAGATTGTTGCAAAACAAATTCAATGGCAAAGATATGATTATTGTATATATCCAGAGAAGAGTTTGGAGGAATGTATGAGCACGTAAGTATAGTATAACATTGATTTCTTCACAACGATAATTGTTATGTGCGGCAATGAGCACGACTCCACCCAACTTATGTGATCGATCATGTCTGAATATTTGGTATTTTGAAGATAATATTTCGTTGTTATTAATACATTTCTTATCGTTTAACCAGGTTTCAGTAAAAACAATGATGTGGTA
Organism: Phyto melanocephala; assembly: GCA_941918925.1. Classification (NCBI taxonomy): domain Eukaryota; kingdom Metazoa; phylum Arthropoda; class Insecta; order Diptera; family Rhinophoridae; genus Phyto; species Phyto melanocephala. Next base: position 57,771,391 of record OW799235.1, read on the forward strand.
TGAAAAATCAAAACTATTTGCATAAAGAGTGGTTAATTTCGTATTAAGGCCTCGGACATTTTGGTAAACAATATTAATAAGATTATCGGTAGAAAAATTTTTTAGTTTTTTGGGTATTATTTTGAGTAGGTAAATAAACGATATCAGAACGAGAAGCATTTCGCGTATTATAGCATTGGGTGGCCAAAAATCAGGATTGATAATAATATTAAAATATTCCTCTGGTACGATGATTTTAAAAGAAGATTTACTCCGTTTTCCGAATAATTGAATTTAAAAACAGATAATTCACAATCGTATCCAAGCTTTAATTTAATGTCAGCAACAGCGTTAGAAGTAGTATCAGATGAAAATCGAGCAGCAAAAATTTTTTTCTTTGGAGAAATTACTTTAAGTATTGCAGGATTATTTAACGGACTAGAAACCACAGCCGGAGGATGTGAATTAATTTGTTGAATGTCGCTTTGAAAACTTATATTACTTTCAATTTGTTGAATAAGATTAGTATTAGGTTGTAATATTTCGGTCTTATGAGGGAGAGACGATGAAAATTTGTTTAATTCATGGAGAACATCACTGGAGCATAACGAGGAATTATTTTTCGGATTTTGAGATGATTTTAAGGGTACATTAACTATGAAGAAATAGTAGACGGACTCGGACGTGGTAAATTTTCGAAAGTGTTTTGATCAACAGAAGAGTTGTTAGTAGACATAACAGGAGGTGAAGAGTTTAAAGTTGGAGTTGTTTTCTTTCTTTTGGGCGAGAATGACGCATTATCAAATAATGCTTTGAATTTTAAAAATCTTTGGGATAAACATTTTAGATCTTTATTTATGCCGACAAATTCATCTCGCGCATTTTTAAAAAATGAAAAAAATTCAACATCATAAATAATACATTTTTTACAGCACCAACGTAAGCCTTTATCTTCACGAAGATAGTCTGCAGTTCGTGCTGCCAAGTCAACACATTTTGCATGATAAACTGCGTTGCACAGCCAACAGGAAATCATTGGATCATCCGCCTTATTTCTGCACTTTGGTTTAGAACAACTCATATGAAAAAGAATAAACGTAACAGCACAGTTAATAAATTGTACAAAAATTTTATTGTTGTAAATATTGATGAACTGTTATGTTTGTTTTTATTATTTTTACTTTCGATTTTATTTTTATTTACAAGCAAAAGAAACAAGTACAAATGTACTTATATGAATGTTATATTTAAGATTTTTAGTTTTATGAGTCTTGCAGAAAATAAAACGATTTAGGACAGAGCGTAATTAAAAATACGTTTAACTCGCACGACGATCGATCGACAACAATAAGTGTGCGAAGTTTCAGAAAAATCGGTCCAGTGCAAGTACCTCAAAATCATAACTTTTTTATGGGCGTGGCCCCGCCCACTTTTCTAATCACGAAACTGTAAGTTTTAGAAAAATCGGTCAAGTGCAAGTAGCTAAAAATTATAAGTATTTTTTTTTGGCGTGGCCCCGCCCACGTTTTGCCACCCATAAACACTCCCTGGAATGTGTACAACAACTTGTCAAAGTTTGAGTCCGATCGGTTTTAAAGTTTCGGAGTCTATAGCTTACAAACACAGAGTTTCACTTTTATATATCGACCCCTGTGCGCGAAATTATCGTATGTTACGTTTTTTTAGAAATCGACTTTTTTATGAAAATTGGTTCCAAATCCATTAATCCATCTGCTGATAAAATGTTATAGCGATAACTGTTTTAGTTATGGAGATATAACTGTGTACATTTTATCGTATGTAGCAGTGTTATATACGTTTTTATACCCTTCAGACAGTGAAAAAGGGTATATATAGGTTTGTCATTCCGTGTGAAATTTCTACAATTTTCATTTCCGACCCCATAAAGTATATATTTTCTGAAAGCTTATGAATAGGGGAGTCGATTAAGCTCTGCCAGTCTGTCCGTGTGTATGTTGAAATCAACTTTTTGAAGCCCCCCCGATATCACCTGGACCCGGGTGGGGTATTAAAATATCAGAAATATTCGGGTGTAGATCGGTATTGAAAATCGGTACATAAACAACTGAGATATGAGCAAAAAACCACGACCACCTCGATTTTTTTTTCACAAAAACAACATTACAACAACAACATACATACATACAAACATGTATACTGGATATAGGGTTGCCATTTCTATTTTTAAAAAAGAGGACGCCAGCATAAAAAATGTAGGACATTTGCCCAAAAAAAGAGGACACATTTAAAAAAATTAAATTTGATAAAATTAACGACGCCATTTAAAATACAAAAACAAAATTTGTTTTTACGAAAAAACTTTATTTACAAAAATACAAACTTAACATATCATTCTGATTTAATGGTTGAAAATAAAAACAAAAAAAACAAAAATTCATTGCATTCATTATCGGGAATGTACACTTTTAAAAATTTTACATATATTTTTCAACACTTCCAATTTGAGTCAATATATTACCATCGCATCTCTTCAAATATTTGTTTAACTCTAGGCAATCCATATCAAAATTCTATACCCTTACTATATTTTTTGTTCAAGACTTTCTTCTATATCTGGAAAACAAACTTTATGAAAAACACACAGCTGACAAGCAGACCCCTTTGCCAAACTTAAAAAAAAAGACAAGTTAAAAAATTTTACTTTTTGAAAACTAATTGTACGAGCACCTAAATCTTTTTTTATACATTTTGTGACCCGTGGTTTAAAGTTTAAATGTAAGAAAAAAACTTCAGAGAAGGTGCAAAAAGCCGGACAACCCCGGACATTTGCTAAAAAAGAAGTAGGACAGCCCCGGATGCCCTAAAAAAGAGGACGGTGTCCGGGGAAAAGAGGACGGATGGCAACCCTAACTGGATAGAGTAAACGTGGCATCGAATCCCAGCTGAGCCAAACAAATTTTTTTTATATTTTTTTTTTCTAATTTTATTTTTTATTTTATATATTATTTATATTTTTGTTATTTTTTTGTAAATTTCTTTTTTATTTTTTTTTTGTTTTATATTTATTATTTATAAAAATTTTTTTTTTTAATATTTTTTTTTAAATTTTTATTTTTTAACATACATACGTAAATTTATAATTATACAATGGGATGTTTTTATATATGTATGTTTTTTATATATGTATGTACGTATTTTATATGAGATGAATGGTGATACAAACTACTGTTATTGCATGACTACACGTTGTGAAGGGTATATAAGATTCGGCACGGCCGAATATAGCACTCTTACTTGTTATTTATTTAAAAGTAATAAAAACGCTATCCTGTAAAATTTTGTTTTTGTTACATACGATAATTATGCTCACAGGGGTCGATATATAGATATAGATTAAAGGCCTGCAACTGGTGCCTTCCTGCCTTTGTTATGAACCCGATTTTCATGTATGAAACGCTCACTGATTTTTTGGACCGTAGAAGAATTCATATTAACCATTTCAGCTATTTTTCGCTGAGTGGCCATTTTTGAAATGGTTTAAAACCAATTCGCTTTGCTCTAAAGTAGTATGCGGACTCATTTGAATTTTTGTAAATTGATACTCCAAGGAACGAATGTAAATTAACAATTCAACAAAAAACATTGCTAGAATTAAAAATACGAAAAACGAAACCAAAAACAAAGCTGCACTGAAGTACCGTTACAGTAAAAATTTACTGCATAAAATAAGCTGTGAGATGAAATAAGAGTGTTTTTTTTGTTTTCAGACTTTTGAGAGCTAAAAATAAATGTTTTTGCAAAAAATGTTTTGTTTTTCAAAAAAAACAGCGTTTTCTCTTTTAAATAAAACCAAATTCTTTTTCAAGTTACCGTTAGTTGTGCTTCTATAGAGCTCTAAAAACAAAATATTTCACTGCATAAAATAAGCTGTGATCCACTATAGATGAAGAGATTTTTTAAGCTGACATTTTAAATTAATTAGATAAATTAGGTTTGTTCAACGTACGTTACCGCGGGAACCCGCGGGCTCCCAATTTTACCGAAAAGCGTTTCTTGTGTTGAAAATTGGGTAAATGAGAACGTTCATGAGAGAGTAATTTGTGTTTCTCTTTTTACCAGACTTAACCCGTACTTTTGTTGCGTGTAAAATGGGAAAACTGTCAGATCACTAAATCAGCTGTTTTTAATTTGTAAAAATGTAAAAGGTTGAACAGATTTTTTTATTTTTGTAAACAATGGAATATACTTTGTCTGAGAATATAAATAGAGTTTTTGTAATTTGAACAATTTTAATAACTAATAAAACATATGCATTTCACTCTAGTGTTTGTTTGGACATACTTTAACAAACATTAAAGTTAAAAACTTAAAATTTGTTGAACAATTTTTTTTAGCTAAAGCAGAAGTCCAAGCTGTTGGTAGAAAAACGGCGTGGTGGCGTCTAAGTGCAAAAATTACCGGCGGTAGATTGGAGCTGGTTTAAGAAATTATTTAAAAAAATAACAAAAACGGAAAATAAGTGTTTTAACGAAATAAGTTGGTTTTGCGTTAATCATATTGTGCAGTCGGTAATTTTTTATCTTTTATCTTTACGATTACAAAAACTTAGCATTCCACTATTTTATATAACAGGAGTATTTGATTGAATTAAATTGTAACCATTTTTAGGAATATTCTTTCTAAAATTATTTCCGATATTAGCCGAGTATACTACTATGTAACTGAAGATTCCTATTTATGTTACAATGCAATGAAATTTTATTTAGTGAATCTTAGTATTATTTTTCAAATTTTTGTTGCATTTCTACTTCACCTATCAAATGACAATTCTTTATTCAACATGTTCATAATGAAAATGTATTACGAATATAAAAGAATGTGAACATGTTGAATAAAAAATTGTCATTTGATAGGTGAAGTAAAAATGCAACAACAATTTAAAAATTAATGCTAAGATTCACTAATTCAAATTTCATTGAATTGTAACATAAATAGGAATTTTCAGTTGCATAGTAGTATACCGATAAAGAGTGCTGATGATGAAATCGTAGCTGATTTCGAAAATGCATTCCACTCGGCTAATATCGGAAATAATTTAAGAAAGAATATTCATAAAAATGGTTACAATTTAATTTAATTTGAATTATAAAATTAAATAAAAGAATAAATGAACTTAAGCCAAAATAAAAATGATTCACATTAAAATTTAATATATAGTAAAAAGTTCGAATAAAATATAAATATAAAACTCAATATAATTTCTTATATCAAACCTAATAATGATTAAACTATTTTAACGTTATCATACAGAAACTTCTGTTTTTTTATAATAGAAAATTAAATTGATTTCGTATTACCATATATGCACGAATGAAAGCGTGTTGAAAAAACAACGATATATGAGGAGCCGCAGAACAAAAGGTGCTTTTTCGCTCATTTCAAATTTTTGGGAAATTGAGATTTATTTTTTTCGCCACTTTAAAAAACTGCAAGAACCTGCAAATGCTAACAAGTATTTTACTTATCTACAGATGCATCTTACTGTCATAAGTCATCCTATTAAATATTAAGGATGTTTGATATAATTCCATTTTTATTTCGGAAAAAGCACCTTTTGTAAAAAAGAAAGCAAAAAAGCACCTTTTGTTAAAAAAAGTAAAAGAGCACGTTCTGTTAATAGAAGGAAAAAGTATATTTTGTAATGCGAATACACATAAATGACGATAAAATTTTGACTGAATGTGGTTAAACCTGATCTAATATATTAAAAAATGTTAAATTAAGTATATAATTTTTGTCGTTTTATTAAATAAAATTGCAACTTAAACATTTCTTTCTTAGCCTTAAATTAAATACATATAAAATTTGTTAAAGTTAAACTCTTGTTCCAACATCTTCTTCTAGGCAAGAACATCCAACATTTTCGTCTATTGAATCCTCCATACCTTTATCCTGGTTATACAAAATGTTCTTGTACCAAAATAATTACTGATTTTCACTCCAGTCTTTACCAAACTGTTTTATTAAAAGACTTTCCACAAAGACTTTAACATCTGATTAATTTTACTTTAACTGTAGTTTGGTTTGATCATTAAAGTAACAAGTGAAACTACACAAAGATTATGGGAAAAGAAAATAATCAAAAAAGCACCTTTTGTTAAGCATAAATTTTTTAGAACCCATTTACTTTGAAAAAAAAAAATAATACTAATGCAAACTTGATTGTTTCTACAAGATTTCAACCTAAATATTATAAAATAACCAAAAAACCAAATTTTCGCGAAATGCGAAAAAGCACCTTTTGTTCTGCGGCTCCTCATATGTTAATATGTTTTTCTTGTAATTTTTAGTGCAGCCGTAATGTATATATATATACTCTATTGTTTGATTGCGGACAGTTTGAAATAACTCTTTTTATACCCTTCACCTGTGGTGCACAAGGGTATATATAGCTTTGTCATTCCGTTTGTAATTTCTACAATTTTCATTTCCGACACCTCGTTTTTGCACAATTACAACAACAACATACATACATACATACATACATGTGAAAAACATACCAAACAAAAAAAAATTACAAAAAAAAAAAATATTAAAAATAAGAAAAAAATAATAAAAAAAACTACAAAAAAAAAAATTAAAAAAAATATAAAAAAAAAATAATAAAATATAAATAATATATTAAATAAAATAAAATTTTTTTGGCTCAGCTGGGATTCGATGCCACATTTATTCTAACGTGTACGTATGCACGTATTTTATATGGGATGAATGGTGATACAAACAATTGTTATTGCATGACTACACGTTGTGAAGGGTATATAAGATTCGGCACGGCCGAATATAGCACTGTTACTTGTTCATTAAAACTTAGTGCTAGGTCCCCTTTTACAATAGAGAAACTGAAAAGCAGATAGTCGAAATTCGGTAGCAACGGGTGGAATTTGTTTATGTACTTTTTATACCCTTCACACAGTGAAAAAGGGTATATATAGGTTTGTCATTCCGTGTGAAATTTCTACAATTTTGATTTCCGACCCCATAAAGTATATATTTTCTGAAAGCTTATGAATAGGGGAGTCGATTAAGCCCTGTCAGTCTGTCCGTGTGTATGTTGAAATAAACTCTTTGAAGCCCCCCGACATCGCTTGGACTCGGGTGAGGTATTAAAATATCAGAAATATTCGGGAGTAGATCGGTATTGAAAATCAGAAACATCGGTACATAAACAACTGAGATATGAGCAAAAACCCACGACCACCTCGATTTTTTTTTCACAAAAACAACATTACAACAACAACATACATACATACAAACGTGTATACTGGTTAGAGAAAACGTGGCATCGAATCCCAGCTGAGCCAAAAAAAATTTTTTTTATTTTTTTTTATATTTTTTTTTTAATTTTTTTTTATTTTTTATTCAATATATTATTTATATTTTTATTATTATTTTTTATTATTTTTTTTTTAATTTGATTTTATTTTTTTTTTGTTTTATATGTATTATATACATTATAATTTTTTTTTAAATTTTTTTTAAATTTTTTTAAAATTTTTGTTTTTTTTTTTTGTTTTTTTAACATACATACGTGAATTTTTAATTTTACAATGGGACGTTTTTATATATGTATGTTTTTATATGTATGTAGGTATATCATATGGGATGAATGGTGACACAAACCACTGTTATTGCATGACTACACGTTGTGAAGGGTATATAAGATTCGGCACGGCCGAATATAGCGCTCTTGTTCATATTTCATATTATTTTTTTATTTCATCATCTCTTTAGTAGTTCGTTATACGATCTAAACACCATACGACAGCGAAAAAAATTAGAAAAATAAATTTCTTAACTGTAAAAATTTTAGGAAGTTTTAAAAGAGAATGAAAAAAATATATGCTTCTCATTTCTAGTTTCGCGATAGCCTGATGCGGTTCATTCGAACAAAATAATTCGGCGACGGCGGTAAGCCGGCTGGGAGCATATCAACCTGGACCTCTAAACAACAGCTGTAAAATTTTGACGGGTTTTTTCGGGCTTGAATTGTGGTTTTTTGCGTTCCAGCAAATTTTGGTAAATTTATCGTTTTCTGAGAGAATTTTTTGTTTACTCTAATTTTACCGGACTTTACTCGGATTTACGTCGAACAAACATAGTGTCTTAGTTAGTTTTTGAGCTTTTAATAGATTGTATCGTGCAGTGAAAATGAATTGTGCGAGTGAAATAAAGTTAAAAATATAAAGTAGCATATATTCTACCGGAAAAAAGTCAAAAAGCGAGTTATACAAAATATTTGAAAAAATAAAAAATAACGGTGCTGTTATTAAAAACTTTATTTTTTGTTCTCGTTGTAAAAATAAAATTAAATTTAAATAAAATTAAATAAAATTGATTTTCAAAGTTGTGAAATCTTGTTTATTTCTATTATTTGAATTCACAGAAAGACATGATATTAAACACAACAGCGTACAACAGCTTGCCTAAGTTGCAATGACATGCTAAGACAGTATGTTTGAGTTGGCATAACATGTTATAACACCTTGTTTAAATTCGCATGGCATAGCAAAGCATGAAATCTTTGAAAATGACATTTTTACAGAAAATGTTGAATTGTGCAGGAGTCTAATATAGATAAATAGATAGCACTGTTGCCATTTTAGCTATTTTCTCGTCAAATCTAGCGATTTTTAAAAATTGTTTGCGGGGAATAATATGATTTAGCTATTACCGAGAAATCTAACGATTTTTGCGATGTTGGTTTTTAAGGTGTTTTAAATACATTTGTTGTTAACATTCTTAAAGAGTAGCTACCAATTCATTTGTAACGCGAATGCTATTTTTGATACACTTTTTATACCCTTCACACAGTGAAAAAGGGTATAATATACCTATATATTATATAGGTTTGTTATTGCGTGTGAAATTTCTACAATTTTCATTTCCGACCCATAAAGTATATATTTTCTGAAAGCTTATGAATAGGGGAGTCGATTAAGCTCTGTCAGTCTGTCCGTGTGTATGTTGAAATCAACTTTTTGAAGCCCCCCGACATCGCTTGGACCCGGGTGAGGTATTAAAATATCAGAAATATTCGGGAGTAGATCGGTATTGAAACATTGGTGCATAAACAACTGAGATGTGAGCAAAAACCCACGACCACCTCGATTTTTTTTTACAAAAACAACATTACAACAACATACATACTAGAGACCTGCATTGACTCATGAATGCTTTAAATAACAATGAATTAAGCTTAATACTGTGACGCAATTCACCACACAGCACACACCATATGAAGAAAGTAAATGTGATTGAGAAAAACATGATTAAAAAATATTGCATTCACTTAAATATGATCGTATTTTTTCTGTACACTACACAGCACAGCAATAAAAACAAAAAGCTATACACCACTTTAAAATCATGCATTCACTCAAAAAAATAATGTACACTTTTTTCTTTGGCTTTTCAACAAAGAAAAGAAGAGCAAAAAAATTTGTAAGGCGAGAGTAAATTGCAAGAAGAGAAATTAACATTGAATGGAATTTTTTGCAGGGATGCCACTTTGGTGCGATAGATTTTTTTTATTTGTGCATAACTTGGCGCTTGGTTGGCTTGGTTTATTTTTTTAAGGTTTGGAAGAATATTATTTTATCTAGATGTAATATATAAAGTTTACTTATTTCTTTAAATTACTATTTTAAATTTATAATAATAATTTAAGAAAAATGGTAAATTTTGGTAGATTTATTTAAATTATTTAAACAAATTTGGTAGGAAATTTATTTTTGTTGTGGCATCCCCAATTGTTTTATTACGTTTTTGTATGCTCAGTTTATTATACGCGTTTGAAGTTAAAGTATTAGGTGAATATTGTGTTTTTAAAATTTAAAGATTAATTACTTTATTATCTTTGTGATAATTCGGTGTGTCAACGTTTTCGTGTTTATACTTAATTTTTTTTTTATATCTAATACCCAGTTTTTGAATTCCAATTAATTCCCAAAAATTTACCTATGATTTATTTTATTATACTTAAAAATACATATGCATGTAAGTTTCTTCTTAAATGAAATGAAATATCATTCACAAGTAATACTTGTATTAAAAAGGTTTTCTTTCTTAATAAATTTTTAATATAGATCAGTTTAAAAATTAGTTTGATTTATATGTATTTAAAAAAAATTAATTTTATCAGTACTTAAAAAAATTTTTCAGTTATCAAAAACAAAAAAAAAGATAAAAAAAAATTAAATAAAAATAAATAAAATAATTATATAAATTAAATAAAAAAAACAGTTTTAGCAATTATATTGTTATCTACAAAATTTCCATTCCCAATTACGTTAAAAATTTCGTAAACTGGCAACGCTTTACCTCTATTAATATCTTTATTAAAAAGAAACGGTAAAACACAGTGAATGCATACTGTGTTGTGTGTGTATTCATTGCTGTTTTAAGTTACTGTGCTAATGATTCACTTAACAAACAACATGTGGCTGAATGCAAAGAATTATGAACATAGAAGTGTACGATGTGTTTCAAAGAGAGCAACACACAGTATTCACATTCAACAATATATGTGACATGGCAAGCAAGATTCATTTTGAGAATGAATGCACAATTTTTCGATTTAATGTTATTCATGCAGGAGTCTAATACATACATATAAACGTGTATACTGGTTAGAGTAAACGTGGCATCGAATCCCAGCTGAGCCAAACAATTTTTTTTTTATTTTTTTTATATATTTTATTTTATATATTATTTATATTGTTACGTTTATACCTTTTATAAACGTTGGATTATTTTCTTTAAATAAACTTTGAGTTCTTTTATTGCAATCAAAAACAGTTGAAATTAGTTATAAAATTAAGAGCATTATTTATTTAATACACTCAGATATTGTTTTTATATCACTTTACTTATTACACTTTTGGTTATACACTTTTATTATCAAACTCACTTTGATACACACTTTACAAGCTCTATTGTAATACTGATCATGTTAGCTGTGTTGTTCGGCTATTTATAGTAACATAGTGGTGTTCGGTAACATTCGACAAAGTTCTCGTATGTACATTCTAGTTCATTCGAAAACCGTTACATTTAAATTACGACGTAATGTTAATGTTAAGTAATATGCAGTAATAATAATAGTGCCTAAGAGTATGCTACACATAATAACGACTTAAAATATCATGTTCGAACAACCAGCGAAATAAACTAATACAAACAAAACTGCAGTAACTTAAACTACTACAACTAAATAAATTATAATGTAAATAAAGCACAAATTCACTTTTTTCGTACTTAGCGAGGCGCTCGAGATGAACCACTTTCATCTTTGGTCTTTGGCTATTGTACTTCTGTATTCTATACACAACATCATTTATTCTTTTTATCACCTTATACGGCCCATCCCAATGAAATTGCAGTTTAGGAGACAGTCCTTTTTTTCGTTGTGGGTTATATAGTAGAACTAGCTGACCCTCATTAAAACCTTCACAATTTGCTGCTCGGTCATATCTGGCCTTCATCTTGTCGCTGGTAATTTTTATTCGGCCACGAACGAATTCATGAATTTCATCGAGATCTTTTTGTCCCCTTGAAGTGTCTTCTTCGTTCTTATCTATTGTCGAGGGATTAATACCGAATTCTAAATCACCTGGCAGTTTCAGCTCGGTTCCAAACATAATTTTTGCAGGTGTTCGGGAGGTAGAGTCATGAACGGCTGACCTGTATGCCAACAGAAATTTTGGTATGTGCTCATCCCAGTCCCTTTGGTGTGCACTGACCACTTTTCTCAAGTGTTCCTCCAACGTGCGGTTAAATCTCTCGACCATGCCGTCAGATTGTGGATGCAGTGGCGCAGTCCTCGTTTTTCGGATACCGTATAGTTCGCACATTTCCTGGAATATCGCAGATTCAAAATTTATTCCCTGATCAGAATGTAGCTCAAGCGGAAAGCCATAGCGGCACACCCAGTTGTTCACAAAAGCGTTTACGACAGTTTTAGCTTCTTGGTTTGGTATTGCGTATACCTCTGGCCATTTGCTAAAATAGTCGATTACAACTAGAACGTAACGGCTTCCAGCCTCACTGACAGGAAAAGGGCCTGCTAAATCCATCGCTATTCGCTTAAAGGGAGCACCTGAATTGTACTGCTGCAGCGCTCCTCGACTCCTTCTTACTGGTCCCTTGGCTGCGATATATTGTGCTCAATTTGCTATCCACTCAGCTACAGATTGTTGGCATCCAACCTAATAGAAACGTTGCTTTATCTTTTCTATGGTCTTTGTTACATCAAGATGACCACCGCTTGAACCATTATGAAACTCCTTCAATACCTCTTTGACTTTAGAGGATGGCACCGCAATCAGATTTGTTGTCGATTTACCATCAGTACTTTCCCATTTGCGATAAAGGCATCCGTTAATAACCTGCAGACTATTCCATAGAGCCCAATACGATTTCATCAGTGGACTTTCCGCTGATATTTGGTTACGGGTTGGCCTTTTGTCTTCCTCCTTTGCTGACATAACTTTTGCCAGTATGGGATCGTCTCTTTGCGCCGCTGACCAGTCGCCACTTGCTTCTATATGTGTTAGTCGAACGTCAACGACACATTCTTTTCCTTCAGCTTTTGCACAATGTTTGCACTCCAATCTGCACGGTATTCGGGAGAGTGTATCTGCATTTCCATGTTTAGTGCCCTTTCTGTGCTCAATGCTGAAAACGCAGCTCTGGAGACGTTAAATCCAACGGGCTAGCCGTTCTTCAGGTTGTTTGATTTGTAGTAACCATCTGAGTGCAGAGTGATCGGTTCTTAGTTCGAAGTGTTGTCCATACAGATATTTGTGGTAATGCTTTACACACTCCACAACTGCCAGAAGCTCTCGTCGTGTTACACAATAATTTCTTTCAGGCTTCGAGAGTGTCCGACTGTAGTAGCCTATGACCCTTTCGGTTCCGTTGACAACCTGTGAAAGAATACCACCTATCCCGTAGCCACTCACATCGCTATCCAATACAAATTTCTCTCCAGCGATAAGATATGCCAAAACTGGTGCTACGCATAACAACTCTTTGAGCTTCTGGAATGCTTGTTCTTGGGCTTCAGCCCACAGGAATGGTCGTGACTTCTTGGTGAGCTCATGTAGGCTGGCCGCGACACTGGCAAAATTCGGTACAAATCGCCTGTAGTAGGTACAGAGGCCTAGAAAACTACGTAACTCATGCAGATTTTTCGGGCGAGGCCAGTCCTTCACAGCTTGAACTTTATCGTCGTCAGTTGATATACCATCCTCTGCGACTTGATGCCCCAAGTACTTTACCTCTTTCTGGAACAATGCACATTTCTTGGCGCTTAGTTTAAGTCCAGCCACTGATATTGTGCTGCCATCTTTCTTTTTAACCAAAACTACCGGTGAGCTCCAAGGACTTGAAGAAGGTTCTATTACTCCATTCTGCTCCATTTCATTGACAAGCTTTTTGACTTCATTACGTTTCGCTAGAGGAATACGTCTAGGAGCTTGTTTTATAGGCCTTGCATCGCCGGTATTTATCTGATGTTCTACCTTGATGTTGACCTTTCAGAGCGAAGATGGATGCATGTTTTCTGAGTAGCTGTTTTGCTTTATTCCTATCAAACGGCGATAATCCTTTAACCCACTTCTGTACGTATTCTGCTAGCAACTCCTGCTCTTTGTTTGACATACTGACGGGACCCGATTTCAGTTCGCAGTTAATTATTGCCTCAGCTTTAGCATATTAACCTAATTCGAACTTTGGCTTGACGACTTTTTCACAGGCGGAAAGGTTAAGCACTCTTACAGGGACTCTTCCGTCATTGCTGGTTTTGACAAGGGCTTTTGCTGTTATTAAGTCACCTTTTATATCTGTTTGTTCTACCACCCACAACCGGTTGTATACACAACCGGTTGTCTGACTGTGGTGGTATTTTCTCATGTTCTGTAGCAATTAGTTTCCTTACATGCACCTTATTTTCATAACCAACATCTAGTGGTATTTTAACATTCCTCCAAATCATTACCTTCTGCCCCATGTGCAGATTAATGCCATGACTAATCATAAAATCTGCACTGATGATTACTTCGTCCACAATGTCGGCAACGATGAATACATGATTGACACTTATGTTGGCAATAGTTACTTTTACGATTATTTTACCATATACAGTAGCAGACTCCCCAGTAGCCGTTCGCAGACTTACGCCACATAACGGATCGATTGTTTTCTTTACTAATCGGGCCTGATAATAGACTGCGCTGCTCCTGTGTCTATGGTAAAAATATGCCTTCGACCATTGATATACCCACAAGCAGTAAGGTTGCTATATTTCTGCTGCATAACTGATATGCAGATTGTGGGGCCCTCGGTTATGGGAGCTAGCTCGTTTTAGTTTAACGGTGACTCATTTGATGATTTCGTGTTTGCCCGTATGCTGTTTCTAGGTGGCGAAACAGATCTAGCCCGCTTTCTTGGTGCTTTGCAATTTCGTTGAAAATGTCCACTCTTACCGCAATTATAACATTGTTGTTTTTCCTCTAACGCCTGTATACGAGCCTTTAAATTGCTTACTTCATCTCTTTCCATTTCTGTAGAAATTTCAAAATTTCGCACCTTGCATATCTGCGTCTTAGAAAGCAATTTTGCAGTTTCCTGTGTAAGTGCATATGAAACTGTTTCTGCAAACGTCGATTTATGCGTGCCAAACACCGCGTGCTTTATTTCAGGATCACGTATTCCATTTACAAACGTTTCAATTTTAAACTGATCCAAAAATGGGTGATTTTCACCTGGATATGTCAGCTGCACCAAACGCTCGATCTCCGTTGCGAAATCTTGTAATGACTCGTTAGCTTTCTGTGTTCTGCCTCGTAATTCCATTCGGTATATATCTCGTTTGTGCTCGCCGCCATACTTACGTTGTAGTGCAAACATTATGTCATCATAGTTTTCTCTGCACCCAATAGGTATGCTTTCCAAGACTTGTGCTGCGTTGCCTTTTAACGCCAAAATCAATTTAATAGCCTTTTCTTCATTGCTCCACATATTTCTATTGGCAACTGTCTCAAATTGAAATTTAAAAACATTAAATGGTGCACTACCGTCAAAAGTAGGGGCCTTTATTATACTCGATATTTCTGGAATTATTCGCACTGGTCCCTCATGACATTGAAGATCATTAATTTTTATTTCCAGATTTTTCGTCTTGTAATTGCAATTTTTCATCATTTTTTACTTGTAACTGCAATTTTTCGTTAACGTCTTTGACTTCTAGTTGTAATTTGCTATTGAAGTCACTTGCTTGAGTAACTATGCAATCTTCAAGGTCAGATATTTTTTATCAATTTTATTAAGTTGCTTTTCAATGCCCTCTACTCGGTTATTTACAGCTTCAGAAATTTCTTGAAGTTTCTCGTTTGTAGCTCTAGCTGTTTCTTGCACTTCTTCTTTTACTTCAGCTAATAATTTTTCATTATTAGCTCTTAGAAGTTTCTTGAACTTCGGCTAATAATTTTTCATTATTAGCTTTAGAATTTTCTTGAACTTCGGCTAATAATTTTTCATTATTAGCTTTAGAAGTTTCTTGAACTTCAAGTTTTACTTCTTGAACTTCAGCTAATAATTTTTGACTGTTAAGTCCAATTTTTTCCATCATTGCTGCAAGCATTGTACTTAAATCCATGTTGTTTGTGGTTGCACGAGTGGAAACTTCCATTTCTTCTTTTTCGTCAAACTCGTAACCATCAATGTCAATATTACGCCGCTTAACCCTTTCGGTACGGGAGACAATTATTTAGTTTCAAGCAATTATAATGGGCTAGTTTAACAGCGGTAAGCATGTTAAACTAATATATAGTTTTTTTTTGTGCCCCTACCCTGGGTAGGGATTTGGGGGGCGGGACATATATGTCCCAGCAGGACTTCGGAATGGGACATATAAGTCCCATCAGTCCTAAATATGTAAAAAACGGTTATACATAACTAAATAATATTTATTTTATTTTTAAATTTTATGGTTTTTTATTTATTTTTTCAAATTTCATTTTGTACATTTTAAAGACAAAAACTAAATATAAAGTAAATATTTGTGAAATGGTGCAAAACAATCTTTGCACAAAGGAAGTTGGCATTCTTGACATAAAGTTTTAGTCCTTTTTTCAATTTTATTTTTTTGGCAACCTGCACAGCGCCGTCTCGTAGGTCCTTCAATTGGCAAGTGAGTAGCAGATCGACCATATGTTTTTTTATTTTTTGAATGATAACCACCATGACTAAGGCTTCTCCTAACGGCCGCAGTTTCCTGACCTTCTGCAATGAGACCTTCTGCTAGCAGAACTAAAAACTCAATAAATGGTTCCTTTTTACGATGTAAACTCATATATATGATCCATGAATTTACAGCTGACATCATCAACATCCTATAAAAAACTTTCTTCCACCATTTCTGTGATTTAAGGTCTAGCTCATACATTCCAGTTAAATGATCAGCTCGATCTACGCCTCCCATTATAATCCTGTAAAACTTTATTATTTCCGGACACAGCTTTAATTTCACCATTCCTCTGCTTTTTGTTTATTGATACCATGGAAGGACCATGACAATTGCTAATAGCTGCTACTTCCTTGGTATCATGCCATTTTGTATACATAATTCCAGAACTACACGATTTGAAAATAACTTCACCCTTGAGTAGTTTTTGACAATTTGGCAAGTTTTTTCGATTTGTCATTATTGTTCCCAACGCCGGATAGTCCAAAGTTTCAAGTAAATGAACACTGGTAAAAAAGCGATCAGAGCAAAGTGTAACGTCTGGGTGTTTGATGGTCTTGGCTAGATTATTTACTACACGTTCTCCAAGAGTGCCAATAGTAGGTCCATCTTCTTTACCGCAGTAAATATTAAAATCATATACGTACCCACTAAGAGAATCACATCTCATCCACATTTTGATTCCACGTTTCGTAGGTTTCATTGGCATATATTGCTTTAGTGAAGAACGTCCTTTAAACTTAGTCATAGATTCATCTATAGACTGAAATGGGCTATCTTCTCGTGCACTTTGGAAACGGCCCTTCAAACATTCAACAATATCGTCCACATAATATGTCTTTGATGCGTCAGGTGGTTTTTCTGGCTGTGCACAATATATCTTAGAAGACAGAAGTAAGTAGCGATCACGTGCAATAGCAGATTTGATTGCGTCATTGCCTAAAGAATGGTGTTTTGACCAATAATGTTTACTTGCAGGAACGTGGTTATAGCTCATTATAATCATTCAACCTAAAATTATTTTAATCTCCCCAACGTCTGTATACTTTACACATTTATATTTTTTGTTTGAAGCTTGAAGAATTCTAATTCTATCATTTGTACATTGTGTAATATGTATTATAAGGCTCGGAGAAAATATAGTTTTGAATATTTCTAATGGTGTATCAGTTCTTTTATAATTTATTCCTAAAGTTGGTTCACGGTAACTGCTAGGATCTTTCCTAGGTTTAAATGATTCATCCGGTGTTGACCATATGTTCATTTCAGAATTAGAAGTTTGAGCCGGAGATGCCAATATAGCCACTTCATCTATTGCTTCATCTTCATCTGACGCATCGGAATGATTTTTTTCATTTTCTTCATCAATAATACTTTCCGAATCTGATGGTACGTATTCGTCTCCGCTACCAGATGAAAAGTCATCTTCAGCTGACTCTTCTAAAATACTTGCTACATCAAAATCGGATAGTCTTTTCGTCATTTGTAGCCTAAAAAAATATTTCTAATTTTATAACACTATAGCCCTATTGGGATAAATATGTCCCACTTCAAAAGCTTAATGGGACATATATATCCCGTAATATGAAAAATATGAAAAAGAATAAAAATATTATTCATACCTTTGCGAAAACTTGTTATATAAAAATAAAAATATACTGTAACAGTTCAGCAATATTTTTTACAGTTTTTTCCACTTTTCAGTAATGTTTTTTTACTTTTTTAGAACAAAAAACACAGAAACGACTTGATACCACTGCACTTTTCTTAAGACTAAACAACACGTGTTAAGATAAACGAAATAATTGTTTTTAATAACTGTAAATAAAGCTATAAATAACTAATTGGACATTTTTGAATCATTTAAGGTATAGAACTTAAACATTAGGCCTCTGTGAACATTCAGTGGGATACATATGTCCCAATAGGTGCGAAAGGGTTAAATTCATCTAGAAGTCTCTTCTGCAATTCTACTTTATTACCAGTTGTCAACAATGCCAGCTTACTCAATTCCTTATTGAGTTGTTCTACTTTAAGCTCCTAAAATTTCATGTCTGTTTTTTTTTTAATGCAACTTCACTTCTGACACCAATTGTTACGTTTATATCTTTTATAAACGTTGGATTATTTCCTTTAAATACACTTTGACTTCTTTTATTGCAATCAAAAACAGTTGAAATTAGTTATAAAATTAAGAGCACTTTATTTATTTAATACACTCAGATATTGTTTTTATATCACTTTACTTATTACACTTATGATTATACACTTTTATTATCAAACTCACTTTAATACACACTTTACAAGCTCTATTGTAATACTGATCATGTTAGCTGTGTTGTTCGGCTATTTATAGTAACATAGTGGAGTTCGGTAACATTCGACAAAGTTTTCGTATGTACATTCTAGTTCATTCGAAAACCGTTACATTTAAATTACGACGTAATGTTAATGTGAAGTAATATGCAGTAATAATAATAGTGCCTAAGAGTATGCTACACATAATAATGACTTAATAAGATGTTCGAACAACCAGCGAAATAAACTAATACAAACAAAACTACAGTAACTTAAACTACTACAACTAAATACATTATAATGTAAATAAAGCTATTTAAAAATAAATCTGTAACAATATTTTTATTATTTTTTTTTAATTTTTTTAAATATTTTAATTTTTTTTTTTTACATACATACGTAAATTTATAATTTTCCAATGGGATGTTTTTATATATGTATGTTTTTTATATATGTATGAACGTATTTCATACGGCCGAATATAGCACTCTTACTTGTTTATACAAATTTTGGCATCTGAAAGCCAAAAGCATTAAAATTCAAAAACCAATTTTATCTTGCAAAGTTTATAGCTCGAATAATTTTATCGTAAAAAGTAGATGTTAAATAAACGTTGCTTTATTTCTTTAGATGAGTTTGTAAATTATGCAAAAAAAAAACTATTTAAATATTTCTTGTAAGAAATTCGAAATATTGCAAAAAAAAAAAACTAATATAATCAAAAATTTGTTCAGGGTTAAGCCGTTAAAAGTTTAAGTCCAAGATTAAAAAGACGATACAAAAAGATATTAATGCAGGTGGTCCTTGTCTGCAAAATTGTACAAATAAACACACAAGTCATCTGCATCGGTGAGAGGGTTATATTGGAGAAAATTTAAATGCATCTTAACATACGTGAGCTGCACAGCAGCTGCCTGTTCTACCTAACCTAACATACGTCAATCAATTCAATTCATCACCTTAGTGATTTGTGTAAAAAAGATTTAAATGGAACTTATGAAAACCATATTTATAGAACCAAATGCTTAGCGTTAATAAAAATGTTTTAGTGACCCGTCTCTTAATATAACTTAGAAGCGATGTATCAGGTTCTAGGTATAGTGTATTAGGAGATAAGTCAATAGACGTTGGTATCATTATTTTATTATTCTAATCCCTTATTATTTATCATTCGGTTGCCCTTAATGTGTATTTTGTGTTAACCAATGTGTTAGCCAAATATATAAGGGATTAGAATAATAAAATAATGCAAATTTAATAAAAATGTTGGTTGGGTTTATGCGGAAGTTTTTATTTTTGTTTCTTGATTTATTTAAAATTCTCATATTGTTTATGAAAAATTTTAATAAAACTTGTAATAATTTTAAACTTTTTAATAAATTTTATGGTTTAAAGGTCTACTGATGATCTGGCATAAGCACCAGTGAAATGCATATAGACCAGCTTGAACCCAACAACCAATAAAACTAAAACTTATAAAAAACTATAAAATTATTGGGAGAATATCCTAAACAATTAGTAAATTTTTTATCTTATGTTAAATATTTATCAAACGAAAAAAAAAATTAAATATTCAGTTTAATGCACGTTTTGAGTTAAAGATCATGGTGCGATTATCAGGTAGCCTCACTAAAACAGCTGATTTTTTTTTCTTTACCTTAAGGTTTAACTAAGATGTCAAATTTTGTTTATGTATGTGTATATATTGTGTACGTATATATTCTACCGCCAAAAAAACACGCACTCACATTTGCTTTTTGACATTTAAGTCGTCGTTTTCCAGCAACAAAATACATTTAGAATTTTGTTGTTGCAGAACTGAGGCTACCTGATGATTGTACCATGTTAAAAATGGTAAATTGTTGTTCAAAGGCTTAATTTTCACAATGGTCCGCAAACACAAAAAAACTACGGAGGCTGAAAGAAAAATTAATTTAGAGCTACATAAACAAAATAAGTCGTACGATGAAATTGGAGAAATACTTAAAAGAAGTCGATTTACTGTAGGTAGCATCGTTAGAAGATTCAAAAACTCTGCAAACTTTTCAAATTGTCATCGCACTGACCGACCACGAAAGCTTACTGCAAGGGAAGAGAAGCAAATCGTAAGGAAAGTTAAGAAAAATGCTAAACTTACCTCCACTGAAATTTAAAGGAAATAGGTAAGGAAATCCATTCAAAAACTGTGCGCAGGATTTTGCACCGCGCCGGTTTTAATCCAAGAGTTGCAGGAAAAAAACCGGTAATAACCAACGTAAATAAAAAAAACGTGTAAGCTTCGCGAAGGAATATGAAAATAAAACTGAAGGCTTCTGAGACGGCGTACTGTTTTTCGATGAAAGCAAATTTAATATTTTTCAATCAGATGGAAGAATAAGGGTTTGGAGAAAGCCCAATACCAAATTAGAAAAAACAATATAATAAGCACGGTTAAGCATGGTGGTGGAGGGGTTATGGTGTGGGGATGCATGGCTGCAGCAGGTGTAGGGAACTTAGTTTTCATTGACGGCATAATGGATAAGAACGTTTATCTTAATATTTTAAAAGAAAACTTAGTACAAAGCGGTGAAAAGCTGGGTCTTGGAGAAAATTTCTATTTTCAACAAGACAATGGCCCGAAACACACTGCCCATGATGTTCGAATGTGGATTATTCACCATTGTCCGCACATTTTACCAACTCCACCGCATTCGCCTGACATGAATCCAATCGAACATCTTTGGAATGAATTGGGCAGGCGTGTGGAAAAGTGCCATATCACAAGCAAAACTCAACTTAAGGAAGTCCTGATGCGAGAATGGCAAAATATTGGTAAGCATGTAACGAAAAATCTCGTTTATTCCATGCCAAGAAGACTAAAGGAAGTTATTAAAAAGAAAGGATACTCAACAAAATATTAAGCTATTTGTAAATTATTTTTTTTTTCAAGGTATTATACTGTGTCAATACTTTTGTCCACCTCAAAACGTGCATTAAACTGAATATTTAAATTTTTTTTTCGTTTGATAAATATTTAATATAAGTTATTTTGTTTTTAAATAAGTAACATGTAAATAAATGAATTTGAGAAAAACTTAAAAGTCTGCGCCTTTTTATTAGACAAATATAGAAGATTAAAAACAAGGTTGTCAACTGTGTGAATATTTTTGTCCGCCTCTGTATATGTAATTAATGAAAGCTGCCTTCGTAACAAAAATTACTGTACTTTCATTTTTTTCTTTCTGTCAGTATTTAAGAAAAACTTAACGATAAAACGCTAAATTTTCCCCGCAATAAAAAAAATGTGCGAAAACATGGCTATTTTTTGTTAAATTTATGCCAGAATTTTAAAAAAATAAATAAATAGCGATTTATCGCTAAAATTTTGAAAATTTTTATTTTTTAGCTATTTTCTAGCTATTTTTCTACTTATTTTAGCGATATTTTTTGGGAAAAAGTTGGCAACAGTGTTAGATAGATAGATAGATAGATAGATAGATAGATAAATGCAGTTTTAAGATTAAGTACCAAAACTGGTAATTATTTGTAGCTTTCTATTTTTTGATAAATTTTTTTATTTCAAAAATTTTATAACTTTACAAAAAAAAAAACCTTTTTCCTCGATAACTTCAAAATTGATTGCTAGATCAGAAAATGATATTAGAAAAACTTAAAGCTGGCGTAATATAAAGTGTTCAGACGGATTGTTAACAAAATAAAGTATGTCTTTCCAAGGTTAAGAGAAAATGTATGGAGCAACCTCTTCAAAAATCTCAAATTTTAAAAAAAAAATTAAAAAAAACCTTACCACAGAAATTGAAATTATGATGATTTTTGCAGTAAGGTGACTATAGGGATCAAAAAATATAGGGCCGTATTCATAATAAATATTTAAGATTTATTAAAGGCATATTTGACAGATGTTGTAGAAAAATTTGTCAATAAGCCTTCATTAACCCTAAAATATTTTTAATGAATACGGCCCATAGTGCTTATTCTGGAAAAAAAAGTTGCCATTTGTTGCATAGTATAACACCCCTTTCTGACTAGGTTAAGTTAGTTTTTTATTTTTTTTTTTAACTTTCACGTTCAGACTCAGCAATTGACTTGCCCGAGTTTCGTTCTCTTTTACTTATTATACTCTTCACACAGTGAAAAAGGGTATATATAGGTTTGTCATTCCGTTTGAAATTTCTACAATTATCAATTATCTACACATACATACATAACATACCACTGATTAGAGTGAGCCAAAAAAATTTTTTTTTTATTTTATATATTATTAAAATTTTTATTGTTTTATTTTTAATTTTTCTTTTAATTTATTTTTTTTTAAACACATAAGTAAACTAAATTTATAATATTACAATTAGATGGTTTTATATAAGTACGTTTTTATATGTATGTACGTATTTCATATGAGATAAATGGTGATATAAACAATTGTTGTTGCATGACAAAAGTTTTTTTGTCAAGGATGACTCCTAAATATTTAATTTCGTCCCTCAATGAAATAATTTATTTACGAATTAATGTAAGATTATTTTCCATTCTCCTAATTATCGCATTTACCGCAATAAATAAAGGCGCTGTCATCCTCGTAAAAAGCCGCATCATGGTCTCTCTTAGAGTAACATCGGATGTATATATCGAGTATAGTGTAGGGGATAATACTGATCATTGTGGCAATATATATATGTTCCTCTAACTCCCCCTGGAGCATAGGGCGCCAATAATTGCAGATCTCCATCTGACTCGGTTTTGAGAAATAGACCTTAATTCGATCCAAGATACACCCAGTTGATTCATTTCGGATTCTGTTGAACGTCTCCATGTTATACGTGGCCTACCGCTTTCTCTACCATCTTGATGAAATGGGTTCCATCTAAGAGCTTGCTTGGATACATTATCATCATTTCGACGGAGAGTGTGTCCAATCCACTGCCATTTCCGTTTACGTATCTCAGTTGCTATTTCCATTTGCCTTGCCTTTAGTAACAGCTCGGCATTCGTTATTGTTTGAGGCCAAAAAATACGTAATATCCTTCTTAGGCAGCGGTTGACAAATGTTTGCAGACGTTTTGTGATGCTGTTGGTGACTTTCCAGGTTGTACACCCATATAATAGGACAGACTTGACATTTGCCTCAAAAATTCTAAGTTTAGTGGATTGACAAATTTTATTACTTTGCCATACTGGGGCTAGTATGCGAAAAGACGCTCTTGCCTTGTTAATTCTAGCATCAACATCAAGTTCGGACCCTCCATTAGGTGAGATTTCACATCCAAGATAACAAAATTGTTCACATGCATCACATGTGGCAAGCCCGCAGGTATTTGCCTTTCACTAGAAAATTTGTTATTGACAGATACAACAAACGTACGTTTATCTAAAAAGCTTTTGATAAGTTTTTGTTGATAATATGAAAAATGCAACGTATTTAATTTATACACTAGTCCATCATGCCAGATTGAGTCAAAAGCTTTTTCGATATCAAGAAAAACGACTCCAGTACTTTTTCGATTACTTGTATTACATTTAAGAAAGTTTACAACTCTTTTAAGTTGATGTACAGTGGAGTGCTCTTTTCGAAAACCAAATTGTTCTTGATTTATGATATTATTGCAATTTGAAAAATCTAAAATTCTGGTGTGAATAATTTTCTCGAACACTTTATCTAATAGGCTTAGAATACTAATTGGCCTTTAGCTGAAGGGTAATTTAGGATCTTTTCCAGATTTGTGGATTGGAATTACCTTAGCCATTTTAAAAACGAGTGGGAAGTACCCATTGCTTAAACAAAAGTTAAATAGTTTACTTTAGATTTCAAAAAAGTAATCGGGCATATTTTTAAGTACTATGCTGTTAATCCCATCTAAACTTTTTTTTTTTTAGGTGAAAGTCAATAAGCCTATTTAGCTGCCTTCAGATACAATTTAATTGCATTTCAAAATTACTATCCCTACATCTTTGAAATTTACGTCTATATTTGTTTCTCTGAGAAATTAGCATTTTACTAATTTCTGAAATTTCACAATGGAAGGGATTTCTATGACCATCTGGTATTTTATTAGTACCTTCTTTTACAATGGATATTAGTTTATTTAATGCTAAACCTTCCATAAATGACGCAAGATAGTGGTACATGGTCCAACTGCAACATATTTGGATGTATTTCAAAGGTTGAAAAAGGAAGGCAAGAGTTAGTTAAAAGGATGTCTACTGTAGACGGCTGTACTGGATTAATATTTTGTCCAAAGCGAGTAAATGCATTTGAGTAATAAATGTAGTAGTTTGTTTGAAGGCTATGGCTATAAAGCTCATTACCAGCAATATTGTTTGAAAAACAATTCCAGTGTGTATGTTGAGCGTTTAAATCACCAAATAAAAAGAAGTAATTTGACCGTCTATCATTCATATCAGTTTTAAAATTTACAGTATGAACCGGATTGTACGCAGATGTAAAAATCACAGGGCGCCTATTTATGTTTACTCGAACCAAAATATTTTCAGCCACACTCGTATTTATAGTTGGTAATATTTCATGTTCAACATTGTATTTTACTGCGATGAGTACACCGCCACCATGAGTTGGTCGATCCTCTCTATAAATTTTGTAGCCTCCAAGTTTAAATTTATGGTGGGGTTTTAAAAATGTCTCATTGATAAGGAGAATATCAACTTCCTTGTCACATAAAAATTTTTCCAGCTAAGAAGCTGCTGACTCAGTCGTTATGCCTTGAGCATTCCAGTGCATAACATGAACATTGTGACTAACTGTTGATTTAAATTGCATGTTGAAGCATCATCCCCAGCACTCGTAGCTTGTCGTACTTATTTTGGCACCTTTGAAGTGCATCGACAGCATCAAAAAATATTTGCATCAATTTCTCATTAGAAATATCATCTTCATTTCTGTTAACAAGGGTCTTACTTCTTGTTACATCAGAGTACAGTACATTACTTTTAGCACCAGAGTCACGTGTATAATTTTGGTGTTCCTTATCAGGCAGTTGGGGAAAATTAACTTCATCGGAGTTAAAGTTCAGCATATTAGTCCTATGTGGTACTTTATTTCTGGCTGTGGTGCGTTGACGAATCTCCAGGTATTCCTGACGACACGGGCATTTCGGGTCGTCAGCTCTGTGCTTCACATTTTTAAAATTTCTCCTAGCACAGTTGTAACATTTGTATATAATGTTCTCACTATTAGCGGCTTTGTTTAATTGACAATCTGCAAATTCGTGATTACCCGCACAGGCTGCACACACTACTACATAGAGCATTTGATGCATTGAGTAGGGCCTTTGCTACCCCTGAGTGGTCTTCTCCAGTAAACGGCAATATTACTAAAATATCTTATTTTAAGTATATCCCTCTTCGATACTTGTTGACGATCGAATTCAATTATATATAGCGTATCATCTGCAGTTGATCTTTTCGTGGTGATTTCCTTTACACTTACCGGATTTATATTATATGAATTGTTAAATTCATCACAAATTATCTTAGTATCCATTTGAATTAGACCAAACAACACTAATTTAAACGTTTTTGCATCTTTTATTTTATGTGTGTAAAATTTGTACTTCTTAGTACATTTAAGGCCTCGTTATACAGTATCCTTGAGTTTGATATTATTTTTGTTCCAATGGACATCCTTTTGAACATATACCTGTCTCCAATTAGTCCAAAAACCGATGAAAAACTATGGAGTCCACTACAATTGGTGGTATTTTCTCCTTGTGAGTATCATGTGTAATTTAGGATAATTAGAATATTAAAACCAAGTTAGTTTTTATTCTTGTCAGAGCGGATGAAACGCTCAGTTTTTGTGTTGAACAAGAATTATTTTCTTTATTGGAAATTCATTGATTCTTATACAAAATTATTGCTTACATAGCTATTTAGCCTACAGTGGGTTTTGTAGTGTATTACCGTAACTATTTGTTTACGTTACAACTATATTTTGTACAATGCCTAAAGTGTTGCCTGTATATAAATGTTAACAGTAGAACCACTAACATTGTAGTTTAAATAAACTAATACAAAACACACTAGTCATTGCACTATGCATCTAGTACTAGCTGTATTATCGTTGTGTGTAACATGAGACCCTTTTTGTTTATTGCAAACGAAATATTGAAGAGTGCATTAAACTTGTGGTGCAAATTATTCGTCAGTTCATTCACCACAGCGTGTGCTAAGTACACACTATAATATACACACACCACGACATATATTTATTAATTACAATATGCATACGCAGCAACATATATTCATAAACTATGCTATGCATACACCGCGACATTAATACACTACACCTCCCTTTTACGGAAGAATGCTCATACAACTCAAAGATTGTATGAACATTCTTGTACAATTAGTTATAATACAACTTATAGTTACTTAAGTTTAATTTTACATTTAATTTTCTTAAACATATTTGGATCGCGATCTCATATATTTAATAGGTATTTATTGTATATAAATTTTAAGTCTATTCGTATGGACTGTTTGTTCCTTATTTGTTTTATTATCTAATATAGTAACATTATGTCTTAAATCTATTTTCTTTACCTTAAATGGTCCTTTATATTGTGAATCCAATCTATGACCTGTATCATTTCTTAATAAAACTAAATCTCCTATTTTAAAGTTATAATCTAATGTTTCCTTATCATAATTTATCTTCTGTCCTAGTTTAGCTTTATCTAGTAGTTCCCTAGCTCTTTTGTGAGCGACTTCTAATCTATATCTAATTTCCTTAACATAATCTTCTATATTGTATAAAGGTGTTATTTCATCTACCTCATTAAATTGTAAAAATCTATTTGGTATTTTCCCAAAAACTAACTCATACGGACAGTAGTCATGTACTGACGATGGCGTAGTATTAAAACAGTCCGTAAAGTACTTGAGCCATTCATTCCAATCGCTTCTGTCAACGGATATGTAAGATCTTACATATTCGTTGAATGTTCTATGGCTTATTTCCACAGTTCCTAGCGTCTAGTGATGGTGGGCTGTAGATGTTATATTATTTACCTTGAGGAGATTGCGAAATTCACTTATAATAGAATTTTCATACTCTGTATCGATGTCCGTAATGAACGTCTTCATTGGGTCATAGGTCAGATTAAAATGTTCAAAAATAGCCTTAGCTACAGTTTTCGCACTTTTGTCTCTTATCGGTATCGTCACTAAATATTTCGTCAAGTCGCAAATTATAGTGACTGCGTATTCATTCCCGTTATATGATTTGGTCAATGGGCCTATAGTGTCTATAAGAACCGTATCAAATGCTCTTATAGGTGTCGGTGTCAATATCATTGGACCCTTTAAGTGTTTTGTTATCTTGGCTTTCTGGCACGCTTTGACGTATTTTGTTACGTCTTTTGTAATATTTTTCCAATAAAAATATCTTTTAATCTTATTAAGAGTTCTAGAAACACCTGAATGGCCTCCCTCTATAGGGTCATCATGGTATCGTTTCAGTATCTGTTTTATATTATCGACATCCTTCTTTATGTGGATCACCTCATTAAGTAGCGCTACTTTTACTTTATTTAATTTCATATTGCCCATATCTTTAAATTCATTGATAGAAATAAATTCGAAAATTTTCTCACTTGGTGCCACTTGCAATTTCATTATATTTTGTTTACCGGCCACTTCCTCGAGCCTTGGGAAGAATTGTCCTAAGTCAAATTTCTCATTAATAAACAAATCATTAATTTGTATATATGTCACAATAGATTTTCCCCGTTTGATGCAACAATTTTCCGGAGTAATCTTTAATTTGTAATATTTCCTGACGTCAGTATTGTTTACTGGGACATATATATTGGGCTTCCTATTCTCATTTAATTGATGTCTATTCTCAATATTATCTTTTCTTGCAATTTTTTCTGCCTTTCTACTTACTGACCTTGTCGTCATTCTCAATATACAGGTATGTCACAGGATAAAATCGAAATCGATTTCATTCCGTACTACCAAATCGACAAAGTTCGTTTTAGCTTCTTCAGAAAAATTTATTTTTCATTAAATCGAAAAAAAAATGAAAAAGTTATTTTTGTACATTAAATATGGCAACGTTACGAAAAACGCACACAGCTGATTGTTGTAAATAAGGACAAGATAAAGAGAAATTTTAAAAATATTTGTGTTAGATTTGATATATATAAATATAAAAATGCCTGGCATATCCATTGTTGCAGTAATGGAGGACCGGAATCAACATTCAGTTGAAAAATTGCGTCGACGACATTTGAGGGATGCATCAGATCCTTTGTCATGTCCAAATGAAATGTAAGTTACATTTGTTTGCAAACAAAAATCATATATTTACATAAGTATTCTCTCCTTTAGTTTCATTAGTTATTATCGGCTCAACAAAGATGCTTTTGTGATGGTTTTGGAAAAACTTTCCCCACGCGTTAAAAAGACAACAATTTCGCCTATTCTACAATTGGCAACCACTCTAAGATTTCTTGGTACTGGTTCATTTCAAGGCGTAATAGGTAATAATTTTTTATTGACTCAACATGCTTGCGTTAGGGCAGCTATACGAAAAAAATGTTATTATTACAGGTAAGGATGTGGATATAAGCCTTGGTAGGAGCACTGTCTCGACTATATTGTGGAGAGTAATTAATGCTATGGAAGACATTATTTGTCCACAATACATAAAACTCCAAATGTCAGATGAAGAAAAGCGAAGTTCTAAGGCTCATTTTTTTTGAAAATATCAAATACCAGGCATAATAGGATGCATTGATGGTACTCACGTCAAATTATGTAAGCCCTCTAAAGATGAGTCTCTATTTCTAAACAGAAAAGAAACGTTTAGCCTCAATGCAATGATTGTAAGTAACATTTTATGTACTTACTAACTTACTTACTTTAATTGATTTCTTATTTTAGATATGCGATTACAAAATGAAAGTAAAGGCTGTCGATGCTTGCAGACCAGGGTCTTGTCATGACTCATTTATTTGGAACTTAAGTTCTGCAAGACATTTTTTTGAAAATCAGTATTCAAGGGGAGACAAAACTGCTTGGCTGTCAGGGGATTCTGGCTATGCTTTGGAGCCATTTTTAATTACTCCGTATCGAAATGTTACATCTGGAACAATGCAGCATAAATTTAACAAAAAGCATTCGTCAGCTCGAAACGTTGTAGAACGCACAATCGGTGTATTAAAAAGCCGGTTTAGATGTATGCAGGGCACATTAGTTTACACTCCAGAAAAGGTTATAAAAATTATAAATGTTTGTTGTGCTCTGCATAACATATGTAGGGAACACAATGTAGATTTTAATGAATGCGCATCGTTTAATGAAAATGAAACTGACGAAATAGATGAGAATTTTGAGACGGATCTCTATACTATAGCGAAACGTTTAAGAGATAATATTGCATTGCAAATAAATTAATGTTAAATAAATTTTAGTTTTTTCAGTTTAATTTTTTAATAAATTTTATTAAAATATGTAGATTAACTAAAATAGAAGTAATTCATACAAAAAGGAACTTAAGATTTGAGTTAAAAAAAAAAATGTTTTTTTTCAGGACTACAATAAAAGAAACTAATAAAATATGAGATCTGATTTAAGGAATTCAATTTAAAACAATCATAATCCATCATTTTTCTTAGATTTTTCTTCTTCTAAAGCAAGTTTAAGGCTCTCAATTTGAAGTAACTTGAGTTTCAATTCGTTTTTTTCTTGTATTTTTTTATGCATTTCTATGTCGTTCAGCTCTTAAAATGCTTTTCAAAAATTTCGCAGAGCTTGGTTAGTTTTCGATTTTGGGATTTCATTTCATCGCGTTGTTCTTTCATTAATCGAGCAATCTTATCTAACTTCACATCTACTCGTTGATCCTCCATTAGCTTAACAATGCTTTTTAGATGCTCATTTTCTTCAACTAAAAGGTTATTTAGATCAGATTTTGATTGAGAATATGGTCTGGATATTTTTAAAGGTGTTGCGTTTGCACAAAAAGCGTTTGATCTTTTTGGAGGTGATGGATTTAGGTGGTGGCGTAGATTGACGCGATCTTTTTAATGGTGAAAAACAAGCTTCGGATCTTTGTGGAGCATACAGTGGTGTATTTATTTTTGGGTCCAGCGGTGGAGTACATGATATTTTTCTTTTTTGTGCGGATAGTGGTGTTTGAGAAAGATTTCTCTTTGATGTTGATGAGGTAAAATCAAGCTTTTTCTTTTTTTTTAATACCATTTGATGTAGATGTAGAAGGGGTAACAACAAGATCTTCATTTTCGTTCTCAGATTCGGAAATGTATAAGCTGGCATCAAATTCAGCAAAGCTTTTGCCATTAAGGCCACCAATGGTTTTATGAAAGCCGCAAATTCTTCCTATGGATTCCTCAATGTCAGACAAGATGTATTGGTTGTACCCACCTCCTCCAGTTTTTTGGGTTTCTTTTTTGTTGTGACTCACCTTTTTCCTTACATGACATTTCCAATCTGCCCATGATTTCTTCCAACCATTACTATCTTTTGATGGTGGCCCAGAACAATTCAATTGTTCTGTCAAGTCTGCCCAATGGGATTCCACAATAACTCGATCCCCTTTCACGTACCCCCTAGCTAAATCTTGATGGCACTCCATGAATTCAACAAAAATCCTTTCTTGTTCTGAACTTCGATGTTTTCCCCTTTAAAAATAAAATTAAAACAAATTTTAAATTTAATTTTCTAATACTTACATGTTTTCTCCGCAATTTTTTTAACGTTTGTTTTTTCTTCGCTTTTTGGTGTCAGAGTTGTATTTTGTTAGAAAAAACTATTATTTTGTTCTAAAAAAAAGTGGTTTGTACGAAATTAAAACGTGGCAATAATACGCTTACGACGTTTAATTTATATCGTCATATAAAAATGGGTTTTTGTAAAATTATTAGTAAAATTTATTTTAAGGATGAAATGTGTATATTTAAAAAAAAAAAATAATAAACCAATAGTATTTTCTATTCTTTTATAGTTGTTCGAGATAGTTTTTTGGTATCTATGCTACTTTAAATATCAATTCCACTTAGGAAATTGAAAGTGGTTTCAAATCGATCAAATTTGTCGGCTTGCGTTTTCTGAAGAAGCCAAATGTGGTTTCAATTCCACTTTTGATTGGAATTGGTTTGTGTGACATGCCTGATAGTATCGTTTTTCAAATTCATTGCCTTCAATTCATTAATTGTCATGCGCGACAAAGCGTCGGCCACAAAATTGTCTTTTCCCCTAAGATATTCCACCGTGAAATCATATTCTTCTAAGTCCAGTCTCATTCTAGTCAATTTCGAACTAGGATTTCTCATAGAAAACAGGTATGAAAGTGGTCTATGATCAGTGCGAACTAAGAAATGTTTCCCATATATATATGGTCGAAAATGTGTGATATCTCAATGTATTGCAATCAACTCTTGTTCGATTGTTGATTTATTACCCTCGCCTTTTGTGAATGTCTTCGAAGCGTATGCTATCGGTAAATGTTTTCCCTCGTGTTCTTGGGTTAGCACGGCTCCACAAGCATTTTTACTTGCGTCGGTTGTTATGCAGAATTCCCTTGTAAAATCGGGGTATTGAAGTAGTGTCGGACTCATTAATGCCTTCTTTAAGTATTCAAATGCCGTATCGCAGTCCTTTGTCCATTCGAAAGGAACGCCCTTTTTGGACAGTCTGGTAAGGTGTCTAGAATACTCAGAAAAATTCCTGATAAATCTATGGTAGTAATTGCAAAAGGCGACAAACCTCCTTGCACTATCCGCATTATTCGGTCTCGGGTAATTTTCGATGACCGTATATTTACTATCGTCTGGAAGTATTCCCTTATCAGTACATTTGTGTCCTAATTACGTTACCTCCCGCATAAAGAATGAACATTTTTCAGGAGGGGGGGTGCTTTAATACCATGTGAGATAAGGCCATGATGGCCACCTGCCGCGTCCAACTGGAGGAGAAAACCCGTAAGCACGGCCGCAGGCCGCCACGCGGAAAAACTTTAGAATGCGAGGCCAGATTTCAATACTTAACTTTACTTTTTCCGGGAAAAGACATTTTTTTATTCTTGTGACGAACGCAGGAAAACTTTATTCAGCGAAGCCACCTGCCGCGTCCAACTGGAGGAGAAAACCCATAAGCACGGCCGCAGGCCGCAACGTAGAAAAACTTTAGTATGAGGAGCCAGATTCCAATACTTTACTTTAGTGTTTCCGGGAAAATAAATTTTTTTATTCTTGTGACGCACGCAGGAGAACTTTATTCAGCGAAGCGTGCTTATGGGTTTTCTCCTTCAGTTGAACGCGGCAGGTGGCTTCGCTGAATAAAGTTTTCCTGCGTGCGTCACAAGAATTTAAATTAATTAATTATAAAAATAATTATAACAATATTCTGAAAAAATATGGCTTTATCTCTCATTTACGAAAAAAAATATGGCTTTATCTCTCATTTTGCAAAATTTTTAATATGGCCTTACCTCTCAATGATTGGGCAATAAGGCCATTATGGCTTTATCTCCCATTCAATTGAGCAATAAAGCCATCATGGCCTTATCTCACATGGTATTAAAGCACACCCCCTTTCAGGATGCAATTTAAGGTTGTGCTGTAGTCATAATTCAAATACGTCTGTCAAATTGGCAAGAATGTGCTTCTCCGAACACCCTAATACAACCACATCATCCATACATAGGAATGCCTGATCTGGTCTTAAACCGCTAAAGGCGAGCGTCATCATTCCCCGAAAAGAATTGGGTGCTATTTTCAAACCATAGAATTCTTATCCAATTTAATCTGGTGAAATCCAAACATAAGATCTAGACATGAAAAATACTTTGCCCTACCAAGTTGATCTAGGATATCGTCTATTCTTGGTAATGGGAATTTATCCGCGATCTGTAGTCTATTACAAGAATGATTAAATAAAGATTACGCCTTGCGCATGATTTACCGTTAGATGACGTAGTAATCCCCTCGCAAAGGTTATCAAGTCTGTATCATATGTAAAATTTATAATTTCTCACAAAAAATTTATGTATTTTGAGATAGTTGGCAGCCCTGTAATTAATTTACTCAGAGAGTTCTAAAAAAAAAGTATTACATCGGTGTTTAATAAACAACGAATTTCGTGTCATATTTTATAATAAATACATATAAATAATATTAAAATTATATAAAAAGTGTTAAAATTTGGTTATTTATAAGCTGCAAAACAGAAAACAAATTAAAGTGAAAAGATAAGAAAGAGAGCAAATATGAAATGTGCGGTGGGCAAATGCAAGCAAAGTAACAGCAAAAAAACAAGTGAGAAATTATATTAAAACCTAATAAATTGCGCATTTTTAATAAAACGTTTGTACTTTCAAAAAGCTGTATCATTTTACAATTTTCCAAAAGATGAATCTCGAAGGAAGTTATGGATAATATTTTACAATCGAGTGAAGGCTGTAAATGTGGATAAAGAAAAAATTTGTGCTTTACATTTCAAGCAAGAAGATTTTGAAAGAAACTTGATATTTGAAATGGGTAAGTTAAAACAAAATTAATTCTTGCAGTACATTACTAAGGCATTATGAAAAGAACTTAGCAAACGGTGTGCAAAAATTTTAAAATCCCATGCAGTTCCGTCTTTAGACACTAGTGCTATTGAATGTGAAACGAAAACTGCTAATGCAACTGAAGTTGCAAATGTATATGAAGGACTACGTGAAACTGAAAAGCAAAATGATATTCCAAATAGTTTTTAAGAAAAATTGGTCGCCGAAAATGCTCCAAGGCCGACTGATCTTGAGGAAGATCGCTTCGAAACTTACACCATATTTTTCAAATTAAATGGTAACAAATTATTACTTTCAAGCGGATATTTACAAAAGCGTTTGTTGGAAGCCAAAGAAATTGAAGCCAGTGAATACGTGAAAAAACTTTTTTTTTAGGTGTCGAATGTATTTTAGAATTAGGAATTACCCCAATGCTTCTTTCTTTTTTGCGACAGCATTGTCAGAAATTCTCACAAACACAAAATAGTATCGATTTTTTTATAAATAAAATTAATTTAATAATTTAGAGCAAAAAATAATGCCATGTTCACACGGCAATATGAATCTCGTGGTTCGCTCTCTGAATCTCGAATGCGAACCCTACCGTTCAGACGATAGTTCATGTTTCATTTTGACTTTTTTATTTTTTTTTTTCAATTATTTAACGCGGCTTTTTCTTTTTTCTGAGGTTTATTAAAACACAGTCTTTGATTGAAGTCATTCTTCTACACTTTAAAATATGTTTCACTATTTCTCTTTTTTCCCTTTTTATTTAAATATAAATGTTTACACATATATTTTTTATTTCCAACATGATTTTTTTTAATTCTTAACACACAATTTTGTTTTTGTTTTCCTTTGTTTATGTTTTGTTTTTGACAGCCAGTACAGATAAATTAGCGATTTTTTGTTATCAAAATTGGAGATGATAGTAAATTCTTCGAGATCAGCAACAAGATTCAAAATGAACCATGAAGATTCGCTCTCAAAATTTTGTATGGCGAATCTTGTAGATTTAATCAAGATAAAATAAAAACTCTTTCTGTAAATATTTAGCATACAAACATGCCGCTTAATTGACATTTAAAAATTATCTTTTTGTTGAAAAAGTCACTTAGTCGACTTTTGGTTTTCGTGATGGCATATATTGACAAAATTTTGTGGCAGCCCTTCAAATCATATGTTTTATTTATTTTGTACAAAGTTAAAAAAAAAACGCCAGTGAATTAAACTCTCATCAGAGTGAGGAATGAGTTTTACCCTACGTTGCCACAAGCAAGTATTTACTTGCAAGTAGTGTATACGTATTACTAACGAAAATCAGGAGAAATGCCAAAAAAAACACAAAAATTTTTTGAGTGGCTACACAGCACAGTGCAAGTTCATTTTTAAAATGTCGTCAACAAATAAACTTCAAACAAATTTAACACAAATGGCGCTGCTTCAATTGGTAATTAAGTGTTGTCAATAGCCACTATTGAACGTTACCTTTAGACATGTAACTTTTTAATATAATTTTTTTTTATTAAATATTGATATTTATATTAAAACTTACATTTTAAATGAATATATATATTTTTTTCTTAATATTCTTCATATACATATATACATATTTATTAAAAAAATTAGCTGAATTATTTACCACAATTGTATGATATATTGTTGAGTTAACAAAAAACTCAGTATTAGACAACACTGTTTTTCAGCTTGACACTTTAGGCCCCTTTCGCACTAGGCAACTATAATTGCGCAAGTATAATTTTAATTTTTATTTATTTTCTTTTGAACTTGCTTTTATGTTCACATTGAGCAACTTGGTTGCTCAATTTCATCCAGTTTTTTCCAAAATCTCATCATTTTTAAATATTTGATACACTTATAAACAAATAAAATTTTCACAAACACAAAATTACACAACACACCGAAGAAGAAATAAAATACAATTTCAAAAACAAATAAATATTCCAAGACAAGAATGACAGCAAAAGCAGAATTGCCAAGTACAAGAAAGTCTGTACTCAAATCTCGGCAACTCTTTCCCCTTTACACCGACCTTTCCTCTCACACCAACAAACACAAGAATTGCGCAATTATAGTTGCCTAATGCGAAAGGGGCCTTACTTGCCGTAACTGTAAAAATTTTACTTGCTTAAAAATTTCTTCGCAAGCTGAGTCGCAGGTTGCCAAGGTGTAGTTGTGTTAGTAAAAAAGTGTTAGTGTATTGGTTTTTTTTCACTTGCACTTGCATGTGGCAACGGTAGGTTATGCGCAATTATGCGGAGTTCTTTTAATTGGTTTAATGATATGCCCGGTAAATTGCAACAAAACCTGTGCATTTTTAGAAAATGAATTAAGCGGAAATTACTGTAATTAATATATACATATAGTTAGGGTTGCCATTTCTATTAAAAAAAAAGAACGTCAGCATAAAAAACGTAGGACATTTGCCCAAAAAAAAGGACACATTTAAAAAAAATAAATTTCATAAAACTTACGACGCCATTTAAAATACAAAAACAAAATTAGTTTTCACGAAAAAACTTTATTTATAAAAATACAAACTTAACATATCATTCTGATTTAATGGTTGAAAATAAAAACAACAGAAATTGATTGCATTCATTATTGGGAATGTACACTTTTAAAAATTTTACATATATTTTTCAACACTTCCAATTTGAGCCAATATATTACCATCGCATCTCTTCAAATATTTGTAAAACTCTAGGCAATCCATATCAAAATTATATACTCTTACTATATTTTTTGTTCAAGATTTTCTTCTATATCTGAAAAGCAAACTTTATAAAAAACACACAGCTGACAAGCAGACCCCTTTGCCGAACCTTTTTAAAATAAAAGACTATTTAAAATAGGCCACTTTGATAAATAGCGACAATTAAGGATAATAAAACTAATTTTGTACAAAGAGAAGTTTTAAAATTGTACTTTTTCAAAACTAATTGTACGAGCACCTAAATCTTTTTTTATACATTTTGTGTAAGAAATGTAAGAAAAAAACTTCACAGAAGTTGCAAAAAGCCGGTCAACCCCGGACATTTGCTAAAAAAAGAAGTAGGACTGCCCCGGATGTCCTAAAAAAGAGGACGGTGTCCGGGGAAAAGAGGACGGATGGCAACCCTACATATAGTTAATATTAATACAAAAATTCTTTTCATTAGGGCATTTTAAATTCAACCAAAATTAATGCAGTTCAATTTTAACAATAACAAAATATGTATGCGTTCGCTACGGCAGCACAGGCGATCATTTCAGTTGCTTTTACAACATTTGTTCATATCAATATATTGAATTGCATATCCCAGCAAACATGACGTTAAGTCTTTAAATTCCGGTGGTTATATTTTACTATATATCAAACATTTTTTTGCTAACTAAGACTAAAGTTAAAATAAAATATGACTTTTTTTTAATGATAAAGCAGTTACATCCAAATGATTTCCAAATGTTAATCGTACAGGAGAGAGCTTAATTGCATAATATACTTAATTATTATTAATTTGAAATCAAACCTGCGTTACTCTCACATATTGGAATTCTCTCAATGTGTATAACAAAAAATGGGATTTATGAAAAATCTCACATACACCCCTTTCGCACTAGGCAAGTCACTTGCTCAAGTTAGTTTTTTATTTTCCTTTGAACTTGCTTTCACGATCAGACTCAGCAATTGACTTGCCCGAGTTTCGTTCTCTTTTACTTATTATACTCTTCACACAGTGAAAAGGGTATATATAGGTTTGTCATTCCGTTTGAAATTTCTACAATTATCAATTATCTACACATACATACAAACGTGGTATACTTGCTAGAGTGAGCCAAGAAATTTTTTTTATTTTATATATTATTCAAATTTTTATTGTTTTATATTTAATTTTTTTTTAATTAATTTTTTTTTAGACACATAAGTAAACTAAATTTATAATATTACAATTGGATGTTTTTATATATGTTAGCTTTTTATATGTATGTATGTATAGCACTCTTGTTTGTTTTTATTTCTTTTTTGTTTTTGGTTTCTCAACAAAAACTTGCTCGTACTTGCCGAGTACAGGCAAGTGTGTACTCAAATATGAGCAAATTTCTTCCTCTTAACCCGACCTTACGCCTTTTGCTTATAAACACAACACTTGCGCAAGTGACTTGCCTAATGAGAAAGGGGTGATAGAAATTAACACCGGCACAACTTTGTATGGCAGTGCAACATCTTTATAGTCTACAGTCTTTGCTTAAGTTTTTTGCTGGGCTTGGAATTAATTTTTTACGTTTCCGAACTTTGGCATTTTTTATTTGTTTTGAGAAAATAATTCTTGTCTATTCTCATTTTACTGAACTTACCCAAAAAGTAAAGACACAGACCTTAAATTATAAACAATTTCATCTTAACGAATGATTTTAAAATTATATTTTTTATTTGCTACGTACATAAGTTTATAATTGAGGAAGTAAAATCAAAAAATCTAAAATGTATATTAAAATTAATCAGTATTAAGATTATTTAAATAGCCATTCTGATAGAATTCCAAAACCAAGTCTTTAAGACGAGAATGATATTCAGGTGTTAATTTCTGTGTGCACTTGAATTCCTTTGGACTCTTATTCATTTCACTTATTATATCCAAATTTGGAATATTATTGGGATCAAAGGTTACGGCAGGCAGAACCCACATGCAAATCGCTAAGCCATAGATAATGTACTTATAATACTCTTTAGTAATATTGCGCAGAGAAAATGTTGAACGTAGAGCATCCAGTTTGGTGTGCGAATTCACAATTTGTTTTTCCAAATTTGCCAATAATGCTAGACAATAAGTTTCCAGCAAGTGCTTTGTGTATAATTCGCGAAGATCTCGTTTTGTACTTGTGTAAATTAAATGCAGTATATCAAATACCGGTGAAGTATAGCGCATCGCTTGTAAATCAAAAAATTTCACATTTCTTGGTGAACTGTTAAGGCTATTGGCTTGTTGGGATGTACTACATTCTGCAGTTACAATTAATGGTGTAAACATCATGTTGTTGATCCATAGGTCACCGTGGCATATTACATTTATTTTATCATCAGAATTAGCTATGTAACTTTGTAACTGTGCAAACACTTTGGATTGAAGCTCTTCAATCAAACGTATCGGTTCCGTTAGGCAGCCATCATCATTTGAGGCACGTAAACTGTCCAAAGATTCCTGTATTGATGTGTCTAGAATATTTTTATAAAACTCTTCTGCTTGCTTGCAGTACACTATTTCTTCAATATGTTTGCATTTTTCACGAAACAATTCATTGTCTAATACTTTTGCTGATACAGAGGCCGCATGGAACTTGGCTAATTGCTGCAAGTATTAAAAAAACACCGATTAATAGATTTACAAATAGCACGTTAGATGACAAAAAAGTATGTATGTACATTAAGGCTACAACCAAATTAGTTGTAAATACACATATGTATATTGTGTTGGAATAAGAATGAAAATTTAAATGCTCAATTCACAACCTGTCGTACAAGTCATAGGATGTAATAAATTTCCTATAGTCATACCATATCTACTTATGAATAGTAACAAACGCGTCTAAAAAATTATTCTGCAAAATGTTAATTTTAATGGGAAAAATATAAAAAAATCAAAGGCAGTTGCGTTTATTTGCTCATATTTCAGAAAATTTTTGTGCGATTGTGCACTGGATTTCAATAGCGATTTATTCCCGAATATTTAAAAAAAAAACTTATGTATATTACATACAGGTCTGTTCAGTATGTGGGGGCTTCTCAGACGGAGGTTGCTCAATCAAAATTACACACAGAATGGCAAAGCTATATTGGCGCCATAGGTGAGCGTTATAAAAATTGTTTTTAATTAAATTTTTTTAATTGTAAGTGGGCTTAGGACTAAAATGAAATAGGGGCTTGGCTTGGCGTGGCTACAAATTTTTTCCGTGGGATAATTTTTAATTTTTTTTTGCAAAAACAAATCTGGACTTAGGACTTATTAGCGTAAAACTTTTCTCAATTAAACATACATACATACTGTGAATGTCAAAAGAAACTGTACACCTCAAAGTATTATATTTACAACTTTATTTTCTTATTCAAATTTATGATTTAATTAAACTTTTTTGGTTTTCCTTTAATATATTTACCCTTTTATTATTTTTTTAAAAAACAATAACGAAACTCTAACAAAAACAAAAAATATACAACAAAAACAAAAAATGCTTCATATTTCTAGTGTCAAAAGAAATTGTACAGCTCTTGTGCATAGCATGTAATAAAGAATTTTACATATAAAAGTACCGTTATTTTTTGTGATTTTATTTACTACGATACTTTATGTAATATTAGCTAGGTATAAAAATTATTAATAGACTTGACTTTGTCACGAGCAGATCAAACGACAATTTTTTTCGATTTTTTTGAAAATGGCTAAACAAACTTCTTTGGATATTCGTAAGCTTGTGCTAAAATATTACAAAGATGGCAAATCCTTGCGTGAGATTGGTTCCATGATTGAAAGAAGTCACAATACTGTAAAATATATAATAGGCAAGCACAAAAAGTTTTCAAGTTTAGAAAATCGCCCTAAATCTGGAAGGCGAACCAAACTAAACAGTACTCAAATATGGTCCATTGTGCGTAAAGTTAAACAGAATCCAACAGAAAGTGTTGTTAAAATATCCGAAAATATTTCAGAATGCTCAGGTACAAATGTTAGTGCTAGCACAATACGTAAAGCCCTACATGCAAACGGACTGTATGGACGAGTTCCAAGAAAAAAATGGTACATACCGGTAATTAATCAAAGTCGACGTCGAGAGTTTGCTAAAAAGTACGAAAATTGTACTAATATGTTCTGGAAAAATGTGCTATTTAGCGACAAGAGCAAATTTGAAATTCTCGGCAAGAAAAAACCGGTTAAAATTTGGAGGAAGAAAAATTGTGAAATTGACCAGCAAAATGTAATATCGACAGTGAAGCATGCTGGTGGTTAAGTTATGGTGTGGGGATGTATGGCAGCCAATGGTGTAGGAAATTTGGTCTTCATAGAAAACACTATGAATAAAATAGATTATATCAACATTTTAAAAGATAATTTGGCACAGAGCGTCGAAAAATTGGGCTTGGATCGAACTTGGGTCTTTCAGCAAGACAACAATCCCAAGCACACTGCCAAAATAGTAAAGGAATGGCTGCTATATCATACTCCCAAACAGTTGGATCATCCCCCCAGTCACCCGATCTGAACCCTATTGAACATTTGTGGGAGCACTTGGACCGGCAGATAAGAAAAAGAGAAATTTCCAGCAAGGATTCTCTCAAATCGGTGATAATGGAGGAATGGCAAAAAATTCCCCCCCGAGGTTACTAAAAAGCTGGTGGAATCGATGTCAAGAAGACTACAATCTGTGATACAACAAAATGGTCATCAAACTAAATGTTAAATTTTTTTTAAATAACATTATTATTATAAAAACGAGTAATGTACAATTTCTTTTGACGCTATAAATATGTTTTTTTTATTTTTGTTCTATAGTTCTTGTTTTTGTTGGAGTTTTGTTTTTATTTTTTAATAAAATGAAAAAGAAAGAAATATATTTAATAAAAAATATAAAATGTTTAATTAAATAATAAAAAAAAAATTAATTAATCTTAAAACATGAAAATAAAAGGTGTACAGTTTCTTTTGACATTCACAGTATAATTGTTTTTGGATTGTTTTTTGTTGAACAACGAGATGTTGTTGGTGTTTCACTTTGAACATGTTTTTCGAATTTATCTACATATTCTCTATTGCAATCATCATTGTCCAGAATGGCAATATAATTATTTTTCAGTTGTTTTGATATTGTTTCACACTGCATATTGTTTTTTCTTTCATTGTTGTTAACATTTTGTAAACTTGAGTTTGGAGCCTCAGGCTCGCTCATCGCTTGTAACGGATTGGTTTTTTTATTTTTTAAATATTTATTTTAGAGTCTCTCTCTCTTGAATAAAAAAAAAAACAAAAAACCTTTGTTATTACAACAACGTAAGTTTTACGCTCGAGTATAAAAAAGATCTTAAATGAACTAGAAATTTGTCTGATCACCGCAACACGTCTGTTTACCATGACGGTCAAGAACAAACTCCGCAATTTTCATTTCCGACCCCATAAGGGGGATTTTTTCGGAAAACTTATAAATAGGGGAGTCAAATCCGTTCGTCGCGACCGTGTGTATGTTGAAATTAACATTTTGAAGTCCCTCGACATTGTCAAGACCTGTGTAATTTATCAAAATATCTAAAATATTTGGGATAAGATTGATATTGGAAATCAGCATAATAGCCCCATAACTGTCTGTAACTAACTAACTGTAACAAATAAATTGTACACAAATCTTGTATTTGTGGCGTATTCAATTTGTTGCTTAATAGTTTCCAAACCACATCTAGACATCCATAGATGGTGACTATTTCTAGTGTCGAAAGCAGTTTGATTTCATGAAAAAATTATTGTATGATGACTAATATTATTGTTAAACTTTAAAAACGTAAACTAATAACTGCATTTTAAATAATCCATTTACATACTGACTAGAGATCTGCAACAAATACTCATGAAGTAAGTTAACTTAAATCATGATTCATTATTTCGTTGATTTATACGCATTCATACTTATTGAAAACTCTTCACTACTCACTTTTAGGTTTAAGGTACTTATACATAGTACTCTTATTCAGCAACACGTATGACTCGGTTGATTGCTGTGTCGTTCACGCAAGATAAAATGCGAGTATGACCCGCATACTCATTATTAAGTTGTGTGTTTGAACTAGGCTTGACAGATTACAATTTGACATTCACCATAGTAATTGTGGATTGGCAAAAAAAACTAGACAATTTAAATTTAACAAAATAATATAAAAACAACAAGCAAAAACAAAGTGCTTGCTTTGGTGTCTGTTTATAGGGTATGTTTACGTCAGCTCAGTTAAATTTTAATGATTTATACGCACTTATACTAAAATTTTATGACTCACTATGAATATTGAAAAAACGAAAAAGCTGATCACTGGTACTGATACTGACAAAACGGTTTTAGCAATAGCGCTATACAAAGAAAGAGTAAACCTGCTAACTCGCTTTCAGCAAATTCTTATCTATATATATAAAAGTGAAACTCTGTGTGTGTGTGAGTGTTAGCTATAGACTTTGAAACTGTAAAACCGATCGGACTCAAACTTTGGCAAGTTGTTGTACACATACC
The DNA here is from genome assembly GCA_941918925.1 of Phyto melanocephala. NCBI lineage: Eukaryota > Metazoa > Arthropoda > Insecta > Diptera > Rhinophoridae > Phyto > Phyto melanocephala. The sequence goes on from OW799235.1 coordinate 57,814,755, forward strand.
AGAGAGTGTTTATGGCTGGAAAAAAAGTGGGCGGGCCACGCACATAAAAAATTACTTATCATTTTTAGCTACTTGCACTTGACCGATTTTTCTGAAACTTTGCACACATATTAGTTGTCATGACTTCATAATTTCGTGAAAAGAAAAGTGGGCAGGGCGACGCCCATAAAAAAGCAATAATTTTAGGTTCTTGCTCTGGACCGATTTTTGTGAAACTTTGCACACATATTGAGTTGTCATGACTATACAATTTCTTGATTAGAAAAGTGGGCAGTGCCACGCCCATTAAAAAAAAATTATAATTTTTAGCTTTTTGCACTTGATATTCAATTTCAATTCAGAATGCATTTTTATTCATTAAGGGGCGTAACAACGCGCGCCGGGCTTTTCTAGTATTTCATATTTGTAGCTTGAGAGGAAAACCAAAAATATATTTTGTTTGTTTTATGGTATTGAAAGTTTTTTAAACTAAATAATTATTTCCATTAAAATTATGCCTTTTTTAGTTAAAAGTCTATTTTCGTAACATCTGTTTTCTTGAAAAAAAATTTATTAAAAAATTGTGTTAAATAAAAAAAAAAAATCTGTTAAACCAAGAAAAATTTTTTAAAAGCAGTAGTAATTTATTGTAATCAAAACAACATACGAAATTAGTTAAATTAACACGCTTAAATGAAGTTAATATAAGTTATTTTTTGTTGATTTTACAAAATTTTGTTATTTAACTTCCTCTTAATGAACAACAAGAACACAATACGGAGTTAAATTAACTACGTATTGGTTAAAATTTAGTTAAGCTAAGAAGAAGAATTATTTTAGTAAATTTTAGTAAACTTGAAGAATTTTCGTAAAAATTTAATTCGTATAATATACATTTTTTTATATTAATTTAAAGCATGTAAAATTGAAGAAAATTCGTTTATAATAACATATTTATTTTAGTAATATTTAATACAATTCTTTTAATTGGTTAAAAGCATGCAGAGTTAAACAAAAAACCAGACGAATTAAAGAAGTTTTATTAAATTTAAGTTTTTTTTAGTACATTTGGGATGTAAAATTGAATATATTTCTTAATTTACCGTAAGTATTTGAAAGTAAAACCAAAGAATATAAATCACTAGCCAATCCCGGCGCGCGTTGCTACGCCCCTTCATGAATTTTAATCGCATTCTAAATTTTAATCAAATATCAAGTGCAAGGCTAAAAACTATAACTTTTTCTTTATGAGCGTGGCACTGCCCACTTTTCTAATTACGAAAGTATATAGTCATGACAGCTCAATAAGTGTGCAAAGTTTCAGAAAAATCGGTCCAGTGTAAGTACCTCAAAATGATACCTTTTTTTATGGGCATGGCACTGCCCACTTTTCTAAATACGAAACTGCATAGTCATGACAACTCAATATGTGTGCAAAGTTTCAGAAAAATCGGTCCAGTGCAAGTACATCATAATGATACCTATTTTTTAATGGGCGTGGCACTGCCCACTTTTCTAAAGACGAAAGTGTAAAGTCATGATAGCTCAGTATGTTTGCAAAGTTTGAGAAAATTCGGTCCAGTGCAAGTAGCTAAAACTGATAACTAATTTTTTATGGGCGTGGCCCCGCCCTCTTTTTCAATCACGAAATTATAAACCCATGACAGCTCAATATGTGTGCAAAGTTTCAGAAAAATCGGTCCAGTGCAAGTATCTCAAAATTAAAACTTTTTTAGGGGCGTGGCCCCGCTCACTTTTTTTATCACGAAATTATTTAGTCATGACAGCTCGATATGTGTGCAAAGTTTCAGAAAAATCGGTCAAGTGCAAGTAGCTAAAACTGATAACTAATTTTTTATGGGCGTGGCCCCGCCCACTTTTTTTCATCCATAAACACTCCCCGGTATGTGTACAACAACTTACCAAAGTTTGAGCCCGATCGCTTTTGCAGTTTCAGAGTCTATAGCTAACACACACACACACACACACACACACACACACACAGAGATTCACTTTTATATATATAGATATAGAATGCGCATCACGTACAAATAAAAATTTCTTATGGCGGGTTCTAACATTGGAACCCGCTCTCTTCATTACGAATGGTTTCGCTCACAATATTTTGTCAAGGTAATTTGTTGTTGGTTTCTTTATTCATATTTATTTACCATGCACTCACAAAATTTTGTAAATGTAATTTGTTGTTGGTTTCTTTATTCATATTTATTTACCATGCACTCGTTTAACTTCATGCGTTAGACCAGGAAGCAAAGAAACAAAATACGAACACGTGTTTGTCTGTTGTTTATGCATGTATGTATATGTGTATGGATGGGTTAATGTTCTTTAAATAAAGAAATGAAAAAATATAAATTTACATTTATAAAAAGGTCAAATAAATTCAAACAAATGTGAGCAAACATTGTTTTGAAAACAAATACGCTCGACTGTGTTACAGTAGCAAAAGCATATATATATTGTTGTTGTACGAATGAGATTGCATCAATTGTGATCGAATTTTATTTGCCCTTCTTAGCGAAAATTTTATTGTACGTGTACAATTTTATTGATTTGAGATAATTTTAATACAATGAAATTTATTATAGGTGAAAATGTTTTTTTCAAGCATTTGAATTTCACTTGAGGTATTTTAAATAAATAAATAAAAAAGGCGATGTTTTCTAATGTATTACAGATACTTTTACAAATTTCGAAAAAACTTTCGCCTATTGTCAAGTACACTAAATGTTTATACATGTAGCTCTAGTGTGATATTTTTTATTTTAAAGTGTAATTTATAATTTATGTTAGCTACTTTATTCTCTAAAATTACAATTTTTATAAAAATTGCTGTCACTGTTTCGCCAATAATATGTTGGCTCGTCAGGAAACAAATAGTTATGTATGTATTTTGTGATAAAAGAAATTTCAATTTTATGTAAGAGAGGCAAAACTCAATAAAAAATACTTATGTACGCCCGAAATTTTTTTAGTGATTTTTTAAAGGCTCTGCAGCTTTTTATTTTATTTTGAAGCATTTCATAACACATTTCAGTTTCAAAGCTGCAGTGAACCATTACGTACTGTGTGTCTAGAAATTATAATAAAAGTAAATAAAAAAATAAAAATAACGCAATAAATAAAAACTCTACTAAAGCAATGAATTCGAGTACAATAAAGAAAAATGAATCGCAATCGGGCATAAAATGCTGCGTAAAAAAATGCCAAAAGTCGAGAAGACATTTTAAGGGCTTAAAAATGTTTCAATTTCTTTCGCCGGATATGATACTAGGTCAAATTTGGCAAGAGAATTGTCGAATTCCTGGGAAGAATTTTAATAAAAATCTTTATATTTGCGAAAATCAATTTTCAAGTTCATATGTTGGGGAAAAAAATTAAAAGCTGACGCCATTCTAACTGTAGATATTGATGAAATGGAGGAAGAATTGGAAGATTTTAACGCAGAGTTCAGGTCCTCCCCAAAAAATTTAGATTGGGAAAATATTGAAGCCCCCTTCTGCTAAAATTGCGAAAATCAAACTCTACGTGCAGATCACAAAAAAATTCAAAAAATTTTAAAATCAAAGCGACCCACACAAAATATTAAAAAGTTAAATCGTAAAAATATAAAAAAGTCTCTTATTGAAACGATTCTTTGTTTACAAAATATAAGCGCAGAAAGCAAGATTTTTTGTAAGCTTTTGTTGAGCTCTCGGCCAAAGGAATATTCTGAAAATGTAAAATATTTAGCTCAGAACATATTTTACAAATCTCAATCCACATACTTATTTCTAAGGGTCAAATTAAATTTGAGTCTTCCTCACATTTCCACCTTGAATCGGTGGGTGCCGATTAAATTTCTTCAGCCCGGTGTTACGCGGTTAGTGGAAATTAACATATCCGAAAAAAAGGTAAACAGGCATGAAAAAAACAAAGGTGTAACGACCAGCTCACGGTTCAAAGTATAGTTCCTTACCCCGGACGGACTCGCGCAAACATAGTAACTCATGCCTTTATTAAAACCATTACGAGCAAAACAAACAAACGCATGGTGAGAGAAAGATGTCGTCTCTCAGGGTGCACGGATTCCCTACCCTACTTATTATAGAATAAAACGCCAATGGCAATTAGAGCACCCTACAGTTAACGAAAATTGCCCCTTTTATTAATTGCAACACTACCTGTTCATTTTGTCAAGTTTTTATACATTCCCTTTATTAAATTTCTAGCAATTCATTTTTTTTTCTTAACTAAACAAAAAAAAAACTTATTGAAAAAGTGTATTAATTATGTATATCAATAACAAACGTATCTAAATAGTAATAATATATAATAATGAAAGATACAAAAAAAGATTATAATAATGTCACATATTTGACCTTGTTTTAAGTAAGATTAATACGAAAATTGGAAGTTCAAGGTCAATGTAAAAAAAAAAGTTTTGTTTACAAAATCATGAAAAGTAATAAATAAGTGTTGTATGTAAATACCTGGGTTTCTTTATTTGATTTGCGAAATCGATTTTAATTACGATTCCATTTACGGCTTAATTCAATCTTATTATTAATTTACCTTATGATGTCGAAGAAATGGCCATTCTGCGAGTCATAGTATAATGCTTTTGCTAGAATTAGAAAAAGATGAAAGCAATAAAACTGAATCAACCAATGTATTTAAAGTCACGACACAACTTTACCTTGTATTTATAACAACTATTCTTACTTTTCAATTTTAATTGTCTGTTAAAATAGGACTACGTGTTACAATTATTAAACATATTTATATGTGATATTGATTATGTCAAAATTATAGGTAAAAATGATGAAAGACAAAATAATAATCTTTTCTGTTGTGATCGCATTTATTAATGAGTAATTGTTGTTGTCTTCTTAGTTATTTTTTTTTCTGGCTGCCTTGTAGACTTATGCCTCTTCCAAACTCTTTTTTTTTCTTTCTTCTTCCTCGAACAATTTCAATCAAATTTATGAATGAAAGAAAGCACGTAAATTAGTGTTTTTTTTTCTTTCTATATTTAGGCAAATATTTTTACACAATTAAATCCCAGTAGGAAAATAATGTAACTAAGCAGATGTACATGTGGGATGGAATTCAGGGTATAACTGCAAGGACAGCTTTTTCGTATGTATCTATTCCTGTAGTATACAATAATTTGTGCTTTAAGTATATAAATAATAATCTATATAAAATTATTTCCTCTAATGGTTACCTTGACTCTCTGTCGTGGTTTTATACAAAAAATTTTTTGTTTCGTTCTACTAGTTGATTTTATGATACAAAGATGTACGAAATAATAAAACAGAACGCTTTACTTCTAAAAAGCTTACAATTCTTTCCAAAAATTGTAAGCGATTTAATGCAATTTTAGAGAATTGCTTTAACTAATAAATTTGCACGATGTTCACTCTCTTACCATTTACTTTAAATAAACAGGAAATAATGAGTATACTTTCAGCTATTCAGAAGCGAGTTATTTAAAGGTTATGTCAAGTTTTAATATTCTTTAAGTGATGTAACTAATATTTCTTTTCCTTTTTAAGTACCCATAAAAGTACTTAGTTACTTATTTTTTTCCCTTTTTACATACCCATAATTACGGTTGAATTCAGTAAATATATGTAACTACATACATTTTCTTTTCTGTTTTTCTTTTCTTTCTCCAGAAGTTCGGTTTATAATCTATATATATATAAAAGTGAAACTCTGTGTGTGTGTGTGTGTGTGTTAGCTATAGACTCCGAAACTGTAAAACCGATCGGGCTCAAACTTTGGTAAGTTGTTGTACACATACCAGGGAGTGTTTATGGGTGGAAAAAAGTGGACGGGGCCACGCCCATAAAAAATTAGTTATCATTTTAAGCTACTTGCACATTACCGATTTTTCTGAAACTTTGCACACATATCGAGCTCTCATGACTAAATAATTTCGTGATTAAAAAAGTGGGCGGGGCCACTCCCATAAACAATTTTTAATTTTGAGGTACTTGCACTGGACCGATTTTACTGAAACTTTGCACACATTTTGAGCTGTTATGACTTTATAATTTCGTGATTAGAAAAGTGGGCAGGGCCACGCCCATAAAAAAAAATTAAAATTTTTAGGTTTCTGCACTTGATATTCAATAAAAATTCAGAATGCATTTTGATTCATTAAGGGGCGTAGCAACGCGCGCCGGGTTTGGCTAGTAAAAAATAAAACTGAAAAATTTTTTATACGAAATGTATTATAATACATATGTATGTAAGCACGATTATATTGTATATATCAAAATAGAAAATATGTAAAAAAAATGTAACAAAACTGATTCATTGTAATAAAATCCTTTTGAAACAATGAATAGTAACACCATTTTTTTTTTATATACATATATGTATTTCTAAATAATTGTCTAATCTAATAGTTGGCCTTTTCGTGTGGCTCGACCCACTAAGAGCCGGGCAATACGTGCATTTTTTTTAGATCCGAGGCGTGGAAACGACCCGAATCCTTGCCCTTTAGATCTTCGATATCGTATAAGGAATTACCTATACTTTTACGAATTTTACATTTTAAAAACTTCGGCATAAGTTTTGAATTTAATCTCCTTGACAAATTGCTTAAAACGTGGTTTTTACGGAATACAATATCCCCTTCTTTAAAATGTACTTTTCTACTTCTTAAATTATAGGATTTACTGGCCTTCATGTGAGCCTTCTCAAGGTTTTCCCTAAGCTTTTCCCTTATCTTGTGCAGTCTATCAGGACGTTCTAAGACCTCTTGATCTTCATAATTTAAACTGTCCAACTTTTCCAAAATCTTATACGAGGACCCATGTTGACACATATTTTGTCCAAAGAGCGCGTAATACGGAGAGCAATTTAACGAAGAATGGTGTAGTGTACCTCACAAGTGTCTACTGCACACACATTGCCCACTCTGAAATTCATACATACGACCCAAATTAGAGTAGGGTATGCAATAGATCAAATAACTGTATTTATTAATTACCTCATATTCACTAGAATGTAGGTCAAGTAATATAGGAATGCATGGAAATGAATACAATGAGAATGCATTCAAACCACATTGAGTGTTTTAATATAAATGAGTACATTTACAAATACCAACATTCTGATTGGCTAATACAATTACAGGGAGAGTGAATTTTGATATATTAATGGTACTGATAAAGACAGATAGAAATTTATCAATAAGTATAATAAGTTAGAAAGGCTAAGAATTAATTTTAAACTTAGTATATAAGAACCAATAAAATTAAATAAAGACAGACTTGAAGTTATAATACTAATTCGGCAACAACTTGCCTTGTGTTTTTAATTGAAGTCTCAACAATAATTCGGCAGTTCCTTTGAACGCCTTACAAATCAGCTGAAACCCTGACAGCTAGTAAAAATAACCAAGGGCTACAGGGAACTTACACTACACAACATAAGAAAAACCATTACATGGCGATCCTGCCAAATCTTCCAAATCTGCTAAATTTTCCAAATCCTGCCAAATCTTCTAAATCTGCCAAATTTTATAAATCTGCCAAATCTTCCAAATCTGTCAAATCTGACAATTGACAAACATTAAATTAGGATCCGTAATATCAAATGTCCGAAGAAATAGACGAAATCTTTGCACGTTGGTCGGCGTATCTTGAAAACATACAGAAAGAAGAGTACGAGCCTGAACCAACAGGTAATGCAGCAACTCTTTACGAACCACAATAGCAGCTTATATATAAATTTTTCAATATGACGTGGTGGAAAAATATTCTAAAGGCTATCCCACTAGTTTTTGCAGGATACGAGGTAGGGAAGAATGAAAATAGGGAAGATGAACGGACCAATCAACAGATGATGGAATATATGAACACTATAAGAACACAAAATGAACATAAAGAAGAGGGTTTAGACATTTTTGAAATAACAATGATAGTCACATTAGCTTTATTAGTAATTGCCTACATCATAAGACTAATGTATGCAATAATTAATAACAGGAAGTAAGAAAGAAAAAAAAAAACAAACAAAAAAAAAAAAAAAAAATATATATATTTAAATATATACAAAACATACATATATATATATGTACATATATGAAAATGTAAAATAAAATAGAAATATATAAAAATAAATTTAATTCAATTTAAAAGAATAATTGTTCCCAATAAACGTAAAATACAGTAAAGAAAAACTATTACATTATAATAAAAACAAATATCTTCGCTGCACAATTAATTATAATTAATAATTATAATTATATATATGATAATTATCAATGTTGTCCAAAAATAATAAAAATTATTGTAATTATTACCGTAATCACAATAATATATAAGTTTATTAATAATTGTAGAAACACAAAAGTAATTCATAAATTTTAACAACTATATTAATTAGAATATTTAAAAATAAACATTACAATGGTTAGACCAAAAAACCCGTTGGAAACGAACATTATAAGGAATAGGGAACAAACAGAGGAAGAGAAACTGCAATTTTGGAAAAAATTTTACGATTGTATAGGGATGAAGAAAATTCCCACATTGGATAGTATTGATAGTGGAATTGACATAGAAGAGGAAACTGTTAGAATGATAAGAAAATTTTCAAAATAATCGGTAGAATAAAATACATGTTAAGAATAATAATAACTAATATTAAATTTATTTTATGTATTTTAAGAAATACGTACTAGAACATAAGATTAATGATGCTATGACGAATGCTTAGCAAATCAGAGTTAATGAAAATATTCAGAAAATATCAAGATGTATTTCATTTAGAGAATGAAAAATTGACTGTAAATAATTTTTATAAACAAAACATTACAACTTCAGATGACACTCCGGTGTATATAAAAAACTACAGACTACCACACTCACAAACGGACATAATAAATGAACAGGTGCAAAATATGCTAAACGACGATATAATAGAACCATCAGTTAGCCCCTACAATGCTCCACTTCTTTTGGTACCCAAGGAGAATGTGGAAGACAAACGGAAATGGAGACTTGTAGTAGACTTTAGAAAGTTGGAAAGATTAGAGGAAATTTTGACAATTACACTAGGAATAACAATGACTTCCATAACAGTAGAGATGACAAATACGATTCGAACAATGACAGCGACAACACAAATTCGTCTGCAAACGACGATTACGACCATGATTCTGCAAATGCAAACAAAAGCATTTAACACATTGGAAATTACGATACCCCCTCAGACAGAAATTGTACGACCATTGAAACTAAACCTCACTGAAGATTGCGTAATACTTAATAATGAATTGGAAAGCGGTATTTTTTTTAAGTAACTCAATAGCACCAAAAAACGGTATGACACATATTAAAATTTTAAACACAACGAATGAGACACAAATTTTACAGGGCATTAAAATACACACTGACCCACTGGGAAATTATAACGTATTAAATTACACAAACATAAACGGTGACGAACGTTGTGGACAAATTATAAATGAATTGCAATTAGATAGAACTGATGAATATGCTAAATCAGAATTAATGAGAATATTTAGGAAATATAAAGAATGGAAATAACCTCAGACATACTAAAACAAATGATACCGTTCGAAAATGATGAAAATGAAAAGAAAATACTAATAACTACAAGGGCGATGACAAAGAAAAATGAAAATAAGAATAAAGAGGCAAATAAGATTGATGAAGGTAAAGAAATAAATATGAATACAGAGCTCGCGAATAGAAGTAATATGGGAAGATGTATCTCTCAGGAGTCTGATCAACTTCTAATATGGGAATGCACATCCATAAATGACGTAAAGAATATAAGAAAATTACAATTTAATAAGTTTGAAAATATAGAAGAAGTCGACATAAAAATTGAAGATAATATTGTGCACATAGGACGTGATGATAATTCATCGAAACAAGATTCGATTATGAAGAAATCACGTACCCAAAATGATAATTATATGAATGAAGGATGTAACGATAATTCATCGAAACAAGATTCGACTATGAAGAAGTTACATGCCAAAAACGTACAGGATATTAATAATATGTATACAGGATTCAGCAATAACTCAGCGAAACTAGATTCGATTCTGAGGAAACTGATATCTAAAATGCGAAAAGAAAATATAAAGGAATTAGCGCTAGCAAAGAATGATAAAATATTTAAAATGTATACAATGAAAGATTTAAAAGAAGCATATGCAAAAATAAGAATAAACAACAAAAGTCCTCAACTTAAAATATTAATTTACAATGCCCCAACAAGAATAACAAATGATATTCTGAAATATAAACTCATCGATGAATTCCACAATGCCAAACACGCAGGCCACTTAGGAATAAGAAAGACGATAATTAAATTGAAACAACGGTACATATGGAAAAATATGAATAAAATGGTTAAACAATTTGTAAAATATTGTGACAAGTGTAACATGAATAAACAAACCAAGAACATTAGAGAACCACTTACGCTAACGAACACCCCAAACGACAGTTTTGAAGTAATATCAATTGACACAGTAGGACCACTTCGTATTTCAAACGAATATCGATACATATTGACTATGCAGTGCGAACTAACGAAATTCGTTATTGCTCACCCAATGTCAACGAAAGATGCACTTACAACTGCAAAGACATTAGTAGAACAATTGATTTTAAAATACGGTAAATTTAAGGTACTCAAATCAGACAACGGAACTGAATTTAAAAACGAACTGATGCGTAACATATGTTCATTACTTGATATTAGACAAACATTTTCAATACCTTACCACCATGAGACAATAGGTTCGGTAGAAAGAAATCACAGGGTTCTCAATGAATTCTTGCTAACTACAGCAAATGATTATGAATGGGATAAGTGGATAAATTACTTTACTTTTGCCTACAACACGGCACCCCACATAGACACTGGTTACACGCCATTTGAACTAGTATATGGTAAACTACCATATTTACCATCGGAAATTAGTAATTATGAAAAAACTGAAATATACAATTATGAAGATTACGCGAAAGAATTGAAACAAAGGCTACAGTATTCTTTAAATAGGGCTAAAGAGCTTACAACGAGAATAAAGGAAAAAAGAGTAATAGAAAACAGATATACCAATAAACTAAATTTGAATATAGGAGATTTAGTTTTAATAAAAGTAGAGAATAGAAGGAAGAACCAAAGCCCATACAAAGGCCCATACAAGATAATTAGGAATAACGGTGTAAATACAATAATAGGTTACAATGGAATAGAGAAAGAATTTCATAACAATCAATTAAAACCATACATAGCAATAACAAATAATGAATAAGTATACATAAGAACAAATTTTATAATTAAACCTTAGGCATTAATATATAAATCAAACAAAATAACATAAACTTTACATATAAAAATATATAGACATAAATAATCACTCTATAATAGTGTATAAATAAAATTGTAATAACCAATACTATGAATATATCAAGAAAAATTACTCCCCTAATTTTTCTCTTAGCGGTGAGGGTGTAGTGTACCTCACAAGTGTCTACTGCACACACATTGCCCACTCTGAAATTCATACATACGACCCAAATTAGAGTAGGGTATGCAATAGATCAAATAACTGTATTTATTAATTACCTCATATTCACTAGAATGTAGGTCAAGTAACATAGGAATGCATGGAAATGAATACAATGAGAATGCATTCAAACCACATTGAGTGTTTTAATATAAATGAGTACATTTACAAATACCAACATTCTGATTGGCTAATACAATTACAGGGAGAGTGAATTTTGATATATTAATGGTACTGATAAAGACAGATAGAAATTTATCAATAAGTATAATAAGTTAGAAAGGCTAAGAATTAATTTTAAACTTAGTATATAAGAACCAATAAAATTAAATAAAGACAGACTTGAAGTTATAATACTAATTCGGCAACAACTTGCCTTGTGTTTTTAATTGAAGTCTCAACAATAATTCGGCAGTTCCTTTGAACGCCTTACAAATCAGCTGAAACCCTGACAGCTAGTAAAAATAACCAAGGGCTACAGGGAACTTACACTACACAACATAAGAAAAACCATTACAATGGTAGTCGCTTCGCAAAATCGAAAGGATTTGTGGTATATGCTTGTCCCAATCCGAATGGTTCTCTTTTCCCTCTAAAAAGCACCTCAGTTTTGTAACGATCTCCCTATTAACGCGTTCTGAAGAATTTGATTGTGGTGCATATAATCCTGTTCTGACATGCTCTATCCCATACAAAGAAAAAAAATCGTTCATGTCCTTGGATACGAATTGTCTGCCATTATCGCTATGGATATATTGTGGCACTCCAAAGGTCGGAAACATCTCCGATTGGAAAAATAATATAACATTGGCCGTAGTGGCAGTTCGCATTGGTTTTAAGAAAACATACTTGGTTAAATGGTCAAGACAAATCAAAATGTAAGCGTTATTAGATCTAGAACAAGGATATGGTCCAAGAAAATCGCAAAATAATCTTTGAAATGGCCTATATGTCTGAAATGCATTGCCCATTGGAGGTCTCGCTATTTGGTTATTTGACTTGACAGACTTGCAAATATCGCATTTACCCATAAATGTTTTATTGTCCTTGGACATTGTTGGCCAAAAATATTTTTGCCGTATTCGGGTAAGAGTTGTCAAGAAACCACCGTGGCATGCACTAGGCGAGTTATGAAATAGTCTGAATACATTTTCGGTTAGTGAAGAGGGTAGCCATAGTCTCCATAAATTTTCCTCCTCATTTTCAAAACCATGTCTAAATTTTACCCTTTTAAAAACATGTTTGTCCTGCACACGCAAATCTGGCAATACATCCTTTTGATCCAAAACCGTTTTTCGAATATCTGAGTATTCCTCGCTATCAAAATCTGAGCAGTTTAAATCTATATCATATCCTAGTTTCGCTGACGACAACTCGTCAACGTCAAAACGTGATAATGCGTCAGGTACAGTGTTCAAAGAACCCTTACGGTGTTCAATACGAAAGTCAAATCGCTGAAGTTGTAAACTCCACCTCGCGAGACGTCCGGACAGATCTTTCTGCCCCATTAGCCATTTTAAGCTAGAATGGTCTGTTAGTATGCAAAATGGCAGGCCCTCAATATAGGGCCTAAATTTTTTCACAGAAAGCACTGCCGCAAAGCATTCGAGCTCTGTCACAGTGTAGTTTTGCTGAGATTTGTTCAGCTTCTGTGACATAAAAGCTATGGGGTGTTCACCACCTTTATCGTCCAGCTGTATTAAGACCCCACCAACACCGATTTTAGAGGCGTCGCATTGGACAATAAATTCCCTAGAAAAATCTGGCTGGGATAATACAGGTGCTGAGGATAGCGCTTTTTTCAAATTTTCAAATGCCTCAATACTACTTTCAGATAATCGAAAGGGTTTATTTGATTTTCTGAGACAGTCAGTCAAAGGGCCGCTTAGGTTGGCGAAATTCACTATAAATCCCCGGTACCAATTTGCCATACCTATAAAACGTCTTACTTGACGTGGAGATTTAGGCAACGGAAAGTTAGTTATGCTTTCCACTTTAGCAGGATCCACCTTCAAACAACCGTGACCAACTATGTACCCTAAATATTTGATCTCCCGCTGACAAAACTTACTTTTGCCAACATTAATCGTAAGTTTCGCAGATCGTAAGCAATGTGCCAATTCTTCAAGAATATTTATATGAGACTCGAAATTAGATGAACAGACAAGCAAGTCGTCAAGATATATAAATACGTTCTCCCGAAGTCTTGACGGTATAACTTTATCCATCAGTCGGCTCATGGTCTGAGGCCCATTACACAAACCAAATGGCATAAATGTATATTGGAAAAGTGGCTTCCCAGGAATAGCAAAAGCCGTTTTCTCTTTTGACGATTCCGATAACCGGATTTGAAGGAAGGCGTCCTTTAAATCGATCCCACTTATAAAATGTGTATCCTTAAGTCTACTTAAGAGCCCGTTTATATGGGGCAAGGGATACGAATCCTTTTTCGTTACAGCGTTTAAACGCCTAGAGTCTATGCAAAGTCTAACCTTTCCGGGTTTCCTTACCAAAACCGCTGGAGAACACCACGGAGAATTCGACTCTTCAATTACGCCCATACGTAATAACCGGTCTATTTCCTCATATGCTTCAGCCTGTCGAGGTGGGGATAAAGGGTAATGTTTGGCTTTTATTGGCACTGAATCACCTGTATCAATGTGGTGTTCAAGAATATCTGTGCAGCCTAAACCCATTTTTTCAAATGAGGGGAACTGTAAAATAACATCGTCCAGTAAAAGTTGTTGTTCCGGTGATAATTTATGAAACTTTGGGTCAATTTCATCTGAATTCCTGCAAAACTCAGAAATACATGGTATTATGTCTGGGGCAATAGCGAACGACTTCCAAAAATCAATGCCCAAATAAACGTTCTGGGTCAATTTTGGGGCCAAATAAAATGTTATATCTCTAGAAACATTTTTGAAAAATACCGGAATAGTACAGTATCCAATTATGTGCTCTTTATTACCATTTGCAGTTGATAACAAAGATTTGAAAGGTTTATATGCCACATTGTTCTTAGAAAGAAAATCCAAACAATTTTTGCCTAGTACCGATACGTTTGCACCAGAATCAAGAAGTCCCAATAAAGTTTCCCCATGAACGATAATTTTGACGTATGGTCGATCATCTTTATCAGAGATAATAGTAGATTCTATCTCTTTACGTATATTTATTCTGGTCTTGTATCTCTGTCGACACTTAGATATTTTAGAAGTTAAATATTTCGCAGAATTTACTGGTTTAGTAAGAGGAATTGGTTCAGTATTAAAGCTAAAGTTATTAAAATTCTGATTTGAAGTAAATGACCTTTCAGTGCAATTCTCAAGGCCATCTAAGAGCTTAAGCTCTCTTTTAGGAGAGATTAATTCAAATATATCCTTACTCTTAGACTGTACATTGCAATTGATTTCTACGTTAATGTTTTGTCCTGACCCGGGTTTTGGTGAATCACACGAGATAACCCGGTGTTTATCTCGTTGCTTTTCAAGTTTCCCTGATGTTTATTCGGGCAACTGGGTGTTGTTACACCCCTAAAACCACATTTATAACAGAAGACATTTCTGGCCTCGTCAGGACAATATATGTAGGAATGTCCAAGGTTCAAACAATTCCAGCATGCAATTCTCGAGTAGTCCGGTTTGACAACACGTTTAGACGCATGTAAAGCCTCAATTTGAGGATCGAGTTCCTCATTGACAGAAACCTCACTATTCTCAATAAGTATTTCATTTACATTATGCCGAGACGTGTATATAGGATGAAACTTACTATCACGTAGAACTTCCTCACCTTTACGAGCAATATCTCGTAAGTCATCAAGTGTCTGTGGTTGAGAACTAAACATTATAAATTTCAAATTTGCATTAACATTTCGCTTAATAATCTCAATTGATGCTTTATCGGGTATTGGATCCTTGAGTCTAGAGTTCATAGAAATAATAGTAGAATGGAAGTCATCATATGACTCCTTATGACCCTGCTTTCTTAAGGAAATTTTTAAAACCACATCATGATCACTCTCAAGATTCCCAAATTCTTTGGTCAGTGCTTTCTTCAAGTCAGGGTATTTTGCATTCCGATTTTGCCTAGTAAATAACCAGAACCAGTCTGCAGCTTTTCCGCTTAAAAGAACGTGAAAATTTGCCTCTAAATGATTGTAAGAACATTTATTACGTTCACACAGTGTCTCGACTTTGAACAAAAAATCTGAGACTGAACCAATGCCATCATATGATATTTGCCACTCTTTTAATCGGATGCTACTATCCAGATTGGGCAGCGAGTTGAAATTAGAAGAACTCATAGGTATTTCGTTAGGGTTCGTCTGCAAAAATTGATTTGGATTAGGTGGCAATGTATATGGTCGGTCATTAAAAGAACTTTGGCTCACATTAGGGGGAAATCTTGACGTGCCAAAGTTTGAACCTGAATCATTACGTAGAGTGCTCTTAAGCATATTGAACTCCCGCCGAAATTCTTCCTGGGTATCACGCATAATTCCCTGAAAAATATTTACTAAAGAATCCATGGATACACCATGCCTGGCATCAACTGTGTGTGTGTTATCTAGAATATTCCCGGAATTGGTAGGGATTTCCCTTACAGGCAATGCCTGTGCTATATCCTGAAATTGTGTACCTAGATTTACCATGTCCCCGGTTTCCCTTTGATCAGTGTTCCGTTCAGTAGTGTTAGGAGGGTTAGATCGGTTCATAGTTTTAGCAACAGAATTATCCTGTGTATTTAGGTTTACAATGGAAAAATTTTTAAAAGAGCTTTGAGAAGAATTTAAAGATTTTTGGGAAGTATTTAAATTACCTTCATGTCCCGGTGGACTATGAAGAACCCTGGGACGACTGCCAGTCAAAGTGGAATTATCCAGCGGTATTGAAATATTGTTCTGAGAAGGTGTATAAATACGAGATCTTCCCCTTTTAGAAGGTGTATTGCTATTACTTGAACTGTTCTGTTTGTGGTTACTTCTAGTATTCATTTCAGTCTTTAGTCGAATGTCTTATAAATTATTAAAGCTAATATAATATGTATTCAAAATTTAGGGAATGTATATGAAATCATAACTTATATGAAACAAGTAGTACTACAAAACATGTGTTTAAAATTTAAAATAATAATATTCAATTATACTAAAACAATTGAATTTATTATTTGCTAATATGGAATAGAGTGACATACATAATAAAAATATTTCTATCAATTTGGTCGCTTACAAAAACTTCTAGGTTTTCGAGGGCCAGTTGACAATTTTACGGAAACAAATTACCTTGCTTTCCTCATTGGCAGCACAAATATCTAATTTTAACTAAACTTTAAATATACTGGGACTCAACGAAGATAACAAGTATAGGAAATTATCGCTTCTAAAACATCAATGCAACTTAATGACTAAAACAATAAACATACATCATTAGGACTATTACGTTAGAAGACAATTTTAATTTACTTATATTATTTTTATGTCACTTAAAACCGAGTTTGTTTGAGTACAATTAATACAAAGACGAAATTTTCAAGATGTAAATAACAAAATTTGTTGTTGGCCTTTGTTTCGTTGGGCGCCATCTATGTTACGCGGTTAGTGGAAATTAACATATCCGAAAAAAAAGGTAAACAGGCATGAAAAAAAATAAAGGTGTAACGACCAGCTCACGGTTCAAAGTATAGTTCCTTACCCCGGACGGACTCGCGCAAACATAGTAACTCATGCCTTTTTTAAAACCATTACGAGCAAAACAAACAAACGCATGGTGAGAGAAAGATGTCGTCTCTCAGGGTGCACGGATTCCCTACCCTACTTATTATAGAATAAAACGCCAATGGCAATTAGAGCACCCTACAGTTAACGAAAATTGCCCCTTTTATTAATTGCAACACTACCTGTTCATTTTGTCAAGTTTTTATACATTCCCTTTATTAAATTTCTAGCAATTCATTTTTTTTTCTTAACTATACAAAAAAAAACTTATTGAAAAAGTGTATTAATTATGTATATCAATAACAAACGTATCTAAATAGTAATAATATATAATAATGAAAGATACAAAAAAAAATTATAATAATGTCACATATTTGACCTTGTTTTAAGTAAGATTAATACGAAAATTGGAAGTTCAAGGTCAATGTAAAAAAAAAAGTTTTGTTTACAAAATCATGAAAAGTAATAAATAAGTGTTGTATGTAAATACCTGGGTTTCTTTATTTGATTTGCGAAATCGATTTTAATTACGATTCCATTTACGGCTTAATTCAATCTTATTATTAATTTACCTTATGATGTCGAAGAAATGGCCATTCTGCGAGTCATAGTATAATGCTTTTGCTAGAATTAGAAAAAGATGAAAGCAATAAAACTGAATCAACCAATGTATTTAAAGTCACGACACAACTTTACCTTGTATTTATAACAACTATTCTTACTTTTCAATTTTAATTGTCTGTTAAAATAGGACTACGTGTTACAATTATTAAACATATTTATATGTGATATTGATTATGTCAAAATTATAGGTAAAAATGATGAAAGACAAAATAATAATCTTTTCTGTTGTGATCGCATTTATTAATGAGTAATTGTTGTTGTCTTCTTAGTTATTTTTTTTTCTGGCTGCCTTGTAGACTTATGCCTCTTCCAACCTCTTTTTTTTTCTTTCTTCTTCCTCGAACAATTTCAATCAAATTTATGAATGAAAGAAAGCACGTAAATTAGTGTTTTTTTTTCTTTCTATATTTAGGCAAATATTTTTACACAATTAAATCCCAGTAGGAAAATAATGTAACTAAGCAGATGTACATGTGGGATGGAATTCAGGGTATAACTGCAAGGACAGCTTTTTCGTATGTATCTATTCCTGTAGTATACAATAATTTGTGCTTTAAGTATATAAATAATAATCTATATAAAATTATTTCCTCTAATGGTTACCTTGACTCTCTGTCGTGGTTTTATACAAAAAATTTTTTGTTTCGTTCTACTAGTTGATTTTATGATACAAAGATGTACGAAATAATAAAACAGAACGCTTTACTTCTAAAAAGCTTACAATTCTTTCCAAAAATTGTAAGCGATTTAATGCAATTTTAGAGAATTGCTTTAACTAATAAATTTGCACGATGTTCACTCTCTTACCATTTACTTTAAATAAACAGGAAATAATATGAGTATACTTTCAGCTATTCAGAAGTGAGTTATTTAAAGGTTATGCCAAGTTTTAATATTCTTTAAGTGATGTAACTAATATTTCTTTTCCTTTTTAAGTACCCATAAAAGTACTTAGTTACTTATTTTTTCCCCTTTTTACATACCCATAATTACGGTTGAATTCAGTAAATATATGTAACTACATACATTTTCTTTTCTGTTTTTCTTTTCTTTCTCCAGAAGTTCGGTTTATAATAAAAAATAAAACTGAAAAATTTTTTATACGAAATGTATTATAATACATATGTATGTAAGCACGATTATATTGTATATATCAAAATAGAAAATATGTAAAAAAAATGTAACACCGGCTTAAAAAATAATGCTTTCGAATTCGTGGGGAAAAATGCTCCCAGTTGGATGACAGATGTGCTAAGCATATGGTTTTAGTTATGGATGAAATGAGCATAAGAAAAAAGTTGAGGTATAATAGAAGTCTAGATTTAGTTGATGGATTTGAAACAACTGGATTTGAAAGGACTAATAGAATTGCCACTCATGTATGTGTTTTTATGATTAAATCTATGTTTTCTAATTTTTCAATCATTATAAATTACTTTATTTCCTACAACGGCTTATCTGCGGATACTTTAAGTGAAATAGTTAAAGAAAATTATAATATTTTAAAAAGCATGGGTATAAACGTTCGTGCCCTTGTATGTGATCAAGGCTCGACTAACAGAAAATATTTCTCCAACCTTAGAGTATCTGTGGAAGAGCCGTTTTTTGAAACTACTGATCAGAAAGTTTTTTGCATGTACGATTTCCCCCATTTAATTAAGTCTTTGCGGAATGGCTGGTTAAAGTGTGACACAAAATCACCGGAACAAAAACAAAAATTTGCCCAAAATTGACACGGCAACACATTTACCCTAACTGTTTTGAAAAAATGTGTGTAAAATTTGCAATACAAATTTTCAGCAGAACTGTTGCGGCTGCTATCAAAACTATTTCCGAAACCACAAAATTTAAGATAAATTCCACAAAATCGGCCTTATCAACAGCTCAGTTTGTGGAAAAAATTGACAAGATTTTCAATTGTCTTAATAGTGGCTCCCTTTATGGTGATAACTGCTACAGATCTGCAATTCAGCTTAACAGTGAATCATATAAACTTATTACATTTTTTTTGCAATATTTAGAAAATGTGGAGTTTTTGGATAAAAAGAAGCGTGTTTTCTTTTTAAATTTAATGAAGCTCACTCTTAAATCAGTTCTTATGTTAACCGATGATATTTTAAAAGAAGGTGGTGATGTATATTTTTTAATGACAAAATCCCTTAATTAGGACAAATTAGAAAACACGTTTTCTGTATTGCGGCAGAAAGGGGCAACAATAACAACCCGTCTGTAGCCGAATTGAATAATATTTTGACAAAAATAATGGTGACTAAAATAGTTCAGTCAAGCTATTCTAGCAACTGCGAACTTGTACAAGACGAAATAAATAGCGAATGTTGATGCTGGCTTTCAAGCAGATTTATGTATTGAACATAAAGAACCAAGTTGCTATGAAATTAACAATGTTGATTTCGAGAGCCACATATATGCAGATTATTTTCTGGAAGATGTTTTTGAAAATTCTACAGTTATAAATTTCGAAGTAGTTTCTATGAGATACTTTGTTGGATATGTAGCATTGTAGAATTGAGAAAGACGGATGAAGTTCTAACAGCACCAAGCGAGCAAGGGTGGTTCACATCCTTATTGAACACTTTTTGATGGCAGAAATTAATGAAGTGGGAAAAACATAAAAAATTATTTATTCTTAACAAAAATACATACATAGTTTGTTTTTATTTCAATTGTTTATAAAAAAAAAATTATTACTTTTCCAATATTATTATTTAATTTATTTTGAAATGAATAAACTTTTCAACATTCTGTTTGTTATAAAAAAAATAATACATAATTCTCAGCTCTAGTTTTTTATATAAAGTTTTTTCTATGTACCTGATATATCTGATGTTTGTATTAAAAAAAAAACAAAAATATTTTAATATAAAATCCCTTTCATGATTATATGAATAAAAATACTAAACTGAAAAAAATTAAATAAATTTTTTTTTTAAATTTCTTAAAAAAATGTTGACAACAAAATTGTTTCGCTTATTAAAACGAAATAATATGCATTTTTCCTTATGTTGTCAAACTTTAGTATGTATGTAGGTATAAATATTCGAAGTTTTTGAAAGAAAATATTTAAGATTCAAAAAAATGTAAACCAAAATAATTTTAATTTTTAAATATACAAAAGAAAAGAGAATATTAATATTAAAATTTTAACAAGACAAAGAATAAAGTAGCTAAAATAAATTATAAATTACACTTTAAAATAAAAAATATCACACTAGAGCTACATGTATAAACATTTAGTGTACTTGACAATAAGCGAAAGTTTTTTCGAAAACTCCAATTTGTAAAAGTATCTGTAATACATTAGAAAACATCGCCTTTTTTATTTATTTATTTAAAATACCTCAAGTGAAATTCAAATTCTTGAAAAAAACATTTAAAAAATTTCATTCTATTAAAATTATCTCAAATCAATCAAAATGTACACGTACACTAAAATTTCGCTAAGAAGGGCAAATAAAATTCGATCACAATTGATGCAATCTCATTCGTACAACAACAATATATATATGCTTTTGCTACTGTAACACAGTCGAGCGTATTTGTTTTCAAAACAATGTTTGCTCACATTTGTTTGAATTTATTTGACCTTTTTTTATAAATCTAAGTTTATATTCCCTCATATCATTGTTTGAAGAACATTAACACGTGCATAAACAACATACATACACGCGTATTTCAGACTTTAATATTTAAAAAATTTTTACAGATAAATTATATATAAATATTATTATTTAGTATATATGTACATACATATGTATTTAATGTGTAATGCTTTTTAAGAATAAGAAACAAACAGACAGACGGACGGACATAGCTAGATCGTCATAAAATGAAACCCCGATTCAGAATATATGTACTGTGTGGGGTCTAAAATGGATATTTCGATGTGTTACAAACGGCATGATAAAATTAATTTGCCCCCACCATTTTTTTGCTGGCGGTAAAAAAACGGAGTTAAAAATTATCTTTCCTATGCAGTCATCTGATTTAATCCACCCTGAACATATAGGATATCATTCATTTTGAACTAATACTTTCAGAAAGGAGATTTTGTGTCATTATTGCAGTTTTTAGTAGTATTTAATTAAAAATAAATTTTTTCAAAAGTAAGTTAAATTATATTTTTATAATATTTTGAAAAAGTGCCAAAACTTTATTGAGCGTACCATGGTGCCATTAAAGAACTAATAGTGCCAAAAATGGCACGATTGTGCCACTTTTACCAACAGTGATTTGTGCAAGAAATTAAAATATCAAAACATAAACAAACATCCATACATACAAACTGAAGTATTTACAAACACACGCAATTACGTATGAGAGCGAAACATTGTTATGCTCTTTACTTTGCTTCTTTCCCTTTTGCCATGGTACAATCATCAGGTAACCGCAGTTCTGCAACAACAAAGTCCTAAATGTATTTTGTTGCTGGAAAACGACGACTTAAATGTCAAAAAGCAAATATGTGTGCGTGTTTTTTTGGCGGTAGAATATATACGTACACAAAATATACACACACATACACAAAATTTGACATCTAAATTAAACTTTAAGGTAGGGAAAAAAATAATCAGCTGTTTTAGTGAGGCTACCTGATAATTTTACCATGCCTTTTGCCTTACCGACCGCGTCATAAAATTTTTTTTAAAAATATTTCAATTTGGGCCTTCATGCGCATTCTATATGATTTATATTCTTTGGTAAAACATAAACAGCAACGGCTAAGTGTGCGCATTAAGCACGTGTGTATACAATAAGTTTGCAAAGAAACATAAACTACATACTTAAGTTGTGATGCCTATTTAAAGTTTTTCCAGAATTATAAAAATAAAATTCCTAAATATACAAAATCTCTTATAAATTATTTGTTATGAAGTGTTAATATGTAAAAAAAAAATTATTTTTCAATTGAAGCTTTCCTCACACAGTAAATTTCAATGTTGCGAAGAATCGTGCTCACAATTCTTCAATAATAATCATAGTTTTAAACGGCCTCTAAAAATAAAACATACACATAGAAAATCAAACAGCTCAAAAGGAATTTGGTTTAAAAGCATAGTTCAAAATGGGAAAAGTGTAAAAATGTTTAAAAAAATTTACGTAATCCTAATATTGAACAAATTTTAAATATATGTAATAATAATATTACAAGATTGCCAAAAGATAATTTTTCCATAGCTGCCATTAAAGAATTTTTAATCTAGGTAAAAATAAGTTTTTTTTTTCTTGTAAAAATGTTTTAATTTTATGTAAACATGTGTGTATTTAGACCCGCCAGAAGAAAATACTGACGACAGCATTAAAGCGATTTTTGTGGACAACTGCTCTTGGGAAGAAGTTGAAATTCATTCGGTGGCAATCAAAACTACCGACTAAATGAAATATCAACAGCAAAACTCACTTCTTATGGATTAAATAAGTGGCCGCAGTATAAAAAGCCATTGGGTTTAAAGGTGGTAAGTTGTTCATATAATTTGGCTATATTTGAAATACCATCAAAAAATATGTTTTAGCACATTTTTATTTAAATAATGTAGGTATGTTTGATTATTTTTATAGATACATATTGATTTTGCGCATTTATATCCAAAAGCAGAATGTTTTCGAACTAATTTTGTGACTTTTTGTTTAAAAATTTTCTCAGCCTTTGAAGACCGTATCGAAGATCAAGCTAATAAATTATTATTTCAAAATATGAGAAATATGCAAAGCATTAGTGAAAGTAGGTTTTACTATATTTGTAATACATTTCTAGATTTGGTATAATAAAATTTTTTATATTGTTACAGATTTATTTTTAAATAGCTTAATTTACATTATAATTCATTTTAGTTGTAGTAGTTAAAGTTACTGTAGTTGTATTTGTATTAGTTTATTTTGCAGGTAGTTCGAACATGATGTTTGTTGTTATGTGTAGCATACTTTTAGGCACTTCTATTATTCGTACCTATTACTTAACGTCTTAATTTAAATTTAACGGATTTCGAATGTACTAGAATGTACATACGAGAACTTTGTCGAATGTCACCGAACACCACTATGTAACTATAAATAGCCGAACAACACAGCTAACAAGATCAGTATTACAATAGAGCTTGTTAAGTGTGTGTCAAAGTGAGTTTGACAATAAAAGTGTATAACAATAAGTAAAGTGATATAAAAGCAATATCTAAGTGTGTTTAAAAAAATAAAGTGCTGTAAGTTTTATAACGAATTTCAACAGTTTTTAATTGCAATAAAAGAACTCAAAGAATATTTAAAGGAAATAATCCAACGTTTATAAAAGGTATAAACGTAACAATATTTTAGATGTCGTTCTATTGCCATTTTTTACCTTTTACATAGTATGTACTAGATTTTCTATACGAAACTCACAAAAAAGTTTTAAAATTGATGGTAACACCGTTGCTGCTTGTGAAGAAAAGTTGCTAAGCAAATTCGAACCAAAAGTAAAAAAGCAATAATTTTAATTTCGGGCTCAATCTTAGAACCAAAAGAATTGTAATTTATTTTGAAGAGATAATATATCGCATGCACTCCGAGTCAAATGCTATAAATACTTGTTATAAAACCTTTTTATTCAATTAATAGTACCCAAAAGAATCACTGTTATACCATAGACAGACGACAGCGTTAATTTGCATTAAAAGTCCTAATTGAATTTAACTTATGAATTATCCCCATTCCAATGTGTATTAGATTTCACGTAAATGCACTAAATCATATTGAATTTATACTGCATTTAGCAATTTCAATATGGCAACACGGTCAGCAATCAATCAAAAATTAAAAAATCAAAAATGTAAAATAAAAATATATTCAATATATTGAAATTTTTTTCATATTTTTTGGAATGCCTTTCTGTTTAGTCGAAAGTTTTCCTTAATACTGGTATCGTCCATCATAAACACGTCACTCACCCAAAAAGTGCTGTTACGGTCCTTCAAAAAAATACCACATACCCACATATTACATATAACCTCTATGAAAAGATACCATTAAACCTACGAATTTCCACAATTCCCTTTCTCTTATTTCAGAGTGTCCTTCTGCCATCCCAACTTGTAGCAACATGTTCAAATTTGCTAGTGCATTTACAATTTTTACTAAATGCAATAACTATCGTCTGTCACAGCAAAATTTTAATTTGCATTAGTGATATTTTAATGCAAATTAACGCTGTCGTCTGTCTATGGTATTAGTTTGGTCATTTATTCAAAAACACTTACAATATTGCTACAGATAGTGACAATAATAGTCCAAAAATAAATTCTTTATTTTAAATTTAAAAGAGTTGTAGTTTTAAATAACACAATT
The DNA here is from genome assembly GCA_941918925.1 of Phyto melanocephala. Lineage (NCBI taxonomy): Eukaryota > Metazoa > Arthropoda > Insecta > Diptera > Rhinophoridae > Phyto > Phyto melanocephala. The sequence goes on from OW799235.1 coordinate 57,839,993, forward strand.
TATTATCTGTTTTTTCTTTATTGTTTTATAAACCTAAATAAAAATCTTTGTAATAAATTAAGCAATTGCAAAAAAATTGTATTTTAACTGAATATGTATGTACATATGTACGTACTAATAGTGGATATAAGTTATATAAATTCATATAAGTATTAAATGCTGTTTCAATTGTTTTGTTGACAAAAACTGAATTTAAAAATATAATTTAATTTCAAATGTTGTAAGTATTGTAAATACTCATGTATACAATTCATACATATGTACATAAGTATACATAAATAATCATAAGAAAATTCTTTAATTTATTTTATATGTATATTATTATGTATAAAACATGATTAATATATGTATGTTTGTATTAATTACACTATGCAAGAAATTTACACTTTTTTTTCGTGACAAGCTGGGCACCTGGCGTTTTAACATAATTCGGGTACACTGAATCTAGTGGTGCCCGCAGTTTTTTAAGATTGGCTCTGGTTTTTGAGATATACCGTTATTTCGAAAATGGAGGAGGTTGCACAACATATGTTCGCGTAACTCAAAAACGCTTTAGCTTATTGAAACCGAAATTCCGCAATAAAATTTCCTTTAAGAAAAGTAAAACTTTTTTCTAATATCCGCAGTCGTTTTAGAAACATAATTTTTTTTTGAAAAAAAAAATTAATTTTTTTTATCGAAATTTCGAAATTTTAGTTTTTGAAAAATTCATAAAAAATTAAAAAATGCACCAATATCCGCAGCCGTTTTAGAAACATAATTTTTTTTTTGAAAAAAAAAATTAATTTTTTTATCGAAATTTCGAAATTTTTATTTTTGAAAAATTCATAAAAAATTAAAAAATGCAGCTAGGCTTCTAATTATTTATTTTTATTTATTTTAATGTTTCTAACGGACCTCGAGCTCGAAAAATAAAAAATATTTTTAAAATATTTTTTAAAAAAAAATTATTAAAAACTTTAACTACTTAACAAAAATAAATATTTTAAAAGTGTGGTTATTAAAAAAACTTCGAATATTAGAAAGATGTTTTACTTTTCTTAAAGGAAATTTTATTGCGGAATTTCGGTTTTTTAAATTTTTAACCTAAAGCGTTTTTGATTTACGCGAACATATGTTGTGCAACCTCCTCCATTTTCGAAATAACGGTATATCTTGAAAACCAGAGCCAATTTTAAAAAACCGCGGGTACCACTGGATTCAGCGTACCCGAATTATGTTAAAAAGTCAGGTGCCCGGCTTGTCTGTTTTTTCAACTAGCATAGTGTTATTAATGGATATGAATTGTATAAATATATATATATATATTATTTTTATAAATCTTGTCTTGTAATACCCACGATGTTTTTTTTTTGTATATACATATGTATATTTGTACTGACATTATTATACCCTTCACACAGTGAAAAAGGGTATATATAGGTTTGTCATTCCGTGTGAAATTTCTACAATTTTCATTTCCGACCCCATAAAGTATATATTTTCTGAAAGCTTATGAATAGGGAAGTCGATTAAGCTCTGTCAGTCTGTCCGTCTGACCGTCTGTCCGTGTGTATGTTGAAATCAACTTTTTGAAGCCCCCCGACATCGCTTGGACCCGGGTGAGGTATTAAAATATCAGAAATATTCGGGAGTAGATCGCTATTGAAAATCAAAAACATCGGTACATAAACAACTGAGATATGAGCAAAAACCCACGACCACCTCGATTTTTTTTCACAAAAACAACATTACAACAACAACATACATACATACAAACGTGTATACTGGTTAGAGAAAACGTGGCATCGAATCCCAGCTGAGCCAAAACAATTTTTTTTTTATATTTTAAAAATTTTTTTTAAATTTTTTTTTTTATTTTTTTATTATTTTTTTTTATTTTTTATTTAATATATTATTTATATTTTTATTATTTTTTTTTTTAATTTTTTTTTTATTTTTTTTTTTTTTTTTGTTTTATATTAATTATATATATTTTAATTATTTTTTTAAAACTTTTTTTTTAATTTTTTTTTTAAATTTTTTTTTTTACATTTTTTTTAACATACATACGTAAATTTATAATTTTACAATGGGATGTTTTTTATATATGTATATTTTTTATATGTATGTACGTATTTCATATGAGATGAATGGTGATACAAACTACTGTTATTGCATGACTACACGTTGTGAAGGGTATATAAGATTCGGCACGGCCGAATATAGCGCTCTTACTTGTTTTAAATATCAGTTATTATATATGTAGGATGCCGACCCCAGTCGACTATGCCGATCACGATAAAAGATAACGGACGATATAGAACGGAATACCTTAAGTAACGAACAGAAAGTAGAGTGAGAATTGAGGAGAATCGACAGTTGTAGTTTGACCGTGAAGTTGCGTAGTAAGGTGCTCGGAACATTTGCGTGTTTAACGTTTAACTAAGTTTAACAATTATTTAATAAATTTAACAATATACTTTGTCTTTATTAAAAGAACGCATTTTTATTTGCAAAGGTTGTTTATTATCCCACAAACTTATGGGGGCTCAACCGGGATTGCAACAACAACACAAAATAAAGTAACAAACAACAACAAAAAGTCAAATCAAATGTGCCTTAAATATTTGTGAAAAAATATAAAATAACAAGTAAGAGCACTATATTCGGCTGTGCCGAATCTTTTATACCCACCACCAATTTTGTGTACATTTAAAGCACAATATCTATTATTTTGTTAATCGCTATAGAATAATCTCTTTATAATAAAATATGTTTCACTTTCTTTGTAGAGGGTGGTTAAATTTCAAGGGCCCATGTTGAAGGTGAACCACACCTAAGCTTCAACTTTTTTCTTGCATTTCATTTGACATTTCTCAACCTCAGACTAACTCAATTTGAACCGTGGAAAGATACGCAATCGAGAATTATGCTATAAACACATAGACGACAGCAGACAGCAAGCAGCAATATGTCAAAAATAAAATCCATGTGTTTAAATGAAAACGATTATTTTGACGGCAGCACAGCAGCACGACTGCACAACAGCATTTGCTGCTGCTGCCAACTTAGGCTATTTTCTATTTTGACGGGCAGCAAGAAACAAATATAGTGTTGCCATTATATATATTAAATTGGAAAAAAAAGAACAAAAACTTATTTTTGATATTAAACATAAAAGAACATTACAAAAATACAATAAAGAAATAAATGTATGTGTTTTTATAGCTTTTCGTGATATTATTACATATTTTTATCAATGACTTTAATTTTATTCATTATAAAATATATATGCGGCATCCCTGAAATTTGTATTGCTAAAATACACATCAGCTGTTTATTATGTTGTGGCTGTCTTCAAAATAATTATGAAGCTGACTTCAGAGCAGCATTTGAAGTTGGCAGCATTTGAAGCCGTGAAGTTGTGAAGTCTGCTGGCGTCTATGTGTTTAGAGCTTTATCATGAACATACAATAAAAAATATGACAAAGAAAACTAACACAAATATGGACCCATTGATAATAGGGAGGCAGATGTCAACCTCCAATCGCCCTTCCCTGCCTTAGCCGTAATGTCTCCACAACATGATATTATACTGACCCCTATACCCGTCCAATTCATCCACCTTAATAACCTCCGGAGCTATACCGAATAATCGCCAAAAATCAATACCCAAGTAGAATGTTTGTTCCAAATCAGGAAAAAGATATAGAAGTATATTACTCTTCCGACTTTTATACCCTATGGATACATTTACTTTTCCCAATATTCTGTGGTGTTGACCGCTGGCAGTCTTCACGTTAGGGAATATTGGTTTTAATTCCAAATCCAATTGCCCAATCAGTTCCCTTCAACCTCTTCCTAAAATGCTAACCGATGCCCCGCTATCCAATAAACCTGATATACGTTTCCCTTCTATATCCACCTCTACATAAACTCGTTCATCATTGCTCGCGTTCCCTATTTTGTTCAGCGCCTTCACTATACGTTTCCTACGATCACATTTTCTCTTATAAAGCTGTCACTTTCTGAATCCGTTTAGATAGTGGCCCTTGAATCTTCGCCTGACCGAATATTCTAGATCTTGTCTGATCGTAATATTTTCTTCTTTCTTCCAGTGGTACAAGATGTCGCATACCTGGCATATAATTCAAAAATTTATCCCGAACCGTTTCTTTTTGGCTATTATACATTTCCGTAATCTTATTCAATGCTGTCCTGTTGTGGGTTTCTTTGGGGGATATAGGTCCCCACTCATTTCTACATCCCTCGCTAGGTTTCCCTGCTTACAATCGGGAGATTTAGGCGCTATGACGTTAGGTTTGCCGCATTTGTAACAAAACAAAGTTCTCTCACTAGAATTGCAGTCTCGAAAACCGTGATCCGTTACCTTACAGTTCCAACAAGTTAACTGTGGTTTATTCTGTGTCATTTGTACGGCAGCTAGTTCTTCATCGCCAATATCTTCCTCCTCGACGAAAATTTCGTTCACATTTCTGAACGGGCGTTGTAATTGAAATTTGTTCCGAATTTCTCTTTTCGGGAAATTACGCTCGGCTTCTATGCATTCTGTTCTCAATTGTTCTACCGAAGATATGTTAATTGGATAAACAATTCTTGAAACACCTTCTCTTATATTTCTTTTTTAACAATTTTATCATATCGTACTCTGGAATGGGTTGTACCAGCCTGGAGCGCAATTTGCACATGATGTGGAAATAAGCATCTATAGGTTCGTTTGGTTGTTGCTTTCTCTCTACTAAATCTCTCATGATTTCAAAATTGGAAGTGGTGGTTCTATATTGGTTTAACATCTCACATCGCAATGTTGGCCATTTAATTATCCCGTGGGTGCGAATGAGCAGCCAGTACCAATCCTTCGCTGGGCCGGCGAATAATAAATGAAAATCTCGTAGTAATTCATCCCAACCTATATCATAGTGTGATTGAAAATGCTCTATTCTGAAGATAAAATCTTCAATGCTTAGGTGTGCATTGTTGCCATCATATACAATAGCCCATTTATCGACTCTTGTATTAATTTTCTCTACACTCCTATGATTATTTCCAGAAACAAATTGTAGTCCTGCAGAAACACAACTGTCCCCCATCTGATCATTATGATCAGCACTATCCTCATTACCTGGCCTATTTAACGAGATATTATTTAAACATCTGTTGGACGAGTTATTAAAGCAAAATCTATTATCCACAGGTTAACTCCTCGGCCCTACAAAATTTCCTATATCATTGGCATGATTGTCCGTCGATTGTTGCCCCCCAATCGAATTTTGAGAACGGAAACTGACAGACATTTCATTAACAATTATTGCTAAATTTCCTACCGACTTCGTAATATCTACCATTTCGTCACGAATTATCTTTTTAACACTCTAAAAATCTATTTGAAACACTAGGGCTCTCCATCACGATTTCCCTAGCCTCTGAAATATTCACAATATTTGGGTCACCTGTAGTCGGACCTTCAGCATTATTACCAGTAACAATTGCCCTGGTTGTGGGCATTGATCTGGTATTGATCGAACCCGATAAATCCTTAATGTTTCCGCTGCTCGTAGCCATTTTCAAATTTACAGATGGAGATCTTCGTAGTTTCCGTTTTATTTCCGCCGAATTATCTAAATTTGCTTGAATTGTGGTTCGTTTTTTATTCCTGGTCCGAACACAGTCTTTACCATTCTTTCCACCCCCAACTAATTTTCTACTTACCGAAGCCTTTTATACCACCAACAAACTTGAAATTATTATATCCTACCAAATATAAATTTACACCGGTCTAAAGTCTTTCAACACTATCTCACTACTGACAAATCCTGGATAATATAAATTAAATTTCGGTTACCTTACCTCAGGAATAACCTATATAAATAACTCAACTGTAAAACTAACACAAATATTCAAAACACGCTCGAACACAAAAAAATACTTTCTCCCTTTCAATGCTGACTGATGTCAAAAAAAAAAATAAATATGATAAGTAGTTTAAACTTAAGAAAAAAAAAATAATTATAAATCTTAGCAGTAAAAAAAGAACAATTTTCCTATGGAACTATCTCAGCCGTCCATCCATCCATCACCGCTCTATCTGACGAACAATCCCCAAATAATAACTTTACTCACAACCTGCCATAATTACATTACAAAAATTATGTCTCAAAATTTATAAAAAAAACTTCATCATAATTTATGTTTATCTTCTTAAAATGCTAACATATAAATAAATCAGTAGAAATACAATAAAAAAAAATCTTAATCACAATAAAGAGTATATAAAACAAAAAAAAATGTATTTTCTTACTTCTATTTCCGGTAAACTTTAAATTTATATTCTCGTACACATACTTAACACTAATCCTTAACCTAAACAACACAAATCTACACACAGAATCTAACTAGATGATTTATGTAGGCACAAAAAAAAATTTAAAAGCCTAGTAATCCGTTTACTACTACTATTACACACTGTTCCCTAAAAGAGCTCTCTGAGGGTACCTTTTAAACAAACAGGCCAATTACACCTTTTTTTTCTCTAAACAATCGCAAGAACAATTCTAGCCAGACCCTTAACAAAAAAAAAAAAATAACACTATACACTTAACTAACGTACTTTCTCACTAATCCTAAATCTAATTAAACTCTACATATATATAAGTATTTTTCCTTTCTACTATCCGATATATTGTAAAAAAAACAAATTTGTTTTCGTATCCTGTCAAATTCAGCACAGTGTTTCCTATCTTATACCACTTGAACTTTAGGTTCTAATCCTGACTACGACTGCAGTCAAGCTTTTATCCTCTTGTTTCTGCAAACCAAATAGCTTTTACTCAATTAAAAGTTTCCCTACAGCTCACTGTTACCAGCTTAACTTAACCAGGTCTTCAAAGCTGCCACTTCGGAACGGTGGAGCTGCCAGAGCAAATACAAAAAAAATATAAATAAAAATATTTACCTTTTTTCCAATTCAAATAACCCAACCACTATGTCGCTTACAAACAAATTCTAGTTTCTCCCACCGTATACTTTGCACTCCGTTCGTGAGAAGCTGTACAGGATTCAATTTCCGTATCGTTACTTCTGGTCAATCCAACAAACAGGACAAACACAGGCTTTTATTTCCCACCAGAGCACTATTAGAAATAAATCACAAATAGTTTCACACAAAAAAACACAAACTTAACACACCAACTTACGTTCAATATAATTTACTAATTTTACCAATTTCAAATAAATACTAAGCATATGTATGTATAGCAATATCATAAACCGCTTTTTGCGGTACATACCAAAAAAGTTAAGGGTCACCTTGATCTTTAACACCTATAAATACAAAAAAAAACTAAAGCACAGAGAAAAGTAACTCTCTCTTCCCCCTGACTATTAACATGTCTGTTTAAAACTAACTGGCAACCTTACCTACTTATTAAGTACATCGCTGAAAAAGTTAGTTTCCAGAAAGGACTTCCAGTATGCACACGAACATCAGCTGTCAATAAAACCAACATCAACTGAACACGAAATCCGACACCCACCGCCAAAAACTAAAATACACAACATTTCAACAAATAAATCAACAACATACTATCCGACAACTCGGCTGGACCACAGCACACACCACAAAAGGACTACAATAGCCAACAACCCGACCTCCGGATTACCCCGCAACAAAGATGGAGCTATATAAACAACTTCGTTCGATGGCTATCAAATGATAGCTAGATCAATTTTCGTTTAGTGAAACTGTAAAATTAAAAGTTGTCTTTTTTTGTTTTTGATCCATAGCTTCTTTCACGTTCCTGTTTCGAAAATTCTGTTAAAATAATTTTAGATTACCTGATTAATGGGAAATAATATGGTAAACTTTATTTTTTGTAGCTTGACATGTTAAGTTCAAAACCGTTGTTTTGAATTTTGAAAAATTAAACGAAAAAATTTAAATTTGTTCTTCAAAGAAGTTACCATTCCTTAAAAAAACATTGGGAGTTTTTTCAGACGTAATAATATTTAAGACGTTTTGAACGTGCATCCTACTTTGCTCGAAAGTTACCAAGTAATGCTAGGCGCACAATTGGGACGAAAGACAATTTTTTCGTCGCGAATATTCGTCATAAAATATAAAACGCATTTCTGTATATGAGAATGCATACAGTTATGGCGTCAGTCGAAATTCGCTATACGCGGCGAAATCTGTAATATATTTATTTCTATTTGTTACGCTGGTGAACGACTAACAAATTTGTACAAGGTGACCATTTTTTATTATATTTGGTTTTACTTTTCAACTTTTTAATAAAATAAATTAAGTTTTTACTTTAATAATTGTTTTATTTAAAAACATTTAAAATAAATATAAAAAAGTTAACCACAAAAATTTGTTTTTATATATTTGTGTTTTTGCAATTGTTTAAGTTTATTTAATGATCTTCTAATAGCTGTTATACAAAAGCAAAATTTTCATTACTGTTTACTGCACGTAATAACCACATTCTTCGCAAACTTTTACTTATACGTAAAAAAGTTTTTACTAAGACAGAAATTATATTTATTACTAGAAAAGCCCGGCGCGCGTTGCTGCACCCCTTAATGAATAAATGCATTCTAAATTTATATTGAATATCAAGTGCAAAAAGCTAAAAATTATAGCTTATTTCTTATGGGCGTGGCACTGCCCACTTTTCTAATCACGAAATTGTATAATCATGAGAGCTCAATATGTGTGTGCAAAGTTCCAAAAAAATCAATGAAGTTTAAGTAGCTGAAAATAATAACTTTTTTTTATGGGCGTGGCACTGCCAACTTTTCTACTCACGAAATTGTAAAGTCATAACAGCTCACTATGTGTGCACAGTTTCAGAAAAATCGGTCCGGTGCAAGTACCTCAAAATTATAACTTTTTTTATGGGCGTGGCCCTGCCCACATTTCTAATCACGAAATTATAAAGTCATGACAGCTCAATATGTGTGCAAAATTTCAGAAAAATCGGTCAAGTGCAAGTAGCTAAAAATGATAACTAATTTTTTATGGACGTGGCCCGCCCACTTTTTTCCACCCATAAACACTCCCTGGAATATAAACAACAACTTGCCAAAGTTTGCGTCCGATCGGTTTTACAGTTTCGGAGTCTATAGCTAACACAGACAGAGTTTCACTTTTATATATATAGAAGATAGATTTTGTCGAGTTTCACAAAAATTTAAATTCTTCTATTATTTTTGTTCATTCAGTAAACAATTTTTTCAACTATAAAAGATGTTACTTTTCGTTTGTTTGTCGTTGTTGTACTTCACACGACGAATTTACACAGCGAAGTTTTACCGACGAATTTGTTGTGTTGGACGAAATTCGTCGTTAGTCCCAATTGTGCGCGCCGAGCATAGAAAGAAATTAGTTATAAAAAATATTGGTTAAATTGTTTATCTTTTTAATCAATTTAGCTTGATTTTTTACTTGAGATATAAAATAAAAGTTGAATTCAAATAATTATGAATTCTAATGAAAAGCGTGTTAATACATGCTGAGTTGTGGAAACTTGCAATTGGTGAATGGAGGAAGCCGCAAATGTAAATAAGTTGGAACAGTGGTTATCAAAAGACGAAAAGGATTTAGCAACTATGATGTTATACATATATTAACCCTCACACAGCGGTCCTGCACGGAAAATCGCACTGTTTAAGAAATTAGTGGAAAATTAAAGATGATATTTTTCAATTTCTAGATCTCTATCGGATTCATTTAAAAAGTTGCAGAAGTAAGGGTAACAATTGTGGAAGAATTAGTAGTTGTTGTTATCCTTTTGACAAGTATTCCAAAGACATTTGAATTATTCGTGATAGCTGTTAAAACTCGTGGCATATTACCGACGTTGAGAATTCTTAAAGTCAAGTTAATAGAAGAAGGCGAAAGGCGTGCCTCAGAAGAAAAATGTTGAGATACAAAACTTTTTCTGCATCAAAAAAGAAATTTAGTCAAGAAAATTTTAAATTTTAAGAACATTTTGCAACACAATGTCGAAAAATAAACGAAATAAACCACTTCTGATCAAAAAGCCTAGCTACATAGTTATGCATTAGGAACTAATACTTAAAAAATAGTTGGCGTGTTGATAGTGATGCCACATCGCGCATTAGAGCTGCAAAACAAAAGTTAATATCGAGTTTTATTTTTAACTGACTATCGATGTTTTTTTGATATCAATAGTATCGAAAAAATTATACTTCTAAAAGCAAAGTCAGTAACATTGTACAACAAATAAGGTAAACCCATTTTAGAAGTTCATTTTAAAAATGTCATCTAAGCGAAGAGTGCCAACAATTGCTATACCAAGGCGAATTCAATAAGGTGAACTCGTCGCTAAAACAACTACAAAGTGAAAAAATACAACGTGTATGCGATATGTCAAAAAGTTGTTGACAAATTCACAAATACTTATAAAGAAAAACAACGTTTGTTTAAAAATTTTTAACAAGTAAAAAATTAACAACACAATTTGCTCACAATTTTTTTAAGCTTTTTTACAACTTTTCACTTTTTTCACTATTTGCTTTTCAACAATAAAAAAACACACATAAACACAAAAAAAAAGACAAGAAGTAGTAAACAGCTGATGATCAGCTGATCTAATAAGTTCACCTTATTGCAGTCGTCATTCGGCTCTGGTCGGGTCAAGAGCTCGCGCGTTTTTGCCATTATCATTTAATGGCAATTAGGTTGTCTCTTTTAATCTGACTTCGAGAGTTTTGCGTCTCACTTTCGCTAGGTTAACTGTGTGGCGTCGCGTAACTGTGCTTTGGATACAGTTTCCAGACTATTCTACAGTTAACCGCGTGTTTTCGTTTTAATTGGAGGAGTACCAAATAAACTCATTTTACTTCATCTGGCATCTCTGCCTCAAACCGTGAACATCGTGTTTATTTTGTACTCTAAATTGTTAAACCAATTTTATATATTAAAAGGTCAATAAAAATAAAATTTTAAGTGATTGTGTATGTCTGACAATGTTGTCGCAAAAAAGAAAGAAACTCTGGGGTAATAACCCAAAATTAAAAGTGCCAAAAATATCCGACGTACCTAGCAGCAGTGCAAATAGATTTCATCTACTTGCAAATGAAGAAGAAGAAGGAGAAAATACCACCTATTGTAGTGGACTCAGTTCATAGTTTTTCGTCAGTTTTTGGTCTAATTGGAGAAAGGTATATGTTTAAACGAATGTCAATTGGAACAAAAATATTATCTAGTTCAAGAACTCTTTATGAAGAGGCCTTAAATCTACTAAAAACCAAAAAGTACCAGTTTTACACGCATGAAATAAAAGATGCAAAAACCTTTAAATTAGTGTTGTTTGGCCTTATTCAAATGGACACTAAGATAATCAGTGATGAATTTAACAAATCAGGGAGGGTATTTTAGTAATATTGCCGTTTACTGGAGAAGACCACTCAAGGGCAATAAAGGTCCTACACAATGCACCAAATGCTCTATGTATGGTCATGGCGCTAGAAACTGTAACAGAGTAGTAATGAGTGCAGCCTGTGCTGGTAATCATGAATTTGCAGATTGCCCATTGAACAAAGCTGCAAATAGTGATAACATCGTTTATAAATGTCACAACTGCACAAAAAAGAATTTGAGAAATGTGAAGCACAGAGCTGACGACCCTAAATGCCCATGTCTTCAGGAATATCTTGAGATTCGACAACGTACCACAGCCAGAATAAAGGTGCCACAAAGGAATAATATGATGAACTTCAACGTCACTGAATTAATTTTCCACAACTGCCGGGTAAGGAGCATCGAAATTATCCACTCGACTCTGGCGCTAAAAATAACATACTGTACTCTGATGTAACAAGAAGTAAAAATCTTGTGAAAAGAAATGAAGATGATATTTCTAATGAGAAATTGATGCAAATATTTTTTGATGCTGTCGATGCACTTCAAAGGTGCCAAAATATGTACGACAAGCTACGAGTGCTGCGGATGATGCTTCAACATGCAATATAAATCAACAGTTAGTCACAATGTTCATGTTATGCACTGGAATGCTCAAGGCATAACGACTGAGTCAGCAGCTTCTCAGCTGGAAAAATTTTTATTTGACAAGGAAGTTGATATTCTCCTTATCAATGAGACATTTTTGAAACCCCACCATAAATTTAAACTTGGAGGCTACAAAATTTATAGAGAGGATCGACCAACTCATGGTGGCGGTGTACTCATCGCAGTAAAATACAATGTTGAACATGAAATATTACCAACTATAAATACGAGTGTGGCTGAAAATATTTTGGTTCGAGTAATCATAAATAGGCGCCCTGTGATTTTTACATCTGCGTACAATCCGGTTCATCCTATAAATTTTAAAACTGATATGAATGATAGACGGTCAAATGACTTCTTTTTATTTGGTGATTTAAACGCTCAAAATACACACTGGAATTGTTTTTCAAACAATATTGCTGGCAATGAGCTTTATAGCCATAGCCTTCAATCAAACTACTACGTTTATTACTCAAATGCATTTACTCGCTTTGGACAAAATATTAATCCAGTACAGCCGTCTACAGTAGACATCCTTTTAACTAACTCTTGTCTTCCTTTTTCAACCTTTGAAACACATCCAAATATGTTGCAGTCGGACCATGTACCACTATCTTGCGCCATTTATGGAGAGGTACAAAATAGCATTTTAATGCTACCCTTGTATAATCGAGCCGATTGGTCATCAAATAAAAACTTCGTTGAAAGTGAAATAATATCACAAGAGATTGATTAAAATATTACAAGCAAAGGTAATCTAGTTTAGCATTAAATAAACTAATATCCATTGTAAAAGAAGGTACTAATAAAATACCAGATGGTAATAGAAACCCCTTCCATTGTGAAATTTCAGAAATTAGTAAAATGCTAATTTCTCAGAGAAACAAATATAGACGTAAATTTCAAAGATGTAGGGATAGTAATTTTGAAATGCAATCTTAAGGCAGCTAAATAGGCTTATTGACTTGAAATGATTATTGGTCGAAATTCATATCAAATCTGCCTACTGGCTCTAAAAAGTTTTGGAAATGAACAAAAACTTTTAAAGGCAAAAACTCCACATTGTCTAATCTTCATTTAAATGGAACAATTTTAAATTCTGACGTCGAAAAGGCAAATGGAATAGCTGACGTATTTGCCAGTTCACATACCATTACTTTTAACAATCCATCACCCATGGACTCGGTTGTATCAAGATACATTAATGACCTTAATCAAACTCAAACCGACAATACAAGTATTAAACGTATAAATTTGGCTGAAGTCAAATCATATGTTCATTTGCTGAAAAATAATAAAGCTCCTGGCTTAGATGGGATTAACAGTATAATACTTAAAAATATGCCCGACTCCTTTTTTGAAACCTTAAGTAAATTATTTAATTTCTGCCTGAGCAATGGGCACTTCCCACACGTTTTTAAAATGGCTAAGGTAATTCCAATCCACAAACCTGGAAAGGATCCTAAATTGCCCTTCAGCTATAGGCCAATAAGTATTCTAAGCCTATTGGATAAGGTGTTCGAGAAAATTATTCACTCAAGAATTTTAGATTTTTCAAATTGCAATAATATCATAAATAAAGAACAATTTGGTTTTCGAAAAGAGCACTCCACTGTACATCAACTTAATAGAGTTGTAAACTTTATTGAATGTAATAAAAGTAATCGGAAAAGTACTGGAGTAGTTTTTCTTGATATCGAAAAAGCTTTTGACTCAATCTGGCATGATGGACTAGTGTATAAATTAAATACGTTGCATTTTCCAAATTATCTACAAAAACTTGTCAAAAGCTTTTTAGATAAACGTACGTTTGTTGTATCTGTCAATAACAAATTTTCTAGTGAAAGGAAAATACCAGCGGGCTTGCCGCAAGGATCAGTATTATCCCCTACACTATACTCGATATATACATCTGATGTTACTCTAAGAGAAGACCATGATGCAGCTTTTTACGCGGATGACAGCGCCTTTATTTGTTGCGGTAAAGTCTCGAATGCGATTATTAGAAGAATGGAAAATAATCTTAAATTAATTCGTAAATACTATGACAAATGGAAAATAAAAGTCAATGACGATAAAACTCAAGCAATTATATTTCCATTCAACAAATCGCGAAAACGCTTTCCTACTAGATATTTATCGTCTAGGGGAACAATTATACCATTGAAGGACGAAATTAAATATCTAGGAGTAATCCTTGACAGAAAACTTTTATTCAGACAGCATGTTAATTACATTTGCGAGAAGGCAATTAAGAGTAGTCGTGCCTTATACCCCTTAATTGGCCGAAGATCTAATCTTAATATAAAGAACAAAGTTCTTATTTACAAAATGTGTATTCGACCGATAATGACCTATGGTTGAAAGGCTGCTAAAACGCATTCAAAAAAATTGCAAATCATTCAAAATAAAAACTTGAAAATAATACACAATCTACCTTTTAGATATCCAACTTATCTTCTACATAGAAACTTTGACTTCAAAATGTGCAATTCATTGACAAGGGAACTGACGCTGTCATTTAATGAAAAATGCAGAAGGTCAAATTTTAAAATAATAAGAAATTTGCTGAACAACCACTAAGGGTCTTTTGTTTAAAAGATACATTTCAGTGATTGTTTTAAAATCTCTTATAACTTCTAAGTTGATGCGAGGTATTTTATGAACAATTTTTCCTTAAATCTGTGATATTAGTAGTTTCTTTATTTAATTAATCAGATGTTAATTGTTGTAATACTATATGTAAATTCTCATAACTCTGTTAATGATATGATAAAATGAATAAGTTTTTAATAAAGGATAATAATAATAATAAAAAAACTCATTTTACTTATGACTGGAGGAGTACAAACTTAGCAGTAATTATTGTTCAGACGTCTCCGGCTTCCTATACAATGGTATGGGTCGACCTGCGGTACCTGAACCGAGGTTTTGTAACTGGAGGAGAACCATTAAACTCAATTTTTATTTATTGTTCGAGTGTCTCCGACTTCCTATACAGAGGTATAGGTCGACTTGCGGTGCCTGAATCAACGTTTGTAACTGAAGGAGAACCATTAAACTCAATTTTATTTATTGTTTCAATGTCTCCGACTTCCTATACAGAGGTTTAGGTCGTTCCACGGAGGAGGAACTTAGTGAATACCCTGGCTTCTATGTATGTGTGTTGTGAAAAAACGAGGTGGTCGTGGTTTTTTCCTCATATCTCAATTGTTTATGTACCGATTTTTTTAATACCGATCTGCTTCCGACTAAAAGTTGCTTCTAAAAGTTGATTTCAACACACAGAAGGACAGACGGATAGGGCTCAGTCAACTCCTCCATTCACAAGCTTTTAGAAAATATATATTTTATGGGGTCGGAAATTTTACACGGAATGACAAATCTATATACATATATAGCTAGTATGTGAATATGTAGTACATAAGTAAGTACGTATTTAAAATTATTATTAATTAATTATTATTATTAAAAATTAATTTTATAAATTTTCTTTTATTTTTATGTAAATTTATTTTATTACTTTAAA
The DNA here is from genome assembly GCA_941918925.1 of Phyto melanocephala. Lineage (NCBI taxonomy): Eukaryota > Metazoa > Arthropoda > Insecta > Diptera > Rhinophoridae > Phyto > Phyto melanocephala. The sequence continues at coordinate 57,855,562 of OW799235.1, forward strand.
AAAATTTGTTGAATAAAATTAAACAATTAAAAACGTATTCATAAGACTTGTTTTTAATTAAATATAAAATTTTTCCCTAAAGTTTTTAATTTTTCAGCCAATTAATTCAAAACCACAGCATTTGTATAAAAAATGATTTGAGTCGTTTCGATTTGTGTCGAATTTCTCCCGTCCCCATTAACGACGCAAGTCGGGGCTTTGGTGTATACCCTTTTTTACTTTTGTGTGAAGGGTATAACAACAGTCATTCTGTTAGTGTGTTTTTGTACATAATTGTCAGTATCAAGACGAATTGAAATTCGACTTTGTCAATTTTTAACAACAAATATAATTCGTTTTGTAAATTGAAAGCAGATTTTTCAGTTGTAATTTAGCACTGGTCGGGTTAAGAGCTCGCGCGTCATTGTCATTATCGTTGTCGAATAAGGACAATCAGGCCATCCTTTTCATCCGGCTGCGAGAGTTTTACGTCTCACACTCGCATTGGTTAAGTGCATGGCTTCGGCTAACTGTACCGAGTCACAGTTAACCGGAGTCACATTTGACCACGTGCAAAACCTTGAATAGATAATTAAAATACATATAAGTGTTCAGCGTCGACTTCCTATATGAAGGTATAGGTCGGCTTACGGAAACTGAACCTTTGACGGATAACCTCGCAATTTAAATGAAGAAGGAAAGATTTCTAGAATCGTTTATTTTATAATTTTGAGTCATCGTACTAGAAACTTCATTTCTAAAAGAAAAAAAAAAAGATTTATTACTTGTGATTTAGTAAGTCATGTCTGTAAATATAATTTATGATTGCTTAAATCTTCCTTTCGTGAAATCGTGTATGATGTATCCTTAGTGTGTAGGTGTATATAAAAACTCGAGCATATCGATGCCCTACTTCCTCAATCTCGTAACTTAAAAAATACGGTTTTGACTTTTTCATATCATTATATATTATTACTACTGATATACATAAATACAATCAATTCCTTAATAATTGCATTTAAACTTTTAAGCAAACACCGAAGTATAAAAAGATGAACCGTTTTTTTTTCTCTCCTGAAAAATTTTATTTTTTAAGATACGAGGTTGAGGAAGTAAGGCATCGATATGCTCGAGTTTTTATATACACCTTTACACTAAGGATACATCATACACGATTTCACGAAAGGAAGATTTAAGCAATCATAAATTATATTTACAGACAGGACTTACTAAATCACAAGTAATAAATCTTGTGATCAGTAAGTCGCACTACAAAAACTTTTGGAGGTATAAGCTGCTTATGCAGCCAACCAATTTTAATAGTAAAAAAAAGAAAGCAGATTTTTATTTTTGTTTAAAATAAAATTTATTTTTACCTGAAGAAAGAAATGCTTTGTATGAAGGTAAGTGCTGTTATATATACTGCTGAAAGATTTTAATTAACAACTTATTTTATTTAGATTAAAGTCGTTATCGGATGCCAGAAAAGGAAAGATTTTAAGCTGAATGAAAATTTTCGGAATTTAATTTTACTGCGTTTTAGTCGCTATCATTGTTGTCATCATTACCATAGCCTTTTACACGCTACTCCCATTGACTCGATTTAAATTTAAGGCTTTAATCTAGTTTACCAACGCATCTCCAAATTGAAAAAAGCTACTTAGATCGATAGAAAATTTAAAAATAAGAAGAAAATTTAAAGTGGTTATATTGGTGGAAACTCTTGGTTTTCGAGTAATAGACCTCTAAAGTTTTCATATAGTACATATATAGGTATATGAGATTTTTCGCTACATTTCTCAACATATATGGGGAATATTGGTGTTATTTATTTGAAAGGTTTTGAATAGAAAAGAAGGAACAATAGATTCCAGCGCGATAGCAGAGGCTGCTTTTGTCTATTTGAGTGTCCTGCATAGCTACAGCTATTAATCGGCAGATTGCAGTAGTAAGCTTTTTAAACAAATGTATCCACACTCAAATGTTGCGTCTAATTTTATATGTGGTAAGACAAAGTTATCGAAAATTGTCACCAACGTTCTGGCAAAGCATTCAATTGAAGCTGTTCAAAAGGACTTGACTGATGATCACCCGTTTTCAATTTCAACCGATGAGTCAAACAAAGGAAATATAAAAACTTTCCAATTGTTCTACGATGCTGTTCTAAGAATACGGGAGTAAGTAAATACAAAGATGTTGAACTTTTATGAATCAAATTTCGAAATGTCAAATGATATTGCTGAATCGTTGAAGTCTAAATTAGAGTGTCGTGATTTAAGCTTAGCTAACGTAACTAGCTTTTGTGCAGATAACACTGCTCTACAAAAAATCATTTTTTGTCTTCCCATTTAATAAAACTATGTGGACTATATGGATTTTGATGCGCTAAACTCAAATCTGTTGTCGGTTTTTTTTACATCAGATCGGGATTTTTTTTTATGGGCGTGGCAAATTTTCCCCCCTAAATTAGTCAGGTATGGAGACATATTTCATCCTAACTCAAGAACCAGTCATCCGATTTTCAAAAATAAAACACCAAAAATGTGTAACGAAATTGCATTTATTTTAGTTGAATAAAATTTTTCTCTATCTTTTATCGTTTTGGAGTTATTTAGAAATTATTGGAGAAAAAAGTTTTTTTCGTGCAAAATTCGTAATATTTTTCAATTTAAAAATGTAATTAAAAAAAATATAAAGCAAATACTCAACATTTTAAACTCGTTTCTGAGAGCTACTTATGTTGGAAATAAAAAAAGCCATAAACCATAATGTAGATTTTATTGTCAACTAGCCAATCCCGGCGCGCGTTGCTACGCCCCTTCATGAATTTTAATCGCATTCTAAATTTTAATCAAATATCAAGTGCAAGGCTAAAAACTATAACTTTTTCTTTATGAGCGTGGCACTGCCCACTTTTCTAATTACGAAACTATATAGTCATGACAGCTCAATAAGTGTGCAAAGTTTCAGAAAAATCGGTCCAGTGTAAGTACCTCAAAATGATACCTTTTTTTATGGGCATGGCACTGCCCACTTTTCTAAATACGAAACTGCATAGTCATGACAACTCAATATGTGTGCAAAGTTTCAGAAAAATCGGTCCAGTGCAAGTACATCAAAATGATACCTATTTTTTAATGGGCGTGGCACTGCCCACTTTTCTAAAGACGAAAGTGTAAAGTCATGATAGCTCAGTATGTTTGCAAAGTTTGAGAAAATTCGGTCCAGTGCAAGTAGCTAAAACTGATAACTAATTTTTTATGGGCGTGGCCCCGCCCTCTTTTTCAATCACGAAATTATAAACCCATGACAGCTCAATATGTGTGCAAAGTTTCAGAAAAATCGGTCCAGTGCAAGTATCTCAAAATTAAAACTTTTTTAGGGGCGTGGCCCCGCCCACTTTTTTTATCACGAAATTATTTAGTCATGACAGCTCGATATGTGTGCAAAGTTTCAGAAAAATCGGTCAAGTGCAAGTAGCTAAAACTGATAACTAATTTTTTATGGGCGTGGGCCCGCCCACTTTTTTTCATCCATAAACACTCCCCGGTATGTGTACAACAACTTACCAAAGTTTGAGCCCGATCGGTTTTGCAGTTTCAGAGTCTATAGCTAACACACACACACACACACACAGAGATTCACTTTTATATATATAGATTTACCGCAGGTACCCGATATTGTAATGCAACCAGCCTTGAATATGATATATGTAACATTTCGTTTGGTGAGCAGGTAATGGAACTAAAGTACAACGGTATTTTGCATGGTTTTTGGAATTAAAATTTATAACATAGTATTTTTCAATTACCTGTGATTTCAGATTAAGAACATTAGGGTAGATTCTAGAATTTATTGTATGTATAGAAGCTAATGGGCAATAAGTGAGTCAATTTTAATTTGAATATCGTGCGGTTAAAATCGGCAACAGTAAATAGATCTTATAATGTACTTTGTTATTGTGTAAAGAAATAAAGCAATTAAAGAATCCACAAACGCTTTCATACTACAAAATGTCAAGGATTTGTAACAAATCTACAAATTTATTTTGTTACGTATGTGGCGATCTAACTTTAAGTACTCAACGGGAGACAATATCTTTTAAGATTAAAAATGCTTATCGCCGTTATTTTGGGTTTCCTATCGATGATAGAGATAAAAATTGGCTGCCATAAATATGTTGTAGTAGCTGTGCAAGTTCTTTAACAGATTGTTTAAAAGGAAGTCATAAGTCTTTGCCGTTTATGAAGCCAGCGATTTGGAGTGAACCACAAAATCATCAAAATTATTGCTACTTTTGCCATACTAAAACACGTGGGTTTACCAAAAAAACCAAAAATAAAGTTACATATCCAAATACCTTATGCGTCAAACGACGAGTTTACAAGTAAATGTTTACCTCCATTGCCTCCTACAGACGATGAAGAAGATGGGCTTTCTGCAGCAACTGAATCCACTTACGCCAGCATGGGTGTTTTTTCGCATTCATTTGGAAGTCCAACGTGTAAACCCTATTTTCCGTATTAAAACTGATATGAATAACTTAGTTAGTAAATTAGGGCTTTTAAAAAAACAAGTCTGAGCTTCTTGCATCCAAATTAAAAGAATGGAATTTGGTGCAAAAGGACGTTAACGTCTTGTACTTTCGAAATAAAGAACAAACTTTTTTGAGTTATTTCAGCAGAGAGGAAGGTTTGGTATTTTGTGATAATGCTGATGGACAACATCGGTCCCACTCGCGTATGCAAGAAATATGAAAGAAAACTATTGTAGCATGAAGATGATACTACAAAAAATTTTTATATTCCCATTACTCATTGAATCTGCAGATTTGAAAGTCGTAGCAATGTTAAATGGATTGAAAAGTGGATATACTAAGTTTTATTGCTTCTTATGTGAATGGGATAGCCGCGCAAAAGAAAAACACTACAATGTTAAGATTTGGCCGAAAAGAGTAAATTTTATTCCAGGAGAAAAAAATTTAGCAGAAGAGCCTTTTAATCAAAAAGAACAAACTCTTCTGCCTCCTATTTATATAAAGCTAGGCCTAATGAAAAATTTTGTCATAGCAATGAACAAGGACGGTGAAGGCTTTCTATACATTCAGAGCAAATTTCCTAGAATCAGAGATGCTAAAGTAAAAGAAGGCATATTTGTAGGTCCACAAATACGACAGCTTATGAAGGACGAGGTCTTCAGAACGAAATCGAATGATGTAGAAGAAAGAGCATGGACAGCTTAAGCTACTTTTTTATTTTAACAATGTTTCCTAAATAAAAATTAATAATTATAAACAAACATTTTGTGTTATTTTAAATAAAATAGTCTGTAAATATTTTAATTTTTTATAGTAATTTGAAGTTATCTTCAAGTTATCTTAAGGGAGGCGTTGCTACAAAATTACAATCTGGCAAAGTTTTTTGCTTGTATTTGTTTTTGCTGTACGAAAGTAGATAGAATTAAAGGTGAATTCACCCATTTGTTCTGAACAAAATTTTTTCCGGAGAATAACATTTTTTACTGAGAGTTTTCTGCAGAACGATTCACCCATTTAAGAAAATTTGTCCGAAAAAACAAAGCTGCCATATAATATAAAATGCAAACAGTTGTACAAAGTGGAAGCACCGCTAGCAAACTATGTAAATAAATTATTTCATTAAAATATATGTGAAGAAAATGTTGGATAGAAGAAAACTAAAATTATTATTTTTAATTGAAGTGCATAAAGTCAATTTGTTTGCAAAAGAAATTTATAAAAAAAAATCGAAAATAAAAAGAGTCGCTTCTATTTCATTCCATAAACCCTGTTTTAAATAATTATTTTTGTATGCACTATTGCTCATGTCATACAAACATTTTCTTCCTGGTTTTTTAATTCTTCTATTAATTTTTGAGCAATATTTTCATTAAATTCCATTTTAATTGTTAATTTTCGGCAAAAACAATTTTTGTATAATAAATGTACTGACACTGTGTGATGTGGCAACCAAATTCAATTTTCATGTAAATATTGAAAAATAGTGGCATACCAATTCAGTTTCTTCTGAACAAGAATTAAAATTAAACCAATTCAAGAAAAATCTTTCTGAACAAAATAATCTCTCTCTCTCTCTCAAAAGTAAAACATCAAACTCAATACAAAAAAAATATGTTCTGAACTAAAATTTTATGGGTGAATCCAGCTTAAATAGTTGCCATTCATTGTTGCTACAAGGCGCTTTAATGCGCCCACTCTGACGTTGTTTGCTGCATTACACGTATTTGGTCAATATTGGGTACCTGCGGTAAATTGACAATAAAATCTACATTTTTTAACCGATTTTTATGGTTTATGGCTTTTTTTATTTCCAAGATAAGTAGCTCTCAGAAAAAAGTTTAAAATGTTGAATATTTGCTTTATATATTTTTTTAATTCCATTTTTAAATTGAAAAATATTACGAATTTTGCACAAAAAAAAAATTTTTTTTCTCCATTAATTTTTGAATACTTTCAAAACGATAAGACAAAAAAAATATCCACTGGTATTTTACTTTTGAAAATACTTTTCGAATGACTGGTTCTCGAGTTAGGATGAAATATGTCTCCGTACCTGACTAATTTAGGGGGAAAAGTTTGCCACGCCCATAAAAAAAAAATCCCGATCTGATGGAAAAAAACCGACAACGGAATTGAGTTTAGCGCATCAAAATCCATATGGTCCACATAGTTTTATTTAATGGAGGATTTTGCTGCTGAGCAGTGTAATGCGAACGTAAATTTTGGTTGTAAATAAAGCGTTTTTGTTGAGCTTAAGAAACAGAACCCAGACATTATCGGTATTGGATGTTTGTGTCACATCATTAATAATGAATTTAATAATGCATTAAAACTTTTAATAGAGAATATTGTTATCAAGGTTTTCAATGGGTTTAGCTCACCAATAAAGAAGACTTTCAGCCTAAAATAAATATTCGAGTTCTGTGGCATAGAATGAAGCGAAATGCTTCGTCATGTGCCGACCCGATGGCTCAGTTTAACTCCAGCTATCGAACAATTTTTAAAGAACTAAATTAACATGGCATGACATTTCAACTTTTAAAATGTAAATTCATAAAATACAAAGATTGAATTATACAATCTGAGAAATTTAAAATTTTGTATTAAACACAATACAACTCAGGCGTAAAAACCAAAAATTAAAATCTAAGAAGCCTTTACTATGTAAAATAAATTTACTATGTGAAATAAATAGTTATGATTTATATAAAAAATGTTCTGTATAGGCTACCCTATTCACCCGCCTAATATTCTTGCTTGCCCGGTCCACTGCTATTTGTTTCGATCGATGCAGAACGTTCTTTCAATATGGGTTTCAAAATATGAACAGTTCTTTTGGTGTTGAATTCATAACAAAGATATAGCTGCCGTATTCATAAGAAATATTTTAGGTTTATTAAAGGCTTATTTGACAGATGATGTACAGAAATTTGTCAATTAAGACTTCTATAAACCTAAAATATTTTTTATTAATGCAGCAGATATTATTTATACAAATTAACAAAAAATCCGGTATTTTTAAATTCTCTTATTTATTATACCCTTCAGCTGTGGTGCACAAGGGTATATGTATATAGCTTTGTCATTCCGTTTGTAATTTCTACAATTTTCATTTCCGACCCCATAAAGTATACATTTTCTAAAAGCTTATGAATAGAGGAGTAAATTAAGCCCTGACCGTCTGTCCGTCTGCCCGTCTGTTGGTTGAAATCAACTTTTAGAAGCAACCACATGTTCCTTAGACCTGCGTGGTATCAATCTTTTGGAAATATCCGGGAATGAATCGCTATTGAAATTCAGCAAAATCGACCCATAAATTTCTGAGATATAAGCAAATAAACGCGATTACCTCTGCTTTTTTCCTATATTTTTACCACCAAAATTAAAATTTTTCAGCCATAGAATAATTTATAGGTACCTTTGTTACTTTTTTTAGATATAATATGTCTAGAAAGATATTCGTGAAAAATTTTAGATAAATCGGGCTTTAATCGGTAAAGTTATAGGCAAAAATAAAATATGAATATTTTATAAATATTATAATTTAAATATGTATATATTCCAAAAATTTACAAACGAAAATCAAATTTTTTCAGCTTCTAGACAACCGAAAGCGTCAATATTGGTATCATCTGAAAGGACTTGACTAGCGCAATATTTATTTATTTATTTATTTATTTATTCCCATTTTCTGTACAACAAGACGGAATCTTATATTTAGAGTACAGAAACATATTAAGTGTACATATTACATGGTTCAAAAAACATTATATTAATAACATAAGTATATAAAACTAATTACAAACATTAAGAACATATTAAAAAAGATTTAGGAGAAATAACTATATAAAAAAGCTTTAAAACTATTAGCATTGCTATTTAATTGTTGGTTTAGTGGAAGAATGTTCCAAAGGCGAGTGGCATGTATGTAAAACTGCCATTCTGATACTAGGTATTGATGCCGTGGAATAATTATATTTCTTCTCCGATTTGATTGAAAAAATCGCAATCTATCAAATAAATATTTAGGTGTCTGAGTGTTAATTATTTTATGTAAAAAAACAAGAGTACGTATTTTTAGAAGATTGTCAAAAGAAACACCGTAAAGATTTTTCGAAACAGATGAAATGCGATCAAATCTTTTTAACCCGTATACGTATCTAGCAATATTATTGAACAAAATATTTAATTTTCTTTTGCTAACTGAGTCACAGTTTCCAAATAATTCACACCCGTAAGTTAATCTGGGAATCAGGTAAGTTTTGGCAAGTAAAATTCTTATTTTTAATGGTGTGAAATATTGTGCAGACCAGATAGCTCGAAGTTTAATATACGTTTGGCCAACTAATGAATTTACATGATTGTCCCATGTCAAATTGTTATTAAATATTATTCCAAGATTTTTCGCTGCTTTCACAATTTCAATTTTCTCTCCATTTATCACTATATCACTAACAGTACTAGAATCAAAGTTCTTTTTGTGTATTACAATGCATTTAGATTTTTGCGGATTTAAACAGAGACCATTTGCAGTTGCCCAAAGGTAAATTTTGTTTAACTCTTCATTAAGAGTAGCAATACTTGAATCAATATTTTGAACTGCACTACTTAAATAAAGTTGCACATCATCTGCATATAAGTGAATCTTGCAATTTGAAAGTTGATTCGGCAAATCATTTGCATACAACGAAAAAAGAAGCGGCCCTAAAATAGATCCCTGAGGCACTCCTCTAGTAAGAGAAAGAGAGTCTGACCAATGACTATTTACAAATACTGATTGTGTGCGTCGTGAGAGGTAGGATGATATAAGTTTGGTTGCTGTAGAGGCAAAACTAAAGAAGTGCCTTAATTTTTTAAGCAGCAATATAAGCACTATAAAAAAATTAAAACTCATGTTGGCCGCCACTACAAAATGCAGACAATAAATTTATAAATGGGTCAAATCTGGTATTTTTAAATGTAACTTCTAGAACCCCCTCAATATTGGTATCAAATGAAAGGGCTTGACCAGTAGAATACAGTAAATTATTAAAAAATTTAAAATCCAAGATGGCGTCTAAAACAAAATGGCGGTCCAAATTTTTTTAACCCCATAAATATGGGTATCATCTTAAAGGACTTGACTAGTAGAATACAGTTAACTACGTAAAAATTCAAAATCAAGGATGATTTCGGAAATAATAAGAAAAAATGAAGTATAACATGAAATATAGGTTAAGCTACGATGCTGGATTATTCCTGTGTACATGATGGTGAAGGGTATTATCAGATTCGGCACAGCCGAATATAGCACTTTTACTCGTTAATTTTATATTTTTGCGACCTTGATAGGCTGCGTTCTTGCATACTTTCTACTTCATTGCAATGTTAAACATACATATGCATTTAAAAGCGCGATTTGAGAAATTAGCATATAAAATACATAATGTATATAAATACATACATATAAAAATTTCTGTAAGAAGTAACCTAAATCAAAAAAAGTACACATCTACACATCAGATAAAAAACAAGTAAGAGCGCTATATTCGGCCGTGCCGAATCTTATATACCCTTCACAACGTGTAGTCATGCAATAACAGTAGTTTGTATCACCATTCATCTCATATGAAATACGTACATACATATAAAAAATATACATATATAAAAAACATCCCATTGTAAAATTATAAATTTACGTATGTATGTTAAAAAAAAAAAATAAAAAAAAAATTTAAAAAAAAAAATTTAAAAAAAAAATTTAAAAAAAAAATTAAAAAAAAAAATTAAAAAAAAAAAATTTTAAAAAAGTAATTAAAATATATATAATTAATATAAAACAAAAAAAAAATAAAAAAAAAAAATTAAAAAAAAAATAATAAAAATATAAATAATATATTAAATAAAAAATAAAAAAAAAATAAAAAAAAAATTAAAAAAAAAAATTAAAAAAAAAATTTTTTAAATATAAAAAAATTTTTTTTTTGGCTCAGCTGGGATTCGATCCCACGTTTACTTTAGCCAATATACAAGTTTGTATGTATGTATGTTGTTGTTGTAATGTTGTTTTTGTGAAAAAAAAATCGAGGTGGTCGTGGGTTTTTGCTCATATCTCTTTTGTTTATGTACCGATGTTTCTGATTTTCAATAGCGATATACTCCCGAATATTTCTGATATTTTAATACCTCACCCGGGTCCAAGTGATGTCGGGGGGCTTCAAAAAGTTGATTTCAACATACACACGGACAGACGGACAGACTGACAGAGCTTAATCGACTTCCCTATTCATAAGCTTTCAGAAAATATATACTTTATGGGGTCGGAAATGAAAATTGTAGAAATTTCACACGGAATGACAAACCTATATATACCCTTTTTCACTGTGTGAAGGGTATAATAACCAGTTTTAGTTAAAGGTAACCAAAACGGCTACGCTGCTCATAAAACGAAACAAACCTTCTCATACATAAAGGAATAAAATCAAAATTATTTCTAGTCTCTCACACATGCATGAGCAGTGAATCAGCATTTCGGTACTTTGGTTAAGACAAATGTTTGTATGTATATTTATATATTTATATGTATGTATATTAAAAGTGAGTTATTTAAAACATGTAAAATTTTCAAAGCAATGGTAGAAAATTGATTTAACAAAAAGATTATGATTATTCGCACCGACAATGGTAAAGTATAAAAGAAGCATTATAGTTAACGCGAATTCAGAAAACTTTTTTTGGGCGAAAGCAAAATTAACAGCAGTATGCATACATTCGTAACAGGTCTTAGTCAAAAACACATTAAAATTAAACTCCTTAGAAAATGTGAAGGCGAAGAAAGCCTACTGTGGGACATTTTAACGTTTTTGGTTCCACAGCAATATCACTACACCATTTCCAATTGTATTTCAGAAATTTGCAATTGTATTTCTAATTATATTTTCGAAATTTCCATTTATATTTCAGAAGTTTCTATTTGTTTCTATTTTAGAAAGAATCATTTGAATCTTAACATAGTTAACTGTATTCTACTATTCAAGCCCTTTCATTTGATATCCTATTGATGGGGTTAGGAAAACAAAAATTTCGGTTTTTTTTTTAAACGCCATCTTGCATTTTACACTTCTTAATATTTTACTATATTCTACTACCTTTCTACCCTTTCATTTGATACCAATATTGTGAGGTTTGTTACTATAATTGACCCATACCACCATTTCATTTAGGACACCAACTTGGATTTTTAGTTGTTCATACTTTACGGGAGTTGTATTTTGAAATACCACATTTGACATATAAATAAATTTATTGTCTGCCATTTTGTAGTAACGGCCATCGTGGATCTTTAATTTTTTATTGAGTATATTGACACTCTCGATTGTCTGGAAGCTGAAAAAATCGATGTTCGTTTGTGAATTTGGGGAATATATATTTTCTAAAAAAAATGTTGCCTATAACTTTACCGATTAGTGTCAAAAATTTTCACAAATATGTCTAAAGGCATATAAAGGCAAATAGTAACAAAGCTCTCTATAAATTATATTGGGGCTGAAAACTATTAATTTTTGTGGTAAAAATTAGGGAAAAGGAGAGGCAGTCGTTTATATTTGTTTATATCTCAAAAAGTTAGTAGGGCAATTTTGCTAGATTTCAATAGCGATTCATACAGATCTGTGCAACATACGGACATTTTTTAATCGACTCCTTTATATATAAGCTTTCAGAAAATATATATCTACCTACTTTATGGAGCTTTATTGTAGAAATTATAAACGGAATAACAAAGCTAAATACTCTTATACAAACATATACTCTTGGCACCATAGGTAAAGTGTATAAAATTAGGTGTAATTTTTATTGAAACAGAATTTATAAGAAAAAAGTAAATAGTAGACATTTTAATATAAATAAGTACAACTAATAACAGAAAATGTAAATGACAGACCAACTACTTAAGAAGCATTGAATAAAGGTATTGATCAAAACACCAATAATAATTCTGGAATTGAAGAATTTGACAAAATAGTAGATTTTAAAAATCGTAGAGGTATGACTAAATTAATTAAAACAGGTAAGTCTGGTAGACAAGAGAAACAGTTGTTATACAACTTCTTAAATATTATAATGAATGACGAAATAACCATTCATCAAACTTTACAACAAGCACATAATGATAGTAATATGAATAAATGTATACATAGAACCCTTGAAGAAAAAGTATAACTTGTTGACTGAAAGTGGCAATTAGGCCATAGTTAAACTACTAGAATCCTATTGAATGCAAAGGCTTATGCCAAAATGATGTAGTCAAAAATATTACGTTTATTATGAAAAATTATGTAACAACATCCTATCTTAGTGCTAATCTTCATGATAAAGTTTATATTAAAATGCTATAGTATTTTGCAATAGAATAATTTCCGAAAGCAGTTTTGAAGCTCAAACAGTTTTTGTATGGACTCAAACAGTCCGGCCGTAAATGAGACGTTAAAGAAGGTAATGTTTTTATACAGGACTTGTTGCTTGTTCAAGTGAACCTTGTTTGTATATCCGATACTGTATCCTAAATGTAATCAAAATTTGATTGCAGATCTAAAAAAAATAGTTAATTGAAATTAAAGTTTAAATATCAAGAAAGTTAAAAATTTTTGATAAAAGACCTTTGAGTTATTTTTTTAGGAATAGAAATCGAAAGAGATTGAGAAACTGGTACAATTATCATATGTCAGAAAAGTTATTTTATAGATCTTCTCAATCAGTATAAAATTACCCAATGTTTACGACCTTAAATGAAGGTTTTCAGTTAAAGCGTTCCGATGAAGAGTGCGAAATATTTGTCGAATACTTAAGATTTTAAACTACATTACCAAATCAAATTAAGAATAATAAATCTGAAACAGTTAAATATCTTAGAGATAAAATACGGTTCGTTATTGGTAAAATACAGCCATACTTATGCGATAACTTTGTTGAAAATTTCAATAGAATAACCGTGTGCCAGAGATTTGATGGTGGCCATTTGTTTAGTATTGTATCTCAAGTTTAATCGGAACTATTTTTTAATAAAAACAAAAAAATAAATATGTATGTTTTGCTTTAAAATTAAATCTCGGACATCTAATGTAAGAAATAAAATAACTTAGAGTCCACCACCTGCAAAAAGAAAAAGGGTCTGAAGTTAGGCCTTTATTTCATCACGCAGCAGCATCACATTATTGACTCGGTTAATTACAACCGCCTGTCGTTGGGTTACAAAGTTACATAAAAAAAGAGGCGGTAAAAAGCCCTAGTTTTTTAACTCTTTCCGGCGCACTATATGAAATCGACAAAAATTAAAACCGATTTTTATTTGCTTTTATTTATTAAAAGAATGTATTTAAAAAAAATATAAAAAAATAACTTGATCCTTGAGGAATTCACTGGAAGGATATCGGTATCCTTTCTCATCGTTTAACTGATGGTATTCAATTTTACTACAAAAAAATAAATATGTATCTATCTCCAACAAAGACTTGTATTTTTTATTTGTTTAATAAATATAAGCTCGAATCTACATAGAAAAGTGGTAATTAGGTTATACCATTCAACACAGTATGTATGAAAATTAAGTAAATAAGTGGTATAGTTTTTACACCACCGCGCCGGAAAGAGTTAACACTGAAGAAGTAAATAAAATTCGAACCTGTCAAATTACTAAAAAAAAAAACATTATTAAAAATTCACAGTTAAACAATCAAACAGAATAAGCTAGCAATACCAATGAACACCTCTACCTGTCTCCATAAATTAATTAATCAGAGCTGGAAAGCAAAGCGTACATTAGAATGACGCAAGTTTAATAGGCAGTTGTAAATGGTTAAGTGGATGAAAGGGACACTCACCAAATTTTTGTTTGGAAATTTATCAATTTTAGTGAAAAATTATGTAGTTTTATGTCCAGGAAATACTACAAACTTTGGAAAACCTTGCGAAAAATATTGCATCTACAGATGTAAATTTTAATATTTCCATAAAAATGTAATAAAGCTATAGCTCTAAAGTACATGAAAAATAGCATACAAATACCTACATATATACATACCTTCATTACTAGTTCACAGTCATTGAGTTCTAAGCCGGCCAAACGATTGTGCATTCGATAGCTGGCTTCTTTGAGATCCTCTAAAATTATTATTTCACCCATATCATCGTTGCCAGCATAATAACATTTTGGAAATATTGTCTCTGTCATATATTTCTCTAAGAGCGGGACCATATGATTGTAAGCGCTGATTTCATTACAAAATGCTTCATTACAACGGTAGAGTTGTCGCCTAGATAAGCTTGGAATTTGGCGTTTTATAATAAGTGACAATCTATGTTCTTGATCTAAAAAGAAAATAATTAAAAGTATAGATTTACTTTACAGAATTCTAAGTATTTTCATATACATATTTATGTATGTATTTATTTATATTATACACTAGCTAACCCGTGCGCCTTGCTACACCTACCAGGAAATTTTTAATGTTTTATTTATATTTAAAAGAAATTATTTTATATACATATGTATGTATATATACAGGGTGGACCAAAAGTCACGCCTGCGTGTAAAAATTGAATAACTTTTTTGTTTATTAATATTTTTTATTTTTTTTTTCAGATTTTATTCATCGATTCGTGTTACACCACCGTGCAAAATTTAACGACTGAGCAACGAACGAAAGTGGTAGAATTTTATTTTTCCAATGGGCGCTCAATTTCTTAGCAATTTAATAATGAGTGATGAAGCACATTTTCATCTAAATGGATACGTAAATAAACAAAATATGCAATTTTGGGGTACTACAAATCCCAGAGTTGTTCACCAGCGCCAATTACACCCCCTCAAGTGTAGAGTATGGTGTGGAGTGACATCAGAAAGAGTTATAGGGGCCTACTTCTTCGAGGATGAAGTTGGTAATACAGTAACGGTGAATGGGGACAGATATCGCGCTATGCTTAATAATTTTGTACGCCCTGAGGCAGCCAACAAGTGGTTTCAGCAGGATGGAGCAACAGCACACACGGCCCGTGCCACAATGACGCTTTTAAATGAAATTTTTGACGACCGAATTATCTCGAAAAATTCAGAATTTAATTGGCCAGCACGTTCACCGGATTTAACTGCCCCTGATTATTTTCTATGGGGTTATCTCAAAGAACGAGTGTATGTAAACAAGCCTCAAACTATAGAGCAGCTAAAGAACAACATTGAAGCTGAGATCAGGGCAATAGAGCCTGAAACCTTGCGTGCAGTTATGCAAAACGCCTGTTTAAGAGCCCAATTGTGCATCGATGAAAATGGTGGTCATCTCTCTGACATTATTTTTCATAATTAAAATTTAGGTCATACAAAGATAATATTATAATTAAAAAAAAAATTTAATAAAAAATAATAATAAACAAAAAAGCTATTCAATTTTTACACGCAGGCGCGACTTTTGGTCCACCCTGTACTTATATGTACTGCAGCTTATTGATATTTTATTTTTTTTTTTAAATTCTTAAAATACAGTTAAAGTCTCATTAAAATTTTTAAAACTGTCCTACATTACGTGGATGATTTAAAAACGGAAATACACTGCCTTATCCGTTATAAAATATTTTATAATGTGGCCTTAATGTTTTAAATTTTTTTCTTCTTTTTGTTTCTATTCAAAACATTTTTCGTAAGGTTTTTTTTAAATATTAACTAAAATTATTAAAGTTAATTATTAAAATAAAATTATATATTTATATTTTATTTAAACTTTTCTATATATTTAATTTTAATATGAATCATTTCTATTTTGGCTTAAGTTCATTTATTCTTTTATTAAATTTTATAATTCAAATTAAATAAAATGTCATTGAATTGCAACATATATAGGAATTTTAATTTTAAAGTATACCGACAAAGAGTGCTGATGATGAAATCGTAGCTGATTTCGAAAATGCATTCCACTCCGCAAATATTGGAAATAATTTTAAAAAGTATTCTTAAAAATGGTTGCAATTTAATTTAATTTGAATTATAAAATTAAAAAAAAAAAGAATAAATGAACTTAAGCCAAAATAAAAATGATTCACATTAAAATAAAATTACTATTTAAGCTCGAGGTCTTTGAATTATTTACTGTCTGTTCAACGATGTTGAAAGAAAGCCCAAGCGAAATTTCATTCGTACAAATATATTAAAAACAAGTAAGAGTGCTATATTCGGCCGTGCCGAATCTTATATACCCTTCACAACGTGTAGTCATGCAATAACAATAGTTTGTATCACCATTCATCTCATGAAATACGTACGAATGTACATATAAAAAACATACATATATAAAAACATGCCATTGTAAAATAATAAATTTACGTATGTAGTTTAATTAAAAAATACTAGGTACTCAATGGGAAAAATACATAAAAATAGATATTTATTTAGTTTAGTTTTTTTTTCATAGTGCATCGTATTTTGCTAGTCATTATATTTCATACATATACTACTCATATTGACCATGGTACATTGAAATGTTAAAAAAAAAATAAAAAAATAAAAATTTCAGCAAACACTAAAAAAAGTGGTATCGAGCAGCGAACCTCCAGTTTCATAGTTCAGTGGTGTACCCACTAAACTACCATCCTACGAAGTTTTCTGCAACTTAAATATACAAAAGTAATTGCAATCTAAAGCTTAGTCTAGACGATATGTTGAATCAGCAAATTTGTGCTTAAAAATTTGTTACAAGTGCCATCATATCGTGTAAACGCAAAATTTTTTCATCATACGTATGATTAACATCATTTGCTAACACTTTTTTAACAAGGCCATCAAATGTATGTCGACGATTTCAACATATCGTGTAAACAGCATATTTTTAATGCTGAACAAATTTCCTACGTATGAAGACAGATTTGTTGTTTGTTGAAAAGCGTATTTCAGCTTTTCATCATATGGCAAATGTAGTATCATATAGAATTGTTGCAGTGTTGCCTAATTTGTTATATTCTTTGCTAGAATTTGTAAGTTATACATTAGTTATTTAGGCAAAATGGTTGATGTGAATTTTTGATCACTCTTTGATCGGTGATAAAGTATTGGATGTAAATATCATTTATTAAACACCTAGGCTTTCAGTTAATTAAATACGAAAAGTTAGTTTCCTATATCATATATTCTTACCACAACGAGTTACACTAAAATTTTACCAACAGCGACCCCTTTTTATACCCTTCACACAGTGAAAAAGGGTATATATAGGTTTGTCATTCCGTGTGAAATTTCTACAATTTTCATTTCCGACCCCATAAAGTATATATTTTCTGAAAGCTTATGAATAGAGGAGTCGATTAAGCCCTGACCGTCTGACCGTCTGTCCGTGTGTATGTTGAAATCAACTTTTTGAAGCCCCCCGACATAGGTTGGACCCGGGTAAGGTATTAAAATATCAGAAATATTCGGGAGTAGATCGGTATTGAAAATCAGAAACATCGGTACATAAACAACTGAGATATGAGCAAAAACCCACGACCACCTCGATTTTCTTTTCATAAAAACAACATTACAACAACAACATACATACATACAAACGTGTATACTGGTTAGAGAAAACGTGGCATCGAATCCCAGCTGAGGCAAAAAAATTTTTTTTTTTAAATTTTTTTAAAATTTTTTTTTTTAATTTTTTTTTTTATTTTTTTTTTATTTTTTATTTAATATATTATATATATTTTTATTATTATTTTTTTTTATTTTTTTTTTTTTAATTTTTTTTTTATTTTTTTTTGTTTTATATATATTATATATGTATATAATAATTTTTTTTTTTTAATTTTTTTTTTAAATTTTTTTTTTTTTAATTTTTTTTTTATTTTTTTTTTGTTTTTTTTAACATACATACGTGAATTTACTGTTATTGCATGACTACACGTTGTGAAGGGTATATAAGATTCGGCACGGCCGAATATAGCGCTTTTACTTGTTTTGTTTGTTATTATCTTTTATATTATTACTAGTTTTGGCCTGCTCTAGCCATCAGCAAGATAGCGAAAGCAATAGATGACTGTTTCACAATTATTGTTTAGATTAGTGTCAACTTTAAAATTTCGAAAAGCATCAAAACATTTAAAAATGCGTTATTTGCAAAATTTTTAACTTTTTATTTTATTTATTTCATAAAATTCTATATTTCCGTATAAAAATATAATAAGCAAATATAATAAGGAACATAAAGCCAAAACAAATTCTATATCACCCTTTAAATTATAATGCTATCAATATGAACATTACTATATGATTACTTATGAGAATACTAACTACATCATGGTTCAATTGTTATTTTGTAATATTGTAAATTAAAAAATTTTTGCATATTTATATATTTTTTAGTTTCATTTCTCTTATAAACCATATAAGATATCAAGAAATAAGTATGGATATTAAATAATAATAAATAATAATAATAAATGTAATCAATGTATCTAACTATTGTTTATTATGGTTTTTGGTTTAAAACTATAATAAGCTAACAATCTACAATAACATAAACATTGTTTACTATCAATCCTTATTATTTTTTTTGTAATTTCTACTTGCGATATTTTTTTTAAAATTTAGTATTTAGAAAAAACAAAACAACAGAATTTCAAAATTTTTTTTGCGATAAAAAAGCACTAAAACATTGATAAAACTAAAAAGTTGACAGCGCTGTTTCTTATAACTATTTGTTTATTTTTGGTTTGGTCAGTACTCAACAGAATGTTGGTTGAACAACAAAGCATGATGTTATGTTCCGTGTTCTTGTATTTTGTAATTCCTAATTTTTAATTGTTAAACTTCTTGTTCT
Source organism: Phyto melanocephala (assembly GCA_941918925.1). Classification (NCBI taxonomy): domain Eukaryota; kingdom Metazoa; phylum Arthropoda; class Insecta; order Diptera; family Rhinophoridae; genus Phyto; species Phyto melanocephala. The sequence continues at coordinate 57,874,894 of OW799235.1, forward strand.
AAATTAGTATTTTTAAATTTTACTCAGGTTTGATTTTAATTAGAATTTTTTTCTTTATATAAAATTCAATTGTAATAATAAAAGATAAACATTTTCAGATTATTCTTTTTATTATCACATACATACATATACATAAATATAATTGCTGCAAAAAACTGTATTGTCAAATTTATTTGGCATATACAAATATATAAACAAATGTTAATACGAATTAACATACATAATTAAACGAAATTCAACATATCGTGTATACGCAAAAATTGTATGATAACTCATATGTTGAAATATCATTTGTTGGCGTATGATGAATTCAAAAAATTTGGTACTTTCAGCAAATCGTGTAAACGACCATCATATTCAATATGCTAACAGAGACATTTGCTGTTATTTTAAAGCAAATATATATTACCACACATTTGCTGATTCATCATACCGTCTAGACTAAGCTTAAAACAAATACTATTTAAGTATTAACAATACGTATAAATGCGTATGTACGCATAAATGCGTATACGCAGTAGCCAACACTATTGAAATATTAACATACATATTAAAGGCCTGCAACTGTTGCACTATACAACATAGCAACATGTGTCACATAATGCAACTGCTAATTCATACAATGCCGAAAATGCATGTTTGACAAAGACATATAAAGACAGTGTATAATTAGTTTAATTAAATCTGTACATAGTTCTAACAGTGATATTGCATACATGAGCATAGAAAATGAGAAAGTCAACACATGCGACACGTGTGACATATGCAGCACATGTTTTTATACCCTTCACACAGTGAAAAAGGGTATATATACATAGGTTTGTCATTCCGTGTGAAATTTCTACAATTTTCATTTCCGACCCCATAAAGTATATATTTTCGAATCCCAGCTGAGCCAAAAAATTTTTTTTTATTTTTTTTTTATATTTTTTTTTCTAATTTTTTTTTTATATTTTATTTATTATTTATATTTTTATTATTATTTTTCTTTAATTTTTTTTTTGTTTTTAAATTTTTTTTTATTTTTTTTTTATACATACATACTTACGTAAATTTATAATTTTACAATGGGATGTTTTTATATATGTATGTACGTATTTCATATGAGATGAATGCTGATACAAACTACTGTTATTGCATGACTACACGTTGTGAAGGGTATATAAGATTCGGCACGGCCGAAAATAGCACTCTTACTTGTTGCTTTCTAGAATTGCCCCAGCAGTTTCAATACTTGTGAAGAGAGAAGTGATTTTGTCACGTGCTTATAATTGCTAATAAATTCACAAGCAATGAAAACTTTAATTTGGAATTGCTGAGGTAAATTAAAGTACTTAGTCTAATACATACTAATTAAAAAAAAATCTGTTATTTTTTTGTACATTTTTGCAGCAGCTCTCGGAAATAAATTGTTAAATTTTTTCCAATTCATCAATAAATCTATTTCTTACTTGAAGAAAACACCGTAAACCACTTAAATATTCCACTGCATTACTTACAGATGAAATAAGTACATACTCATTGTCATCATCCTCGTTAGCTTGATTGAAGCTCAGAAACGATTTCCTCCTCCTTAGGTGGTGCATGACAAGGTAAATTTTCGTCCTGAGTTACAAAATTTTCAAATTCAGCTCCAAATTCTTAACCATAGTCAGCAGTTATAATTATCTCGTCAGATACCGAAACAAACTTACACCGAAATATATAAATTCATATTAATTAGAAAAAAATAAACCTGTATATTTTAAAATCAACTTTTTAAATCATTTAAAAATGGTACTAGGAGCTACCATCCAATATGCTCGCTTGGCTATATAAAATGCTGCTAACATATCAAGGCTTTTCTTGAAATCTTTTAAAAGTATATTATATTTTGTCGATGGTATGCCTTGAAAGTATGAATGATCCCCTGATCTAAAGGCTGTAAAATTGAGGTGCTATATGCCGGTAAATATCGAACGTCAACGTTCTTTAAACTTATCTGCTTACGGGCTGTGGCATTGTCTACGAATAAGATTACTTTTCTATTTTGCTGAATCATTTCTTTATAAAAAGCTAGCATTATTTCAGTCCAAATGTCCTTTGTCATCCATGCCTTGTTTTGCGAAAAATACTTAATGGGTATTTTTTTATTTTTAAAACATCGAGGCTGTTTTGGTTACCATGGCAAACATAGTCACCAGTTGCATTGCACAAAAGGAGTATAGTTTTACGTTCTTCTGATAACGTCGTTCCAGAAATTTTTAAACCACTCCTATTGAATGTTGATGAGTAGTCCCGCTTTGAAAGGTAGTCCCGTTTCATCGGCATTAAATATGTAACTTGCCTTGTATCCAGCGGAGAATTTCTTGAAAATTGTCAGCTGCTTGCTTATCAGCAGATCTTGCAGCACCATGAATCTTTTTTAAACAAATCCCCTCTCTCCGTTGCCATTGGTATAGCCAGCCAGGTGTAGGATAACAATTTTCGTTCAGGGCAATGTCAAATTTTTTGGCCTTTTCCATTAGCATATTGGTTGACACTACAGCGCCAGACAACCTCATTTGATCAAACCATTTCTATAATGCCTTTTCCTTTTTTTTTTTTTTTTTGATTTTCCGACTCGATTTTTTCTTAGCGACATATTATTTCATGTTTTGCTGCTTTGAATAATAGAACTTTTGTTTCTTAGAATACGATTTACGGTGTCGATTGAGCATCCATACTTTCTACAAATATCTTGTTTAGTAGAATCTTTAATTTAATTTATAATTGAAAGCTTTTGCTTTATAGACAAGCATATTCTTTTGTTAGCACTAATTTTTGATCGCGTTTATTCATGATGCATATAAATAGAAGACAATTTCTTTTGTAATTTATTCAAATTATATTAAAATTATGGTGCATAAAAGCGAGAAATGCATATAAGCGAAATGCATATAGACGAAATTTTTATGTATATTTTTAATAACAACCTAAAATTGTATGTATTAAATGTCTGTAGCTCTGAGCAACATTATCAGTGTCTGCCTTAAGCTCTAAACACTTAGACGACAGCAGACTTCACAACTTTACGGCTTAAAATGTTGCCAACTTCAAATGCTGCTCTGAAGTCTGCTTCATAATTATTTTGAAGACAGCAACAACATAATAATCAGCTGATGTGTATTTTAGCAATACAAATTTCAGGGATGCCGCATATATATTTTATAATGAATAAAATTAAAGTCATTGATAAAAAAATGTAATAATATCACGAAAAACTATAAAAACACATAAATTTATTTCTTTATTGTATTTTTGTAATGTTCTTTTATGTTTAATATAAAAAATAAAGTTTTATTCTTATTTTTCCAATTTAATATATATAATGGCAACACTATATTTGTTTATTGCTGCCCGTCAAAATAGAAAATAGCCTAAGTTGCCAGCAGCAGCAAATGCTGTTGTGCAGTCGTGCTGCTGTGCTGCCGTCAAAATAGTCGTTTTCATTTAAACACATGGATTTTATTTTTGACATATTGCTGCTTGCTGTCTGCTGGCGTCTATGTGTTTAGAGCATTTAAGTTAACTCTAAGTGTTGATGGTACACTAATAATTTGTAACATTTCTAACATAAATCTACGCTTATAATTAATTAACTTCTGTGTTTAAAACTGAAACATTTTCAAAGTTTGGGAAGTAATTTAACTTAGAACAATGAGAGGATAATGCTGTCTTTTGTGAATTTATATTATTCCTATGCCATTGGTCAGACTTATGTCCAGAAATTCTTGTTTTTAGTTTATTTTTAGTCGTACCTAAGTATATACACTTTACTACATTTCTCACTATCATTACCACCACAAGTTATCTTATATACTTAATTAGATCTATCCCATTTTTGTATTCTGTCTTTTGTATTAAACGTTTTATAGGCCATCTCATATCTATCAGTGTCAAAAACTTTCAATTTCTTTATCCTTTCCGATACTCCCGGTACATAAGTCAATGACTTATAGATTTTCGGCTCAACAATATTCCTTGAATTATTATCATTTCTATAGTCAAATTTACCAATTAATTTATAAATTAATCTAATAGGAAAATCATTATCCTTAAAAATATTTATAACAATTTTTCAATTCTTTTTATGAAAATACCTGTCACTTATCGTAAGTACTCTATCTATAAAGTTTTTCGCCGTATTAATAATAACTTTCTTATTATGCTTAGAAAAATAATTAATACGTCTCCCTGAAGCAGTTGGTTTTTGATACCAATCTGTTATTAAATTTCCACCTCTTCTTATTACTAGTGTATCTAACTATGGGAGTTTAAAATCCTTCTCTCTCTCTATAGTAAATTTAATGCAAGAATTAAAACTATTCAAAGAATCTAACATTTCATCAACAGAAATTTTAGAGATGACACAAAATAAATCATCTACATATTTTGTCATTAATCTTGGTTCTATACTCAATTTACCAATACAATTCTCCAATAGTTTCTTCATCACTATATCAGCAACAATAGGAAAAGCTGGTAAACCCATTGGAAGTCCCTCTTGCTGTTTATATATGTACATACATATATATACATATATTTTTTTATTTTTATATGTATATTTTTTTTGAAAATATTTTTGTAGTTTGAATTTAATATTTGTATTTTTTTTAAGTTTAAATTCATAAATTTTCATATGATGTATAATTATTGGCTGAAGTTAAATTTAACATAAATTATTATACCTCTAAAAAACAATTATATTATATTTAATTGTAAGTCTAAATAAGTTTTAAAGTATACTGATAAAAAACAATCCGATGATAGTTTTAGGGAGTATAATAATTTGTGTAAAAAATAAACTTAAGCCAAAAATTATAGATTAGATATAAAAATTTTAGTATTTAGCTTTTTTATGTTTTTTTTTTTTAGTTTTTGTAGACCCTAGTTTTCTGTTTTTTAAGTATCACTTAACTTTTGTGCGTTTGTCAAGTTTTTAGAAAGTTAAGACGTCGAATATAGGAGCATTTTGCCGGACATTTTGTCAAAAGTTAAATTTAAGAAATGTAAAAATTCATGTACGCAGTTCTATGGAATAATATCTTTATACTAAAATATGTATCACTTTCTTTGTATAACTTCGATATGATATTAAAATATTTTCATAAATTTAGTCTTTCAATGAAAACATTGCTCTACAAAAAATTATTTTTTATCTTCCCGTTAATTAATATGGATTTTGATGTACTGAACTCAAATCCGTTGTCGGCTTTTTTCCATCAGATTGGGATTTCTTTTATGGGCGTGGCAAATTTTTCCCCCTAAATTAGACAGGTATGGAGACATATTTCATCCTAACTCGAGAACCAGTCATCCGATTACATTTAATTAAATCAAACACCAGGAGATCTGCTACAAATTTTTATTTATTTTAGTCGACTAAAATTTTTCTCTATCTCTTGTCGTTTTGGAATTATTCAAAAATTAATGAAGAAAAAAATTTATTTCGTGCAAAATTCCTTATATTTCTCAATTTAAAAATGGAATTAAAAAAAATATAAGGCAAATATTCAACATTTTAAACTTTTTTCTAAGAGCTACTTATCTTGGAAATAAAAAGAGCCATAAACTATAAAAATCGGTTAAGAAAATGTATATTTTATTGTCAATTTACCGCAGGTACCCAATATTGTAATGCAACCAGCCTTACATATGATATATGTAGGGTTGCTATCCGTCCTCTTTTCCCCGGATACCGTCCTCTTTTTTAGGGCATCCGGGGCAGTCCTACTTCTTTTTTAGCAAATGTTCGGGGTTGACCGGCTTTTTGCACCTTCTCTGAAGTTTTTTTCTTACACTTAAACTTTAAATCACAGGTCACAAAATGTATAAAAAAAGATTTAGGTGCTCGTACAATTAGTTTTGAAAAAGTACAATTTTAAAACTTCTCTTTGTACAAAATTAGTTTTATTATCCTTAATTGTCGCTATTTATCAAAGTGGCCTATTTTAAATAGTCTTTTATTTTAAAAAGGTTAGGCAAAGGGGTTTGCTTGTCAGCTGTGTGTTTTTTATAAAGTTTGCTTTTCAGATATAGAAGAAAATCTTGAACAAAAAATATAGTAAGAGTATATAATTTTGATATGGATTGCCTAGAGCAGTGCTATTCAACCTATGGAAAAATTTCCAGTTGGTACGCGAATTCTTTTAAAATTTTAACGATTTCTATTTTGCAATTGGAAACAAAAAGAAAAATCATCCTAAAAGTATACCTTTAATGTACATGTTCTTATGTATTTTGTAATTTTTATTATTTTTTTTTAATTTTATTGTTTTTTATTATTATATAAATATATATATATAAATAAAATAGATTAAAAATTTTAAAATTGTTTACATTATATTTTTTTTGGTGGTACGCGAAGTTTGTCGTGAATTTAGTGGTACACGAGCCAAAAAGATTGAATAGCACTGGCCTAGAGTTTTACAAATATTTGAAGAGATGCGATGGTAATATATTGGCTCAAATTGGAAGTGTTGAAAAACATATGTAAAATTTTTAAAAGTGTACATTCCCAATAATGTATGCAATCAATTTCTGTTGTTTTTTTTTTTTTTTGTTTTTATTTTCATCCATTAAATCAGAACGATATGTTCAGCTTGTATTTTTATAAATAAAGTTTTCTCTTGAAAACAAATTTTGTTTTTATATTTTAAATGGCGTCGTAAGTTTTATCAAATTTAATTTTTTTTTCAAATGTGTCCTCTTTTTTTGGGCAAATGTCCTACATTTTTTTATGCTGGCGTCCTCTTTTTTTTAAATAGAAATGGCAACCCTAGATATATGTAACAATTCGTTAGGTAAGCAGGTAGAAGCTAATGGGCAATAAGTGAGTCAATTTTAATTTGAATATCGTGCGGGTAAAATCGGCAACAGTAAATAGATCTTATAGTGTACTTTGTTATTGTGTAAAGAAATAAAGGAATTAAAGAATCCACAAACGCTTTCATATTGCAAAATGTCAAGGATTTGTAACAAATCTACAAATTTATTTTGTTACGTATGTGGCGATCTAACTTTAAGTACTCAACGGGAGACAATATCTTTTAAGATTAAAAATGCTTATCGCCGTTATTTTGGGTTTCCTATCGATGTTGTAGTAGCTGTGGTAAGTCTTTAAGAGGTTGGTTAAAAGGAAGTCATAAGTCTTTATGAAGCCGTTTATGAAGCCAGCGATTTGGAGTGAACCACGAAATCATCAAAATGATAGCTACTTTTGCCTTACTAAAACACGTGGGTTTACGAAAAAACAAAAAATAAAGTTACATATCCAAATACTTTATGCGTCAAACGACCAGTTTTCCAGTTTACAAGTAAATTTTTACCTCCATTGCCTCCTACAGACGATGAAGAAGATGGGCTTTCTGCAGCAACTGAATCCACTTACGCCATCATGGGTGTTTCTCCGCATTCATTTGGAAGTCCAACGAGTACACCTTATTTTCCGAATTAAACTGATATGAATAACTTAGTTTGTAAATCAAGGCTTTAAAAAAACCAAGTCTGAGCTTCTTGCATCCCAATGAAAATAATGGAGTTTGGTGCAAACGGACGTTAACGTCTCTTACTTTCGAAATAAAGAACGACCTTTTTTAATATATTTCAGCAAAGAGGAAGGTTTGAGATTTTGCGATAATGCTGATGGACTTTTGCGACAACTGTGTTTCAGTCATAAATTTCAGGATTGGCGGCTTGTTATTAATTCATCCAAGACAAGTCTGAAAGGCGATTTACTTCACAATGGCAACAAATTTCCATTGGTCCCACTCGCGTATGCAAGAAATATGAAAGAAAACTATTGTAGCATGAAGATGATACTGCAAAAAATGTTTATATTCCCATTACTCATGGAACGTATGTGCAGATTTGAAAGTCGCAGCAATGCTAAATGGATTGCAAAGTGGATATACTAAGTTTTATTGCTTCTTATGTAAATGGGATAGCCGCGCAAAAGAAAAACACTAAAATGTTAAAATTTGACCGAAAAGAGTAAATTTTATTCCAGGAAAAAAAAATTTAGCAGAAGAGCCTTTAAAACAATAGGAACAAACTCTTCTCTTCATATAAAGCTAGGCCAAATGAAAAATTTTGTCAAAGCAATGAACAAGGATGGTGAAGCCTTTCTATAGATTAAGAGCAAATTTCCTAGAATCAGAGATGCTAAAGTGGACCTACAAATATGCCTTATATTTGTAGGTCCACAAATACGACAAATTATGAAGGACGAGGTCTTCAGAACGAAATTGAATGATGTGGACAAAAGGGCATGGGCAGCTTAAGCTACTTTTTATACCCTTCACACAGTGAAAAAGGGTATATATAGGTTTGTCATTCCGTGTGAAATTTCTACAATTTTCATTTCCGACCCCATAAAGTATTTATTTTCTGAAAGCTTATGAATAGGGGAGTCGATTAAGCCCTGTCAGTCTGTCCGTCTGTCCGTGTGCATGTTGAAATCAACTTTTTAAAGCCCCCCGACATAGGTTGGACCCGGGTAAGGTATTAAAATATCAGAAATATTCGGGAGTAGATCGGTATTGAAAATCAGAAACATCGGTACATAAACAACTGAGATATGAGCAAAAACCCACGACCACCTCGATTTTTTTTTCACAAAAACAACATTACAACAACAACATACATACATACAAACGTGTATACTGGTTAGAGAAAACGTGGCATCGAATCCCAGCTGAGCCAAAAAAAATTGTTTTTAATTTTTTAAAAAATTTTTTTTTACTTTTTTTTTTTTTCGTTTTTTTAACATACATACGTGAATTTATAATTTTCCAATGGGATGTTTTTATATATGTATGTACGTATTTCATATGGGATGAATGGTGACACAAACTACTGTTATTTCATGACTACACGTTGTGAAGGGTATATAAGATTCGGCACGGCCGAATATAGCGTTCTTACTTGTTTATATTAACAATGTTTCCCAAATAAAAATTAATAATTATTAACAAAATTTTTGTGTTATTTTAAATAAAATAGTCTGTAAATATTTTAATTGTTTATTGTAATTTGAAGTTATCTACGGGTGACGACAGGCGATGCTACAAAATTACAATCTAGAAAATTTTTTTGCTTGTATTTGTTTTTGTTGTACGAAAATAGATAGAAGTAAAAAGTTGCCATTCATTGTTGCTACAAGTCGCTTTAGTGCGCCCACTCTGACGTTGTTTGCTGCATTACACATATTTGGTCAATATTGGGTTTCACGGTTTATGGCTTTTTTTATTTCCAAGACAAGTAGTTTAAAATGTTGAATATATGCCTTAAATTTTTTTTAATTCCATTTTTAAATTGAAAAATATTACGAATTTTGCACGAAAAATTTTTTTTTCTCCATTAATTTCTAAATACCTCCAAAACGATAAGAGATAGAGAAAAATTTTATTCCACTAAAATAAAACCAATTTTGTTATACATTTTTGGTGTTTTATTTTTGAAAATCGGATGACTGGTTCTCGAGTTAGGAGGAAATAAATCTCCGTACCTGACTAATTTAGGGGGAAAAATTTGCCACGCCCATAAAAAAAATCCCGATCTGATGGAAAAAAACCGACAACGGATTTGAGTTCAGCGCGTCAAAATCCATATAGTCCATATAGTTTTATTAAATGAGAAGACAAAAAATTATTTTTTGCAGAGCAGTGTAATTATTGAAAATTTGTAGGCATTTTTGTAGGGAAAATTTTTTGAGCGCGTAGGGAAAAGTAGGGATTTTTTTCGATTTGCGTAAAGACTTAAAAAAATTGGGAAAAAAAAGTTACAAAAATATTAATATTTATGCAAAACCTTATTGAAAAACAAATAAAATACAAGCAATAATTAATATAACCAAAAAAAAAATTAAATTGTGTTTATTGGTTGTTTGGTTTAATTCTAGTTCTGTGAAAATGTGATATGATAAAGTTTTTGTATAGCAAAGGGTATGGTGGCACCATATGATATGACATACAAAAACTTTTCATTTCATAGTTTCATTGAACGAGAATTGATACCCTGGTCTATATTCATTTCACTGATGCTTATGCCTAGGGTTGCCAGACGTACTGTTTTTTGCAGTACATGTACTTTTTTTCCTAATTGTACTTTTTTATGCACCACACCCAAAACAGTACGCAACTGTACTGTTTTTCACACTTTGTACTGTTTATGAATATTTTTTTTTATAAAACAACTAGCCAAACCCGGCGCCCGTTGCTACGCCCCTTAATGAATCGAAATGCTTCTGAATTTTAATTGGATATCAAGTGCAAAAACCTAAAAATCATAATTTTTTTATGGGCGTGGCATTGCCCACTTTTCTAATCACGAAATTGTAAAGTCATAACAGCTCAATATGTGTGCAAAGTTTCAGAAGAATCGGACCAGCGCAAGTACCTCAAAATTATAATCGTTTTTATGGGCGTGGCCCTGCCCACTTTTCTAATTACAAAATTGTAAAGTCATAACAGGTCAATATGTGTGCATAGTTTCAGAATAATCCGTCCAGTACAAGTACCTCAAAATGATACCTTTCTTAATATGTATGAATGAATATTCGTATGTAGGTTTTTACACACACACACTCTACGTTGAATCAAAGTTATAGCTGTTGTTACGCTGTTATCTCTAGCAGCGAAAGCCGCGGTGACATTTTGTTTTCTTTAAATACTTTGAGCAGACTTACCAGAGGAAGATTGAAAAATATTGGAAAAATATTGTGAGCAGAGTTACCAGAGGAAGATTGAAAAAAGCTGTTATTTTCATTAAGAATTGTTACATTCAGCATAAGGTATTGCATTTAAAATTATTTCTTAATGGAAATAAATGTAATTTATATGGACATTTGTATGAATGTATCTAGGTATTTATGTGAAAAAAATTAATTTTTACACAACAACGATTTTTAAGTTCATTGATGTAACCGCTAATCTCCCAACGGCATGTAATTTCTTGCATTTGTTTGCAAGTTTAATTCAAAAAATTAAGAAGTAAAGATGTAGTCATGCAATAACAATAGTTTGTATCACCATTCATCTCATATGAAATACGTACATACCTAAAAACATACATATATAAAAATAAAAACATCCCATTGTAAAAAAATAAATTTACGTACATATATAGTTTAATTAAAAAAAATAAAAAGTAAAGAGTAATATGGCATACATTATTAAAATTTAAAATATATAATATGTATTAATGTATACTAGATACTCAATGGGAAAAATACATAAAAATAGATATGTATTTAGTTTTTTTTTCGTAGTGCATCGTATTTTGCTAGTCATGATATTTCTTATACTACTCATAATGACCATGGAACGTTGAAATGTAAAAAAAAAATATTCAGCATACACTTTAATGGTATCGAACTGCTTACCACCAGCTTCATAGTTCAGTGGTGTACCCACTGCACTGTGTGAAGGGTATAAAAAGAGGCAGAAGTATCATTTCAAATGAGATATACTTAGGGTTTCATTGTAAGAATAAATTTAAGAAAATAAATTAATATCAAATCAAAAATACGCAAAGAAAGTAAAACATATTTTAGCTTTAATAGATTATAGCGATTACTGTTAATAAAAAAATAATAAATTTTGTGCTATAAAAGTACACAAAATTGGTGGTTCTTGTTTTATTTAAAATTCTCAAATTGTTTATGAATATTTTAAATAAAGCTTGTAACATTTCTTAAATTTTGTGAATCAAAGGTCTAAAATTTTGAATACTTGTTTATTTAAAAAATTTTCGTGTAAATTTATAAAACTTAAATTTTAATTAAAAGTAAACAAACAATTTGTTTTTTTTTACATTCTCCGGGTCTTATTGTGTTTGTAGGGATGTTGTTGTCACCTGATGTGAATTCGTCTTGGTCAGTATTCAACAGAATGTTGGTTGACCAACAGTGAGTGATTGTTTGTAATTTTTATTTTAATATTAATCTTTTATACAGGTTATAAAGGTTGAGTTAATTTTAATGTCTAAAAGAACTCAAGCCTGTATACAATTTTAAATATTAGTGCAAAATTAATATTGTAGAAATAATCCTTTCCTATCCTTCCTTATCCTTTCTACTAATATTAATTGTCGGTTATACAAATATAATATATATTACTCCTGTTAAAGTTTTTCAAATATGTTATTATGTAAGTTTATTATTTGGTAATTAAAAACGTGTTTGAGATATATAAGTATTTAGTTTTATTTAACATTTTGATAAAACCTAATGTTACAATGTTTTGTAAATTGTTTTTTGTAAAATAGTTTTACCATTTTGACATTTGCGTTCGCATTGCCAACCGTACATTCGACATAGATAATTCAAATTTTGTATGAAATCTCTTACGTTTTCTTACGTGTCGACTTTCATGTATGTATGTATGTATGTAAGTTTTTTTTATTAACGAGGTGAAATCATCGAAAGACCCTGGTACTCAAGTTAGCCAGAAGTGCTTGACTTTAACAGGCTAAAACACCTCGGTACACTGGCCCAATCCCTGAGGAACTACAACAAAGCTATACATAGCCTTTAAGGCGCAACAACCAAACTATTACGGATTCTCTCAAACCTACGAAGTTGAATGAGAACCAATCTAGCATATTCACATACATACTTCCAACTACGTGCAGAGGACAACATATTACATATTATCGTGATCAACACTACGGCTTTTCATCCCTTTACGATATATTCTCTTCCTATTAAAACGTGGGCGCGAAAAGAATACGTGTTCAACATTCTCCTCGACATTACCATCAAAAACTCAGACAGAACGGAGAAGTGTTATGACGAAATTTGTATAGGTATAACCGGAAACAACCGAGTTTACTAAGCAACCGCGTAACATAGAAGTCTAGATCCCCATGTTCCCGCTGGAGCCATGGGACCAAGTCAGGAATAAGAGAATAGATACAAGGACCATCACAGAAGCCACTCAGCAATCGCTGCAATATTTAAGAAGCGTCTGATCTAAAGATCAATTGGCATCATTCCTGCAATCACCAATGCTGCATTATCTGATACAGTCCAGAAAGCACAAATAACCCGCAAAGCAGCCAGTCTGTACACTGGGCTTATAATTACCCTGTAAGTCTTTAACCCAAGAACCCGAAACCAGATGGGTGATGCATACATGAACACACTCTTAAGTACTCCAGTCAGAAGTTTCCGACATAAGTATTTTGGGCCTCTCGTATTTGGCATTATACGAGACAGAGCAGTATATGTTTTCGAAGACTTCCCAGCAGCAATTAGCAGATGGTCCTAAAAAAAAAAGATAAACGACAATCTATCATAACTCCAAGATATTTAAGCGAAGGTTTCGTCTCAATACAGCACGATTTCACATTTAATTTTATAGACTCCATTGACTTACGGCTGGATATCAAAATCGCCTCTGTCTTTTGGTCAGCGAGTCTCAAGTTAACAGATACTAACTTCCTAGCGACACATTTCAGGGCTATGTCCTCGAAAAACCAACAATCTTTGTCCTATCGGACAGAGTCACACGGAGTATGCCATCATAAATCACATTACAGAACAACGGTCTGAGAACTGAATGCCCTTGTCGGTTTCGTATTCGGATAAGATATTTCGGATTCTATTACGGAAGTAATCCTTTACTATATCCTTTACAAGTACTCAGGAATGGCTAAACGCATGAGAGAATTTACTATAACTTCTCAGTTTGCTTAGTTATACGCATTGCTAACGTCAAGCTTTACCAATACACAATACACCTTTGTACCATTCCTCCATCGTTTGCCCTTATCGCCTCAGAGGCCGTATGAACCACGTTCAAGGCATCTTTAGTCGATCTTTCCTTTCTAAAACCGGATTGATTATCAGAAAGATCTCCCACGCACTCAATATATTCCTCTAGCCTCCTACAAACTAAGCTTTCCAGTTTCAGTTTCCCAAACATATCAATCATACAGAGTGGTCGGTAAAAGGAGGGATCCTCCTGAGGCTTACCCTATTTCAATAACAAAACAAGATTTTATCTTTTCCACATACTCGGAAATATACCATGGCGTAAACACAAATTCATCAGGGCAATACTTGAAAGTCTACTTACTACTGAATTTGGTATGCCATCCAAGCCAGTGTTTTTTTTGTCCCTAAAATTGCTCATGGTAACTTCAACTGTCGTGACAGGCAGAAAGTCAAATACTATGTGAACAGTATCAGTTTGCCAAGATGTCACACCTTAATAAGGAAATAGGTGATCCACTATGCGCCGAAGTATTTCAGCATCTTGAAATGGTGGATTTAGATACTTCAGCTTTTTATTTACCAGCTTATAAGCCAGACCCAATGGGTCGTTTTTAACCTCTTCAAACATCTATATAAAACATGCCCTCTTACTCCCACTGATCACCATTTTCAAGGACTTGCGAAGGAGCCTATATTGTTTACGGTCCTCGCCATTCCCTGGCCTTCCTCGGCTTCTTATATACCGTCGTCTGGCCCAGATACATTCCGACCGTAGTTGGGAAACTTTCCCGTTCCACCAATATACTGATCGTTTGTGTACACTCATCCTCCTTTTAATCACAGACGTATCGCATGCTCGCATAAGTTGCGCAGCCATTGTTTCAGGCTGCCCTAGCAATCTCATCTTTTCAACCGCCACTCCAAATAAAATCCCTATCAAGGCTGTCCGTTTTCCATCTCGAAATATGTTCCGGGTGTATAGTCACTGCATCTTCGCGCAATTCCTCCCTGATATCAATCAATATAGCATTGTGATCGCTATGTGTGCATATTCCTTGAGCATACATCAGAAACGATTTTGTGAACAATTCATTTAAACTCTAATAAGGAATATCGCGGGGGAATGTAGCAACTATAGAAGCAAGAGGGAATGTTTTTATTAAGTTGCAAATATCCGTAGGTTATATACATATGTATATATAAACATGCATTTCTTAAATTAGCTTTTATTAAATCTGCAAACAAATACAAATTATAAGGTAAGGTTGGTTAGTAAACTATTGGTTATGTCACTGAACTGCAGAAGCAAAGGGAAGCTACTTCGAATCCCGGATGTGGCAAATTGTTTCTTATTCTTTTCCTATTTTTTTTTATTATTAATACATACATACATACATAACCGTTTTACGACATATAAGGAAAAAAAATTAAAGTCAGATATTGCACTGGAAATAATAAAGCCAAATGACGTATAACATTTAATCTGAAATCTAGGCTAAGTTGCGCTGTGATCACTATGCCTATGTACAAGATGATGAAGGGTATAATCAGATTTGGCATGGCACTATTACTTGTCTTACTTAGGTTTTTGTGTTTTTTCACTGTATGAAACTGGTCGTGAATCTATTAAGAACCTCTGTACAACGTCATTCAAACGCGTCCGTCCTTGAATTTTACTCAAATAAATCAGCTGTTGTCTGTTTATATATCGCTAGCTCAGAGTGCAAAAGCCTCAAACTGCACTTTTTGAAAATTTTCAGCAGAAAAAAAACCTATAAAATAAATTACATTATATTTTGTTAAATTTTTGGAATAGAGTTCTATTTGCTTTGTTGTCACATACATATACAGTAAGTTCTTTAAAGATGCATGTATGTATATTAGGGCCTGTTCGTAAACGCATCACTGCGCTGCACAATATGATTACTTTGCGCTGCCACTGCAAATCATATGTTGCTGATGCTTCTTTTTGCTTATTTTATTGCTGCATTTACGAACGAGCGAACACTGCGGAAAAATGGAAAAAATAATAATAAATTTAATTTGTGAATTTGATAATACAATATCTGACATATATTTCACATTCGAGGCTAAAAATGTTTAAAAAGTAAAATAATCAAAAATAAATCATAAAAAATCACATTCTTTATACTCACACATCTATTGCATCAGCCATTTTTGTGATTAGTTTTTTGTATTTATTTGCGCATAATAGACTTTAATGTTGAATTTACGAACAGATGACTGCTGCAGTGTTGCCAACGTTTGCATTTACGAACATTGTGCGCATAATATGCACAGCTGTGATGCATTTACGAACAGGCCCTTACTCGTGAGGTTATTCGTCATAAAACTTGTGGTGATCTTTTTTCAGGGTCATTTTTAAATATTGCAAATCGTCACATTTCCTAGTTGTAATTTTTTTCTCTCACTGTGAAGTTGTGGTAAATCAGACCAATCTAACGAAGAAATAGTTTTATTTATTTATTCTTTGAGGATGTTGTTGTCATGAATTTGGGAATCTCAATTTGTAAAACATTTCGCTTTCTGTTGTGTATCATATCTCACAAATATCAGTGACTTTAGTATCACCTTTTTCCTGTTCAGGATAAATGCTTTTCACGAATTGCAGGTTTTCAAAAAAGTGTGATTCAAATATTCGACTTCATAAGGTTCTGGATTATTTCGAGCATCTTTACAAATAGCAATATATTCTGCAGGTACGTCTATAGTCCGATGCTTTAACGTACGCTCGATGAGTGAGTGAACGCTCTCAGCCTCTATTTTCGTGTGTCCAGTATCTAAAATTTTTTGTTCTATTTTAATTTGATGTTTAACAGCTGCATTCAATAAAACATTACTGATGGTCACATTTCTGGTTTAGTATGATCATCGGTCGCTGTAAAATATAATTTTTGTCGGTATTTCAGTGTTACATAGGTAAAGAATTCAAACATTTCCATTGATTTGCATGATTTGTCATCGGTATTGTATTTGAATTTGTGTTACTGATTACAGGCCGCTTAACTATATTCAGCATTGTATGTCTACCAATGTCCAGTGTATTTAAGAGAAGTTCTGCACAAACGCATACATATTTTTATTATCTATTTTTACGTATTGTGTTAAAGTTTGACATCTTTTTGGTTGTTCGTTCTCTTCACGTTGTAACTTTGTATCAAGGTATTTACATAAATTCGCTTTTGTTTTATATCCATACTCCAAAATTGTTTATATAGTCTACCTCAAAATTGTTTATATAGTCTACCTCTTTCGTCGTCAGTGATTTCCAGATTTACTTGTACATTTACAGCGCTGCTTCATTGCTCTTGTATCTTCCTTTTTTTTTATAGCAACAAACGTTATTTACTTTCTTTTTTCCATAATATGATTTACCACTTTGTCTTTTATATTTGCTTGGACTGCTCATCCAATCAGCGTGTTTAACTTGTATTCTATTTTTGTGCTTTTTGGATTTTACGGGAATGTCCATGGAATAATCCGAATCGCTGTGTAAATTAAAGGGTCCGCCAAATAACTTTTTTTTTTTGAAAATGCTATAAAAAAAAGTGTAGCTTCGGCTGTGTGGCACGTAGCGCCGTCCTGTTGAAACCAAATGTTGCCAATATCCTCCTCTTCAATTTTTGTGAACAAAAATTCGTTTAGCATGGCCCGATAACGATCGCCATTGACTACGGCCACTCCTTGCTCATTTTCGAAGAAAAATGGCCCAATTATGCCTCTGGACCAAAATCCGCACCAAACAGTGACTCGTTTTGGGTGTATCGGCTTTTCAATGTATTCGTGCCCCAAATGCAACAATTTTGCTTGTTTACATACCCGCCAAGATCAAAATGAGCTTCATCTGAAAATATGATTTTTTTTTTTGCAAAATCGGCCAAAGTAATGTCGCAATATTTCCCAGCGTTGTTCAAGCGTATACACAACCATATTCGTTCAGCGGAAGGATTAAACTAATTATCTGTCAAATCAGGCATGAGCTAAGTGTTACCATTAGGGTTTGGGAACCGGGAATGAACCACTTAGTATTCCCGGAAAAATTTTGCTCTTATTCCCGGGAAAACGGGAAATAAAAAATATGTAGTATATTAGGAAATATATTTAATTTTATTTTTAATTTCTTATCTGTTTTGGTAAATTTAAAGAATATTTGAATAAAAGGTCAGGTTTTTAATTTGTTAGCGTTTTTTGTTTGTTAAGTATTTGCAACTTTTCTCAAATACGAATATGCAAAAGAAAAACAAACATCGTCGGTCAAAAATATTTCACGCCAAAGTTAACGACTTTCTGGAATTATTTTTAATAAGTGCCTATAAATTTCAAGTGAATTAATTATATACATACATAATTAAATGTTTTCTTGCATAAAAATGTTTTTTATAACAACCGTAAAACCAGCAGTAGTTTCCGTGGTTCATTTTTATACCCTTCACCTGTGGTGCACAAGGGTATATATAGCTTTGTCATTCCGTTTGTAATTTCTACAATTTTCATTTCCGACCCCATAAAGTATATATTTTCTGAAAGCTTATGAATAGAGGAGTCGATTAAGCCCTGACCGTCTGTCCGTCTGTCCGTGTGTTGGTTGAAATCAACTTTTAGAAGCAACTATACGTTTCTCAGATCTGTATATGGTATCAATCTCTTGGAAATATCCAGGAATGAATCGCTATTGAAATTCAGCACAATCGCCCCATAACTTTCTGAGATATGAGCAAACAACCACGACCACCTCGTTTTTTTCACAATTACAACAACAACATACATACATAGATACATGTAAAAAACATACCAAACAAAAAAAATTAAAAAAAAAAAAAATATTAAAAATAAGAAAAAAATAACAAAAAAAAAAACTACAAAAAAAAATTTTAAAAAAATTTAAAAAAAAATTTTAAAAAAATTTTTAAAAATTTTTCTAAAAAAATTTTTTAAAAAATTTAAAAAAAAATATAAAAAAAAATAATAAAATATAAATAATATATTAAATAAAATAAAATTTTTTTGGCTCAGCTGGGATTCGATGCCACATTTATTCTAACGTGTACGTAAGCACGTATTTTATATGGGATGAATGGTGATACAAACAATTGTTATTGCATGACTACACGTTGTGAAGGGTATATAAGATTCGGCACGGCCGAATATAGCACTGTTACTTGTTATAAATATAATCGTATGTACAAATTGTTTTTGAAAGTGGTCACAGAATTTGTAAGTATAATTTTTTTATTTATGATTGAATTTTTCTAATAATACTTTTTTTTTTTAAATTCACTTTGTTTAGAAGCAAAATGTCTGAAGTTTGGAACTATTTTCAAAAAGTAGACAACGCAGCACAATGTAATATTTTCCCGAAAAGGTTAATGTTCAAGGGCGGTAGTACTAGTGGTCTCATACGGCACCTTCTTTTGGTTCATAAAATAAAATTTGAAAACAATTCTTCAACACCTGCACCAAATAAAAAAAATAATTCCACCATTAAAAGTTTTTTAGACACCCAAACATTACCAGAAATGGTTTCAAAATTGGTAGCAGTCGATGGAATATCTATTCGAACAATTACACAAAGTTCTTTTATTCGTCAAAGTTTTTTCAGTAAAAATATGACGTTACCAAAATGAAACTGATGTTAAAAACTTTGTAATAAAATATTACAACGCCGTTAAAAATACGATGGTGAAAACAATATCGAGTCAAATTTGCCACAATTTGAGGTTTGCTCTTGTATTAGACGAATGGAGTAGTGTTGCCCAAAAAAGATATCTGTTTGCATGGCAATAACTATTTTTATAATTTGGGTGAAGTTTATAAATCCGGAAGATGTAATGCTGACACAAAAAGGACTCTAATGGAAAATAAACTACTACTAAAACAATGATTTATTAACCAAATCGTGATGTTAAAGTTAACAAACATTATTTATTTTAAGAGAAATATTATTTTCGGGAATCCCGGGAATTCCCGGGAAGACGATTTTTTAATTCCCGTTTTCCGGGAAAATAAAAAGACCGGGAAATCCCAACCCCTAGTTACCATTCACGAAGTAAGCACTAGTTGAAAAAAAACGTTAGATGGCGGACCCTTTATTATTCTAGGGAATATATCTTTTTTTCTTATTTTGTCTTACATCTGTAATAATTTTTTCCTTTCTTTTTGATTGGCTGTTTCGAATATGTATATTTTAAAGAATTTTGTGGTTTTTTGGTTTTGTTTCCCCTGTGCAATGTTGTTTTATGTCATATAACCCTAATATTGGTCCATCTATCAGTAGCTTACCTAATATTAAAACAGTTTTGCGTTTTTATGAAAAAAAGTTTAATATTGCTCATCTCAATTGTCAAAGCATAAGACCTTCTCGTAATTTTTCAAAGATTGATAAATTGAGGTCTATTCTAGTTGTGCTATCACTGAAACTTGGCTCAAACCGTATAAATCTAATTGAATTGAACTCAGGGTACAAATTTGTTCGTAATGATCGTTTAAATTCAATAGCCTAAAGTTTAAAACAGTTTTTAAAGTGTCTGAACTTGGCTGTTGTGAATCACTTTTTATTGAGCTTTGTTCCAATGAACTAAAAATATTATTTGGCGTAGTCTACTTACTATATGGTGATCTTGGGGCATTTGAGAATTATCATAGTGAATTGTTTTTAAGATACTCTAATATAATTGTTGTTGGGAATTTCAATTGCAATATGTTTGATATTTCTAAATCTATTTTAGTTCGATCAATGTGTTTACGAATTTATCTATCTTTTGTTTATAATAAGAGACCTACTCACTATGATATTGCTCATCAATCTACCTCGTTGATTGCTCTTGCTTTTCGAGCTATAACTCTGTTCCTAATATTCCGATTTAGCCCAGTCCGATTTACCAAACAAACCTTGTCTATAAGAAAGATTCTGGCAAAATTTGAACCCCCTAGCTTTTTCGGTGCGACCTCTATCGTGCTTTCAACAGACGGACAGACGGACGGACATAGCTAGATCGTCATCAAATCAAACCCTGATTCAGAATATATATACTTTATGGGGTCTAAAATGGATATTTCGATGTGTTACAAACGGAATGACAAAATGAATATACCCCCACCATTTTTTGGTGGCGGGTATAAAAAAGTTACAAGCCTCTTTTTTAACAATGTATTTTTTGATTCTCTTTGGTGTTGCATTTAAATCTCAATTTTGTAAAAAAAAGCGCAGTTGGCGCCTTTGCACTCTAAGCTAGCGATATTTTAAAAAACAAAACATGCGCACTTAAAATATTTTATGAATGAAAAATATGATTAGCGTATAAATGACCTTTTAAATGTGTACACGTGTTTATGTGTATGTGTGTAGCAATGACATTTATTGAAAATGGAAAGAGGGAGAAAAGTTTTAAGCCTACATACATACTTATTGCACGAAAATATTGGGGTGGTTCAAAGTTATCTTTTTTTTCTATTTACATACGTATTCAATCTAATTTTACAAAATTTACCAGAATTTTTCTTATAAACTATTAGGGTTAAAAAAATTAACAAAATGTAGAATTATAAATCTAGAAAATGCTATTTGCATTAATCGTAATTATTATTATTATTTTATTAAGTTTTATTAGCCAATCGGAGTCCCAAACAATATCAAGGTATAAAATGTTTTTTTTTTTATATAAGATGGGCGAACATTTGAAGGAAAAACATCTGGAATGATATTTTTATCATTCGCGTCTACACAGAAGAAGATGTTGTCGGCAACATTCCATTGTTGTTATCATTTGTTACGTATGTACGTATCATCATACATAAATAAATATGTTACGTGAACGAGCCTAATCAACCAATGCAAAAATAGTACAAGTTACATTTTTTTTCAAATTCAAAAATATTTTAAAGATATTTTAGTTAATTGCTTTGTGTTTATCTATCTATATATTTAAAAGGAAAGGAAAAGGAAGTGTACACTTTGATGTCACCACTAACTGCGAAAACGGGTCGACACATTTAAAGCAGGGTTCGTTGGAAATGGTTGTAGATGGTTTATGTGAAGTTTGCCCATACGAATCTCAAAAAGATGACATCCATTTCTATTTTTTATTGTCACTTAGGGCCGTTAACAATAAAAAAATTAACCTACAGTTAACACTAAACTCAAAATTTAAACCTTGGTTAGCCAAAACCCTTTAACACAAAGTTCAGTTATCTTATAACTTTTAGATTATTTTGCCAAATTTCAGTTAAATTTAACCGAGTACTATTTGGCGTTTAAGTTCTTAACTGGAAGAAAATATTTGATGCTTGAATATAAATATATTATTTTTTTGCTATTTTTGAACAAATGAAAGATGCCTCTACGATTAAAAAGATTTACACATTTGTATAATTTATATAAAGCAAATATTTCTTATGGTATGAAAAGAAAATATAACCACAGAAGTCGAATGGATCATTTTAATTAACCTGATGCGGAGTTTTTCATGAGATATCGTTTATCTAAGAGAATTGTAAAACTTATAGCAAAAATTATTTTAAAATACATTCAATTATTAATAAATTTATTAGCAGATGGGTGCACATTAAGAATTTATATTCATGTATACATTTCTTCTTCTTTTTGAAATTCATTCATAATAATTGATAACTGCAAGTTAACTAACTCTTGCCTGTTGTTACCGAACATTTTTAATTCATAGTTAAAACTTCAGTTTAAGCTTACTGAAAGTTAGTAAACTTTTACGTTAAATTTTTTTAACTGAATATTATGTTAATAGGCCTTAGAAAGTTACCAAATCATTCAACATAATGTCTACTGTGTACAGTGACATTTCATTTTTCACATGCATTGTATAATAGGTACTTATGTGTTATTGTTTTTGTTGCTGTTAGAACAGTTCTTTTAAGCAAATAATTAAATTTTTGATTTACTGAAATTCTCATCACTGTGATAATTTTGTTTAAAAGTTAAAGGCAAAACTACGATTCCTCTTCAACCACCTTGAACGCAAAACAAGGTTTGTTGGGTCAGCTAGTACATGTATATATATTCTGTATACTGACTAACTGACTGACTGATTCATCATCGCACATCCCAAACGCAAAGAGCTAGAAACATGCAATTTTGACAATGTGTTCCAATTTCGATGTAATTTTTTTTTTTAAATATTTGTAAATTTAAGGGGGTAAAAATGAATAGAATCGGTAACCCTAGATCTGCTAAACTATCAATGATACAAATTAACTTAAAAATGTATTGTAATCAATTCAAAAATGAAGCTGTCAGGTATCTGAAACTTTTTTTAATTGTCAAAAACTAAGGCCCAAAAACAGGTAAATATTGCATTTCAGTATTTTTTTAGTACCCTATGTAACTTCCAAACACATAAAGCTAGGAAAACAAATTAAATTGTATTATAAATAGGAATTCGGCACTTTTTTTAATTCGCATGTATTAGGGTAAAAATTTTCCCTCTATTTGGTACTTTAATAAAAAAACTGTTTTTTATATTATTCAAAAGAACATAATTAATAATTATTATCGCTTATATAATATGGACAGTTATTAAGGTGAAATTTTTGGAAAATACAGTAAAATGTGTATAAATCCAAAACATTCGTAACAGGGTAGAAAAGGGGAAAATGGTTTCGTACCTTTAAGAACATGTTAATTTTTAATGCAAAAAAGAGTAGATTTATTTACTATAAATCATGCCTATTAAAATATTTTATTGGTTAAAAGATATTAAAACATTTTAATCTTGAAAGTTGTACATTGATATTTAAAACCCGAAAACGTACTTTTTCTCTTTTTTATGGTACTTTTTGTATTTCTTTTGTATTTATAAAGCTAGAATTGTAAAATAAGAGACTACTGATTCCAGCTGAGACTGAAAATGTTGCGGGCGACCAAAAAAGTATTTTCTCTATTTTTTTTTTTTAAATAATAATACTTACATTCTTTGCATTTTCAATGTTTATGAAACTAGAATTTCGAAATTGGCGACTCTTGATACAAGGCGACATATATTCATTTTGTCATTCCGTTTGTAACACATCGAAATATCCATTTTAGACCCCTAAAGTATATATTTTCTGAGTTCTGGTTTCATATTAGGAAGATCTAGGTATGTATGTCTGTCGGAAAATTGCTTAAATCTATACATTACAAAAGAAGTTATAAATCAAAATGCACGAAAATGTATTTATGTTTTACTCGATATATATTTAAAATTTAAAACGTAATAAAATCTAAAAAATTAGATGTACGATGCTGAAATTTTGCAAATACAGCTCTTTTATCAATGTTATTGGAATAGCGGAAAATCAAGATGATACAACCACTTAAATGACCACCTCCCATATAACGCTTTATCTTAAATTTTATAATTTCCGTATGAACAAAGATTTCGGAAGAATAAAAAACTCTTTATGTACTAGATTATAGATTATTAAAGTTAGTAATCAAACTCGAAATGTTATGGATGATAAAATTTTTTCTTATTTTTTTTTTTTGCATTATTTGTTTGCCACTAGCAAGTATTTACTTGCAAGTAGTGTATACGTTTAACTAACCCTACGTTGCCACATGCAAGTGCAAGTGAAAAAAAAAAAAAAACAATACACTAACACTTTTTGACTAACACAACCACACTTTTTCTACCTGCGTTTCAGATTGCAAAGAAATTTTTAAGTTAGTAAAGTTTTCACACTTACGGCAAGTAAAGTGACAAGACAAAAAACAGTGTTGTCGAAAACTGAGTGTTTTGTTAACTCACTGATATTTCATACAATTGTGGTAAATATACAGGTAGCATTCAATAGTGACAATGGCAACACTTAGTTAACAGTTGAAGTAAAGCTATTTATTTAGGATTTTTTTTTAAGTTTATTTATTGACGAGATTTTTAAAATTAACTTGCACTGTGCTGTTTAGCTATTTAAAAAAAATTTTGTTTGTTTTGTCATTTCTCCTGATTTTTGTTACCCTACGTTGGTACTAGCAGGTATTTACTTGCAAGTTGTGTATACATTTTACTATTTTTCACTTGCATGTTGCAACGTAGGGTAATAGCGCTGTTTAATGTTTATGAACACAATTTATGCGATTTTTGCTTATTAACCCCTTATAAAGTTGTTTTAACAGTTTATGAATTAGACAGACAAAATATATTTATTGCATATTTTTGCGAATTTGCTTCATTATCATGATAAAGGGAAGCCTATGTGTTGATCTAGGTTGTTGTCTGTGTGCTTAATTTCATTTAGTTTCGTTCAGTCGATTTAACGTGATTGAGAAACAAACATCCAAACATTCACATTTATTATAATAGTTAGATAAACTAACTGCCGTATGTAAGTATAAAAAATATTAAAGGTTAATAGAGGGTTTATGAAAATAATTTTCTATGAAAATTTTATGAATAAAGTTTTCTGTAAATTGAAAAATTAACTAAACATTTTTTATTATTGAACATTTTTTTTTTTATTTCTCTGAAAATTTGATTATTTGAACAAAACTTTTAATTTACAATTTTAAGTAATTTAAACTATTTAGATGAATACAGATTTAGTGTTGGATTGATATCTCTTCAAGATTTAAAAATAAAGCTTCGGAGGTAGTTGCAAATTTTCCACTAACTGCCTGTTCAACGATGTCGAAAGGAAACCCAAGCGAAATTTCATTCGTACAAATACGTTGAAAACAAAAACAAATTTTAGTTTTTGTTGTTGTTTTCAATATATTTGTACGAATGGAATTTCGCTGGGTTTTCTTTCGACATCGTTGAACAGGCAGTAAGTGTCTTTCTGTAAGTGAAAAAGTGTACATGTATTGCTATTGTTAAGATAAAATTATCAGATGTAAGCACTGGGTAAAATCGATTAAAATTCTTGTATTCGAATGCGACTGAAATTTTACTCGAACCTTCGAGTTTTTTGTGCCTTACCCGAGGTTTTCACGTAGCAATATTTATTGCCGCACTTGTCAAATTTGATTGCGTCCATAGAAATTTGTGGCTTCGCTGGTTGCTTGAGCAATTATTGTCTCAATAAGCTGCTAAAATCGTTTCATTTTCTTTGATTTTTTGTTTTTATATGCAGAAACAAAAAAAAAAATTAAATAATATTACCTGATAACTTAGAGTGAGATAAATATTCCAACAAAAAACGATAAAAGTTGAAATAAAATATTAAATTTTATAAATTAATTACTTGTATCGTGTTCTTCTTAAGCAATAGTGTGCCGTTATTCTGCCGACATTTTTGCTTATGCTTAGTAATAAAAATTGATATGTGGAGACTAAAGGCCATGACTGACTACCATACAAAGTCGTGCGATTATGTCAAATAAAAATCTGATAGTTTTCTGTCCTACATAAAAAAATCGCAACAAAATGTGTGATTGGATGCCACACTGTCATACTTGCTTACAAAAAGCAACTCTGATCGCACAGAAACTACAATTTTATGAAAATTTCCAAAAGATTATCAAATCGGACACACTTGTCAAAAAATCTGTCACACATGTGCACTTTTTGTCCACACTATCACACTTTCTGAACACACATACAATTTTTGACATATCGAACGACTAAATCTGATATTCAGTCATGGCCTTAAGCGTTAGGTACATACTTACATATGTATGTATATAAACACAGAGAGTTTGGCTCCAGTGCTGAAAATACAAATTGGGTATGTCAAACGTAATAACGCGTGCACGTTTAAAGAAACAAATAGAAAGTATCCTGCAAAATAACTATTTCGGTCGATACACATGTAAAATACATCTCGTGTTAAATAACGTTTACAGGATCATAAAAGTTCAAATATACTTGCGTCCAGAATAAAAAAATTATTAATAAATTGGTCTATGATTTCTTAATCGCCGTATAGCAACACAGTCATAATGTTATTAGACATTTAAATTTGGGAAAGATATAACGGTTGACATCCATATCAAAAAAATAAATTTGGACCATTCTAATAAACTAACCGACGTAAATACCTACTACATACATATGTATATAAATATGTACATAAGTTTGCGATTTCAAGTTTACATTTTTGTTTAGAGCGTGTAATAAATGCAGCGACAGCTTTGCAAACATCTACATATGTATGTATATAGAAATTTATGTATGTTTTTTTTTCTACTATTGTTTCAATCTACACAGTATGGTAAGTCATTTTAAAGAAAAATAACAATATTCAGTTAATTTTTTTTAACTCATTAAATATTTTCTTATTATACATACCTTTCACTGTCTTTTTAATTTCTATTCGTGAGCGACCTCATAATGTAAACATTTTTAGAAATCTTTGAAATAGTTAATTTAGTTATGCGTTATCCATTTGTCCGTCTGTTTGGGGGTTGATTGAAATCATCTTTTTGATTCGCCTATATGTTACACATAACCGTTGTAAAATTCAACTTTATGAAATATTCGAGAGAAAATCAGTATTGAAAACCAAGATATTTGGTCTATAATCCGCTTAGGTATAAACAAAAACACGCTTTCCTCTGTTTCAAATTTTCATATTTCAGATAAAATACACATATTTTTGTTATATACTTACGTGTACCTTTAAGAGCATCGAAGAAAATTTTGGACTAATTGGCAATGTTATAGGCAAAATATTACTAGAAAAGATTTTTCGTGATAAATCAAGTATTAAAAGCTCCTAATTATCTTTTGGACATAAAATTACAACCATGATGTTAATTATTATTCTGTGAAAATGTGAAATAAAAACATTTTCCATAGTAAAAGATATGATTTATTGCACAGTACTATAAGATAAGATACACAAAAACTCTTTATTTAATATTTTCACAGATCGAGAATGACCTACAAATTGACCGACATCATTTTTTAGTTTTAACCAAAACCTATTTATAATAAACTGAAATAAAAATATTTTTAATATTTAAAAAAACTTTTTTTAATCAAATTAAAATTATAGCTCAAATTTGTCCATACCTTTTTTTTTATTTGTATCAATTATGTAAAATTTGAGTATATATGTATGTAAGTATATCTAATGTTAATTTTTTTTTTTAAGTTATGCTCTTAAGTACATGCTCAATTGTGTTAATTGTGTGTCACAAATAGAGAGGCCCTAACAAGTTTTCATTTTATGAAATTTACTTTTTTCAGTGATTCCTATGCCGTATAATTTGCGAAATCTAACAAAAAATATAAGAAACTACATGCATTAGGTCCGAAGATACAATATTACCGATTTTAACCGTTTTTATTCCTTTCTCCCTAAATTCCAAAATTTCGAAAAAGTACAAAAATTCGTTATAGATTGTTTTAAGGAAAGTTAAACTACGATTTTACATTTCCCTATTGCTATCCCTCTCAAAGATAAATGCTGTTCAAAAAAGTACCAAAATTCAGCTTTTACCCGTTCTATCCCCTTAAACCTCAAAATTTCCAAAAAGTACCAGACACCTATCCAATTATTTTTAACAGGCTTATTGGTCTTTTCTGAATTTCTGTGATATCTTTATTAAGCCCGAAGATGCTGAGTTACCGATTTTACCTTTTTTCACCCGTAAACCGCTAAACGGATTTTGTGCAAACTTCAAATAAACCATCTACTAAATAGTCCGAACAAAGGCAAAACATTTGTTTCGGATAGGTGAGCCCGTTATTGAGTTATAAAATTACAACAAAAAGTGGCATTGATTTAAGATTGACAAAGCTGGCGTTCACATTGGAATATTTTCATGAAATTTTTTGCAAAATGCAGTTCTTTGGGAGTACTTTAAAACTTGTTTTAAACTTAAAGACTAACTGTTTTTGAAACAAAGTTATGCTAGCTTAAAGTTCCGTTACGGACGTTACAAAAAATGGAAGTCGATTTTGAGGCTTATGTGCATTTGCACATTTTTTAGCTAATTTTGCATAATAAACAAAAAGTTACGGTTTACAACATGGTTATTATTAACTAATTATTGATTTTTAGGAATTATTCAAGGGTTCAGAAGAATTTGAATTGCATCTCAATTTAAGTTGCAGATTAAGAGATCGCATGTTATTTAAGTTTTTTGGGTTCTCGGTAACCTAGAGCAATTTCAAGCCCAGATTCAGTAGGTAAAAATTCATTATAAACACTTACTTCCACCTCATACAATTAAAATAAAATTGTTTGGTATTTTCATGCCGTTACGGACGTTACACACTTTGTCATTTATATTTAAAAAAAAGTGTAATAAAGGTATTTCTTTTTTT